>CM062819.1:1352943313-1353559563 GCA_031772625.1 Pinus tabuliformis
GAGCTACAACCCCCTGGCTCTTGTATTGGCTGATATGTTTACCAGTACGTAGGTGCCGACCTACGATCTTCCTGGGACCACGTTTCATACATTTTCATACTGGATCCATGAAACTATCACCATTGTAGTACAACCTGCATCATCAATCTCTGAATCACCCAATACTGAATCACTGAAACCCTGTCAACAAAAACCAGACAACATAACAACAACCAGATCCAACTCCATCTTCAAATATCATACTTCACATTGTATACGCTACTTCGACGAACCCAACCTGCGTGTATACGCTCTTTTACCAAAACCAACCCGCGTACAGATCTACAAATTCTAACTTATAACTCCGCAGCTATATCAGACATCAAAACATACCCAGATCATAACAATAAACATGCGTCAATAGTTCTGGTCTATCCACAGTCATACCATATGAAGATAATTATTCCAAGCCTTGAGATCTTGTTCCATCATTCATCATCCTCCACATGAGTGAAACCTTGGTTCAGATCACCAACCCATAACCAGCACTTGGATCTCACACTTCCTCAGATCTTCATCACTCACACACTCTTGCACACGGTCTAGCCTAATGATCTTCTCCTTATATAGGCTTAGGCCCTTCACAATACCACGGTCCAAAACCATAGTAACACAATACCATCAACTTCAAAACTAGGGATCAACACGTCCGTCGAGATACCATGGTCCAAAACCATAGGCACAACTTCCAAGGACTAACCGCCACGGACCAAAGATAAGTTTTCCACATGTACGCGCTTTTACTGAAGCCAACCTGCGTGTACACGCTAATTTTCCTTACTGAACCTGCGTATATCGCTTTCTTGTCCTGCTGTACTAAGATCTGTCCTCTGATTATGTTGCCATCACCTGTACCTACCTCTGAGTGAGTTGCCATCAAGGAAAACACTTGTATCATAATGCCAACACGGGACATGCATTGAAATGCAGAACCTCTTCACAGAGTCTGCGCTGAAGTAGAAACGAGAATTGTTTCTGGGTTATCGGTCACGGTTTGCAGTTTAATCTACAGTTTTTGGCCGGATAAAAGCTATCAATTAGGTACAATTAGGAGGATGATTTAAAGGAGGACTAAGATCTATCACAAAGGGCTATTAGAGAACTTGTGGATCAGTTGTTCAGATCATAAAAACAGGCCTAGTGAGTGGACTAGAGTGGCAGATCTCTACTTTGCATTTGAAAATGGCAAATGCATTTCGATTCGGCACTCCTGAGTTTATGAGAAGAACAACAATAGAAACAAAAATAAACTAAAAAGATACGTTCCCCAGCGGAGTCGCCAATTTGTTGTTGGGAAAAGTATCCATTCGGAATGCCCCTATCCCACTCTAAGGTGTGATAGTGCCTTAGCAACAAACAAGGTAAACTAATTGAATATTCTTCTTTATGAAATGTAAATGAGGAGAAAGGATGTAACTAACCTGTGTCTTCCGCTAGTTTGTCGATCCAACAGCTCCTCTCTTCAGTGGCTCCCAGCTCCTTGCTCCTTCACCGGCCCAGCTTCACCGAATTCCTGTAAAATCACAAGAGAGAGAAACTACACGAAGATACAGATATACATTCATAAAAAGCTCAAGATCAGATTAAGCTAAACATGTAAGCATAACAAAACATCATTGGTATACAACATGTAGGAGAAACTCAAATAGTTTATTGATAGAATAAGAAAGTCCAAGAGGAGATACAACCAAGTGAGTTCCGATCCAGCATCTACGTCCTAGCAAAGGAATCCCTTCCTCTCCTCCAACAAAGCATAAATCACCCAATGTACTAATCTCAATCTCAAACCAACAACAATTCTCTGCAAAGTACAAAATTCCAGCCTCCTGAACCTCTGGGTGAGAGATCCATATATAGATGTAAGCAGAGAGGATGAGTCAGCTTATGTTTTGACTTGTGGCTTCTCTCTGTCAGTTCTTGCTTCCACTTGGAGGTTGAGAGCCTCTTACTCATCACTAGTCGAATTCATTGAGGCAAGTGTCATTGGAGAAGATTCTGGAAGCTTCCAGGGTCTTTCCACCTCGTTGAATGAATTTTCCATTTGTCCTTTCCCGCTCAGCGCACCTTGGTAGTGCTTTTAGGTGCGTTGCAATGCACCCAACTAGTGTACTGGGGTGCACTGCAACGCAGGTAGCTAGAAGAGCTTCTGAATTGATCCTGAATTGACTGTTTTTGAGTTGTTTTTGGTGGAGAACTTCTGGGAGAATTTGTCATTGGTTGACCTTGTTCCTTTAGGGGCAGGAACAACTCTTTTAGGGACTTTGGATCCCTTGGATTATGGACATTTCATGCTCAATGCTGTAAGGCACAAAAAAGTCTATAACAACTAGTTTTTTGCATTGTATAATTTTTAATAGGATTGGGACCATCTTGAGAAGGTTAAGTGCTTGATATTGGAGTTGTGATGCCAAAGTCTAGAGAAAAACTAGAGTATTTCTCATTAGGGGAGTTTTGGGATTAGACTTTGATGCCTAGGGATTTGTATCTAACAAAGTTATATAGAGGGAGTTCATGTCTAGCCTTTCAAGGTGTCTTGTTCTGGTGCCTTAGAGCCTAAATAGATTATGACATCTTAGATTGGTGCTTTATATCCACGATAAACTAAGAGAGGTTTGGTGACTTAGAGCGTTGATAGATCGAGAGGCTTTAAGCTTGGTTCAAAATGTTGGGAAGAAATGCTTAAGAGTAGTTGTGCTTCTTGGGAGATTTCAATGCCTACCATGGTTAATGGCCTTATACTAGTTTAGCTGAGGGTAATGTGAAATATATGGGGAGAAAAAGAAGAAGAGGATGAATCCATAAGTAACATAAACAAAGTTAATTTCAAGATAAATTTTCTTTAAGGGGGGAGTATGTAATGCCCCATGTTATTATTAAATAGATAATAATAATACTAATGATAAATAAAAAATAAAACTAATCAATAAAGTGAAAGTCATAATAAATAAAAGCAAATAACTATCTTATTAATAAAAGAAAGATGGTAAAAATAAGTAAAGGTAAATTGATGGAAAAACCAAATTAAAAAATGTTAAGATAAAAATATAAATGTATGATGACAGGTGGATTATGTCAATGGAGCTTTTACTTCCGTTTTTTGACAAAGAAGTTCTATTTAATGGATGAAGAGAAGGATGCGAGGCATCTTTTCTCTTTGATAATTATTGGGAAGCAATAATTAGTCATTGGAAAAGGTGGTTGATTTTGAGCTTGGGGGTAGCTAACTACAAAAAGATATGGTGCAAATGAGCATATGATTGAGTGGAAAACCATCCGCCACACGTTGGCTGCAACTAACAAGATTAAATATTATTACAATAGGAATAGGGAATGTTGCACAACGACTTTTTGTTCATGACATTGTTATTATGTTGATTTCTTAATCTCACAGGTAAGTTCACACTGCTCACTACTCATGTCTATTATACAATTAGAATTAATAAATCTTCATTTTATTAGATCATGTTATGAAGTTTTATATATATGATTATTCTTGTAGTTTGGGTCATTACATTAAGACATGGATCAAGTGCCATTAGGATCTAAGAGAGGATGAACTATTAGATCAATTCATGTATAGAACATAATTAGCCTCATTAGATTAGACAATTACATAAGCACACTCGTGAAAAATAGTTTACTAAGACATTAAGCCAAGTTGAACCAATATATTTGTATTAAAAATGTAGCCAGGCTTAGTAGTTAGGTAACACAAAATAATCGCTAAAGAGGCTGCAAATTTCCCTGAAAAAGAATGGAAATTCTAGCACGATTTTGGTAAAATCCGGCGATTGTTTTTGGAAATCCTAGTTGCAACTCTCAAGATTCAAGATTTTGGGTGCCCCAGGAGTCTTTGATGGTTCTAAATCCATTTCCACCATAAAAAACAAGATTGCAACATTCCTACCATCATATTTTTTAGGAAAAAATGGCCAGATTCTGGCATGTTTTAGCTCTTTGGGAAACTTTGACGCCTCGGTAGACAACTCCAATACAAAAAAATAATATTATATTTTAAGAAAACCAACAATAAAAACATATATTATATGTTGGAAACAACGAATTCTATATCATAATTTTCTATGGATTTCAAAATTTGTTGCTAGTGTAAATTCTAAAAAGACTCCCAAGATTAGTATTATTCTACATAGTAGATAAAACAATGGAGATAATTTTTATTATGAGCTTCATCTTGTCCAATGTTGGTGTGTTGATATTCATGGATACCTAAGCCCATATCTTTCATCATTTGGTGTATTCTTTCTTCTTCATTGAGATATTCTAGGGATGAATTCATTAGCATTGTAAAATTAGAAGCAATTGAATGTGAGCGTTTACTGGTATTGCAAAACATGTATATAAGCATGGAACATTCAATTTCTAGAACTTTAATTTGTTTATTATGTTGAAGAAGAATTCCCATAACCAATGTGTTATGAGATATACATTGATTTTCATCTGACAAATCTTGGTGATCACTGAGAAGATTGATGTCTTGTTGTTGTTTATAAACTCTTCATGCCCATGAAGAACCCTTTATAACTATTGGACTTCCTTATAATATATATTTATAAATATGTTTTTATTTCTAGTTAGGAAAGAATCGAAAAGTGCCCAAAGGAGCAAGTATAGAGAGCCTAATTAAATAACCTCATAATAGGATGTAACTAAGTAGAATGAAATGTTGACCCAAAAAAGAAACTACACCTTTGTTCATAAATATAAACATACAAGATCAAGGTGGTCAAGATAAGTCAAATTGTAAACTCTAGCATGTAATTAAATAAAGACACAAAATATACAACCATAGACCACACAAAAGTAGCCAAGGCTTAAAGCACCTAGAAAAAGAACAAAGCACCAAAGTAGAGCACTGGATTAGACTAATATAATAGAGCACAAGAGAATGTAAAAAGAAAATAGAAACCAATATTTTGATCAAGTTGCACCCAAGTCAACCACCATCAAGAGTTATTTCCAGATGATCCACCTATAAGCTGAGCCATTATCCTACTTGACCCCCATGATAAATTTTTACAAGCTTCAAGTAACCTTTTGTATCTGTTTCTCGAAGGCAGTTCTTGGCTGCAAAACTATGCTGAGAAACCAACTCAACCAATATTTAGGTTCAAGATGGCCTTCAAACCAAAGGAGGCTCCCTTAAGTGTTACAAGGATTTTTATTATTGTTCATTGTCACTGGACAACAACCTATGAAGCACAATGGCGAGATCTAGGGGTTTTCTGTAGGGTGGTTGCTGATGAGTCACAAATCCTTGTTTACAAACAAAGCCCTCTCTCGCAAAGGATTGATTAAAGGGCCAACATTCAACTACGACATAATAACATAGTGTAAAAGGTTGATGATGGAGGAATGGAAGATAAATCAGATAATAAAGTATCCTCCCTAAATACTTAATCATCTAACAAGGTAGATGTGTATAGAAGAATCTCTATAGACGAAATTAATACATTTAAGAGATGACATAAGACAACAATTTAATAATGCAGAGGTACTAATCCAAACAAATTTTCCAATTAACCAATCTTAGTGTAGATGATAATTTTGCAGTGGGTTGTCAGGGAGGTTGATACTCAACCTAGCCTTGACCAGTGATTCTATGTTACCTTAAACATATGCATAAATAGATTATGAAATAACTAGAAAATGCATACATAAGAAACAGATTTTGTCATGAGTTGGAGCTAGAAAACTTTAATTAAAATTTTTGCAATACAAGTCTTTACAAAAATGGTAGGGTTTTGGCATCAAAAGCCAACCATTTTACATTCAAAATCAAACAATATATAGAGAATTACATCAATCTAACTATGTCTAGCTTTCTGGAATAAAAATATGAACAATACATTAAAAATAAAAAGAATCTCAACATAGTTGCAAAAAATCTCTAGATTCTTTATTGATTACTAATGGAATCCCTCCATTATTGACAATGATTTCTTGAATGTTGCCTTGAAATATGAAATTGATTCACTGATGCTGATCTTCCCCCTTCTTTAGATGCTAAAATCATGTCCATTGTTGGAGTATACATTATATGTGGAGCCAAATTTTATTTAATAGGTTTATTTATTAATTTGAATTATCATTTTATTAATTTTACTTTTTGTTTGTTTTAACTATATGCATTTGATTTTATTAAATAGTAAAACTAATATATTTGTTAATTTCAAAATTTTAAAGTTATTAATCTAATCATTATTATTATTTGTTAAAATATAAGTTTTAAACCTAATATTATTCTCAATCCCAATGCATAAATCGACATTTAAGGAAGGGGAGTTCCTCAATTTTTACCACTTTTTTTACTTATTCTTATGTGACATTTTCTCATGAATTATGGAGCCCCCTCCATGGTTTTGAAAACAACTAGGGGGCTTTGCAATCCACCTTTTGTTGCACAAAGTTTAACAAAAATAATATTTTATTCCCCATGTTTTTACTTATTCTTATGTGACATTTTCTCATGAATTATGGAGCCCCCCTCCATGGTTTTGAAAACAACTAGGGGGCTCTGCAATCCACCTTTTGTTGCACAAAGTTTAACAAAAATAATATTTTATTCCCCATAAATTTTGGTGGACTATAAAATTGGTGGGCGAGACTTTTAAATTTGACTTTTATTAATTGTCTTTACTTTTTCTTTTCACTTTTTTTCTAATTATATATTTTATTTAATTGACTTTTAATTCTAAATCTAATTAATATAACCCTAGTTAATTTCTTAACTTTAATTAATATCAATCTTTCTAAGTTATATATATGTACATGTGTATATTTATTTATTAATATTATAAATTTTATGTATATTTGTTAATTTAATTAATCTGTCTTATTTTATTTTTTTTGTAAATAAGATAGTTTCTATTAATTCAAAATTTGGCATTTACAATCAGAGTGGGGTGGTGCGAGCAAGATGCTCAAGCACTAGAGCCCATCTTTTCTTTCACAATGATTACAGAAAATGCCTCTCTTACATCTCCTGAAGTATCTTTTCCAGTGGTATACAAAAAAACTCTTTCTTCTTACAGTGAAGATTTCCTAAAATATATTTTATAATGGTATACAAAAAAGATCCTTCTTCTGAGCTCAGAAGATAGAGAAGATAGATAGAGGATAGAAGGAGAGTTGCAAAATTTTCCAAAAAATCCTTTTGATCCGAGAGGGCGAGAACTGAGAATGATTGGAAAAATCGAAATGCCGAGAGCGACACTGATGTCGAGGGTGTCGTAGATAAAAGGAACCTTCTAGAAACCTGGAAAAATTAATAAACAAGTTACCATTAAGTAGTGTCATCCAAGGGCTCGTCCTCTAGACTGATGGGTTTCTCCGGCGTGCTGCCTGTAAGAGTGTCCGTCAGTTCCTGGTGACTGGTGGAGGCTCTTGAAGTTTCTTTCTTGATGCTTGGAGAGCCCCCTCCACTATCCTGCATAGTAGCCATGAACCGCTTGAGCAGTGCATAATGAGGCGAGTCCCGTGTGGTAAAGTGGTGATGATGGACTAATTCCACATAGACCGTGAATTTATCACTAAAAATGTCTAACTTCTTCTCCACAACTTTTGTGTTTTCTCACTATTCCTATAATGCTAGCCTAAGAATTGCCTTGAGCTGCTAAGAAATTTCAATGGTCCAGATGTACAAATTTTCCCTAGCCTGGGTGAGGTTCGGCTCGTGAATCCATTCAAATTCAACATCAACTACTTTTGTGGTCAGTCTGCGTCTTATGTTACGTACCTGTTGTTCCAGGTATGGATTTGATCCTGGGTTTTAGGGTTGACCGAGACTGCATAATTAAGAGTTGCTCGTCTCACAGAAGCTTCCACCCTGGTGGTAGTCTACCTGCTTGGGTTGTCCCACCTAGAGTTGTTGTGGTCGTAACTGCAGCTGCGCCTGGGAGCAAGGTCAGAGCTACATTGAGAGGGCATGATTTGGAAGGAAAGGGGTTTAAGGGGGAGCTATGGACAAAGGAGATGAGAGTGATAGTGCTAGGGCAAAGAGAATAGTAGGGAAGAGCGAGATGGATGGTTTATTCATAGGTGGAGTGGGCAGCCAAGGATGAGCAGGCTGATATGAGAGAGCCATTGAATGCTGCTAGTAGGAGGTATAATATTTTCATGAGGGAGCATGTATAAGTATTGGTTGAAGGGCTGGATGGCGACGACTCTAAGGGGATGCTATAAACTAGTTAATGCATACTTCATGCGAAGAATTGGGATGACTGCAGTCAAAGGAAATCATATTGAGTTGATGTGGGAGTGGTACCATTCCTTTTCGAGAGAGTGACAATAAATGTCGTTATTGAGAGAGACATGAACTCCTGGTATCAATACTATTTATTTTTTCGCAGTCCCGACAGAGAAGACCCTCCTCTAGGTCCCTCCATTCAAGGGAGTGGATTCTCGAACTACTAGTTGTTTCTTCATTTTCCAGTCTGTCTGCCAAGTTTTTTTCCTTCCTTCTTATGCCCTGGAAGTGGATCCCACTTAGCTATCCAACGCGTTGGTTGATGCAGTGTAAGGTTTTGTGGAGCTAGCAATTGTCAATTATCGTAGTGGTTGTTGTTCCTTGTTGAAGCTTCCTTTAGGCTTAGGTGGCGAGAGTTGAGTCTCCTTCCACTATGAGCAACTAAAATATTTGGGCTTTTGCAATGTCTAGACCATGCTCCATAGCTTGGAGTTCAACGAAATTGTTGGTATTTGTACACATGTTTCTCGCATATAGCCATATTATCTCCCTTTGTGAGTTTTTAAAGACACCCCCAAAACCTGCAACCCCCGGATTGCTTTTCGAAGCTCCATCGTAATTTAGTTTGAGGATATCTTTGTTAGGAGGGTGCCAGTGGCAGGGCACTTCCTAGTTTGTTGTCGCTAGTGTTTGAGTGTTACGAGGGGGGGAATGTAGCTCGAGGAGATTCAGTATCCTCTGATTAGCAGGGCGAGGAGGACCATTAAAGATCGAAATTTTGGAGGTGGCTATAGATTCCTGAATTATTTATTTAATGAAGGTGAGGATGTTCTCTTCAAGCCTTTTTTCTTCTTTGAAAATTCAAGAATTTTGTTCTTTCCAAACAACCCAAGATATGATACCTAGGATGATGTTATAGGCTCTGTCGACCATAGGGTGTGAGGAGAAGGAGGTTCTCCAATTTTCAAGAGTATTGAAGATGGAGACTTTTCCCCTGTCAGAAGTGCTGAAAACCATTTCAACCCACTCCCAAAGATTATTGGAATAATCATAATCATTCAGAAGGTGGTTTGTTGTTTCTTTTCTCTTTTCACAAAGAGGGCATCTTGAGGGTCCATTGAATCCTCTTCTTCTTAAATTATCTCAGGTTAGGATCTTCCTCTGCATTGTTAGCCACATAAGAGTGTGATTTTGGGCCACATTTTCTTGCCCCACAGTTTTTTCCATTTTTGTTGAGGTTGAATTTGATCGTGGTTTTCCATGTAGCCATAATCTTCCTTGAGGTTGAAGTGTCCTGCAAAGTTTTTTCCCCATTTGATCTTATCTTCCTCTTTGTCGAATTGAATTTGTCTTTCTTGAATGGTGTTGGCAAATGTACTCCAATCAAAACCATTGGGTATAGGTTCCCATTCTCTGTCTTCCAACCATTCTCACCATTTTTCCCTTTCGTTGTTGGGATTCTAGTAATGGGCCACCCTGTGTTTTCCTTTTTCTTTCATTGCATGCGAAGTTGGGTGAAATATTCTCTATTTAGGTCAGTAGTTTCTGCCATGTGTCTTCCCAGAAAAGAGATTTTTATCCATTTCCAATCTCCTAGAAGTTATGCTTTTGAATGACAGCCTTATTTTCTGAAACTTGATTCCAAATTTCTGTTCCTTTGATGTTAGCGATGACTCATGAGCCTGATGAGATCGTCATTTGAGTGATTTGGCACATATTTTTCCTTCCAGATGAGGCCAACACCACTAGGTTTTTTCCCCAAGGGTTTTTCCAAGAATTTATGGATCCCTTAAACCCAAACCTCCATCATTTTTTGGTCTGCACATATTTTCCCAGGCTACAAGAGCCCATTATTTTTTTGTGTTTGTGCCCCTCCATAAAAAGTTTCTTTGGATGCCTATGATGGTGTTAATGATTGATTTAGGGGTGGCTAGAGGAGAGAACATATATAGAGGCATGGATTTTAGCACTGATTTAACCAAGACCAGCCTCCCTGCCAAGTTGAGGGAGTGAAAAGTCCAATTTGGTAGTACTTTTCCCAGATTGTTTATGAGGTCCTCCCAATTGGATCTTTTGAAGGTTTTATCGGTTAGACGGACCCCCAGATATTTGGACGGGAGAGAACATCTTTCAAAGCCAAACATGGGGGTTATATTTAATTGAATGGCTATAGGAGTATTGAAGAAGAATAATTTGGATTTCTCCAGGTTAATGAAAGTACCCGAGGCTCCTAAAACATGTTGAGAATTTATTTAAAAGAGGTAGCTTCCTTAACTATACGTAAGCCCATTAGCAAGGTGTCATCTACAAATTGCTAATGGGTGGAGGTGGGGGCATTGTCATGAAGCTTGAGGCTGAGTTGTTAAGATTTTCTGCCTTTAGAGATCGGCTGAGACCTTCAACCATGCTAACGAAGAGGAAGGGTGACAAGGGGTCTCCCTATCTTATGCCTTTAGAGTGACAGAAAGGCTTGGAGGGGGAGCCATTGAGAAGAATTGTGAAGAAGGCTCTTGAGACCATGGCCATAATATAATTGATGTAGTCCTGATTGAAGCCAAAAGCCTTTAGAACTTCCCTTATGTAGTCCCAACCTATTTTTTCAAAATATTTCGACATGTCGAGCTGCATCATCATTCCTGGTTTCTTTTTAACTTTTAGTGAGTGAATTAGTTCATGGGAGAGGATTATGTTGTCCATTATTTGTCCGCCTTCCACATATCTCGATTGTTTTAAGGATATAAGGAGGGGCAGAACAACCTTAATTCTATTGGCAAGGACCTTTGATATGATTTTATAGACCACATTACATAGGGCAATAGGACAGAACCTATCCGGAGAATCGACACCTTCTTGTTTGGGAATGAGATTGAGGAAAGTATTGGGTGTGGAGCTTGATTATCTTCTATATTCAAAGGTATCGCTGCATTGGACCCTAGTTCATTGCCGCCCCTAAAATATTCGCTACAGGGGAGGTTTGGGGGGGCAGCTGCGACCTTTGGGAGCCCCCCCCTAGCGGGGGGATCGTAGGCATCGCCCTCGAAGCTAAGAATAGATGTAAAATTTCCTTGTAAAATGTTGTAATTTCATAGTCAATCTGGGCCATTCATTAGGGGGAGTTCTGATGGTAGAAGTTATGTTTAATTTAGGGTTTTTCTTCCCTAGAAGGAAACCCCTCGCTACATATGAGGGAATTGTATTGCGTCAATGTATATCTGTATTCTGAGTGAGGAAGAGAGAGGATATTGGGAGCGAAAAGGGAATTACAGCGGATCTGCTATAGGTTGTATCTCTTCAGTTTGCTGGATAATATAAAAGGAAGGACTGGCTGTTTCTCCGTGGACATAGCCCAAACTGGGTGAACCACGTATATCTATGTCTCTCTTGTTTTATGTGTTTTCTGTGTTTATATTTTTGCAATATTTTATGTGTTCCATTGCTCTGTAATATATAATTCTCTAACAGAAAGTAGCATTGAGGGATTTTAGAACATATTTGTTGATTCTGGAGTGTTTGACTAGAGCATGGACCTCCTCTTTTATGAAGGGCCAACAAGATTTATAGAATTCAATTGTGAAACCATAAGGTCTAGGGGCTTTCCCATTGGGCATGGTCATTACAGCCTCCTCTACTTCTTGCATCGTTACTTTTCTCAGAAGCATTTTGTTGTGGTCCTGATTGAGGATTTTAGGGATGTTGTTGGTAATTTCCCTTATTTCTCTGGCTCTATCAACCATGGTCTCATCTAAAATATTGCTGAAGTATTCATTTATTTCATTTTCTATATCCTCATGGTTATGAACCATACTCCCATATTTGGATTTAAGGCCAAGGATTATGTTGTGCCTCCTAAGCTAAATCATTGAATGATGGAAGAAGGATGAATTGTGTTCTCCACACTTAAGCCAATTGATTCGAGACTTTTGCTGCCATAATTTTTCCTCCTGTGAGACTCTTTCTTCCCAATTCTTGTGGAGGCTTAGTTCTTCTTGCTTCATTTGATCATTGATTCCATTGTTGATGATTTTCTGTTGGAGCTTTTCCATTCTCTGTTCCAGATCCTTTTTGTCATTAAATATGTTGTTGAAGACCTCTTTATTCTAGATTTTAATTTTTGTCCTGATGAGCTTTAATCTTTGTTGGAATTGATAAATTTTTGTACCTAATTGGGGCATTATGCCTTTCCAACAATCCTTCATATTTTCCATAAATTCTGGGTGCTCAAGCCAGAGTGATTCAAATCAGAAGGGCCAGTTTTTGGGGCCAGAGGAAATTTGAACAACCCTGGTAAAATGTTCATGTAATAAAAGTTAAAAAAGGCAAAATAAGACCATGGGTAAGGTACACGTATTCCAAGATGAATGTTGGGAAAAGAGATCCTAGTGGGAATCAATGGATGTGTGTTTTGGCTAAGTAAAACTAGCAAAGACATTAAAAGGAAAAAATGAATTTTTGGCACATTTATTTATGAAAATAAAGGAAATTAGGAGAAAAATAAGGTGAAAGGTCACAGGTTTCATGTGAAGTGGAAATTGAAGGAAATAATGGAAAATAAAGAAATTAGAGACCTCATTAATAAAAATAATTTTGAGGATTAGTTGGCAAGTTTTAGTTAGTGAGGCTTGTTCAGTGTAACCTTTTTTCAGTTCAAGTTTGGAGCTCTCTCATTATTCTCTCTCTCACTCTTGGTCACTTAAAGTTTCCTTGGAGCACTCTAGCTTTGGATCAAGGAAGGAAAAGAAAGCGAAGGGAAAGGAAGGAAAGCAAGGATCAAGGAAGAAGAGCAGGATCAGGTAGCTTTAATAGGAATACTTCCAGGTAACCTTTTGCATGTGTGATTTCCTAGCTAGTTTGGACGTGCATGGCTTTGCATGTTGGTGTATGGTTATGTTGTTGTTGGTGGCATGGTTTTGCTGGGTTATGACAGTGGTTTTCAGCCTAGCGTTGGCGTTTTCTGAATGCCATGGTATGCTGGGATGTTTATCTCGGTTTTGAGCTTTGGTTTGTTAGATTAATTTCGGAGTCTGGGGCAGAGGTGGTCTCAAGGTTCATTCCCAAATGCCTAGGAATTGCTCGACTGGTTTTGGTAGGATACATGGTAAAGCTTGAGGGAGAAGTATTAGTTTAGGGCCTAGTGATTCGGGTTTGGATTGCGGTAAATATTAGAGACCGATCTTGGTTTAGGGCCTAGTGATCCCGTATTGGATTGCAGTGAAGTGTGAGAGACAAGGAGACAAAAAATTCCTCAAGGATAGTGATGGATTCTGGATGGCATTCCAAGTTTGATTTGGTTGTGATCGGAGCACCAGTTTTGGTGTGACCAGGGTTTGGTGAGGGTGAAGGTGGTTTAACCTCTAGATTCCCTTGTTTTTTCTTGGATTGGTTGTTCTATGAGATACCACATTCATGCTTGGAATATGGCATGGGGGTGATTTTCTAAAAGAGAGATTTGGTTCAACCATGTCTATGGCCGGGTGGTACTTGGAAGTCTCGTACCTAGTCAGATTTTCCTATGATTAATAAAAGTTAAGTTATCTTACTTTTGCACTGATTTATATGTGGATTTAATGGCTATGATATCTATGATATTTATATGGTTTTATGTTGGTTATATGACTGGTTCATGTCATGATTATTTCATGTATATTTTAAATGGATGGATGCAAGACCTAATTAATGATATAATAGTTCTGTGGAGAAGGAGGTGATACTTCTGGTTATGTTTCATAAGTTATTTCAGTCATTTATGCTTTGTCTTGTATCCTAGACTTGTAGGTTGCATTGATTCCAAGTGTTTCATAGAATGTCAGTCCTAGTTGGGGATGCTCAGGCCTAGTCTTGAGGTTGATTTTTGATTTATTAGCATTGTTATCATGTGTTGGATGGATTCTGATGGTTGTAGAAATTTTTGGGCAGAGGTCGAGATTCTGGGCTAGAAAAGTGGCTCAAATATCAGGTTCCTTGGCACAAGTTTGCTGAGAAAAGTCCACAGTCACTGGCACATAGGCCGATGAGAAAGACTTTGGGGTGTTGGTCATTGTCTTGCTTATTGCATGAGAGAGAATTTGGGTTAAAAGCCTTAAATCATTTTTTGGACTTAGGGATAGGATTTCTGAGTGGTTGAAATGTCTCTTGAGGGTGTTGTCACTGATGTGGATGGGTTTGTTTGATGTGTTCCATCGATTCCACTTCCTTAAGGTTACCAAGGAGATTGAATCCCTTATAGTGACCTCTCTCATAACATGTGTTTCCATGGCTAGTTGGTTTCTTGGGGGCACCTGGGAGGAGGGGGTGTTACAAAGTGGTATCAAAGCATGGTTGTGCTCTTCTTGGGTGAAGGTGCTTGGTCATGCATGCATGTCATTTTCTTGTGTGTCTCTAACACTTGCATTCCATGTGCTTGTTGCATTACATCATGGTCGTTGTAAGGTTATCACGAGGAGCTTGATATCGATTTTATGAATGCATCATCAGGAGTATATGACTGGTTACATGATTATATGCAGCTTGATTACATCCTTGTATGTTAGGTTGCATTCTTGTATCTTTGATTACATGTAGCCGTTTTGTAAGTTGGTTACAAGAATTGATCACTTATGCTCGACTACATGCGTTCATGTGTATGTGTAGTTGATTAGGCATTGCTTATGCATGTTAATGGTTGCATGTGGAAATGTGTACAATGGAGTAATGGTTGATGTCATGCATGAGGTCATGGTTTGTGAAGTTGATATGGTCATGCATTGATGACGGGACTCTAGCTAGAATGATGTGTATATGGTTTGGTACACATGTGTTATATTTCTATATGCATGTGTCATGCATGTATGGTCTTGGTTTTAGTTATGCATGAATAGTAGGTCAAACATGCCTTGTGAAGTCATGGTATGCAATTTAGGTCATTAGGGTGATATTAGTATGTTATGATGCTAATGTGTTGGCTGAGATAGAGTAGGAGATGTAGATCATCATAATGAGGTTGCAACATTGGACTTTGGGGTAAGAGTAGATCATCGTACATGTATTGTATGTTTGGCATGTAGATATGTAAGTCAAGGATTATTATATGCATTAGGTTTATGTACATGTCTTTTGATGTTATGATTACATTCATGATAGATGTTAGTTGATTAGTGTAGTTACATGCATATGTATCAGATTGTCAAGAATGATAATAACCTGTAGTTGTATGCATTTGTATTCTTGTTTTACATTAGATAACTTGATGATTAGGTTATATGTTGTTGATGAACATGATATGTAGCTTATTGTTGTTATATGCTAGTAACTTGATGATTAGGGTTATCTCATTGACATCTTGATGTTGTAATTTGGATTGGCCATATGCGTGATGGTTATGTTTATTGCCTTGAAGATCTTGATGTTATAAGTATTTTGTTAACCTAGCTTGGCCTATGTAGATGTTTATGGTTGCAATCTTCAGGTATGAGCTGACATATTTGTGATTTGGTGTCGTACTAATCTAGACCAATCGTACATACATGATTTCTATGCATAAATGATAATTGTTTATGAGTTAGGATGTGAACATGTTAGTTAGTAATTGTTAAAGATATCATGATCTTATTTATGTTTAAGTTGATGTGTTGAGAAGTTATATCATGCTAACCTGGATTGATTTTCTAGACAACATCACCTGCCATGAGATACATTAAGGTATGAGTTTGCTTGTGTCATATATTTGGCACTTGACTGTTTGATTATGTTGTCTAGAGTATTTATTTAACATGGTATGGTTGCAAGTTGGTTGAATGTTCGATGAATTGCATAATATGAGTATGTGTTCAAATGATCTTGTTTTAAGATGGTTGTACTTATACATATGTGTTGAGACAGTCGATACGTACTTGAGTGTAGTAGGTGACATTTGTAGCATTATGTCTAATGACTATGAGTTGACAATGGAATATGACATGATTGATAGTCTTGGTAAATTTTGATTTCAAATTGTTATATATGATTGTTTTGATCTTTAGAATGTGATATTGAAATGTGTGAGAAGTTTGAGGGAACATTCTAGGTATTAGTGTGATAAGGTAACACTTGATGTGTTTATATAACTAACATTTGAGTGATGTGATAATACATAGTAAGCCTCAATTACAACAAAGTAAAAAGGTAAAAGGAAGGATTTGGACAACAATTCTTTTGGCTAGGTTTGGAAACCATAATTCCAAACTAATGAGTGCTTCACATAAAAGAAGTCTTCTTGACCTTAATATTGTTTGACATTATGTGGATATGTGATAGATTCATGAACATGTACTTGACATATTTGTTAGCTAGTCTCTAGTTATAGGTGGATCTGTCAAGGAATTGGAGTCCCTTGAGACATGTCATGGACGTGTTCAGTTGCAAGGAAGCATAATTTGCATGACTAGCTAAGGTAAATGGTGTATTTATGTGTTTAGTTATGCACTGACATTATGTGTTTATGGCAGTATGATGCAGGGGATTGCATGGAAAATAAATTGCCATGAAATTTTGAAGAAGGATTTGATGGAGCTTTCCTTGGGAACCATGGGGATTGAGTCATGGTGTTTGTGGTTAGTATTTTTATTTTGGTATTTTGCGATTGTTGCACTTGATTTGCGATTTTGTGTGTGTCTAGTACATAGCTATGCCACTTTATTGCGATGTCGTGTTGTTAATGGTTTTCATGGTTTTGCTTATTGTTTGTTTCTTGGTATTACCTTTTATGTCTTGAGTCTTGGGAATTGGTTGGGAAAGGAGGAAGTTAATGGAGCTCTGGAAGAGATGTGTGGTACCCAACAGCTAATGTAAGATGCAAATGAAGTTCTATGCATGAGTAAGTGCAATGGAAGGTAAGACTATGACAGTCGATTGGACTGGTTAGTCCATAATGTAAACGAACGGTGGCAGTAAAGACATGTGAAAGGTAACTAGAAAAGGTAAAGTAAATGGATATGAGGTGTCAGATTTGTTGGCTATGTTGGGAACGATTCTTCTCAATGTTGTGCATGAATAAAGGAAGTTCTCTTAACCTAGACCTTATGTTATCTTGTAATTATTTTATGATCATGATTATGATGATCTTTATATATGTATACATGTATGTATGTATGTCACTGTCTGATATGATGATGATTGTTTTATGCTAATGATTATATATGTATGTATGTATCTATGTCATTGTTTGACAGGGGTGTCAGGGATCATTCTTGTGGAGGAATGATTTCTTATATAGGTGAATGACATGAAGAGATTCATGGTTCATGAGGAATCAAGTGGGAAGAGTAGCATGACAAATATACAAGGTCAATATCATAGGGTTATGAATTGATATTATGTGATTATATTATGTCTCCGTTATGGACAGGTTATACCGAGGGATACAATAGTGAAATGAAAGCAGTGTGGTCTGCGACATGCTGGGACATGCATGGATAAGACACTAGAAGCAAGGTTACTTGGTAAAGACAGTGTGGTTTTGGATTTGTGGTACTATTGACCTATGCGCATGATGTATATGTGGTGTTGTGTGCATATGATGCTCTATGCATGTTGGATATGTGGCGTTGTGTACAGATGATGCTATGTAAATGTTGGATATGTAGTGCTATGTACATGTGGTGTTGCGTGCATGTTGTACATGTGACGGTATGTACATATGGTTTTGTGTGCATGATTGTACAAGTGGTGCTGTGTGCATATGGTACTATGTACATGTTGTACAAGTGGCACTATATTCAAGTGGCATTGTGTACATATCATGCATGTGGTGTTGTGTACATATGGTGTTGCGTACATGTCATCTGTGTGGTACTGTGTACATGTGGTATTGTGTACACATTGTACAAGTGGTACATTGTATATGTGGCATTGTGTACATGTTATGCAGGTGGTGTCATGTACGTGTGATGTTGTGCAGGTGGTTGTAGTGTACATGTGGTACATATGGTATTGGTGTAGATGCATGTATTGCATGGTCTTGTATGATGTGTGTAGTTGTATGTGTGTGATGCACACTATGTGTATGTGCACATGGTTGAGGAGAAGGCACTGGGTGTTTTTCTGGTGTGGAAATCGATCCGGAGTGCGTGTGGGATAAGGAAAAAGGTAGAAGCTAAGGATTGATGACAAGATAAGTATCATTATTATATTTTAGTTTTATTATGCATGTGATTTATGGCTATGGTATATGATGATTATATGTGATCTATGATGTTGGTTTATGATGGTTACATGTGATTTATGATGTTTATCTATGATGATTATGTTTTGAAGCTAATTGGATGTGATATGTTTGTACACGATGTTTTGATCAAACAATTAATTTGACTTGTTGTGACAAGACGCGAACATAATTGCAAGTGTACCTTGTTGACGAGCTACCAATGAGGTATGATGTGTATTTATTTCAGTTTATTTAAATATAATGGAAGTTATGTGTTTGGAATAGGAATGCATGAACATGCCCGGTTGAGTGGCTAAAACCAACTACAATAACTTGCAATAACAAAAGGAATTGGAAAGTGCAACAATATGCTGGTAGAGCACTTGAGGAGGAGGGCCATTGTGGGACACTGGTACCGAATAATTCCCATTGATTTCCATGAGCATGCTATGACCGATATGATGGTTTGAGGTAGGTAAATGCCTTGGTTGTTTGAACTTATGATGCGAGGAAGCCTTGCAAAGGGATGGATCATCCAGGATAAGGGATATCAGGGAACTTGGAAGGTGCATGAATGCACAAAAGGGGGTGACCAGATTTCCTGAGGGACTGTGTAGCAGAGAAGGGAAGGTTGCAGATATATTGTCTTTGGTCATTATCATTTCTAGATGGAATCAAATGCACATTGGGAGTGCACCTTGGAACAATGAGTCAGTAACTGTTCACTGAGAGGACAAGTGGCACATGATTATAGCGCTAGAAATTGGATGTAACTTTGACTATGATAGTGGATTTTGGACTTACTAGAAAGGAGGTGAATCCCGGTATTACTTTTGAGGGTAGAGGTGTGATCCTTTGGATTCCCTTGTTGATTGATATGGGTATCATATCCTTTATTTGTTGGTTTAGAAAATGTGCATATGTGTATATGTGGTTATTGTAAATACCATAATGAGTTGTGTTATAAAGCTCTAATAAGTGGTATGGTTGTTATATTGTCATGATGTTTTATTTTGAGCAGATATTTCCTTGTAAATACTGCAATGAGCTAAGTCATAAATATCCATGGGAAGTATGTTTGTTTTTCAACGGTTTTTGTTGAGGTCTTAGTGTGGTTTAACACCGAGGATGGTGTTCCCCAAGGGGGAGGGTTCTGTAACAGCCCTGGTGAAAAGTTCATGTGATAAAAGCTAAAAAAGGAAAAATAAGACCATGGGTAAGGGACATGTATTCCAAGCTGAATGTTGGGCAAATCTATCCTAGTGGGCATCACTGAATGTGCGTTTTATCTGGCAAAGGCATTAAAAGGAATTTTTGGCACATTTATTTATGAAAATAAAGGAAATTAGGAGAATAGTAAGGTGAAAGGTCACAGGTTGCATGTGAGGAGGAAATTAAAGGAAATAATAAAGAGGCCTTATTAATAAAAGGGATTCTGAGGATCAATTGGTAGGTTTTGGTTAGTGAGGCTTGGTCAGTGTAACCTTTTGTCAGTTCAATTTTGGATCTCTCTCATTATTCTCTCTCTCTCTCACTCTTGGTCACTTATATTTTTCTTGGAGAAATCTAGCATTGGATCAAGGAAGGAAAAACAAGCAAAGGGAAAGGAAGGAAAGAAAGGATCAATGAAGAAGAGCAGGATCGAGCAAATTTAGTAGGAATACTTGTAGGTAACCTTTTGGATGTGATTTCCTAGCTAGTTTGGACATGCATGGCTTTGCATGTTGGTTTATGGTTCTCTTGTTGTCGGTGGCATGTTTTTTCCGGGTTATGACCGTGGTTTTCAGCCTAGCCTTTCCTTTTTTCGCATACCATGGTATGTTGGGATGTTTATCTCAGTTTTGAGCTTTGATTTGTTGGATGGATTTCAGAATTTGGGGTGAAGGTGGTCTCAAGCTTAGTTCCCAAAGACCTAGGAATCCCTTGACTAGTTTTGGAGGGATACACGGTAAGTCCTGATGGAGAAGTTTCGATTTAGGGCCTAGTGATCTGGGTTTGGGTTGCATAAATCCTAAGAGATTGGTCTCAGTTTAGGGACTAGTGATCCGAGATTGGATTGCAGTAAATCCTGAGAGATAAGGACACAGAAAATTCATCAAGGATAGTAATGGATGCCAAATGGAATTCCAAGTTCGGTTTGGTTGTGATCGGAGCACCGGTTTTGGTGTGATCACGGTTTGGTAAGGGTGGAGGTGGTTTAACCTTTGGATTCCCTTTGTTGTTCTTGGATTGGTTGTTCTATGAGATCCCACATTCATGCTTGGAATATGGCATAGGGGTGACTGGCTGAAAGAGATATTTGGTTCAGCGATGTCTATGATCGGGTGGTACATGAAGTCCCGAACCTAGTTGGATTTGCCTGTGATTAATAAAATTGAAGTTATCTTACTTTTGCACTGATTTATATGTGGATTTAATGGTTGTAATATCTCTGATATTTATATGTTTTTATGCTGGTTATAAGCATGTTAAATGACTGGTTCATATCATGATCATTTCATGTATTTACTTGTAATTGTTAAATGGATGGATGCAAGACCTAATTGATGATATAATAGTTCAGTGGAGAAAGAGGTGATCCTTCTGGTTACGTTTCATAATTTCTTTCATTAATTTATGCTCTGTCTTGTATCTTAGACTTGTAGGTTTCATTGATGCCCAGTGTTTGATAGAATTTCAGTCCTGTTTTGGGATGTGTAGGCCTAGTCCTGAGGTTTATTTTTGATTTATTTGCATTGTTATCATGTGTTTGATGGATTTTGAAGGTTGTAGCAAGTTATGGGCAGAGGCCGGGATTTTGGGCTAGAAAAGTGGCTCATATATCGAGGTCGTTGGCACAAGTGTACTGAGAAACGTCCATAGTCATTGGCACATAGGCCTATGAGAGAGACTTTGGGTTGTTGGTCACTGTATTTCCTATAACATGAGAGAAAATTTGGGTTAAAAGTCTTAAATCATCAATGGGACTCAGGGATATGATGTTTGAGTGGCTGACATGTCTCGTGAGGGTGTTGTGGTTGATGTGGATGAGTTTTTTTGATGTGTTGTGTTGATTCCATTTCCTTAAGGTTACCAAGGAGATTGAATCCCTTATAGTGACCTCTCTAACATGTTTGCCCCAACTGGTTGGTTGCTTGGGTGGACATAGGAGGAGGGGGTTGAAGAGCACTAGTATTGTAGCAAGAATGCTGCAACTCCTGGAGCTACCAACTTTACTTTATCAACCTGGGGTTCGTACAAACTTGGAGGTGATAGTGCTGTATACACAAGTAAAAGTGATGGTTCTGCCTTTTTTCATTGTTTAGCTGGTGAGAGACCACTAGGGTTTTCAAGCCAGACTTCTATGGATTTAGAAGAAGCTTGATTGCTGATGAAAGAAAAAGAAATCTACTCTAGGAGAAATCTTGTCTATTGCAAATAAGGAAAATGAATGCAATCCTATGCTAAAAACACACCATTCTCTAAATAACTGTTGAGAAACTATGCTTTACAAGAATTCCAAGCCAACATGTATGAAATTATACTATCTAAAGCATGGAAATTCAAGACATCAAACATCACTACTGTGCATGTAAAGGATTGAAATAAATCTGTTTTGTTCTTTTTCTAGAAAATCAAGCATAAACCCTAATATCTTTAGGTGATGGGGCAGGTGGCTTAGTGATGCTGGTGGATGGTTGGGAAGTTTAGAATATGGTTTGAAGGTTTGGGAGACCCTTGGGTGACCTGGTGTGGATTCCTAGAAGTTTTCCCTAAATTCAGCCTCAAAACCATGGTTAGGAGATGGTTGGATTCGCTCAACATGCTTGGAGGAATTTCTATGTAAAATAATGAGATTGGTGAAAGAAAGGAATGGTTATGAATGGATGAAGTGGGAAGGTGGTTGCCTGCTATGAGATTCGTCTATATTTTTGAAGCACCTACTCTGTATCAAACATTTATATGCCAAAAAGTCATGTAAACAAGAAGAATTCTAACAAGCTAGGAAAGCAGAATTTAATGAACTAGCTGTCTACTTCATGCGTGAGGAAAATTGCTGATAAAATGGAATCATGGATGAGATCTACTGTAAGACTGAATATGGAAGAGATGGTAATTAAATACTACACTTTCAAAAATGATCAACTGCTGGTTCAAGTACAGTAAACTCTAAATCTTATGAGAAAATGGAAATCTATATTTTTGGGGCTGCATAAGGGTCTTTGCCTCAAATCATGATCCCTGAGGGAAGAGGTGAGGCCAAGATACCTACTAACAACTTTGTGGTGCTCATTTTATCCCTTCTAACCTACTATTGAAGTAAAGTACAAATGGAAGCAAACTAATAAACAACCAATCAAATCCACAGTACTTGCAATGAAATACTTCTAGAGACAATTTAACCATGAAGCTATGAAACTAAGCCAAGCATACAAATACAAGAAGAGGATCCTTTGCTGCTAGGGTTGGGCCCTAACCCAAAAGCTTCATCCCACAGAGTTAACTCAGTTCTGGACCAAGAAAAGGCTCATTTTCATTATCAAAACAGAAAATTACATCAATGTCTTCCACAAGTCTCGTGCTCGAAAATAACTAGTGTTTTTACAAAAAAATTCGAATCCTAATGAGGCTTTAGGCCTATCTACTTATAAAAATGAAGTCTCCAACGAATTCCTTAAATATAGGGAGGCTCGGCTCCCAAACTCGAGATGAACTGACTCTTTGTCTATCACTTGCTTGCCTGCCTTTTGATCTTCATGACTTGGCTGCTTGCACTCTGAGCTGGTGTGATTAATAGAGGAATATTCGAATGGGGGAGTAGTAAATGAGGAGGATTTACCTCCTACAATCTCTCCCCCTTGTCCCATTCGAGTTTCAAACCTTAGTCTTGCCAAAATTCCTTGATTTTCTCTTCAAACCTGTACTCAATGCATATTAGTCCACTAGGCATAATATCTCACTTTAACTCATCCCATTAAACAAAATATAATCAAAACATGTAATAAGTTGTGAGAAGAGTTGATTTGACTAAGCTAGGAGGTGAATTGAGGCCCATATAATTACCCAATGATGAGGCTCATCATCACCCCCTACTGAAAGTGTTTCTCATCCTATGAGAAACTCAATAAATATCCATGTCTTTCATAGCTCTAGTGACCTCCGTGCCATCCCTGCCTCTGTTGTGGTTTCCTCTTCTTGTGCATAGAATCCTGCCTCATTTTCTACCTCCTCCCACTTCCTTCTTTCTTCCTATTCCTTCCTTCCTTCTAACATCCCTAAGAGCAATGGGGGATTGAGTCTCAGGCCAATCCAATTGACTTTGAGCCTTTGGATGGATTGCTTGTACATGGGTGTCCTGTTCTATGCTTCTCTCATCCTTTGAGGAGAGTGGTACTCTTTGATCTTTAAACTGTATGGCAATGTATTCCATCTCCTTAGACAAGCTTGCATGTTGTCATCCCCTAATAAACTGAACATGTCCTCAAAATGTGTAATTTCTTGCTCTTGGACAACAAGAGACCTGGGTGCAAGTTGAGGATCATTTTCAATTAAATTATGTGTACCGATGAGTGCCATTGGATTGGACTGCTCAACTTTGGTCATAAGAGGCTTTGTTTGTTCTCTTGCCAATATCTTCTTCATTTTTGCAGCCCTTGCTTCCTCATGGTTCATCCATGATGGAAAATCCATCAACTGTAAATCCCCTAGATTTTCATTAGGGTCCCATACATTCATGTATGTCAAGGCCATGTTATGAAAATAAAAGTCAAACATCTTGGTCCTATCTTCCAATGTGCTTTGATCACAAAGATCAATGAAATGTCTATAATCCTGGAATGAAATAGTGCCTCTCTATGCTAGGGTCTTGATTTGGAACTGCAGCCACTGTTCCTTAAGGTATAATGCATAGGACTTAGCTGGCATCCTGCACCAGATTACTTCCAAAGAGAGACTGGCCATGGATGCCAATTGATTCTCTCTTTCTTGCAGCGATCCTTTCAACAATGCATTTTCTGCCTCTATATTTTTCATGATGGCCTCTTTGTCTCTCGAGCTACTTAGTTCTCTACCCATATCTTTGAGCTTCTCCTCCATGTCACCAATGTCCTCCACTCCCTTGGACTTGGAAATCTGCATCCATCTATGAGTTTTGGCTCTCTGTTTCTCAAGCTCAAAGAATAATGGAATGGAAAATTTTTGTGGAATGACCTTGCCCCCCTCAATAAATCTGTAGTAGGAGTCAAGGTTAGGTTGAGGACTAGGTTCCTCTAGCTCTGGGTCCTCTCTCTCTGTTTGTGGTTGCGTACTACTTTCCTCATTCAATTTTTGAGTTTCCTGTAGGTTTAGCAGAGTTTCCTGTAGGAGTTCCTCTGCTTCCCATAGGTCCTACTGTGTATCCTGTAGGATGCCTTTTCCTTTGAATGAGGTAGACCTGGTTACAGGCCTTCTCACCTAGGTGATAGGAGACTTAGGGGAGGTTTGCGCTGAGGATCCTTCGTCTTGAGTTTTTATATGAGGAGCCATCTTCTCCTACTGTTTAAGTGAGTCCTCAATAACAATGGGAACCTTGGTTGGAGTTTGGGGTTTTCCTTATCCTTGTGATTTTCCTTGTTTTGAAGTATAAGGGGGTCTGCCTCTATCTTTTTCCCTTTTGTTTGTTAGGGGTGCTAAGGGAAGTGAGGGTAGCTTCTGCCTCTCTCTCAATGGGTTTCGAAGACACCCTAGGTGACTCCCCCTTGTCTTTTGCCTCCTCTTTTCCATTGCCCTTTTCACCTATGTTTTCCCCTCTTCTTCTCCTTCTAGATCCTCATATTGTTTATTAGTTTCCTTGACATCTTGCTCTATTTCTTCATCACCTTCTTTCTTTTTCTCCTCTTCTTCCTCCTCATCTATCTCATCTTCATCCCTCTTTGCTTCTTCTTCATCTGTTTCAGTTTCTTCCTCATTCTTTTCACTGATAGTAGGACTAATGTCATATGTGAGGGCTTTGATATCCTCCTCTGTCTACATGTCTCTGAAAATTTTCCATTGGATAAGAATTCTGAGGTTATGGAGGGAATATTCTATGATGATTCTAATTAACCCATGGTGGTCTAATTGTTGGTGGTTTCCCTCCTGCACCTTTATTCTTGTATCTATCAGTGATTGCAGAAGGAAGTATGGTATGCTGAGCCTGTGGTGAGGAGGTGTTTCTGCTCCAAACCTCAATTCTTCAAGAAACCTAAAGTGATATCCATAAACCACACTATACCTACCTTCACATGATATTTATTTAATAAGGTGGTAGCTTACCTCATTCCAGGGGTATGGTAGGCTTGTTCTCCTTGCTCCATTCTTGTCCTCAATGGGCTCTTCTCCCTATAAAAAGAATTTCTTCTTGGCAGTCTGGCTATCTCTCTTGTCTTCCTTTCTCTAAGGAACTCCTAGGGGAAGTTTGGTAATTCTGCTTATGATTTTATGGGTGAGCTCTATGGAGAGGCCCCTCACCACAATAATGGCATGGGCTATGGTTAGTGGAATGAGGGAGAGAGAAAACTCTCGGGCCACTTCATCATCATACCCCCTTAATTTCTTAAAATACCCCATCCAATTATGCCTCGTGAAGATTTCTAGCACAGGAGGGTGTTGGTGGATTCTCATAGTGTTAAAGGGCTCCCTTCTATTAAACCCCACTGTTATTTTGGCTGGTGAATTTTGAGGAGAAAAGATGGTTGATAAAATCTTTAATGCAAAAGTAAATGGGACTGAAATAATTGTGGAGACAATTCCCTTAAATAGTTGCAAATTCACTGAAACTTAGAGATTTTTCTATTCAATTCACTTGGAAAAAGGGAAGTAAATATAGAGCCTACCTCCTCATGGTGTTTGTTGTAGCCAATCCCCGTGTATCCCCTTCTAAAACTGCTCTCGGCCAATCCTATAAACTGTTTGACTATATCTTGTAGGATTCCAGTGTGATCCTGTATGATTTCCTGTGTAATCCTGTGCAAGAGAAATATGGAATTTTTCTCTTTTGTAGGTTTCCTGGGTACGAGAGTGACTTTGCTAGAGTGAATCTCGAGGAGATGAATGCATGAGTGCATGGGGATCAATGATTATTTCCTCTTATGGTCGAGTTGAGTGAGGTGGTGTTCTGGCAGCCAAGGTACGTTTTCTATTTTTGGACCGTTGGTCCCCACTACCACCTCATCATTCCCCTCTTCTCGTAATGAACTCCTACTTTATACATCCGTAGCATTAACTGCTTTTGTCCTTCTCCTATCTTTTTTTTGACGTGATTGCTGCCATGTGTGGGAGGACCAACTATTTTTTCTTTGTCGACTAAACGAAGGTGGCCAAGTTAACTGGCCACCTTTCGCTTATAAACCAACTCGCTCACAACCTTTACATATTTTGACTACATAATGCAAATGAGAGAGTGAAGTGAGATACTTACCTGTGGTGCTAATACCTTGCTGCAGTTTGTTGAAGACATGAGGTGCTTGCTGTGTGTTGGCTGCATGTTATTTTTCCTTCCTTTTTTATTGCCCTCTGATGATTCCCTTGATGTGCATGTACCTAGTGTTGAAGATGATGGTGTTTATGCTACTCTGGAGATTCTTCTGCCCTTGGATCTTCATGGTAGAAGGTTGCTGCTACTCATGATTTTTATTCTATGGGATAGGCTACTACAAGATTTCCTACAGGATGTCCTCTAGCTGCTTCTCCCTCAAAATTTTAATCATTTCCTCTATTGGGATTTTGAGGATGATGACATGGATAGAGAGGAGGTTTAGGAGTGTGAATAATGAGGAATACACTCAGGTGCTATTCCCTTCTGCTCTCTGTTTCATTTTCCTATGTGTTTTCTCTTGAAGGCTGTGAATTGTTTTTGAAAACTGATTTTTTTAATGATGAATGCATGGGTGATCAAGGTGGAGAGAGGTATGCTAATGAAGTTGTGATGTAGGTATGTTATTTTTTGACATGGAAGGTCATTTGCTCGCCATAGGGTTACTTCCTGTAGGATTCTCGAGCCACTGTAATTCCTACGGGATCATCCTATAGGTTTTTAGGAGATATTGTAGGTTTACAGAAGATCCTATAGAAAACACATTCCCCTTGTAAATTGAAGCAAATGAGTGAAAAAATGAAAGAAATGGTGGAGTGATGAATGGTGATGGGTGGAAAAATAAAAATGTGAGTGAAATAGGTCCCTTTTTTATTCTCCTTTGTTCTCTGATCGTCCTCCTGCTAACCTGCAAACATAATTTTTTCATGATTTTTCTCTTTTTATTTTTTATTTTTTGAAAACAACTAGTCTACCTCTAAGAGGTTTTCATCCTAGCTACTTGCCCTAGGCGCATCAAGAGCGGTTTTCACCAAGAGATATTTTCATTTCCTTTATTTATTTTCTTGTTTTTTTCTTTTTTGACACCATTGGGCCACCCCAAGAGGTTTTCAATCCAATAGTGGGACTCGGGAACCTCATGGAGGTTTTCACCTAAGTCTCCTTATTTTCCTTTTTTTTTTCTTCTCTCAGTGACTTGATGAGGCAGGAGTTGAAACTTGCTCCACCAACATCACTGTTTTATTGATACCATCAATGAACTCTTTCTTTGACAATGGCCTCTTGTAAACTTTCAGTCTGTTCCCATTAACAAGTAAAGGAATTGCCTCTGCATCTATGGTTCTTATCTGCACTAAACCATTATCATGACATCTCTCTATAACATAAGGCCCTAAACATCTTGTCCTTAACCTTCCCTTAAAGTATTTATATCTGGAATCGTACAGAAAAGCCCAATCACCTTCTTGAAATTGCTTATCCTTGATATTCTTATCATGCCAGAGCTTCCTCTGAAGTTGAGTTACCTCTGTGTGTAGGAGGGCCTTCATTCTGGATTCATCTAAACCATCAACTAGAGCAATCTCTCTTTTTGTGCATTGCTGAGATGTAGATCTAGTTGGGCTTCCATCGTCAATGTGTTTTACTCAAACTCAATGGACAACATGGCCTCTTTCCCATAGACCATCTCATAGGGTGTGAATCCAGTGGTGGTCTTCCATGTGGTATTATAGGCCCAAGTGGCTTCAACTATTCTATCTGCCCAATCTTTCCTGCTGCTATTAACCAGTCTAGTCAAGATGTCCTCCAACGCTCTGTTGGTTACCTCCACTTGCCCATTAGCTTATGGGTGGTAGGTGTGGAGTACTGAAGAAGGTATGTTTTATTGATTATTTTGTCATTTTTTCTTTAAAAACTCATAATCCCTTTGCATCATGAACTAGGCAAATAATAAGAAATTATGGAAAAATCTATGAGATTTGTATGTAACGCAAAACAACTAATAATCGCCATTTTCTTATGCAGAAAAAAGGGAAAAACGAGAGATTGCCGTCCCAAGGAAAAAGACAGGGAAGAGTTAATTGTTGTCCCTGTGGCAGGAAACCATATGCAGACAAGGTGATCCAAATTGAAGCATATCAGCCAAGGAAAGGAAAAGGAGATATTGAATCGGCGCAAGAGAACAAAGGGATAACTAGAATTAACAGTTTGGCGAATCCCTCAGGATCCTTTGATCCTGAGGGATCGCAATATTAACTATTTTTGCATCATTGATATCTTCGCTCGACTGTTATAAAAAGGGGTAGCACTGCTAGCCCGGGGGGGGCCTATTGTTATTCTTATGTAATTTCTCTTTTTATTTAAAACTTTGATAATCAACTCTCATTGAGAAGTGATCTACTGTAACTCTGCTTGGATGCTTTAATATAAATCTGGTTGTTGTTCCATCTTTGATCTTGGAATAATCTCAAGCGATGTATCCCTGGAGGCTAAGGGCATGGCCCTGGTGGAACACTTGCTCCTGTACCATTATCTTTAATTCGTGCGTGGTTTTAATTATCAACTTTGTTCGGTAATCTGATGTGTTTTTTTATTTTACATCACGGCTCTGTTATATTTACAATATCGTTCTCTGTGACAGGAATGTCGTATTGTTCATTCTGACCTTGTAACGCATTGTTGTTCCTTTAATCATTGATGTAACATTACTATTCCTTACAGAATGCTATTGTTGTTCAATTACAGAGTAATCGGGCTGTAACATTCTTAAGTTGGTATTATTGTATTCATCTATGGTTTATACTTAATCATGATTGTTTTTCAATTGTCATTTCTGTTCCATTACGAATTGCAATCGTTATTCTTTATAACTGAGATTAATATTTGTGGTATCGGAGTCAAATTACTGTTTCTCTCAATATCAAGGTGTGCTGTGTGTGTTATTTATTTCAGTTTACTGTACATTCACAATTGGCTCTAAGTGCTGTTCTACATTTCATTACTAATCAGTTGCCGTTCTATTTCCATTTGTTGCCTGATTTATTCTTAGAGTAAGGATTGCTATCTGATTTCTGTAGGATACGATTGTTGCCTTTATCTCCTTAGAATAAGGTTTCGTTGTTTATAATAACTAGTTGCTGCTTCAATTATAGTTGCTATTCCATTTCCTGTTATTTGTGTTGTCATTGCTTTGAACGATCTAAAATTGTAGTGAGCGTTGAAATTTGTTGTCTAGTTCCCAGGTTGATGATCCGTTCCTTGATTATCTTCAATTACATCAGTTTACAAAGGGATGAGTTATTGTTACTGTACCCTTGACTGATAATTTACTTAGTTTTCTGAATGAATGATTTAAGTCTTAAAGTGTTTTGCTGTAAGTAGATCTTGTTTTAAGCATCCGTTTACTCTTGTATTTTGAGCACTATACTACTAGCATTACTCTGACAAATGACTGCCTCAAACTGAGTACACTCTTTGAGATAACAAATCGTTCCTGGATTGATAAGTTAATGTGGGGTAAATAGAGGTGAAAAAGACCCTTTTTACGACTCGACATTTTGGTGTTGTTGCCGGGGAAGAGTGTAGCCATTTGTTTCTTTTTCAGAGTAGTGTAAGAACCTGTTAGGGAAGAACTGGGTTTTAAAAACGAAAGGTAAGAACCTGCGTGTGGAGTATGTAATAGCCCTACTCCCCTGCCCACTTTCCTGCGGATTTGTTGCTATTTTGTTTGGGTAGAAATTAGCAGTTGATTTGAGTGCATGACTAAGCAAAAAAAGCTTGAAAAGAATCCCAAACCTTTACCCAAGCCCGATAAAGCTAAGGGGCCGGTGACCCTTGGCCGATCGACCTTTATAGAAGAAATCCTTAAAAAAGCAGAATCTCAGCCTTCAATAGGACCTAGAAAAGTTACTTCTAGGCAACCTACTAGTTCCCTTCAGGCCACAGGATCACCATCTATAGCCTTTGCTGAGGTGCATAGTCAAACCAAAGAGCAATATTTTCAAGAAATTGAAAATTCTAGCCCAAAATCATTGCAAGAAGGGAACCTTAGCAATCTCTGTGAAGGAAGAGGATAAACAGGAGAAATTGAAGAACCAAAATCTCCTCTTGGGGTAATACAGCCATTAAGTAGCCCAAATAAGGGAAGTGCTGCAAAAATCATTTATAACGAAGTTGAAGAAACTCAAGAACCTGAACCCTCCCAGACATTAGACACTCTCATCATCCCAGATAAAGGAAGTGTTGTTAAGGCCATTCCCGTTAGAGCCATTCCCCCTCGACAACCTAGGAATACCCTCCTAGACATCCCAGAAGGTTATTGGCATATATTTGACCAAATGGCCCAGAACCAGCCAAACACCCAAACCTCTACACTGCAATACCCCATTGTGGATACTGCAGCTAATGCACCTATGAAAGCAATTCCTCTCCAACATATCCCTACATTCCATGGCCTTACATCAGAAGATACGGATGCATTTTTATTCGAATTTGATGTGCTATGTAGAGGATATGACTATACCAGCGAGCCCTAGAAACTGAAATTATTTCCCTCCACATTAAAAGGAGCTACTCTAAGATGGTTTATGGGATTAGGTGGTGGTGTTATAAATAACTGGGACCAAATAAAAGAGTCTTTTCTAAAAAAATATCAGGACTATTGCAGGTCTAGAGATGAAATATTTTAGATGGTAGCTAGACAAAATGAAACATTAGAAGAATATGTTGAACGTTTCCAGTATAATCTTCAAAGATCTCCTTATGCATCATTACCCTTACCTGATAATGTATTAAAAACAACATTAATTAGGGGAATGAAGGAACAATGGATTGAAACACTAAATATTATGGGAAAAGGAGATATTTATCAGGAAAATTTTGCTAACATTATTAATCTATGTATCAGGAGCTCGAGAGGCAACACAAGACTAAAACCAACAGAACATGATCAGTTTGCAAGAGATAACAGAACTTCGGTAGAAGGAGTAACTCGTGTAGAAATTGGAAATTTATTAGAAAATTTTAAAACTGACATATTGGGGACACTGACAACACAACTTGATATTATGCAGGCCAAACAAAAGCAAGAAGAAGCAGAATAGAATTTGGCAATATTCTGTCTCAGATGTAGAAAGAAACACAGCCATAAGGAGTGTCCATTAGATGCAGTCCAAGTTTGTGCCATTTTCACAAAAGACCACTCCACAGAGAGTTGTCCCTCACTTCCTGGATTGAAATCAGTATACAAGGAAGTAGAAGAAGAGCCAGAATCAGTGTATCTACTTAATCAGCGCCGTCAATGGCAACCACGACAATCATGTATGTTTTCAAACCCAGTGCCTTCTTTTCAGCCTCCACAATATCATGCCCAACAATATAATAGAATGTGGCAAAATCAACCTCCCTTCCCAAATTGGTCACAGCAATCATTTCCTTCATCATCTCCATGGCCGAATCAAGCAAGCGAACCAAATTGGCCAAATTTTCCCTATACCCCACCATATTGGAAAAACAATGCATATCCAGCACAATGGACCCCTCCTACTTCACAGAGTCAAGCCTGGCAGACAAACTGGCAAAGACCAATGAATCAGCCAGTAGGAACCATCCCGCTCCCTCAACCTACACTGCCAGCATTACAACAAAACCCCCAGCCTAACTTAAGACCGCAACTCCCAGCCCAACCCAACCCCAATCCAAATAATAGACCGGTCCAATCCATTCAAATAATTGAGACACCAGAGATAGGAACCGATCTAAGGGAGTGTAATGACCTTCAATTAAGATCTGGGCGTATCATCGAAACAGAGGGAGATAAAACAACTCAAGTTGAAAATCAGTTACCTATGGAACAACCGCCACAAGAAGAGGACGTGATCAGACAAAAAATTCATGATCCAGCAACAACACCTTCTCCCCCATTCCCAGAATGCTTAATTATACCTCGACCTATACAATACCCTAATTTTGACATTCTGGGATAACTACAAAATTTGTACATAAAAATCCCACTCCTCCAAGCCATTCAAAACATTCCAATATATGCAAAGACTATCAAAAAGCTATGTATAAAGAAACCAAGGAGGAAAATAACAAATAACCCAAAAGTCCAAGTAGTTGTCACTCTATCCGACTTATTATCAGGGAAAGAAACACCCGTTAAATATGAAGACCCAGGAAATCTAATAGTAACCGTACAAATCAATGGACAAACCTTCTCAAATGCCTTAGTTGATCTAGGATCTGCAATTAATATCTTAACAACCACCACTTGCCAAAAACTAGGTATTACATCAGTAGAACCGACCTCCACTTTACTAGAACTGGCTGACCAATCTGTGGTTTGGCCAGAAGGCACACTCCATGATGTCATGGTGTTCGTTGACTACTGGGAGTATCCAGCTGATTTTCTAATAATAAACCACAAATCGACTTGATGGACATCGATTGATTTTAGACAGACCTTGGCTTGCAACTGCCGATGCTTATATTGGCTGCCGACAAGGTAGTATGACCATAACTAGGGGGGAAAATGTCAAGAATCTAGCTTTATATCCCCCAGCGTAGCCAAGTGTCACAATAATAAAAACTAACAAGCATCCTGTATCATACCTCACCGAAAATATCAGATCTCCATTAACCATAGAAGAGGCCCTCGATTTCAAAGACCAAACAGAAGATGATGCCATTAACAATTTTATTAGCCAAACTGAACCCAGATCCTACATACAATGTCACATGATAGAAGCAACATTTGATAATGAATTAGAAGAAGATCCTCTTAAAGATACACATGGTCAAACAATACCTACTACCTCTGTCTCCAATAGTAAAATTGTAGAAATTGACCCAGGAAAGACTTTAAACATTAATTCCAACCTGACTTCCGAACAAGAAGAGAAGCTCATCCAACTACTGAGGAAATACTAAGAAGAATTTGCATGGGACTATCCTGATATGATAGGAATTAATCCCCAGTTATGTACACACCACATTTACATAGAAAAAGATGTGAGACCTGTTCGCCAACCACAAAGGAGACTTAATCCTCATCTAAAAGACATTGTAAAAGTTGAACTTCAAAAACTTCTAGATGTGAACTTCATCTACCTTATCTCCGATAGTAAATGGGTCTCTCCACTTGTTGTGGTACCAAAGAAGAATGGGAAGTGGAGGATTTGTGTAGATTATAGAGAACTAAATAAAACAACACAAAAAGACCACTTTCCCCTTCCATTCATTGACCAAGTATTAGACACTCTGGCAGGAAAGAAATTATTTTCTTTCTTAGATGGCTTCAGTGGATACAATCAGATTCAGATTGCCCCTGAAGACCAAGACAAAACCACTTTTTCTTATCCTTGGGGAACATTTGCCTACAGAGTTCTACCTTTTGGCTTATGCAATGCTCTTGCCACATTTCAAAGGGCTATCCTCAACATCTTTTCAGATTTAATAAATGAAGGACTCGAAGTATACATGGATGATTTTACACCATACGGGGACAATTGTGACCCAGCATTGGACACACTAGAAAAAATTCTACAGTGCTGCATTACCACTAGGCTCTGTTTCAGCCATGAAAAATGTTATATGATGATGACTGAAGGACTTATTCTAGGCCATTATATCTCAGCAGCTGGCATACAGGTAGACCCAGCCAAAATTCAAATTATTTTGCTAATTCCCACTCCGACCACCCAAACAGAGGTACGCAGTTTTCTTGGATTTTCTGGTTACTATAGAAAATTTATAGAACATTTTTCGCATATTGCTGCACCTCTATATGCATTGACAGGCAATGTTGACTTTCTTTGGACAGAAAAATGTGACCATGCTTTCCAGGATCTAAAGAGGTTTGTGTTAACAGCCCCAGTCCTTAGAGGTCCAAATTGGGACCTGCCATTTCAAATTTCATCAGATGCCTCAGATACAGTTATTGGAGCAGTCCTTGGGCAAGAGGAAGATAAAAAACCATATGCAATTTATTATATTAGCAAGAATTTATCCCCTGCTGAATTGAATTATATTGTTATTGAAAAGGAATTTCTAGCTGTAATACACGCTATCAATAAGTTTAGGCATTACATTACTGGATATCCTGTTATCTTGTGTACAGATCACTCTGCCATAAAATATTTAGCAAATAAACCAATCACAAATGGTAGAATAACCAGATGGCTGATTTTATTGTAGGAATTTGATATCAAAATCAAGGACCGACATGGAAAAGAAAATCCTGTTGCAGACTTTTTCTCGCGGATGCCCAAACCTGTGGATGTAGCAACAGTTGAAGATCAATTTCCAGATGGGCATCTGTTTGTTGTCACTGTTAAAACACCCTGGTATGCTAATGTTGCGAATTACTTAGCAGTAGGAAAATTACTGAAATATCAGACTCCCAATGAACGAAAACAAATTGTCTAGCAAAGTGCTCGATTTTCTTGGATTGGGGGCTACCTCTTCCAATGATACAGGAGCAGATATGCACATCAGGAGATGCGTCCGGGAGGATGAGATTTTTGACATTTTGAAAGCTTGTCAAGAAGGACCATGTGGCAGAAATTTCGCCGATTGGAGAACTGGACATAAGGTGCTGCAAACAGGGTATTATTGGCCCACGATCTTTAAAGATGCAAAGAAGTTCGTTCAAGCTCGTGACAGTTGCCAAAGAGCAGGACGCCCTGGTCACTCTAACGAAATTCCCCTGAATCCACAGCTGGTTATTGAACCATTCGAGCGATGGGCACTCAATTTTGTTGGTCCAATTAACCCATCCTCAAACTAGAAAACATTTATTCTAGTGGCAACAGAATATGTCACCAAATGGGTTGAAGAAGAGGCATTGCCAAAAGCTACAAAGGATTTTGTCATATAGTTCTTGTTCCATATATTTGGGCAATATGGGCTTCCAAGAGATATAATTACAGATGGTGGACCATAGTTTGCTGGTAACAAGATTTCTGCAACACTAAAAAACTATCATATCTAGAATAAAATTACTACTCCATACCACCCACAGGCAAACGGTCAAGTAGAAAGCAGCAATAAAATAATAGAAGCAATCTTAATAAAAACCATTGCGTCACATAGACGCGATTGGGCTGCAAGATTACCAAAATCCTTGTGGGCTTACAGAACAACATGGAGAAGCATTACTGGCTATTCACCATACCAATTGGTATTCGGAAAGGAACCCATTTTTCCCATAGAATTCGAAATCCAAACATTGTGAACAACACAAGGAGTTGGTCTAGATCTAAACGAGGCACAAATTAATAGATTACAGTAGATCAATGAGCTAGATGAGATCAGGCTCTCTGCCCTTCAACACACTACATTAATTCAACAATAGTGAGCTAAATGGCATGACGCTCTCATTAAAAAAAAAGTCTTTCGTGAAGGAGATTGGGCGCTCTTAATACGATTCTAGGTTTCAGGATTTTCCTGGGAAGCTTCAGACTCATTGGCTAGGCCCATATGAAATCCAGAAGGTACATGATAATGGCACCCTTACCCTCATCACCATTGACGGATCTGGACATACCTTCAAGGCAAATGGCCACCGAGTTCGACTATACCGCCAACCACTTACTCGGGAATCCTTCTACCAACAACTCTGCGAAGACTCCGACATGCAAATTTTGGTGGAGGAAGAGAAATCTTCCTCACCTCTAGTTCATTAAAGTGATTCAACTGTTCTTACATTTTGTACATAATTCTTTTGCTTTGTTAGCATAAATTATTCTCTGTACATATTTTTTTTGCACTTTGTTGTTCCTTTTCCAAGAATCAACCATTATGTTGTTTTTGCTGTTCCTTTTAGAAGGAACAACACCTTCACTATCTTGTTGATTATTTTCTTTCAAAAAAGAACAACTTGCATTTTTCTGTTGTTCCTTTTTCAAAAGGAACAACACTGTTGTTTTTTTTGTTCCTTTTATGAAGGAACAACATTTGTGTGCACTTTTGTTTTTCTCTTGTTCCTTTTCCAAAGGAACAACACTTTCGTTTTTCTGTTCCTCTTCCGAAGAAACAACACTTTTGGTTTTTGCTATTCCTTTTCCAAAGGAACGACACTTGTGTTTTTTGTTGTTAATTTTCCAAAGGAAAAACACTTTTCGTTTTTGATGTTAATTTTCGAAAGGAACAACACTTTTGGTTTTTGTTGTTCCTTTTCCAAAGGAAAAATACTTGCGTTTTTTGCTGTTCCTTTTCCAAAGGAACAAAACTTTCGTTTTTTTGCTGTTCCTTTTCCAAAGGAACAACACTTTCGTTTTTGTTGTTCCTTTTCCAAAGGAACAACACTTTTGGGGTTTGTTGTTTCTTCTCCAAAGGAACGGTACTTGCGTTTTTTGCTGTTCTTTTTCCAAAGGAATAGCACCTGTACATTTTTGCTCTTCCTTTTTGAAATAACAACATTCTCGTATTCCTTTTATTTATGCTTGTTCTCCTTGCTATTCCAATTAAAGGACAACTTCCGTTCTTCTCAATATATAATAATTTCGAGTCTTTTGGAGCACAACTATACACTTATGCAATGGATACAAAACTAGAGCATATTGAAATCAGTAAATTATATAAAATCACTATTTTTACAAGAAATTGCTTTGAATTGATAAGAGGAAGAGGAAAGGACACAATTATCCGTCACTTTTGCTGTCATTATCCTACTAAAGTTGATATGATTGGTTATCTTTATCATGGCGGTTCTTTTTTTAAAATTCCCATAATCCTATTTCATCATTATTAAGGAATAAGAACAAAGGGTATATTTTTCTATTGAGATGTTAAGACTTCTTCCACCATTCCTACTCTTAAGGAGTGCTGAACCACCCTTTGTGTATACATAGGAAAGTACTTTATAAAAAAAAGAAAAAAAAAGAAGAGAAAATTGTTTATATAACTTACGGGTTGTCAAATGCAGGACAGGGGGTCTCATCAAGAGCCAGCCTACCATGATCATAAGGAAGAAAGTGAAGTGGCATTCCCACTATGGCCACCACACTAGGGATATGATCCAAGAGGCACATCAGAAAAAATAAAGAGTCCTTGGAATAGGAAGTCTCATCACGAGCCGGCCAGCCCACCTTTCACTCCTTCCTGGTGAATGGCATTATGGTTTAACTGGTTACCAAGCCAGCATAATGGCCTCCATTTTTACATTGCACAACACTTCCTAAGCATACACAAAGGATAATGGTTCCATGGGTGAAACAAACAACTCTGTCAAGGTTATGGACACTTGTTGGCAGCAGAGCTCTGTTAATTGTATTGAAGTCACATTCCTTATACACCAATAGTAATCATCAACACCCTTATTTGTCTTATACCTTTGTAATATGTCACATAATATTATATCATTTCCCCGAACCATTAAAACACATGAAAATCTATTACAGCCAATCACGACATAAAAAGTTGATAATAACCGCATCAGACTTTTTGTGCACGTCAACTATCCTATCCTCCTAGCCTCGCATCATATCATAGCATTCTCTTATTTGTTAAGTGATCCTACTATACACCTTGATTTCGGCAACCTGCTCCTTTTGTAAAACATGGCATTTCGGCATACGCTGTTCCTTTATGACTCTGTACTATGGAAACTCGGCACGCCGCTCCTTCATTTGAAGGTCGAGAACGGCCTATCACATTGGAGGGGGGGCAGGTGACCTCATAATTTGCTGGTATACATGTCAGACTATTATTCAGAAAACTATTTACTTGGAAATAGCAAGGCTCAATGGTATATTGTTTTTCAATTTGCATGGCTTGCTGTTCCTAAGCCATTTTTGTATTATGCTCTGTATCAATTAGTAAGTGACTTAGGATTTGAACGAGCCCTGCTGTTTCGTTATTTTCTCTATATTTCTAACAGTTTGAACAACCCGTTGTTCCATTGTTGTCTCTACGTTTTTATAGTGAGCTAATTCATGGGAGGAAGATCAAGAGACAGAGCAGAACCCCGGCCCTTTCATTGGGGATATCCAACTGTAGGCATTTGTTTCGTTTGGAGTTAATCAAATCAAATGGCTTAAAGCCTATAATTGCTTCCAAAGACAAGGAAACGGATTAGACTTATGGGTAAGAGCTGAGCCTAGAGATCCATTACAATTATGGAATAAACATAGGAATCTCACGAGGACTCCAGGTGTGATTGAAGCATTAGGACCCATTCATAAAGCAATAAATCGGCAAGGGATAGGACACTTCTTTACCATCAAGGACCTTGCCATTGTAGCTGCTAAATTTCGATATTAGACCTCTAATCTGAATATCCAACTCAGGGAACCATTTAATTATGAAAACTTTAAGTTAGCCGCTGATCGCTTGAGCCTCTATGGTGAACTTATCTTGAGGGTAGGGCCATCATGGTTAGGATATAGGTTCAGGAGTCTGATTATTTGTCACCCTGCACTTGGGTACCAAGCCCTGTATGAGATGCCTGAGGGTCAGACAAGCCATCTTTTTGAACACTTAGTTAGGCATCATGGCTGTAGACCACCACATGAGATCTCATCTCTGGCTTACTCTCTCATTGCCTTACATGTCAACTACAAGGTTTTCATGAGGGCATGAAAAAGGGTAAGCAGGGGGGTGTGTGGAGTACTGAAGAAGTTATGTTTTATTGATTATTTTGTCATCTTTTCTTTAAAAACTCATAATCCCTTTGCATCATGAACTAGGCAAATAATAAGAAATTATGGAAAAATCTATGAGATTTGTATGTAACGCAAAACAACTAATAATCACCATTTTCTTATGCAGAAAAAGGGAAAAACGAAAGATTGTCGTCCCAAGGAAAAAGACAGGGCAGAGTTAACTGTTGTCCTTGTGGCAGGAAACCATATGCAGACAAGGTGATCCAAATTGAAGCATATCAGCCAAGGAAAGGAAAAGGAGATATCGAATCGGCACAAGAGAACAAAGGGATAACTAGAATTAACAGTTTGGCGAATCCCTCAGGATCCTTTGATCCTGAGGGATCACAATATTAACTATTTTTGCATCATTGATATCTTCGCTAGGCTGTTATAAAAAGGGGTAGCACTGCTAGCCCGGGGGGGGCCTATTGTTACTCTTATGTAATTTCTCTTTTTATTTAAAACTCTGATAATCAACTCTCATTGAGAAGTGATCTACTGTAACTCTGCTTGGATGCTTTAATATAAATCTGGTTGTTGTTCCATCTTTGATCTTGGAATAATCTCAAGCGATGTATCCCTGGAGGCTAAGGGCCTGGCCCTGGTGGAACACTTGCTCCTGTACCATTATCTTTAATTCGTGCGTGGTTTTCATTATCAGCTTTGTTCGGTAATTTGATGTGTTTTGTTATTTTACATCACGGCTCTGTTATATTTACAATATCATTCTCTATGACAGGAATGTCGTATTGTTCATTCTGACCTTGTAACACATTGTTGTTCCTTTAATCATTGATGTAACATTACTGTTCCTTACAGAATGCTATTGCTGTTCAATTACAGAGTAATTGGGTCGTAACATTCTTAAGTTGGTATTACTGTATTCATCTATGGTTTATACTTAATCACGATTGTTGTTCAATTGACATTTCTGTTCCATTACAAATTGCAATCGTTATTCCTTGTAACTGAGATTAATATTTGTGGTATCGGAGTCAGATTACTGTTTCTCTCAATATCAAGGTGTGCTGTGTGTGTTATTTATTTCGGTTTACTGTACATTCACAATTGGCTCTAAGTGCCATTCTACATTTCATTACTAATCAGTTGCCATTCTATTTCCATTTGCTGTCCGATTTACTCTTAGAGTAAGGATTGCTATCTGATTTCTGTAGGATACGATTGTTGCCTTTATCTCCTTAGAATAAGGTTTCACTATTTATAAGAACTAGTTGCTGTTTCAATTATAGTTGCTGTTCCATTTCCTGTTATTTGTGTTGTCATTGCTTTGAATGATCTAAAACTGTAGTGAGTGTTGAAATTTGTTGTCTAGTTCCTAGGTTGATGATCTATTCCTTTATTATCTTCAATTACATCAATTTACAGAGGGATGAGTTATTGTTACTGTACCCTTGACTGATAATTTACTTAGTTTTCTGAATGAATGATTTAAGTCTTAAAGTGTTTTGCTGTAAGTAGATCTTGTTTTAAGAATCCGTTTACTCTTGTATTTTGAGCACTATACTACTAGCATTACTCTGAAAAATGACCGCCTCATACTGAGTACACTCTTTGAGATAACAAATTGTTCATGGATTGATAAGTTAATGTGGGGTAAATAGAGGTGAAAAAGACCCTTTTTATGACTCGACAATAGGGAGTGGAGGTCCTATGCTTGATCCTATGCTGGCTGAGCAAGTCTTCAATCATGTTGGAGGTAAGGTGGATTCCTTGATCAGTGACTAGTTCTCTAGGGTACCCAATTTTGTAAAATACATTCTCCCTTAATAACTCAGCCACCTTCTCCTCTGTTACTCCATTAGTTGCCTTGGTTTCAACCCACTTAGTCAGATAGTCAGTGCACACAATGATATACTGCTTTTGCTTGGAGGGAGGCTCAATAGGTCCAATGAAATCCATGCCCCACTTTTCAAATGGCTCAAAAGTCACTTGAGGTTGCAGAGGCATTTCATCTCTTGGAGTAGGCTTTTTCATCCTTCGGCACTGATCACATTGACTAGTATATCTTTTCACATCCTGATGAAGAGTGGGCCAATAATACCCAACTTGTAACACTTTAAATGCTATCCTCTTTGCTGCAAAGTGACCTCCACAAGGCCCATCATGACAGGTCAGAAGGATGTCAAATATTTCCTCCTCCCTAACACATCTTCTCAAAATTTGATTTGGGCCAAGTTTGAAGAGGTTTCCCCCAATCCAGGTGAAGGGGGCGCTCTTCCTCACAATATTGCTTTTCTCTTTGGAGGACAGATTTGGTGGGAACTGTGCAGATACCAAATAGTTTGCTATGTCAACAAACCATGGAGAGAGAACTAAAATGGAGAATAAGTGCTCATCCGGTAACTGATCATCAACCATTCCCTCTTCACTTGCAGGCAAAGTTAATCTGGACAAATAGTATGCAACAACATTTTCCTTGCTAGGCTTATCAATAATAGTTATATCAAACTGCTATAATAAAAGTAACCATCTAATAATCCGGGCATTCACATCAGGTTTATTCATTAAATATTTGATTGCAGCATGTTCAGTATGTATAAATGTCCGATAGCCTGTAATATAATGCCTAAATTTGTTCAATGAATTCACAACAACCAGAAGTTGCTTTTCAGTCACTATGTAGTTGAGTTCGGCCTTTGACAGATTCTTACTAATAAAGTAAATGGCATAAGGCAATTTCTCATCTATCTGGCCTAGGGTTGCTCCTATGGCTTTGTGTGAGGCATCAACATGAATATGAAAAGGAAGGGCCCAATTTGGGCCTTGGAGAATTGGTGTAGTGGTTAACTTGTCCTTTAGGGTGTGCAGGGCCTCTTGACAACTTTTTGACCATACAAACTCGGAGTATTTGGCCAATAACCCAAATAAAGGAGAAGCCAACTTGTTGAAGTCTTTTATAAACCTTCAGTAGTATCCAGGTAACCCTAGAAAAATTATGACATCTCTCTATTTTTGTGAAGGTGGGAGCCTTTGGATGATAACTATTTTGTTTGGGTCCACCTGCAGTCCTTGCTGAGATATTGAATGACCTGGCACAGTCCCTACAGTCATCAAGAATTCACATTTCACGGGATTGAGAGACAGGTTCATTTCAATGCATTTGTGCAGAACCTTACGTAAGTTGGACAGAGCCTCCTCAAAAATCACCTCCATAAAGTGTGAAATCATCCATATAGATCTCTACCACATCATGGACTAGCTCGGCAAAGATACTCAATACTTCTCTCTGAAAAGTGGTAGGAGCATTGCATAGGCCAAAAGGAAGGACCCTTTTGGCGAAAGTATCCCAAGGACAAGTGAAGGTGGTTTTATCCTGGTCTTCTAGGTTGATTTGGATTTGATTGTACCCACTGAATCCATCTAGGAAAGAGAATTTTTTTTCCCTGCCAGGCCATCTAGAATTTTTTTTTCCCTCCTCAGCCATCTAGCACTTTGTCGATGAAAGGTAGAGGGAAAGGGTCCTTCTTTGTGGCTTTGTTTAACTCTTTGTAATTGATACAAATCCTCCACTTACCATTTTTCTTTGGAACCAACACCAAAGGAGAGACCCACTCAATATCTGAGTTGGGGTAAATGAATCCTGCATCTAGCAGTTTTTGAAGTTCTTCTTTGACTATATCTTTAGGAGATGGATTCATCCTCCTTTGGGGTCGCTAGACTGGCTTGCAACCTTCCTTGATATAAATATGGTGAGTACACACCGAGGGGTGCACTCCCTTCATTTCTTGGTAACTCCAAGAAAAGACATCCAGATGTTCCTTTAGCATGTTGCACAACTTTTCTTCTTGGAGAACAAAAAGAGATGGATTGATTTTCAAAGTTCTCTTGAGACCGAATTCTATGGTTTTGATACGGATAGGGTTGGAATCGGCTAAGCATAGATCAATTTGATGGTTGTTTTGGGTTTCCTTTACTGCTTATTCTAAGGACAATGTATTGGGAGTTGGACTTTGGAGTATGTGTTCGATCAAATCATATTCATCCTGTTCTCCCCCTCCCATGGTTGTTTCTAAAGTATAGAGTTGGGTGGAATAAAATTCATCTTCCTCCTCCTCTTCCAACCACAAGGGTAAGTCATGTTCTAGAGATGGCTGAGTAGGAAGGTATAGGACTAATTGCTTGGACATATGCCCATCCTTGATGGTCATATTTCTAGCTCTGCAAGTAATGTAAGCATCGAAAGTGGCTAACCAGGGCCTCCCAAGGATGAGAGGGTAACTAGTAAACTTAGCCTTAGGCTGGAGAACTAAGAAATCTGCAGGGTATTCCCAAGAATCAATGAAGACCATCACATCCTCCACAATCCCCTCAGGGGTCACTGTGGAGCAGTCTGCAAGTTGCAGAACCATTGTGGTCTTCCTCAATGAACTTTGGAGGTTGAGCTTGAGCACGGTGTCCTTGGTCATCACATTAATGGAAACCCCAAGATCGATCATAGTGTGTGGGACAATGGTGCCATTGATGTGCACATCTACTATAGGGCTTCCAGGGTCCAAATACTTTGGATAGATTACCTTCCCGAGCATTAAGTTAGATAGTTTTCCAATGACATTAATGGTAGGGGCATCTCTTTTTCACCTCCCTGGATGCTTGAAGCACTTCCCCTTAATCAACTTGTTGTAAACAGGTACATCCTTTTTTTTTTTCTAGTTAAGACTAACCTAAGTACCCACGGGGGAATTGAACCGGTGACCTATCGCAAGGAGTGCCTTAACAGTGTAAATAGGTACATCCTTAATAGCCTGGAGAAGTGGAATTTTGACACATAGGTTTTTCAATTCTCCCAGAAGTTCAGTCTCTTCTGGGGTAGGCTGGAGTGGTTGGGTTAATCTCTCAGTAAAGGGTGGTAGATTTACTTTAAGCACACTTTTCTCTCTTTCTTCCTCAACCTCCCTAGGTGGAGGTAGAGGTTGGTTGTCCGGGATTACTCTCCCAGTTCTTAGGTTGATTTCCTGAATCTCCACAACATAAGCTAGATATGATGTCTCTCCACTGTATACTTGTTGTGCCTGTCTATTGTTCGGGTTCAGATTTGGCTGGGTAGGCATGTGGAGTTTTTTAAGTGGAGAAGAGTGTAAAATTTGTGGTTGGGCAGGTGGTGAAGGTAAAAAAGCTGGAACATTGTTGTATTGGGGCCTCCACCTCTGGGGTGGTGCATTCCACTGAGGTTATGGCATACCATATGGTTGAAATGACTGGCTGGCTGGTTGGGAATGATACTGAGGTGCAAAGAACCAAGGAGGAGGTGTAGCCAAGGAAGGATGAGTAGGGGGTCACCAAGAAGGTATGGATGTGGTCTGGTTGGGGTTTTAATATGCATGGGATGACCCTTGCATGCCTTGTTGGTATGGCCTAGGTCCATGAGGTTTCCTTTGGTTTATGTAGCAGAGCTGCTTAGTGACCCTTTCAGCTCCTTGATATACAACTTTGAGTCCAAGTAAAGAGGGGAACTTGCATGTGGAGTGGTTTTCTTCACAGACTGGGCAAATTTCAACAGAATTCAATGGACATTCATTCCTAGGGTGCCTCCTAGTGAATCTAGGACAAAAAATGGCCAAGGCACTCTCTACATCCTCCTTCTTTCTCTTAATGTGCATAGTGTCCATTTGTAGGGAAAGGGTTTGCAACATCTCACTTTTGAAATCCTCCAACATATTTCCAATTTCACCCTTGATGGATGAATTGGAAGAGGATGGACTGACCATAGGTTGACTATCCCTACCCTTTTTCCTGGCTGCCCTAGAATGGTTTCTAAAGATAATCTTGATATCCTCATAGGGTAACTGGTAGATATCCCCTCCTGTTAACAAGTGTAGGGTATCCAAAAGGTCTTCCCTTACTCCTCTAAGTAGGACCAGCTTTAGTGATTCAGGGTCAAGTGTGCACTTGGCCCTTTTGTAGCTAAGCTGGAATCTTTCTTTATAATCCTCTAGGGATCCATCATTGCCTAATGTCATCCTAAAAAATTCCTCTTTGGTGTCTTTAGACCTACAGTAGTCCCGATACTTGTTGTTGAAGGCTTACTGCATTTGAGCCCAAGTTGTAATGCTATCTCTAGGTAAACCCATGAACCAACGCAAAGATACATCCTTGAGAGTGGATGGAAATAGTTTCAACTTCTGCTCATCATTTGTATAGTCATAGGTTCGGCATATGACAACAAACTCAAATAAGAAAGTGTTTGGGTCTTTTGTGGTCAGGCCATGGAAATGAGGAAGGGCAGAAGGGCTTATATTTTTCATCTTAGTATCCCCATTGGTTTCCTTGATGGGGAAGGCACCCTCAATTCTTTCTCTATTTCCTCTGTCATTTCTGTTTTCAGCCATAGGTTCAGTAGGAATGGGTTCTCCTTCTTCTTCTTCCCTTGCAGGTTCTCCAAATATGTCTGTTTTCTCAGCTAAGGGTTCCTCCAGTTCACAGCCATCGAAGAAGAGGGAAGGTTGGCTGTTTGATGTAGTGGGGGTATTTGGAAAAAATTTCCCTAAGATATCCCTATTCCTACGAGGCATGAAAAGAAATGTTTTTGTTTGGTTTTGTGTTTTTTCAAACTTTAAAAGTAATTATAGAATTGAAATTGTAGACTGAATGAAAACTACTAACTGAATGAAAACTTAAGTACTTGATTGAAATCTTACTTGTAGAATGAAAAAGGAAGCAAACTAAATTACTTTTGCAGAAATGAAACTAAGAGCATAATATTAAAAACAAGAAATAGAAGAAAGAAAGCAGTAATCACATAGTACTTAGACACCTCCCTGGCAATGACGCCAAAAAGTGATGAGCACTAGTATTGCAGCAAGAATGCTGCAACTGCTGGAGCTACTAGCTTTACTTTATTAACCCGGGGTTCGTAGAAACTTGGAGGTGACAGTGTTGTATACACAAGTAAAAGTGATGGTTCTGCCTTTTGTCACCATTCAGCTGGCGAGAGACCAATAGGGTTTTCAAGCCAGACTTCTATGGATTCAGAAGAAGCTTGATTGCTGATGAAATAAAGAGAAATCTACTCTAGGTGTTAGGTCCCTATACTACTAGTGTAACCCCTTATTTTTATTAGTAAAACCCCGCTATTATATTGTTGTGCCCATGTATTCCCCATATTGTTATTATTGTTCCCCATAGAAACCCACTATTGTTATTATTGTGCCCTTACATTATTATTGTTGTGTCGGCTCTGATTATATTATGAACCCTTAGACTCCTTGTTAAAAATGGCAACCAGGGCAACTTCATGTGGGTCATCTTATTCATGGCTGATAATATTTTTATTAGATTCCTCTCGTCGAGAGGTGTAGGATTGATATAAAGATCATCCAATTCCGATAAGTATTCATGGAGATATGAATTTATTTTGATTATGGAATTATTATCAAGCCGACCTACAACTCATGTAGGCTCAGAAGCCCAACAGTCGCATCTATTCACCCACCAACTTTGTGTATAAATATAAGAGGACTTTTCCTCGTTTGGACTCACTCATCTCATCACATCTCTCTCTCTCTACTGCGCAGATATGAGTCTCTTCTCTACTGCGCTGAAATGGGTCTCTCTCTCTCACACATGTGAAGCCGAAAGCTGTTGAATTTGAAGCTGCAACTGTAGAAGTAAAGATTGACTTGCGTGGCCTAGAAGATCTCCTCATCTAAACTATGCTGTAGGTTCATTTGAACCTCCTCTGGAAGCCGAAACTTTTGGTGGTGGAATGAAGTCAATCCGACTGTCGGTTTGTGAGATATGGTCTGCCCTAGTTTGATAATGAAGCCGCTAATGCTGATGTTACTGATCTAGGGTTTGCTACTGCTGATATGAATCAGATTTATTGTACTATTTCTCTCTGCTGAATTATTGAAGATAAAAGAAGATTTGATCAAAGGGTTTCCCCACACATTGTGGGGTTTGTCCCTGGCTAGCCGCCACATCTTGTGTCTCTTGTCTTGGCTTGTTTTCTGTCGATCGTTTAATGTTCTATCTACACTTTACTTTATGTACATGTGATTGCTAATCGGTGGAATATAATAAGAAAAAGAAGTAAACTGTTATAAGCATAGAACATACCATAACTTAACATGGTATTAGAGCTGAGGTGAAGACAAAGCCCGAGCAAGAGCAAGAGCAATCATTGAAGAGAAGATTGGCAAGGCTATCCTAAAAGAACTATGGGGTCCTCAACACTCTTTCCTGCCGAAGACAAGTTCCGTGAGAAAGCTGACTATCACGGATGGAAGATGTCTATCGATCTAACCCTTGAAGATCAAGGAGTGATGGACCATGTAAGAGGCATTATTGTTGAGCCTTCATCAAATGCATCTGCTGCTGCCTGGAACAAATGGAAAAATGGAGAAGTCAAAACAAAGAAGATCATCCGGGTGGCCTACATCTCTGATCTAGACACCTCCAAGGAAATCTACGACAGTCTGGTGAGTTTATTTAAAGTTAATGATGCAAATCAAGTTTTGTTTCTTAGAAATAAGTTGAGGGAAATCAAGAAGGGTAAAGATGAAAGTATGCAAGCATACTTCTTAAGAATCACCGAGATCAAGAACGATCTCCTATCTATTGGGGAAACCATTACTGACAGAGAAATGGCACTCACAACTCTCGGAGGATTACCATCTGAATGGTATGTGTTCAGGACTACTCTTCTGAACAATAATGTAATTCCTAGTTTCGAGGAATTAATGGCTAGATGCATTCAAGAACAAACAAGGGTAGAAGAGCAGGAAATGCCCTTGCCTAAAGTTCCTCCTGCTGCTTTTTCTTCTCATGCTAAGAAAAGAAATAATTCTAGGTCTAAATCAAAAGGAAAGGCTGGACCTAAGGGTGGAAGAAAAGGATGATGTTACATCTGCGATAAAGTAGGTCACTATGCAAGGGAGTGCCCTGATAGAAAGGACTCACACCGGGACAATGATCAAAATCCCTCTGATGGCAAATCAAAGGAATGACAAATTCAACAACAAAGGTAAGAGGAGAGCTGGGGATCGAGGAAGAGGACAACCATTCAAGAAGGCTAGAAATTCCAGGATGTATTAAATGCACCTGACCTCAAAAAGAACCTAGTGTCCATCTCGGGAATGGAAGACAAAGGATACAAGGTAACCTTTAGCGATGGCAAGGTATGTATATGGAAAAATAATGTTTAAGATGCCTTTACTCTTGGGTTTAGTGTTGATTCATTATATCAAGTCGATGGAAGTCTGCTAGGTGTCATGTCTTATGACACATCTCTTCAGTCTGAACTTTGGCATTAAAGGTTTTCTCCCCTTCATTATAAAGCTATACTCGGTGTAAGACAAATGGTGATAGGGATGCCCGAATTCTGAATAGAGAATGAAGGTGTATGTCCAGGATGTGCTGAAGGAAAGCTCAAAAGGGAACCATTCCCCTCAAGCCAAAGCAAGACCTCTGATATATTACAATTGGTTCACTTAGGCATACCTGAGGTTGGCATTAAGAGGGAGACTACTACACCACATGCTCCTGAGCAGAATGGTGTGGTGGGAAGGAAGAACCGCACGATGATGGAAGGTGTTTGGGCCATGCTACATGATCAAAAACTTCTGATGTTTCTATGGGCTGAAACTAAAATCACCGTCGTATATGTACAAAATTGATGCCCTCATCAAGCATTGGGTTCCAAGACTCCTAAAGAAAAGTTCACCACAAGGTGAACAATCTTTCGACTTTGAGGAGCTCTCAAGAAGCCATCACCAGGGAACCGAAAGAAAAGGATGATGAATCAATGCCTGATGTAGAAGAACCCATGGATCTGATAGATTCTCATCCACATGAGCCTTCCTCTTCTAGAAAGAGGCCTTCATGGCTTAGGGGGATACTTGATGATGCTAAAGGACATTCTGCACCCTGAGGAACCTTCCGTCAAAGTAAGAAACTTAATAGGTATCAAGGATACCTGACCATCATGAGCACGATCATACAAAATGAGCCTTCTTCATTCTCAAATGCCGTCAAGCATCAAGTATGGAAGGATGCTATGACTGTAGAATATGACTCTATTATGGAGAATGATGTCTGGGAAGTAGTTCCCAGACCCTGGACAAGACAATTGTTACTTCAAAATGGCTTTACAAGATAAAGCATGCAGAAGATGGAAGCACGGAAAAGTATAAGGCTCGTTTTGTTGCTCGAGGTTTCTCCCAAAAGGAAGGTATAGACTATGATGAGATATTTGCACCTGTTGCCAGATATACGACCATCTGCTCGATCATAGCCCTTGCCGCTTCACAAGGATGGAACCTACATCAGATGGATGTCAAGACTGCGTTCTTGCACGGCTCGATCAAAGAAGAGGTCTACGTGGAGCAACCCGAAGGATTTGAGATTTATGATCGAAAATCTCATGTATGCAGGTTGAAGAAAGCTCTCTATGGGTTGAAGCAAGCACCCCGAGCATGGTATGAGAGGATCGATAGCTACTTGATGAAGCTGGGATTCACTAGGAGTGAAGCCAATCCTAACCTTTACTTTAAGGTTGAAGATGACAAGCCTCTCATACTGGTATTGTATGTGGATGACCTCTTTCTAACAGGTGCATACCCTCTCATTCACAAATGTAAGAGGGAGTTGGCCTCTGAATTTGAAATGAAAGACCTAGGACTGATGCACTACTTCCTAGGACTTGAAGTATGGCAGAAGCCAAGGGAAATTTTCCTATCTCAAGGGAATATGTGGTAAAGATATTGGAAAGATTTGGTATGATGGACTGCAAGCCTGTGACTACCTCGAGGATCTTAACTTTTAGAAGTTATATGGTAGTGATGTTGGACCAGATTTGGGAAATGCCTCTGAGTTTCATAAACTCATTCGCATTGATGTTCTTGGTGAAGCTCCATCCGAACATAATTTTTGTAGTTAGCATTGTGAGCTCATATTTGGTTGAGCCTCACTGGATTGATGCCAAGAATCTTCTGAGATGTCTTCAGGACACAATCTCTCATGGATTAAGATACACTTCCAGAGATGTGAGACTACTTGGATATAATGATGTTGATTGGGTAGGCTGTGTGGTGGACCGTAAGAGCACTTCTGGGTGCTGTTTCACCTTGGGATCTGTTTCGATATCCTGGATGAGCAGGAAGCAGAAGTCAGTGGCTTTGAGAACCGCTGAAGCAGGATATATTGTTGCTAGCATAACCTCGTGTGAGGTAGTCTGGTTGCGAAATCTCTTCAGTGAGCTGTTTGGATTTACATTGGATACCACTGTGATTCTCTATAACAACCAGAGGTGGGATTCAATTATTGAGGAATCCCGTATTCGTCGATTGGTCCAATAGATAGACATCATCTTGGATATGGTAAGTTGATGAGCAAGGAGGCTCCATCGCATTAAGATGATGTACAGGTTGATACACCTTGTCAAAGCCCTGAGGAAAGATCTAATCTGTGATTTTCCCAAACGACTTGGAGTCGGTAAGAAACCCTTGTACAAGGGTCCTGCATGTTGCATACATTGAGCTCTGGGAGCTATAAGGGCTTGCGGTTCCTACTGGAGCAACATATGACCACAGGGTGACTCACCCTCCCCTGGTGGTGCACACTGGAACAAGATGATTCACTCTCTTGTGGGACAAGATGATTCGCTCTCTTGTGGAACAGGATGATTCGCTCTCCTGTGTAGCAGGATGATTAGTTCTCCTGTGAGGCCTGGATTGATGTGTTCTCCACGGCGATTGTAGCAGGATTGTTGTGTTCTCCTGTGAGGCCTGGATTGATGTGTTCTCCATGGAAATTGTAGCAGGATTGATGTGTTCTCCTGTCGAGGCATCCTACCCATGTAGTCTGGGACTCATGGGAAGTACCTCTCATTTGATCAATGAGCAGGGAAATGAAGTTAGGGACCATAGTAGTACCGATGGACGCATTGTTGTAACTACCATAATCCCTACGCTAGGATGACCTCCATTGATCTGGGATCAATGATACTGTTCTGGGACCAGTGGTAGGAGTTGTACCATACTATGATGCTGACTTCAGGTCGGTTGAGACTGGTCTGGGATCAGTGGTACATACTCTGAGACTGAGTTTGAGTCAGTGGAGGATGATATTGGTCTGGGACCATTGGAGTTGTACTCACTATGACGCTGACTTTGGGTTCGTTGAGACTGGTCTGGGACCAGTGGTACATACTATGAGACTGACTTTGAGTCAGTATGATACATCCTCGATCATTTCTTCTTCTTCATAATTCGGACAAAAGCAGAGCAGAACAGAGCAATGCAAGAGCAGAGCAGAACAGAGAAAAATAGTACAGATCAGTGTAGGCAGAACAAGACAAAGAAGAACAAGCAGAATAGAGCAGAGCAGGGCAAGGGTCAGGCTATACAGGGCAGTGCATTTGATGGATGAATAGTAACGACCGATAGACAGATTGCAGATGAAGTTCTCCATGGTTGAGAGGGAGTGTTAAAATTGGCAACCAGGGCAAACTTCATGTGGGTCATCTTATTCATGGCTGATAATATTTTTATTAGATTCCTCTCGTTGAGAGGTGTAGGATTGATATAAAGATCATCTGATTCTGATAAGTATTCATGGAGATATGAATTTATTTTGATTATGGAATTATTATCAAGCCGACCTACAACTCATGTAGGCTCAAAAGCCCAACAGTCACATCTATTCACCCACCAACGTTGTGTATAAATATAAGAGGACTTTTCCTCATTTGGAATCACTCATCTCATCACATCTCTCTCTCTCTACTGCGCAGATATGAGTCTCTTCTCTACTGCGCTGAAATGGGTCTTTCTCTCTCACACATGTGAAGCCGGAAGTTGTTGAATTTGAAGTTGCAAATGCAGAAGTAAAGATTGACTTGCGTGGCCTAGAAGGTCTCCTCATCTGAACTGCGCTGTAGTTTCATCTGAACCTCCTCTGGAAGCTGAAACTTTTGGTGGTGGAATGAAGTCAATCCGACTGTCGGTTTGTGAGATATGGTCTGCCCTAGTTTGATAATGAAGCCGCTAATGCTGATGCTACTGATCTAGGGTTTGCTACTACTGATATGAATCAGATTTATTGTACTATTTCTCTCTACTGAATTATTGAAGATAAAAGAAGATTTGATCAAAGGGTTTCCCCACACATTGTGGGGTTTGTCCCTGGCTAGCCGCCACATCTTGTGTCTCTTGTCTTAGCTTGTTTTCTGTCGATCGTTTAATGTTCTACCCGCACTTTACTTTATGTACATGTGATTGCTAATCGGTGGAATATAATAAGAAAAAGAAGTAAACTGTTATAAGCATAGAACATACCATAACTTAACACTACTATATATAGAAATGAGATCTTGTCATTTGTATCATCCAAGAATTTTTCATTTGTGTAATGTAAAGGAGGTTGCCCCCTCGAAGAGGCTTATTTCTAAGGTGTTCATCTATCTTTTCTATCTTTTTGTGAGTCGGTTTCATAACACTAGGAGAAAGCTTGTCTACTGCAAATAAGGAAAATGATTGAAATCCTATGCTAAAAACACGCCATTCTCTAACTAACTGCTGTCTATGCTTTAAAAGAATGCCAAGCCAACATGTATGAAATGCTAATATCTAAAGCATGGAAATTCAAGACATCAAACATCACTACTATGCATGTAAAGGACTGAAATAAATCTGTTTTGTTTTTTTCTAGAAAATCAAGCGTAAACCTTAATCTCTTTTGGTGATGTGGTAGGTGGCTTAGTGATGCTGGTGGATGGTTGGGAGGTTTAGGAGATGGTTGGAAGGTTTGGGAGACCCTTGGGTGACTTGGTGTGGCTTCCTAGACATTTTCCCTCAATTCGGCCTCAAAATAAGCCACTACAGGAAATCCTACAAGATGTGCTAGATACCTACAGGATTCCTTGTATTTCTACAGGATACAGCCGAGAGAAAAATGATGGTTGCTGGAGGTGATGGAAGGCTCCAGGAAGGTGGTGGATGGGTGAAATGGAGTGAGAGAATTCCTAGGATCACTCAAAACTAAAAACCAAGGTTAGGAGATGGTTGGATTCGCTCGACGTGCTTGGCGGAATTTCTATGTAAAATGATGAGATTGGTGAAGTTATTGGTGAAAGAAAGGACTGATTATGAATGGATGAAGTGGGAAGGTGGTTGCCTGCTATGAGATCCCTTTAGATTTCTGAATCACCTGCTCTGCATCAAACATTTATAATTTCCAAAATTCATGTAAACAAGAAGAATTCTAACAAGCTAGAAAAGCAGAATTTAATGAACTAGCTATCTACTTCATGCATGAGGAAAATTGATGAATAAAATGGAATCATGGATGAGATATACTATAAGAATGAAGATGAAAGAGATGGTAATTAAATCTTACACTTGAAAAAATTATCAAATGCTGGTTCAAGTACAGTAAACTCTAAATCTTATGAGAAAATGAAAATCTGTCTTTTTGGGTTTGCATAAGGGTCTTTGCCTCAAATCATGATCCCCGAGGAAAAAGGTGAGGCCAAGACACCTACTGAAAACTTTACAGTGCTCCTTTTATCCATTCTAACCTACTACTGAAGTAATGCACAAATGGAAGCAAACTAATAAACAATTAATCAAATCCACAATACTTTCAATGAAATACTTCTAGAGACAATTTAACCATGAATCTATGAAACTAAGCCAAGCATACAGATACAAGAAGAGGAGACTTTGCTGCTAGGGTTGGGCCCTAACCCAAAAGCTTCAGCCCTCTGAGTTAACTCGGTTCTCGACCAAGAAAAAGCTCATTTTCATTATCAAAATAGAAAATTACATCAATGTCTTCCACAAGTCTAGAGCTCGAAAATAACTAGTGTTTTTACAACAAAAATTCAAATCCTAATGAGGCTCTAGGCCTCTCTACTTATACAACTAAAGTCTCCAATGACTTCCTTAAATCTAGGGAGGCTTGGCTCCCAAACTCGAGATGAACTAACTCTTTGTCTATCACTTTCTCGGTTGCCTTTTGATCTTCATGACTTGGCTGCTTGCACTCCGAGTTGGTGTGATTAATGGAGGAATATTCAAATGGGGGAGGAGTAAATGAGGAGGATTTACCTCCTACAATCTCTCTCCCTTGTCCCATTCGAGTTTCAAACCTTAGTCTTGCCAAAATTCCTTGATTTTCTCTTCCAAACCTGCATTCAATGCATATTAGTCCACTAGGCATAATATCTCACTTTAACTCATCCCATTAAACAAAATATAATCAAAACATGTAAGAAGTTGTGAAAAGAGTTGATTTGACTAAGATAGGAGGTGAATTGAGGCCCATATAATTACCTAATGATGAGGCTCATCAGGGGTGTTACACTTTTGTTGCCATAATTTTTTTCTCCTATGATACTCTTTCTTCCCAATTATTGTGGAGGCTTAGTTTTTCTTGAATCATTTGATCATTGATTCCATTGCTGATGATTTTTTGTTGGAGCTTTTCCATTCTCTATTCCATATCTTTTTTGTCTTTAAATATGTTTCCGAAGACTTATTTGTTCCAGATTTTAATTTTGTTCTTGATGAGATTTAATATTTGCTGGAATTGATACATTTTGGTACCTAATTGGGGCATTAGGCCTTTCCACAAATCCTTCATATTTTCCATAAATTTTGGGTGCTCAAACCAGAACGATTCAAATCATAAGGGCTTGTTTTTGGGGCCAAAGGAAATTTGAACTTTCAAGGAGATTGGCTAGTGGTCTAAACCTAAATGGATTTAGAGAGAAGGAAGTGATCAAGTCTAGATGCAATCTATCTCACTCCACCCCTTCCGTTGTTCCATGTGAAGGTGCCATTGGTTGTGGGGATATCTATCAAACTTAGCTCATCAATTGTTTCTTGGAATACCTCAGAGTCTTTTTCCAGCTTGTGAATTCCCCCTTTTTATCTTCAAGGTTTAAGACCATGTTGAGATCCCTTGCAATAATTTTGAATGACAGAGGAATGGTCTCCAGTATTTTCCTGACATATTGAAGCATTTGGATTCTTTCAACTTGCCTATGTGGATCGTAAATATTAGTAACACATATACTTTCACTGGAACGAATGATATTTAGAAAAATGGTGATGGAGTGCCTTGTTGCCACAGAGGAAGATAACTCATACAATATGATTTTCCATATAATCAAAAGCTCGCTACTACTACCAATTGCGGAATTTGCCTATCATTTTTGAAGCAATTATTTTGAATTATGTTGAGGTTCTCCATAGAAATATTAGTCTCTTGAATGAGAACAATGTTAGGTTTGTCTATAATGAGTCTGTTTTTTAAGAATATTTTTTTTCCTAGACCATTTATGCCTCTTATATTCCATGAAATACAATTCATTGATAAATATGTGGGGTGAGGGTGAGAGCTTTTACCTTTTCTTCATTGAGAAGTATTGCTCTGCATTCCTAGTGGAGCTTCCCTGTGGTTTTCCTTCCTATTTTTCTTATGGGATATTTTGGGTTGTGCTTCCCTATTGTCATGTTTTCCAGTATTCCTTTTTTTGTTGGTTCATTTGGTAGTTTTTGGAGGGGCCATGTTTTAGTTCTTCCTGTAGAAGGTATGCTCCTTCTATTCTATGTATATGCTCTGCTGGTATATATGCCGGATGATTTTTTTTTTCCGTTCTTCTGCTATGGAGATGAGATTAACTCCTTCAAGGGCTTCCTCTATTGCATTGTCTTCAGGGGAAGTTTCTGTCATTGCTGGTTCCATAACAATGTCTTTTGGTATATAATCCTCCTCTATTTTGACATGATTTGAATGATTCTCCATTTTCTTATGATTTTATGAGTTTTGGATTCCTCCCATAGTTTCTTCTTCATTCTTGCCATCTAAGATTGGTTCTTCTTGGTATTTCTGTAAGGCTACATATTTTTTTTTACTAGATACTTGGTATTGATATTGTTTTCCTTGTGCTTTCCTATTGTGCCTGTTTTTGTCCTAGTTTCATGAAACCTTGCTCATCTGATTTCTTTTGAGCTTGCGCATTACTTTGTGGAGCCTTGTTCTAGGGAAATTCTTTGAATAGGTGTCCGTTTTCATGACACTTTCTGCATCTAAATGGTATATGATCATAGTCAATATTCTGGAGCCAAACCTCATCTTTGAAGATTAGATTTATTACTTCTGGTAGGGCACGTGAGACATCCATGTAGACACATATTATAGCGTAAGAGACATAGTAGCCATTTTTTGTTCTCTCTGACATTTTTATGTATTCCCTTAGTTCATCTTCAATGCCTTTAAGCATTGATGGTGACCAATAGTTAGTGGGCAATGAGTAGATCCTGACACAGACTGGGACTCTAGTGAAATCTTATTTTTCTAGGGTGAAATGTTCCTTTTGTTATCTCAAGTAGAGCCCAATCGAGTTGAAAAAATAAGGGCCTCCTTCAAAAATTCAATATCTGCCTTCAAGGAGGTAAAAGATGACCGTTAAGAATCCTTTCGATCCCAGTTAAAGGCTGAGCTCTCCTTTTGGTTTCCATTTTGTTTGAATCCACTAGTTAAAGGATTTTTCAGTGGGCCAGATTCCCATGAATTTGCAAATGACTGCATGCTCTTGCATGTAATCTCTATAGGCTTCTACATTTGGGTCTTGGATTTCCAACACCGAGATTTTTTTGCTTTGGGGTTGCAGTTGTTATTCATTTTCGCCTTTGTTCTTTGGGGTTGGTTTGAATGGGTATTTTCGAGCTTTGCTTCCATTCTTTCCCGTGAGGTCGAAGCTTCTTTTGGGATATGTTAACGGGAAAAGTGTCTATTCAGAACGACCCTATCCCACTGAGGTGTGACAGTGACCTCAGAAACAAACAGGGAAAACTACTCTTGTATTCTCCTTTATGAACTATAAACGAAGAGGAATAGGATGAACCAACCTGTGTCTTGCGCTAGTCCTTTGATCCAATCTCTCTCCTCTTTGACAGATTCCAGCTACCTGCTCCCTTACTTGCCCAGCTTCACCAAGTTCCTGTAAGATCACAGAAGAAAGAAACTACACAAAGACATGGATTTATGTTCATAAATAGCTTAGGATCAGATTTAAGCTAAACATACAAATATAACAAACATCAATGATATACAAGCATGTAGGAGAAACTCAAATAGTTTTATTGATAGAACAAGAAGATCCAGGAGGAGTTACAACTGATGATTCCTGATCCAGCATCAACCTCCCAGCATAGAATCCCCTCTTCACCTCCAACAAAGCATAAATCACCCGATACTCTGATATCTATCTCAAAACCAACAGCAATTCTCTGCAATGTACAAAATTCCAGCCTCTGGATCTCTTGGTGAGGGATCCATATATAGATGTATGCAAAGAGGATGAGTCAGCTTATGAATTGATTAGTGGCCTCTCTCTGTCAGTTCTTGCTTCCACTTGGAGACTGAGAGCCTCTTACTCATTACTGGTTGAATTCAGTGAGGCAAGTGTCATTGGAGAAGATTCTGGAAGCTTCCATTGTCTCTCCACCTCGTGGAATGACTCTGCCACTTGTCATTTCCCGATCAACGCACCCTGGTAGTGCATTCAAGTGCGTTGCAATGCACCTAGCCAGTTTATTTGGGTGCTTTGCAACGCAGCTAACTAGTGGAGCAGCTGAAATGATCCTGATTTGACTAGTTCTGAGCAGTTTCTGGTGGAGAACTTCTGGGAGAAGCTGTAATTTGTTGACCTTGTTTCTTTAGGAGTTGGAACAACAATTTTAGGGACTTAGGATCCCTTGGTTTATGGACATTTCATGCTTAGAGCTGTAAGGCACAAAAATGTCTATAACAGTTGCCCCCTAAAGTATGAGGCCGTTTATCGGGTGAAATGCTTTATTAGGAGGATCTGAAGTTCTTTCAATGCTGAGAGGAGACCTGTAATAAGATACAATACAATACATTATCTTCATACTGTTTTCATGATCTAGCTGAGGCGGGCATTCCCATGCTCAACTTTATAAATTCATTTTCATGTACATAGGAAAGACAATTGTCTGATGGTAGATTGATGATTCTGATGAAGTCATCATCCTTTTGGTAGGATGATTATCTGTGCTGCAATGTTGTACATTTCAATTTCTTTATTTTTCCTGAATATATATCGCAGCCCGGATAGATGAAACTAGATCCGGGGTCTTCAATCTTGTCCGATCTTCACTCGAAGTACAAGTCGATCCATGTGAGAAATGTTTTGAAGTCGAACATGGAAAGACATCGCTTGATTACCAGTCAATGATGTAAACTGTTAACAAGCGCGAGAGGAATCACCGATAATGAAAATGACCCTCAAGGTACTGCAGTACAATTCACGTGGTGTGAATAAAGGACTTGGCGTCGAACACCACGCAAAATCTTTCGGTCGAAGGTCATTGATGTATACCTGTCGCCGGAAGTGAGAAACCTGCCATTGAGGCATGCAAGCTTCAAAGTACTGAAAGGGTTGTTCCTAGATCAACTTCTTGGATAATGAGCTGATGTCGACAAGAAGTGATCCGTCAAAGGAGGGCCTTAATGGATCCCACATCAATGACACGGAACGGATCAAATGATTTTGATGGAGGTGAAAACGATCTGATGATATAAGGTTCAGGGTGGCGGTCATGAAAGAATGAAGTATAATGTATGGTAGTAGATGGGACACGGGTGACTTCTCTGGATGACTTCTCTTGAACATGTCGGCGACACTTATGTGATGGATTGGTAGCATTTACCCCAAATGTGGATGGTATGACCATGGTGATGTGACCGGTGAATGAAACAACCCAACCCGACTCAGGCACGGAGTGGAAGTGTCATGTTCAAGAGCGACTTGCTACCAATAAAGTTTCTTTGAGTTTTCTTCCCAATTTTTCCCCAGTCATTGCTGACCAGTACCTCTTTATTTTTGTCAAGCTTGAGGAGGATAACATATGCTTGTTCTATAATTTTCCCTTCGGGCAAACCCATCGCTATGTTTTAATGAGCCTAGCGATAGTGAAACTCGTTCTCACCTAAAGACAAGTTTGTCGCTATTAATCTTTTTAACGAGTCTAACGACAAAGATAACTCGGTCCTTTTCATTTTTAGAGAGTCTGAAAAGGTACGTAAAGGTAACTCCAAAATTCGTTTTTCGTCATCTAATCCCTTAAGTTCGAAAAAGTGTAAAACAATACAGAAGGGATGAGTTTTCGATAGTTTTAACGAGCCGAATAAAACAAGCGCTCGATCTTTTTGTGCAATAATCCCTCAGGTCCAAAAAGATTAAAATCTAGAGGAGGGATAGCACTCCCAGTCACTTTAGCGAGCTGGAAGGCCAAAACTCGGCAATCTTTTCACATTTTACGAGTCAGTTGAAAAGAGCTTAAAGAAGACTCGTCTTTTGAGGAACGAGTGATAAAATGGGTAGCATCTAATTCCATGTAAGGTTTGGAATTTTCCAATCACGACAGTGTCACAAGGATGGCTAGTGAAATCACTCTTCGAAGTTGTTCCTAAAAATGGGTAAACAATCAAATGGAGGTGAATGATCGGCCAATGGAAAAGTGGAGGTGACGGTGCAAACACGACCAAGGCTTTAATGGCTGAAAATGCTTCATTCACGGTGGCTATTTACTGGGGGATAGTTCATTTTTTAACGAGCTTAAATGCGGGTGGAAACATTGGCTCGGTCTTATGTTTATTTTTTAACGAGCTTGAACTATGCGCTAAAACTGCTCGATTAATCCAGTCATATGATAAGAATGTCTCATATAAAAACGACAACTTTTAGATTTTTGCCCCACATCCTTTCTTAATGCAAGTTAGGAAATGACTAATCCAAAAAAACGGATAAATAATCGCTCTTTGCTTGCACGCCAAAAGGTTTGCATGCCCCCAGGTATAAAACAAAGTTTCAAAGTTACCCCTCAATTTGCAGACAAAACATTTGTTCCATCGGGAGAGGCCTACCTCTTACAGGTTACCCAAAGATTGTTCTATTCGCACAGCAAATAAAACACTTCTTCATCGATGTCTACCGAGATAAACAAAGGTGAAAGACGATGTCTGCCAACTCACATAACTTTGACAAGAGAATCTTATTCTAGAATAACCCCTCTTCCAATCACGGACAGGGTACAGACTAGTCATATTCTCCCGCGGAAACCTACTCTATACCCGAAGTTTTCCTGCCGAAGCAGACTAGGACGCATGCCCCCTGGGTTTCAGTCATATCCCTCCGAATTACTCGCGCTCATCGGGAGGACGGACTGGGGATTGAGACATTTCTTGCGTGAAAAGACCATTTAGGGACGGTATATGGCTATTTGCTATGCGTGATCCGGGAAATGAAAGCTGGTCCACGAGCTTGACCACTCTTCCTTCATGCAGAAAACAAATTACTCTAAAGAGTGAGGAGACGATGGCTCCCATGCAATAAATATAGTATCGCCCAAGGAGTAGGTTATAATCCAAGGGTCCTTGAACTACCATGACGTTCATTCGAACTGTCTTCCCCCTCAATGTTATGGGCACATCGGGAAGGATCCCTAAAGGTCGACTGGTTCCTTTATCAAAGCCTGTCAGATTTCTCATCTCAGGCAACAGCGATGGCGAACCAAGTGCTTTCCAAGCAATAGAGGAAAGGATACTCACAGAAGCCCCCTAATCTATGATGGTACCAGCCATGACCATTCTATATATTTGAACGATAATTCAGAATGGTACACTTGCTGGTAGGCGGGGTTTTCCTAGTTGATTCCAATCGAAGGAGAAAACTAGGTTGCTTGGAGGTGGGACCGAATAGATGGCCGGGTATGGCTCTGACGAACTTCCTTCCTGCGGTAAAGGAATGGGTGGATTTCCCCCATGTTCGTCGGAGTCTGTGTTGATGAAGAGAATTTGGATGGTGTCATCCTTGTTCTCTTCAGTGACTGTATCATCTGAAGATAAAACCTCTGAAGGCAAGACCGGGTCAACTACCACCTCGACCTTTTGACTTTCGTCTAGTATGGATTCAGTTGGTTTATCTTCAATGATAGGCGCTTCAGCCGACCACTTGAGCGGGCCAACTGGGTTCTCAACTAGTGACGGACTCGGCAAGAGTTTTTTATATCCAGGAGGAAGTCGTAACGGTGAAACCGGACGATCATCCAAAACTCTTTTAGCCTTGTCTAAGAAGGGACAACAGTGGAGGGCATGGTCGCCTTCGCACAGTTTACAAGGAAATCTAGCTTTCCTTCTTTGTCCTGGGGCTTCACTTTCACTAGTTGACGGTGTGCTTTCAACATGTTCTCCAGAGGTTGATGACACCGGATTGTGCAAACAAGGAGACCAGTCCCTTAGTATCCGGGGGATGCAAGGACAATCTCTGTGAAAGTGGTCTCTTCTGCAAATGACACATGGCGATTTAGGCCTGGTCGGTGCTGTGTGTGGATTTTCGTTAGACGACACTCGTTTTCCCCCATTTGCCTTTGGCTCCTTCTTCTTTTTCTCTTTCTTCTTCTTTTCCTTCTTCTCCTTAGGAACTTGGCTTTTAGCTTTACCAGTCCCGTCAAGCGAAGAGGAAGGAGGAGAGGAAGAATTAGAGGAAGTAGAAGGCTGGTGGGTAACTCTGGGCTCGTCTAATTGCTGATTCGATTGTTCAGGAATAGTGGTGTTCTGAACGACATTGGTTGAGAAGAGCCATACTGGCAAGCCAATTGTCAGTCCTGGAAGCGACAATGTCGCCATATGGGGCACACCAACATCTCCCCAAGAGGAGAAGGGACTAGGATTTCCACCAAGGGGAATTCCTTGGTTGGTAGGCTCCATTTTCTCAACCTAAAGATCAATGTAGGAAAAGGGGATGAATATTCCGTTTAAAATAAATTTTAACACGCTTTCACACAACTTGTTTTTTCAGTTTTAAAGAGTCGAGAAAAAACAAAAGATGACTCTAGTCTCCTTCGATTTTTAATGAGCCTGAAGTGACAAGTGCTCATATGGACCTTTTCTGTTAAGGAGTCTGAAAAGGAACGAAAGGGACTGCTCTGGAGGTCTAGATAGAGGGAGTACCAAACTAATCGCAAAACTGCAGAATACTTTTTACGGTACGGCAGTCAATCTTCCCGAATGCTCTGTTCGGTGCATTGCGATTAGTAGGGCGGCCGACACGACTTCCTATGGATAAAGGTTTTATGCCTATAGGGGTCTCCCAATATATACTCGACGGTACGTGAGAGCACAAGTCCGTACTGGCACTTATCGTCTCAAAGTGGAGGAATCACCCAACCATCAGTGAGGACAACAGTTACCAGGCTTTACGACGCCGGAATACGTCTCTAGCCTAGACCTCTAAATGTTGCGCGTTAAGTTAAAAAGCGTTGTTAAGTTCATTGAATTTATTTTAGGTTGATCTTTCTTATGAAGTTTGCCTTTTTGGTTCACCACGAGATGTAGATGTAATTCCTAAAATGCAATCTAAAGATGATAAGCAAGCTTTTATCTCTTTTCAGCAATGAAAATCCTAGCTACAAGGGGAAAAGAAAGACACAATCTTTTCTCAAAGAGCAAGGAGCACATTGTAAATGCACTTTTCCTAAATCAATCCAAACAGACTGTCAACATGCAAATGCACATGTGCATGTATTTGTTTTTCACTTTCTTAATATTGATGCCTAAAAAGAAAGTTGTTGTACAAATTTGAATTCGTTTTCAAGTGAAAAACACAAACAAGCTTCTTTTCGAAATCAAAAGGTAGAGACGATTACAACACTTTATGATTTTGAAATAAACACTTGTTTCGACACTAGAAATTCACAAATTCAAGCCAAAGGCAAAAGTAAAAGCATAATCAACTGTCAAAAGCAAATAAACTTTCTCCTAAGATCAAAAGCGACACTTACGACAGATCTAAATCAAAGGACGACAGTATGACTATTCTACTTTTGCAATGGGAAACTGTAAATGACGCAACAAACACACAAAAACAAATACAGTTTCTTTTATACAACTGAGGTGGAATTAAGGCAAAGAAAAGGGGCTTTTAAACAGACACACACACTGATCACAGGCTGCAAAAATCAGAGACAAAACTGAAAAAATTGAGCAAATAACCTCAGCTGCACAAGGCTAGGCTGATCAACGCACTTGGTACACAGAGAAACTGGATTGCAATGCAGGTTTCCCTCTCAAGAACTGCGCTGAAATGTAGGAACTCTTCACAGCACCTGCGCTGGGGCAGAAACGAGAATTCTATCCGGGTTCTGGGTCACGGTTTGCAGTTTAATCTATGGTTTTTGGCCGAGTAAAAGCAATCAGTAATGCACAATCAGAGGGTTGATTTAAAAGAGGTTTAAGAGCTATCACAAAGGGTAATCAGATCATTTGTGAATCAGCTGTTCAGATCATAAACAGATCCAGTGAATGGATTGAAGCAGCAGATGTCTACTTTGCATTTGTTAATGGCAAATGCAGTTCGATTTTCTACTTCTAAGTTTATGAAACGAACAACAAGAGAAACAAAAACAAACTAACTAGACACGATCCCCAGCGGAGTCGCCATTTTGTTAACGGGAAAAGTGTCTATTCAGAACGACCCTATCCCACTGAGGTGTGACAGTGACCTCAGAAACAAACAGGGAAAACTACTCTTGTATTCTCCTTTATGAACTATAAACGAAGAGGAATAGGATGAACCAACCTGTGTCTTGCGCTAGTCCTTTAATCCAACCTCTCTCCTCTTTGACAGCTTCCAGCTACCTGCTCCCTTACTTGCCCAGCTTCACCAAGTTCCTGTAAGATCACAGAAGAAAGAAACTACACAAAGACATGGATTTGTGTTCATAAATAGCTTAGGATCAGATTTAAGCTAAACATACAAATATAACAAACATCAATGATATACAAGCATGTAGGAGAAACTCAAATAGTTTTATTGATAGAACAAGAAGATCCAGGAGGAGTTACAACCGATGATTCCTGATCCAGCATCAACCTCCCAGCATAGAATCCCCTCTTCACCTCCAACAAAGCATAAATCACCCAATACTCTGATATCTATCTCAAAACCAACAACAATTCTTTGCAATGTACAAAATTCCAGCCTCTGGATCTCTTGGTGAGGGATCCATATATAGATGTATGCAAAGAGGATGAGTCAGCTTATGAATTGATTAGTGGCCTCTCTCTGTCAGTTCTTGCTTCCACTTGGAGACTGAGAGCCTCTTACTCATTACTGGTCGAATTCAGTGAGGCAAGTGTCATTGGAGAAGATTCTGGAAGCTTCCATTGTCTCTCCACCTCGTGCAATGATTCTGCCACTTGTCATTTCCCACTCAACGCACCCTGGTAGTGCATTCAAGTGCGTTGCAATGCACCTAGCCAGTGTATTTGGGTGCTTTGATACGCAGCTAACTAGTGGAGCAGCTGAAATGATCTTGATTTGACTAGTTCTGAGCAGTTTCTGGTGGAGAAATTCTGGGAGAAGCTGTAATTTGTTGACCTTGTTTCTTTAGGAGCTGGAACAACACTTTTAGGGACTTAGGATCCCTTTGTTTATGGACATTTCATGCTTAGAGCTGTGAGGCACAAAAATGTCTATAACAGGATAGTCCCATTTGCAGACTTGTCTTCTACAACTTTTCCTTTGTTTTCCTTTCCTCTCTCGCATATTTAGTTGTTCTCGATGAGTGAAAGGCATTATAGTTAGTGAGCTTAGTGAAGAATGAAGTTCCAAGCTCCTTCTATTTTCTTGCTACAATGTCCCGAAAGGAGGGGGATTCAAATCCACCCCCTCGCCTATGCCATGAGCTGCAGCGTGCTAGAAGACTGAAACCCTAGTTGTAGAGATCAGAGAGTGATAATCCGTTAGGTTTATCATTCCAATTAATCTAGCTTAATTACTTATTTTTTATTATTTAAATAATAATTAACATTATCAGTATATACATATATTCATTGATTTATTTATGTTTTGATGATTTTTAATTTTATTTTTTGTAACTTTTAAAGGTGTCAGAAAAAGTTACAACATAACCAACCACAAGTAATATTGGCATGTGCAAGGCTAGCATAAAGGTGATGCACTTCACATGTTATCTTGTACTTGTTATAATATAATATTTTGGTTTCATTAACAAGTGTTGGTTGATGATTTCATAATGTGTCTTCATGCCTTGTACTTAATGAATGAATTTTCCATATGTAACCCCAATTTTTTAAGATTCCCTTCATTTAGTTTCAATTCCCCATTTGCAAGGCTTCATTGGTTGATTGTGAATCCTTGAAAATGGGAAAAATGTGACCTCCTTAAATTGAAGGGGTTTTTTTTTTAAATTCTTACATTGATACTAACAAGCTTGATATTAGGAGGCATTTTATTAGACTTCAACAATTTGATAATTATGCTTGTGGCACCAATGAAAATCAAGGTCCTTATATCGCTGCATTTATCAAGAGAAATCCCTATAGGAGAGCATATGCGTTTGACTAGTTATTTGTGGTTGTCCCTAAAATCGACACATAAGCCAATTCCTTTTTTTCCCAGAATTGAGGATGATCCCAGCTACTCTTATGACCCCTATACCAAGTTGAACTTAACTAGCTCCTAATTGTCTAAATATCCTAACATGCCCACCTCTCCAACATGGTATTTTAATTTTTTAATTTTTCCCTTAAGTTTCTTTTCTTTAATTATAATTTTTATTATTCTACAATTTTTTTAATTAATTAACTTCAAAAATTTAATTTGTTATGTTTATTATTATTATTTTCTTTATTTTATTTTAAAAGATTGTTTTAGTTCCCCCCATAACTTTTTTTTTTTAATGGAGGGACAAGTGTCAAAATGGATTGCTTGTTTGTTTTTGCTTTAGTTTTCTTTTTAAACCCTAAAAAATAATGTTTTCCATTGTTTCAATGTTTTTCCTTTTCATTTTTCCCCTCTTTATCTTCTCCACTCCATCAATTATTATTATTATGTAATGATTTTTCTGACAACAATATTGGTTTTTAGGGTGGTGGTTCAAAACAAGTGTAATTTTATGTTGAAGAAAAGGTGAAGATTTCGGGAACATCACTTTTCAATTTGGGGGTCAACTTTACAATTATGGTTGCAATGGTATTGATTGTTAATGCCATGATTCCAAACAAGTTGTAGTTTCAGTCCACCAAAAATGTATTGATTTTGGGTTTGATTTTAAAGTTTTGGTTCATTGGTAAAGGTAGTAATTGCCACAATTTCAAATGAGTTGTAATTTTAACACCCCCCTTGACCACCCACACTCTTTACCTCCCCCGACCTCAAAAAAGGGGGGAGTGATTTTGGGAGCACTCATTTTTAATTTAGGCCCTTTATTTAAGGTTTTAGTTGCAAGTTTTTGGTTATTACAACCATGATTTTAGACAAGCTACAATTTTAACCTTGAAAAGAATGGTGATTTTGGGAGCACAACTTTTCAATTCAAGGGTTTCTTTTAAGGTTTTAATCACAATTGTATTTATTTTTAAGACCATGGTTTCAAATAAGTTTCGATTTTAACCCACTCCCCCCACTTCCCCACTACCCACCTCCACCCTCCATCATAAAAAAATGGGGTGAATTTGATTGCACTATTCTTCACTTTATGGATTAATTTTTGATATTTTTGACATAAAAATATGGGATTTTAGAACTATAGTTCTTTTTATGAGGACATAATTCTTATCTAGTTAGAAACTACATTGACGATGAGAGTTTTGTGAAGTAAAATTAAAGTTTAGTAACATTTTGTATAGGTTTACTAAGGTTACTTATAATGAGAGTTTACTTGGTGTATTAAGGTTTGTTTGGGTTAGTTATGGTTTATTAGCATACAATTAGGTTTTAATTAGATTTTGGGGGTTAATTTGGTTTCAATATCAAATAATCAGGTAATTACGGATTCATTTGGTAAATTAGGATTGATTAGTGTATAATTAAGGTTTATGGTTTGTTTATAAATTGGGTTATTTAGAGTTTCTCACATTAGGGTCTTATTAGGGTTTATTTTTGTCAATTATTGTTTCTTAGTGGATAATTATACTAAAAGCATGTAATTAGGAGGAGGGTCTTTGTGAATACTTGGAAATCCGTACCTTTGTTTTTTAAAATGTACTTTTCCATATAGTTTTCCTCCATCCACAATTGTGAACATGATGAAATTATTCACTATGACTTGGGTGCAAAAGGAATCGACAACATTGGATATGGAAAATGATCACATTTTCATATGTGAATAACACATTGAAGCTCAACACATATTTGCTTGCCATGATGAATATTCAAGTTAACTGGAAAATAGTTACTAATAATGTTGTAGGTAATATGGTTGCACCAAAGTTCTACTAGTAGGAAGTGGATAAATTTCATTGTTTCTAGGTGATCCAACATCATAAAACTCCTATGGATTCACCTATATTGTCATTGAATATTTGTAAGGGGTGAACTTAAGAGGGAGACATGGAAGCGATGGTTGGCAATGGTCTCATGTTTCAAACATGGGGATTTATAAATGTAAATGGGTGGGTTATTAAGAAGATATTGCAAGAGTGATGGATTCTAAGTGTGTTGAACTCATGATATTTCTTCATAGATTTTGTGGGGGTAAATATAATTAATTGAAGGAAAACTTGCAATGTAGTACATTCCATGGGGTGGAAATTGTTTACATAGCCTTCTCAAGGGAATAAAATAATATTGTAATTGTATTAGCATTGGTAGTAAATGTTCTCCATCACTATGAGTTGATCCCCATAATGGTTTCTGACCATTAAGGCATGTATAGGAACCTAGTGGGAGTGAAATATCTTTGATCATTGAACACATAATACCTATAGTAAAGATTAAGGCAATAAATGAGCACCCTGCAACATTGGATTGATTGGAGTGTATCCTGAGATATATATTCTAATATGAGATGAATCATATTGAATGGTATAATCCCATTGTATATTATATATTGAATGTATTATTGATGGGAACGTTCTTGGTGAAATTTAAAGTGGAGGCTTGATCTAAAAAGGCATGGAAATCGGAATACATGAAAAATACATAGTTGGAAGCCAAGTGGTCAAATAATAACTACATATACCATGCGATATATCTCATAAAACTTGAGTGTTTCAAATATGATGATGTATATCCTAAGCCTATATTTTTAATAATGTTTTATTTATTAGTACTTGTTGTTTTCCATACTTAGGGGGCTCAACTAACTCTCTCTAGCTCTTAGGAATTTGAAAGGATGTGTGGGTTTTCGATATGGATGAGACTTTCCACTCAACTTTTCCCCTTACAAAACCCATCAATATATAAGATGAAATAAAAAATTCCCTTTCTTTAACGCGTGCTTCATTTTCTGTTGTCATATGTATATGTGGGTAATTATTCTTTTGCCTTTAGCTTGCAATAAAGAGGTGAATGAAAATGACACTTTAAATTAGCGGGTAGATTTACAAGAGGCCATAACATTTCTTGTAAGTGGTAGAATGCATTCCATCTACTCGTATTGGGCTTCAAGGCCTTCCTACTAATGGGAAAGTTTGACTACCAAAGGAATTCCATTGAGAAATTTGTGAGAACTTGTAAGGATTTGATGACGGATGATAAATGTGGAACAAATGGTCTAGAGATCACTGGCATCACCCCTTTCACTATGCTTAAATTACACAATTCCCATTGAAGAAAGAATCCCTCCATCTCTAGTATGCACCTTATGATAGCACATACTATCTCTAGATCAAGTGGTTTAAGCTATTTTTTTATGAATTTATCAAAGAAATTACCAACATGATTAGACTTTGAGGGAGAGTTTTAAAATAAATTTTTTATTCAATCCTTATTCCTACTTTAGAAATTCAAAATGCTCAACTTCCAATGATTTTTCCTAAGTTCCATTGTTGGATGTATGACTCATTTACTTGATTTAGATTTCTCCATACAATGAATGCATATGAAATTTCCTCTCTTGAAATAATCTTAGAAGGCAAGTATGAGTACTCATTGTGAGTATGATTCTTGGAAGAGGGAATATGTAACATTACCTCCCACCCCATTGGACTTCGAAGTTGAATGGGAGGAGTTACTTATCCTATCCCATGTAGGTTTTAACCCTGTATAGAAATTACCTGCATACGAATTCTAAAACACAGAAAATAAACAATGCGAGATCATAACACATAAAACACATATATACAGAGATTTTCCCCTGGATCCCAAAATCAGGACTACCAGGTTGATTTTTCATTATATTCCTTTCAATGTTACAATACATATTTATACATGCTGAAGCATCCAATACCATGGACCGAAAACCATCGCGTCCAAAACCATGTGCGAAAATCATGCACAAAACCATAGGTGGGTCCGCCCAACCTAACATAGGGTCCAAAACCAAAATTTTCTGGGGCAGTGCCCCGGACCCCATAAAGTGGGGTTACGGGTGCCCTTCAAACCCCATATTAACTATGTGGAAAGAATATAACACAACCCAACATCCCAACTTCCATGGTTTTGTTATGGAAATGGGGTTATGTAATTCCCTCCTTTCCCAATCTAGAAAAATAAAATTTAGACCAGCTATCATGTTCATATCTTTGATATATTTCTGACGATAAAAACTTTATCAAAATATGACATCTAGATTAAAATTTATGGTTGTTTAAAGTTTCAGCGAGTAATACCCTACCACGTCAGCAAGTAATGCCACATGGATCCTCCCATTGGCCTATATGGCAATGCCACATCACCTGCAGATTCCACTATGGCTTCCACTACATCACCACACCACGATTCCCTACACTCCTTCGCATTAGTCCTTTGGCATTACCTTGTCAAGCCTCTCGGGAATGACAAATAATTTTAACGTCTAACTGTTGGGTATTATTCCCGTTCCCTGGCCCTGTTAACTGCACCTCCCCTGTTTTCAACTACAAAAGTCCCCGCGGCATGATGGAGATCCATCACATTAAATTTCAGGCAAATTTCCTATCACCTGGTCTCCATTAATCACAACCTTTCCCTACTTGAAATATTCCGATAGTGAGAGGGCCCGTAACGTAATGACATATTTTCTCCGCCAAATGCCGAGAGTATTTCTTGTCTCCTGGCCCATCCAAATCACGACCCATCTTGTATATATGCACTTTGAACCTCCCCAATTCTATGACCCGTGATGATAATTTCCCCTTCAAGTGCTAGGGAGATTTCCATCTCTCGACTCTGTTAATTGTAGCTCGTCCCCAAAATTGCACACTTGAATCTTTCAGGATTTGCAACCCGTGATGACATCATGTCGATGTCATGTTTTCCCATGGCTTCTTATGAAGGCACCACACGTCATTCAATTATAAGCCATAAGGTCATCAAAAAAGGCCATCTTTGGCTGCCACATGTTAGATTGTACGCATTCCATGTCAGCATCTATTCCATATCATAATGTCACCTAGGCCTCCATCCTAGGTCCCACCAAGGTCCTGTTTCTCTGCGTGCAAGTCACTGTTTGACATTATAGACTTCACCATGGATCACCACCCACAAAGACTCCATGTCAAAGTGCCTCAACCAAACACCGCAACATAAGCCCTTCTGGGGATTTGTGATTTCTGTATCCTTTGACGGAAGGAATTTCTATCTCACGGCTCCCGTCTACTAGGATTTCACTACCCAAAGTAATTACCACCCCACCAAATCCCATAATGCGACATAAAATATGGGCATTTGATAATCGGAATGTCTCCCATTAAGTGCCCCACTAAACTTAGTGGATTTTTCTCCCTCTCGTGTCATAGCGACGACTTAGTAGCAAAGCTCATTGGCCCTCATACATGGAGTTCACCCATACATACCTTGATTTCATGAGAATTACACCCAACTGATCTCAAGGGGTCATTAAACAAATTCCCCAACATGGTCTCAGGCCGTCACAACCTCCATAAAAATTCTTGTTAAGTCAAAATGTTCAGGCCATAGATTTCATTCACCATAGTTACACATCCAAACTCTTGGTCAATAACAAGTCATGGACTACTGAAATAATAAACATCGTATTGAGAGCCTCAAACTCATACAACATGAGAATAAGCATTCATATCATTCATTGAAATGCACAAGAATCATGCATATATTCCTTACCAACACTACATGCCACCCACACACACACACATATATAATAAACAAAAATAACATTCACATTAAAACAACTTGCCTCCTAATATAGAGGCTCCATGCCACTTTTAACATGTAGACCATGTAATTCACACACCACACTAGCATATAAAAAATATTATAAGTTTTGAACGAGCCATGCAATTACTATGATTATACCAACATCATAGAGATGCGTAGATATGTCATATCATGAGGATGAGCATGCAGGAACACATAATAAACATTGGTGCACCTCATGCAACCATTAATAACCAGGAAAACACCTATGCAACCATTAAAATAATAGATGCCCACAGTTCATAACCCTTATAATGCACCTAAATGCATATAATAATATCACCCACTTATGATTTACACAGGGTATCCATAACATTCTTAAACTAAATTTGTCCCTTACACACAACATATGTAATAATTACTAAGGAAACCATATACAACCATGGTCACATAAATGAACTATCCTAACATTTAAGATGCGAAGATAATTAATCCATAAGATAGTAGGACAATCAAGCAATCCATAGACACCTTGCTCATTGTTGATCCCCTATTTTGTTCTTATTACTGTCAGTTCAATCCCCATTTTGACCCCTTTTTAGTACCATGGAACCTATTTCTCTTCTAAGTTACTGTCCTAATCCTAGCTCTACTCGCCACTTGAGGTAAACCTTCTCATGGTTGCATTTAGCTATTCATTGGTAGATTTAAGTGAATAGAAGTAGCATATTTTTAAACTAACTTATTATTACAATCGAGTGTAGACTCTTAGCAGAATGTGCAGGACGATACTAGAAGAAGTAGTTGATGCATGAAGACTTTCTACTTCGGTACTCAAGGGCTATATGCAGAATTGGCACTCAAGTAACGAAATGGATAAGGTGCAGCACGTTCTGGAAGATGAAATGGCGCAACCATAAGAAGAACGCATCATGATCCTGAGATCTTCGCCCAATTTCCTTTGGTTGCAGCATATACAAAATTGGGAGTTGGTTACGAGTTGATAAACCAATTCAAGATGGTTGTTCAAACCAACTCACCTGGAAGGAGTAATGTTGTTCAATGGTTATTTTTAGTTTTATGTTTTATTGTAAGTGAATGCCTATAAAGGCAAGGGATGTAATATGTTAAACTAGCACCGAACTTATGAAGCATTTTACTGTATGATCACAACCAGTTTTAATATAATTGTGATGCTGCTCTTGTTCTGAAGCCGTTTTCGAATGCGTTGATTGGAATGGAGTCCATGTTTTGACTGTGAACCAAATCGTTTAGTTACTGTAAGTTATCAGCCCCAGGTGTGGCTGGGCCCACCCATCTGGGATTGTTTGTATTTGTATCAGCAGTGACACTGCAAACTTAGATTCATTCAATTTCCTTTTCCATTTACAAGTCGGTTTGCGTGGATTATTATTGATTGATTGATTAATAGGTGTGATTGCAGAAGTCTTTACCATTTTCATGAATTGCAATTAGATTTCAGTGTGATTTTGTGCCTTCCAAACCAGAGCCACTCCATCGCTTTGATTTTCCCTCACCTTGAACGCATTGTATGGTCATTGATACATTGATTGGAATTGTCACCAATAGTTGATGTCGGAGTCCTTAAATCTTTCAATAGATATAGATGAAAGATGACCTCAATTGAATAGGACAGGTTTTGTCTATTTCCTCTAAATCAACCTCTGTTTCACTGAAAGGAATTGGCTTAGATCGATCCCAACTGTAGCATTGCTGAGGCACTTGAATATAGGTTGGTGTTGTCTAGATCATTCGAAGACTTAACAAATTTGATTAAACTATCAGACTAGTAACTTAAATACAAGGATGTCTGGTTTTCACAAGTGATTAATTGGTTTGTTTCAATGTGGATTGATGCACTATAAATTGGTATATAACATTACAGGAACGTTTTCAGAAGACTAATTCTATATTTATCATTTATTTCTCCTGTTCATTTAATTTCCAATATCGGTGGTGAATTAAAATGATTATCGTCACTTCTGTGCAAAAGACAGTCTTCTTTGAATGATTGACTCCTTTTTCGGTTCATGTGTTAGGGTGTCTACTTCATGATTAGATCATTGTTATGACTTACAACAACATAGTGGTAGGGATTTGCATGATTGTAGCATAGAATTAGGTATATTCTTTAGGATTGATAGCTGCACATTAAGTAAGATAAGTATCAGAGTTGCTTTCATTTATTAAATCCTGTAAATGATCCATTTAAGACAGAACAATGAAACAGAGCAATTCTTCCAATTGGTACTTAAAACTTGAACCTTGATCTGGAAATAAGCTCTTAAGTACAAAATGATTGGATGATTGAAGTACTGTCAGAATAGATCACTCATTGAATTAGTAATTGGATTGTTATAGATTAATGTCATTGTTGCTCTGGGAACGAATGATTATGGCATCAATAATTTAATAAGCTGAGTGGTTATTATCATAGTATTGTTTGATTTCTTTTAGTAAGAACTATCAACATAGAATGATCATTGAAAATGATTGAGTGATTTTTCATAGAGAGTCTGGTACCAACATGCAAAGTTTGATTAGAGTTTGGTGTGAATAGAAGCTCGTTTTTGTCAGTAGAAATGCATAGTTAAGTACAGTTTGAATACTAGAACTCGTGAAGGTTTTAGGTTAAATTTGATTGTTGGGTTTGCTCATTAGACGATAAGATTTGCGAGCATTTATTTCATAAATCATTATAAGGAAATGATTAAACTTTGACCTAGCTTGAACAGAGAAAGCGTAAGGCAATTCATGCTTATGAACCTCGGGTTGACAATTAATCTTAAGGGATTTAATCTGACAAATTAAACTCTCAACATTTTGGTGCTGTTGCTGGGGAAGTTGTCATTTCTTATTCAGGTAACCATTATTATCAGAGTTTCAAGATCTTGTAGGACTATTAGAGGGCAGAGAGAGTACGGTAAGATGTGAGTGAAGAGCCACACATCCACTTTTGTTGGGGTTGCTCCAAAGTTTGACCGATCACTGTTTGTTCTTGGTTTCTATTTTCCTTTATCTTTATGCGTAGAAGTACAAGTAGACCTAGGGACAATAAAGGTAGATTTATTTCAAACTCTAAATTTCCTACAACTTTTCAATCAATTAATATACCTGTTTTAACCTTCACTAATCGATATGTAGGTTTAAGACACGAGGGAGTAAGTGTTGATGCCAATGTGATTTCAGATCAGGAATTCTTTAATCGAGAAGGAAGGATCATACAACAGGTTGTCTTTGACAACCCTGTAGAAGAACTAGTGGAACAGTTAGACCCCTTGGATGAGCAGTCCACCAACATCTACCGTGTTCCAATACCCCCAGTCCACACCATAATTATCAAGCCCCATTGGGTACCTGTTGCAATTATGGAACATGCAGATGATGAGGACAGAAACCATGATGAACACCACGAGAAGGGGAAGGCCCTAGATGGAATGTTAACCTGTTTGGAGGAAACCAAGAAGAAGAAGAAGAAGTCACTTTCAGATTACCTATCCTGGATGTGACTTGCGACATCAACATGAAGAACATTTCGATGGCATCTATACCACTATTCTATGGTAAATCATCCGAAGATCCCGATGCATTTCTCTTTGAATTTGATATTTTATGTCGTATTTATAATTACTATGAGGATGCACATAAACTCAAATTGTTTCCCACCAAATTAAAAGACGCAGCCCTTAGGTGGTTCATGAGTCTAGGGCAGCATACCATATACACATGGGATGATATGAGGTCAACTTTTCTTGAAAAATATCAAGATTTCTGCAAGAGTAGGGGCATTAGTGATTTCCTTAGGATGCAACAAATTGAAGACGAAAACCTAGAAGAGTATCTTGAGAGATTCCTGTATAACTTTCATAAATCCCGTGGAAGCACCCTAGACCAAAAAATCATCAGAACTGTGTTCCTAAAAGGGCTAAGAGACGATTTCATAGAAACGTTGAACTTGCTTAGTGGTGGGGACATTTACAAGAAATCCTTTTGCTGAAATCATTGTCCTTTGTTGCGCCTACTCTAGAAGCCAAGCTAAAGTAGGTAAAAAGCTTCGTGAACTTTGAGACAATTCTCAAGACTATGTGCAAAAGAAGACTGCAGCTAACGCTGTCACCAGAGTTGAGCTGGGGAACTTATTAGAGAATTTCAAAACTGACATCTTAAATACAATCAACGACCAACTTGACACCATGAAAGTAAATCAAAAGCATGAGGCTGAAAAGGCGGCTATGGCGATCTTTTGTCCCAAGTGTAGGAGTAAACATACAGAGAGGGAATGTCCTCTAAATTCTATAGAATTCTATGGGATCTGCACTCTAGAGCACCCAACCGAGAAGTGCCCATCACTTCCTGGTCTACAGGCCATTTACAAAGGCAATACTGAAACCCTTGACCAAGCTCAAACAGCCAAAAGACCTGTTTAGTCAATTTAGTGTGGTCTAAATTGCTATCATAAAATGTCAACCCGGGGCTCGTAAGCTGATGAAGTGAAGGTGTACTATATGTACTTAAGAAACCTCTTAGATCTTTTTGTCGTTTGGGGGTGTTGTTTGTGGTGAATTTATCTTCCTAAGATGGAATGGAGGTTTTATAAACAGATGAGTGATAGTGTGTGTAAGGTGATTTCTAAATGAGTGAGTGTGTGTTACTGGTGGTTTCTAACTACCTTCTAAACTTGCAAAGAAAGAGCTTGAAAGAAATAACTTGAAATGAAACAGAAAGCAAAGCATAAAAACCACTTTCTAATGGCACTAGTCACTACTCATGCTGCTGCAATAAAAAGGTTAGAAAAACCACTTTAAAGACCAATTATAATGTTCATCTCTTCCTAACACTCTGTTTCCAACATATAGTACTATGTGAAACACGATTAAGAAGTAGTTAGATATAAGTCTAAAAAGTAGTCAAGCTCTAAGATGACAAATTATAACACCACTGTGCCTCTCTCCAACATTCTACTTCCAACATACATTGTAATGTGTAGCAAGTGAAGAAAGAGTTAGTGATATAAGTCAAAAACTACTCAAAGCAAGCTGTAATTTATTAGTATTCTGATCTCTTAAAGATGAACAACTTATGATAAGGAGACCATCAATATGTTAGCATACAACTTGAGAAACTAAACTAGAAATCAAGCTAGAAAAACAGAGTAAAGGCAACAACTATGAATATGACAACTGAAAATACCATTAGAGATAAGGCAAATACAACAAAGACACACAATCCCGGGCTAACACCTGCAGAAAACAATCCTGATCAGGTAAAGTGAATGCTGGAAATGAAATGACAGTGAAAGTAATCAAAACTGTACATGTTTTAAAGAAAAGGAAAATTGCTGAATTCAAAAGAAGGAAATGGCAAGAACATAAAGGTAAATTTACTGTACAAAGGCTGTTATGAATGGGGGCCCTCCATCCACAAAACCCAAGGAAAGATCAACTACTTGAAGTCAAAACAGCACAGTCTTCTATTAACTCATATGCAGAAATTACAGTAAAAAGTGCTGAAACAACAGCTTTAAAACAGAGTTTCTGTATACACTAAAATTGCAGCAATTACATAAACACAACAACTAAAAACTAACTCTTAAGCGTACGCAGACACTGGATTTATAGGCGTATGAACAACTGCCTACTGCGTAAAACATGAAACGAGAAATTAACTAACAGTCATGCTAATTAAAGGTACAGCAACACGTAAACAGGTCCGTGTTTTATCTGGAGGGTACGGTCGTCATGGAGGTTGAATCCAAGGTTGGATCCTGTCTCCCATAACTTGCGTAGCGTGGAGGAATCGCCATCTGGAGTGACGTGACCTTTCAGGTCATGCAGCACCGTTTGAGCTGGCTTTGTTGACCGAAGTTTGATCCACGTTGACCGGAGGTGTGCGTGGCATTGCTGACTGAACCAATAGCATAGGAACCTTTAACACCTTCATTCCCACGTGCCCATGTGGTTCGTTTTTCAAAATGACACGTGGAACATAGAGATCAATGAAAAGGCTGCGGAATGACTAGATAGCTGCGGAATTGTTGAATGGCTGCGGAATTGCCAGACAGCTGCGGAACCTCTGTGCATATGTCAAAAATCTAGACAAACAGTCAAACATTAGCAAAGTTAACCAATCATGCTTAAAGACATCAAATGTAATGATCTGGGTAGGTTTATGAGGAAAATAGGGCAAAAGAGAGGGATAAGTGAGGAAAAGCTGTAGGTAATGATAGGTAATTAGGTGCAAGTTAGAGGCTCTACATACCCCCACTACGAGGGTGTTGCATGTCCTCATGCAATGAAAACATTGTTTAATCCACCTGCTGAGATGCCTCTGCTAAGACATCTAGTCTTCTCCTCTTCCTCTGTGTAGCCACATTGACTCTTGGTTTCCTCACCAAGCATCTGAATTTTATATTGACCATGGCTCTGCTTAGCTTCCTGCATTTCTTCTTTAGCTTTCTGTTTTCCCTTTTCCAAAGGCCCAGATGAAGCATGGTATTATCGTGGACCATCTTGTCCACCTTAGCTTGCTCCTTCAATTTTTCATTCTCTTGTATGATGTGGCGATTTAAAACTTCAAGCTCAAAAATTTCCTGTTTGAGTGAGTGAACTTGTTGCTCAAGAGGTAGAACAGTGCTTGGACCAGCAGTAGCTTGTTCTAACGTCTCCAGGTAGTTATAAACTTTTTGCTGATCTGGGTCAATCTCTGGTGACCTCTTTGGACTAGGCTCATGCTCAAATTCAGGTTCATGCTCAAACAGACTTTCTTCACGTGGAGGACTAGTCTCAACATGCTCAACATGTGGAGGGATTTTCTCAAAGTCAAGTCTTGTAGCAACCTTTTCAGGTGTGCTCAAGTCAATAATGAGTGACTCTTTATCCTTTGTGGCCCCCACTTTGTTTTGTATCCTGCTGCTCCTCCTCACGGTGGTGATGCTCTGTTTTTCCTTTTGTTGCTTTTGCTTTTGTTTTTGCATCTTCTTGGAAAGGGCAGCCTCATGAAGTTGGGCCAATCTATGTGCCAATGGCTGAGTGTCCTCTTCACTGGAATTTTCAGGAGTAAGGTAGGTTTCTTGGGCTATAGCTTTTCCTTTATCTTTCTTTTGTCTCTTCCTACTCTCCTTTTTCTTTTGAGCAGCTTCTTGGACAATTTCTTGCAGGGTTTCTGTAATGATTTCTTGGGCTGTTTGGTCAATATCTACAGCAAGCTCAGGGTCATTTTCTTCTTCAGAATGATGTGCAGCAATTTCTTCTTGGACAACAATTTCAGGGACAGCAGTTTCTAATTGGACAACAATTTCTGGGGTAATTTCCTCTCATCTTTTCCTTCTACTCTTTTTAGGCACTTGAGGTGAACCACCAGAGGCTTCCCCTATCTCTTTGAAATGATTCCTTACAAGAAATCTTTCCCATGTATCTCTTTTTGCTTTTAATTGTTCTTCAACTAGTATCTTGACAAGCCCATGATGATACAAATGTGGCTCAATGTTTCTTGGGTTTCTTTGGACTATTGAGCACATTTTTCTAAGGCTTGAGAGTAAAAAATATGGAAGGTTAATGTCATGCTCTCCTAAGAAATGCATCATAATTTTGGCATGGTAGACATACAAAACTCCGAATCTTCCTTCACATGTAAAGAATTTCTGTACTAACAGAAGCAAAGTTGTCCATTCTTCTTTGACAAGACTAACAGGGATTCCCTTTGTAAAAATGCTAGTGTCCATACCTAGATTCTTCAGAATTTGCTTCCATTGCTGGTCTTGTATTGATCGGTTTTTGAACCATCTCTCCCCAGTTTGTGGTAGTGAAGTGGCCTGTGCTAAACTTCTTTCGGTGACTGTAAATTTCAGATCTCCTATCTCCACTTGGTTGTCTTTGTCTTGGAAAGAACGTGCAAAAACCTTTGTGACCTCTCTATGGTAACCCTTGAATTTTTGGATGCACTGGAGCCAATTTGCCTTCTGCAAAGTGTCTTTGATTTGGGGATATCCTTCCAGAAATTTGGAGCCCTCTGGCTCTGCCCTCAAAAGTTTACCCATCGGCTCTCTGGCTTGTCTTACGGCTCTGTTTTAATACTTTGGAGAAAGGGTTATACGGCTTCAACAGTGGCTTCAACACAACAGATTTACGGCTTCAACATAACAGCCGTAATACACTCATAACAGTGGTCAAAGTTTAGCAGAGGGGAAAAAAAATGAAACAGAGTATGGTTACGGTGGCAGAGTAGTGAATAAGGCAGAGCAGTGGAAAACAAGGGAAATGCGGAAGTGAATCAACAACGTGAATGAGATTACACATGCGTAGGAGGGTTATGAATAATGGGAAGAAACGGTTAAGTCCCTTAGACATCGGTCATGAGTGTACATTTGGCTGCGGAATCATAACGCAGAGAGCCGTAGTACAATTGTCTACGTCACTCAGGTACAAGAGTTTAAATGGAAGAGCAGCCGTGTTTGAGTTTTAAAAATCGTGATGAATAGGGACTGTTAAGGCTGAGAGATACGCGGATTTTCGGTCGAGTAATGGAAAGGATTGGCAATCATTACATTAAATGGCTGAAAACACAATCCGGAAACCATGCAAAATGTTATAACCGTAGGTTTAGAAATTAGATCATACCTTATGTATCCGCGCTTTGATTCCTTTTGCTCATCTGACACCAACCTTTCATTGTTTATTGCTGCTATTTGACCTTTTTCAATTATTGCTGATGACTTTTGGACTGCAGATTCCTTCTTAAAACAGACTGTGTTTTTTTATGCAGGTGCAGAAAGTGTATCGGCTGCGGAATTGGGATGTTGGCTGCGGAAACTGCAGTGATACCTTATGTCTGCACAAAAAAACTTTAGCTGTGTGAAATAAATCTGACAATGACTTTATTGGTGAGATGGAATGTAATGGATGGATGGATGGAAAGAAATGAGGTGGAGTGAGAGTGATTGGATGAATGAGATGGTGAATGAAGTAGATGAAATGGCGAAATGAGATGGAATAAGGAGAAGAGAGAGATTTTTTTTTTTGGAAAATGTGAGGTGTCAGGTGACCCTGATTTTCACCTCATATTTTCTGCATAGGACTGCCAATCAGAGACTGGTTTTCAGGCCTATACTTTTTTTTTTTTTCAAAAACCAAAGATTAGGCTGATGGAGGAGAAGAATCCTTCTCCACCAACCTGATTGCAGAATCTTCTTTAAACAACTTGACAAATTCCTCTTTTGAGAGTGGCTTCTGGTAGATCTTCAAGCGATGGCCATTCACAATAAGAGGAGTATGAAATTCATCAATAGTTTTCACTCGAACTGCTCCATTTCTAAAGACTTCATCAATCTCATATGGCCCAACCCAATGAGTTTGAAATTTTCCTTTGAAGTCTTTAAAATTTGAATCAAACAATAGAGCCCAATCTCCTTTCTGAAACTTTCTTTCTTTGATGTGTCGATCATGCCATTTAGTTCTTTGGTGCTGAACTAGATCGGTCCTTAGAATTGCATCTTGTCTTATTTCATCTAGCTCATTTAGCTGGTCCATTCTGTGTTTTTGGGCTTCCGAGAGGCTCATCCCCAATTGGACTGCCATCTTGAAGGTCTTGATTTGGAACTCAATGGGGAGCAGGACTTCCTTCCCATAAACAAGTTCATAGGGAGAATGTCCTGTTGTGTTCCTCCATGTAGTTCTATAGGCCCATAAGGCTTCAGGAAGCCTTTCCGCCCAATCTCTTCTATGAAGATGAACAGTCTTGGTGATAATGCCTTCAAGAACTTTATTGGTAGATTCCACTTGGCCATTTGATTGCGGATGGTATGGAGTAGATGTTCTGTGCTTGATCTTATATTCCTCCATCAGCTTCTCCATCAATTTAGATGTAAATTGGCTTCCTTGATCTGTTACAATTTCTCTTGGGACACCAAAACGAGTGAAAATATCCTCAAAAAGAAATTGAACAACTGAATTTTCAGTGGCAGAAGGCAAAGCTTTTGCTTCTACCCACTTAGTAACATAGTCAGTACAAACCAATATATACTTCTTTTGCTTTGATGGTGGATTAATAGGTCCAACGAAATCTAGAGCCCATTTCTCAAAGGGTTCGATGCATACCTGTGGCTGTAGTGGCATTTCATTTGAAGGAGTTGGTCTCCCAACTCTTTGGCAGCTGTCGCACCTTCTAACATACTGCTTTGCATCTTTAAAGAGAGAAGGCCAATAATATCCTAGAGAAAGGATTTTATAGGCTGTCCTCTTGTCAGCAAAGTGTCCGTCGCATGGTTCATCATGACATGCCTTAAGGATGTCAGGCATTTCATCTTCCCGAACACATCTTCTGATTATACAATCTGGCCCTGTTTTGAACAATTCATTAGAAATCCAAGAATAATGTGAACTCTCCTGAATGATTTTCCTTTTCTCATTAGGAAATAAGTGTAGAGGTAGCTTCCCTGTAACTAGATAATTAGCAATATCTGCATACCAAGGAGTCTTGGTAGTTACTGCAAACAAGTATTCATCTGGAAACTTATCTTCTACTGGAGAATCTTCATTAGTGTTTTGGATTCTAGACAAGAAATCAGCTACTGTGTTTTGTTTCCCAGGTCTATCTAACACAGTAATGTTGAATTCTTGTAAAAGTAAAAGCCATCTTGTAACTCTGCCATTAGTAACAGGTTTGTTCATTAAATATCTTATGGCAGAGTGATCAGTATGGACAAAAGTTTCATAGCCGGTTATGTAGTGTCTAAACTTATTGATCGCATGTACCACAACTAAGAACTCTTTTTCTGTAACAATATAATTTAACTCAGTGGGAGTCAAATTTTTACTGGTGTAATAAATGACATAAGGGATCAAATCCTTTTGTCCCAAAATAGCTCCTAGAGCTGTATCTGAAGCATCAGTAGAAATTTGGAAAGGGAGTTTCCAATTTGGCCCCCTTAATATGGGTGCTTCAGATATTCTAGTCTTTAAAGTTTCAAAGGCAGACTAACACTCAGGATCCCATTTGAACTCACAGTCTTTGGTAAGCAATTTGAAAAGAGGAGATGCTATCTTAGTGAAGTTTTCAATAAATCTTCTGTAATATCCAGTAAACCCAAGAAAGCTTCTAACATCTTTCTGGCAATTTGGAACAGGTAACTTAGAGATGACTTCAACTTTGGATCTATCAACCTTAATCCCATCTCCTGAAATATGATGTCCTAAAACAATCCCTTCAGTAAACATCATAAAACACTTTTCATGACTTAAAGAAAGATTTGTTTCCTTACATCTTATCAGTACTTTTTCCAAATTTTCCAAAGCTTCTTCAAATGTATTACCGTAAACTGTAAAATCATCCATATAGACCTCTACACAATTATGGATTAGATCTGAAAAGATACCTAATACAGCCCTTTGAAAAGTAGCAGGTGCATTGCATAATCCAAAAGGGAGTACTCGGTAGGCAAAAGTTCCCCATGGACAGGTGAATGTGGTCTTATCTTGATCTTCAGGTGCTACCTGAATTTGACTATACCCACTAAAACCATCCAAGAATGAGAAATACTTTTTTCCTGCTAAAGTGTCTAGTACCTGATCAATAAAAGGTAGAGGGAAATGATCCTTTAAGGTTGCCTTGTTCAATTCTCGATAATCAATGCAAACTCTCCATTTACCATTCTTTTTGGGTACTATAACCAAGGGAGAAACCCATTGGCTATCTGAAATGGGGTAAATGAAGTTTACCTTGAGTAATTTCTGGAGTTCTTCTTTCACGATTTCCCTAAGGTTTGGATTCATCCTTCTCTGTGGTTGCCTAATAGGTCTGCTGTTTTCTTCAATATAGATGTGATGAATACAAGTCTTAGGATCGATCCCTTTCATGTCAGTGTATTCCCATGCAAATTCAGTGGAATGTTTTTGCAAAAGTTTGGTTAATTCTTCTTGTTGTGGTCTTTCCAAGTTTCTGTTAATGTTCAGTGTTTTTCCTGGAAGGATTTAAACTGTAGAACTACCAAACTCTTCCATTGAGAAGAGAGACATCTGTCTAGAGGAGAGATATTCAATGTCTGCATCTAACTGAAACTGTGTAGAGTCATATTCTAAAGGTATTTCAAAATTTTCTAATGTATTTAGGATTTGACTGTCTTCACTGATCTCAGAGATGGTTAGAACAGGTTGTATAGTATCCTCATCATCGACCCACTCATCTTCTCCTATTTCTGTTATTGCCTTTGCTGGAGGATACAAGTTGAATTTCTTGGTGGAATTACCATCTGATATATACATGTCTCCAGACCTACAACTGATAAAAGCATCAGCTGTTGCTAGCGAAGGTCTTCCTAACATAAGAGGATGTCCTCCTAGATTGTTCTTGGGAGTTAAAATCATAAAATCAACTGGATATTCCCAAGAGTCTAGGGAGACTGGAATGTCTTCCAATACACCATCAGGTTTAATGATTGATCGATCTTCAAGTTGCAGTAAGGTAGGTGTAAAGAGAAGGTTAGGAAGCTTTAACTGATCCATGGTCTGTCTACTCATGATGTTGATAGCGGCTCCTAAGTCAATCAAAGTATTTGGGATTTCAACCCCATTAATATGAGTTTTGACAATAGGGCTACTGGGATCCACATACTTTTGCATGGTAATCTTACCCATCATAATGTCTGCAATTTTTCCAACCAGATGTATCCTTTTGGTATCTCTGGTTCTCTTTCCTGTTTTCTTCAAACTCAACTCCTTTATTGTCTTTGCTAGAATGGGAATTTCCTTAATGGCTTGTAACAAGGGGATCTTGATACAGACATTCTTCAATTCATCTAGAAAACTATAGTCAGGCAACCAAATTTGCTTTTCCACTCCTTTGTCAATTTGTAATCTTTCAGGAAAAGGAGGTGTAGCTAAAGATGTAGGTTGCTCAACTATGGGAGTTGATTCTTTTTCTTTTTCTTTTTGGATATTTTGGTTTTGAAGTGATACTTCAGAACCCTTATTGACTTTAAGAGATTCTTCCTCAGAAATGCTTGGCTGTTGAACATTTGTAGAAGGTTGTTCTAGGATTCTACCTGATCTGAGTTGTACTTCATTGAGAGGAACAACCATATAGGTAGGGAATGGTTGACCTTCCATCATGTAAGCATTTTGAGGGTTCCTATTATTGGGATTTGGTAATGGCTGAGAGGGAAGTTGATTTGACTTCTGTTGGGATTGAAGCAAGAGTTGAGAATTTTGATTTTGTGGAGGAGGTTGTTGTTGTTGAGGGTATGGCAATGATAGTTGTTGACCTTGATTTGGAAGTTGTGGAGCTTGCTGGTTCTGAAAAGATGGAGGATATTGATAGAATTGAGCAAATCTCCCATAAGGATTTTGCATGCTTTGCATCCATGCTTGAAAAGGATTTTGAGGTTGAGGCCAGGGTTGTTGCCAAGGATTCCAATTTGGTTGGGTTTGAAAATTCATAGAGTTGTTAAACCCTTGATTCTGTTGCCCTTGCCAAGGTCTCCTTGCAACAAAACAGAGAGATTCAAGTGTATTCGGATCCTCTTGAAAGACTGCTTTAAGGCCAGGAATTGAAGGACAATCCTTGGTCTCATGAGTTTCTGAGCAAATTACGCATGTTTCTACAACGTGTGCATCCAAGGGACATTCCCTTAAAGCATGTTTCTTTCTACATTTCGGGCAAAAGATGGCTAAAGCCTCAGCTTCTGCTTTTTGTTTATTGTGAATCTTAAGGGTATCTAATTGTTCACTAAGACTCCCTAAGATGTCAGTTTTGAATTCATCAAGCATATTGCCGATTTCAGCCCTACTTACTGATCCCGTTGCAGATTTATTTGCTCTAAGGAGAGAAGGATCTCTAGGCCCTTTTTGAGTTTTTGATTTGCCCCTTGAGAGATGGATACATAGTTCTGCTATATCATTGAGTGAAAGTTGAGATATATCCCCTTTCCCCGTCATGTTCCAGATATCTATCCATTCATCCCTAATGGCTTTTAATAGGAGGGCTTTTAAGGTCTCTTCATCCAAGTTACTCATTTTTTCTCTTTTCAAGTTATATTGAAATCTTTCAAGTAAATCTTCTAAGCTCTCATCTTCTCTTTGTATCATTTTAAATACCTCGTCCTTGTGATTAGTAGGCATACAATAATCTAGATACCTATCCAAAAATGTTTGTTTCATCTCATCCCAGGACCTAATGGATTGAGTGAGTAACCCCATGAACCATTTCAAAGCTTGATCTTTCAGTGTTGAAGGGAACAATTTGAGTTTCTGAGAGTCATCCAGATAGTCATAATTTCGACACACAACTTCAAACTCAAATAAAAATGTTTCAGGGTCCTCAGTCCTTAACCCATGGAAATTTGGGAGGACAGATGGTGATATGTTTTTAATAGTAGCTCGGGAATCCTCATTAACAATGGGAAACCCAAATGAGTTATCCCCATCTCTATTTCCTCCTCCAAGGGGGCCTCTACCTCCTCCATTGTTGTTGTTATTTCCTCCTCCTCCTCTACCTCTACCTCTACCACCTCCTTCTTCCTCTGCCATGATGGTTCCCCTAGGGATTTCAAAATCTTCTGGTTCCTCTACAAAGAGTGAATGAGAAGAGATTTCTCCTTCTTCTTCAGATGATTCTACTTCCTCAATTACAATTGGTCTTTCTGTAGGAGAAAGAGAAGGGTCTCTTCCTGGCTCAAATTCAATAGAAGGTGTGGGAGAGTCAATTATTGGCTCTTGAATTCTAGGAATTCTAGGGCTAGGAGTGTCGGTTGGAGATGAGGGAGGTGTCTCTTGTCTATCCCTTGAAGCAGATGGACTTGTAAAAATTGAACTTCGAGCTCTAGCTAAAAACCTTCCCCTAGAATCTCTAGCTCTATGCATGTCATTTTTTTTATTATTTTTCTTCAAGTCAAGTTAATAGTCCTTTTTCTGATCTTCCAGGTCACTCTAGGTGCAAGAAGAGAGCATACTCAAGAAACTACTAAATCAATAACTTTCTCTTTTCTGATCCTCCAGATCACTTTGAAGTGCAAGAGGAGAGCATACTTTGATAGGTTATCAACTTCTTTCCTTGAAATTTTATGTTTTTTTTTTCTAAGAATATGGCTACTTAATTTCACTTCCCCGGCAACGGCGCCAAAATGTTTAGTCAATTTAGTGTGGTCTAAATTGCTATCATAAAATGTCAACCCGGGGCTCGTAAGCTGATGAAGTGAAGGTGTACTATATGTACTTAAGCAACCTCTTAGATCTTTTTGTCGTTTGGGGGTGTTGTTTGTGGTCAATTTATCTTCCTAAGATGGAATGGAGGTTTTATAAACAAATGAGTGATAGTGTGTGTAAGGTGATTTCTAAATGAGTGAGTGTGTGTTACTGGTGGTTTCTAACTACCTTCTAAACTTGCAAACAAAAAGCTTGAAAGAAATAACTTGAAATGAAACAGAAAGCAAAGCATAAAAACCACTTTCTAATGGCACTAGTCACTACTCATGCTGTTGCAATAAAAAGGTTAGAAAAACCACTTTAAAGACCAATTATAATGTTCATCTCTTCCTAACACTCTGTTTCCAACATATAGTACTATGTGAAACACGATTAAGAAGTAGTTAGATATAAGTCTAAAAAGTAGTCAAGCTCTAAGATGACAAATTATAACACCACTGTGCCTCTCTCCAACATTCTGCTTCCAACATACATTGTAATGTGTAGCAAGTGAAGAAAGAGTTAGTGATATAAGTCAAAAACTACTCAAAGCAAGCTGTAATTTATTAGTATTCTGATCTCTTAACGATGAACAACTTATGATAAGGAGACCATCAATATGTTAGCATACAACTTGAGAAACTAAACTAGAAATCAAGCTAGAAAAACAGAGTAAAGGCAACAACTATGAATATGACAACTGAAAATACCATTAGAGATAAGGCAAATACAACAAAGAAACACAATCCTGGGCTAACACCTGCAGAAAACAATCCTGATCAGTTAAAGTGAATGCTGGAAATGAAATGACAGTGAAAGTAATCAAAACTGTACATGTTTTAAAGAAAAGGAAAATTGCTGAATTCAAAAGAAGGAAATGGCAAGAACATAAAGGTAAATTTACTGTACAAAGGCTGTTATGAATGGGGGCCCTCCATCCACAAAACCCAAGGAAAGATCAGCTACTTGAAGTCAAAACAGCACAGTCTTCTATTAACTCATATGCAGAAATTACAGTAAAAAGTGCTGAAACAGCAGCTTTAAAACAGAGTTTCTGTATACACTAAAATTGCAGCAATTACATAAACACAGCAACTAAAAACTAAATTTTAAGCGTACGCAGACGCTGGATTTATAGGCGTATGAAAAACTGCCTACTGCGTAAAACATGAAACGAGAAATTAACTAACAGTCATGCTAATTAAAGGTACAGCAACACGTAAATAGGTCCGTGTTTTATCTGGAGGGTACGGTCGTCATGGAGGTTGAATCCAAGGTTGGATCCTGTCTCCCATAACTTGCGTAGTGTGGAGGAATCGCCATCTGGAGTGACGTGACCTTTCAGCTCACGCAGCACCGTTTGAGCTGGCTTTGTTGACCGAAGTTTGATCCACGTTGACCGGAGGTGTGCGTGGCATTGCTGACCGAACCAATAGCATAGGAACCTTTAACACCTTCATTCCCACGTGCCCATGTGATTCGTTTTTCAAAATGACACGTGGAACATAGAGATCAATGAAAAGGCTGCGGAATGACTAGATAGCTGCGGAATTGCTGAATGGCTGCGGAATTGCCAGACAGCTGCGGAACCTCTGTGCATATGTCAAAAATCTAGAAAAACAGTCAAACATTAGCAAAGTTAACCAATCATGCTTAAAGACATCAAATGTAATGATCTGGGTAGGTTTATGAGGAAAATAGGGCAAAAGAGAGGGATAAGTGAGGAAAAGCTGTAGGTAATGATAGGTAATTAGGTGCAAGTTAGAGGCTCTACAAGACCCACCTGGAAAGGTCAGAGTCAGAGTTCATTCCCAGACTCGAATTTTCAAGGATATAGCCAAACCCAGCCTTGGACCTTTCCTACATCCTACCCCCCTTGGGTTGCTCAATAACCACAAGGTACTGCTTGGAAATAGAATTGGAGAACAAGTCCTTATGTTACAAACTATCAACCCCAATTCTACACGCCTTATACAAATATGCCAAGCACTTCATATAATCCATCCATGAAAACTTATCAGCAAGCATATAACCCTAACATGTATCAACAACCTACACAACTGCCACCTCCTCTGCATCAATTATTACCAGCGCCTTCCAACACAACACCTCCTATACATCAATTATTACCTGCACCTACTAACACACCCCCCCCACCCCCCATAGACACCAACAAATATAAACCCACCATGACCTACATTGCTACCTGCACAACCCGTAACTAACCCTAATCACAATAGGACACCTCAACCTGTGCAAAACATAGACATCCAGCCCTTTCCTACATACATGATCATGACCATTCCTATGAACGAAATCCAGTTGCGGTCAGCAAAAATAGTGAATAAAGGGAAATTGACTGTGGTTATTGAAGAGGAAGTGCCCTCCTTGTCATCTGAAAAACATTCACGAAAAGAAAACCAACAAACAATGAAAAAAGAGTTGACTGAACCACCATACCCGGAGATACTAATAGTAAGAAAAGAAGAGGTCCCTCTTGAATATGACTTGGAAAACGATCTTAGGAGCATTTGTATTAAAATACCACTTTTACAAGCAATCCGAGACATCCCTATATACACTAAAATTGTCAAGGATCTCTACATCAAGAAACTGGGGAGAAAAGGGCATAAAAACTATAATGTCAAAATTATGAGTCAAATGTCCATGATGATTTCAAACATGCCTGCCAAATACAGTGACCCTGGAAATCCCATCGTCACTATCGAAATAAATGGAGTGCTTCTGCCAAATACTCTTGTAGATTTAGGGGCTGCAATAAATGCAATGACTTATGAAACAATGACATCACTTCAGTTTGCTTAGATTGAAAACCACCCCTATCCTTTTAGAGATGGCAAATAAATCTGTTGTCAAACCAATAGGATCCTTGGAAGATATAGTAGTCACTATTTCCTCCTGGCAATATCCTATAGACTTTGTAGTCATTTCTCCAAAAACCTCTAGACCTAGACACCCTGTGGTCCTGGGAAGGCCATGGCTGGCAACTGCGGACGTTGTCATTGGATGCAGAAATGGGGAAATGACCATTTCAAATGGATCTCACAATCAAACGTTGTCCATCTTTCCACCTGCTCAAACAACTGCCGAAGTACCAGTATGGCTCGAAAATCCTTATGGAGACGAAGACTACATGTTTCCATTATTAACATTAGAACAGTCTAGAGGTCTCCAGGAACACTCTGATGAGCATGTTTTGCAGCAGTTTCTAGTTGATAGTTCTTGCATCAATTATCCCATCTCGTTTAATGGTTATCAACATGTGTTTAGTGATGAGTTTCAGGAAACTTGCCATCCAGCCGTCTTCGCCTCATTTGCAGCCATGGAAGGAAGCCAGGAGCTCACCACAAAACCTGTGGAAATATTTGAAGGGAAAATTCTACATATTGGCACAGGATTGACTGCAGAACAAAAGTAGCAGTTGATGAGTATGGTTCGAGAACAAACCAGAGCATTCGCATGGGATTACTTGGATATGAGAGGTATACATCTAGACACTTGCATCCATCATATTTACATAAACAAAGAAATGAGACCTGTTCGGCAGCTGCAAAGGCGGGTGAACCCAACATTTAAGGATATCGTTAAAGAAGAGCTTTAATAACTTTTGGTTGCAGATTTCATTTACCCCATTTCTGATAGCAAATGGGTATCACCTCTAGTAGTAGTCCCAAAGAAGAATGGAAAATGGCGGATCTGCATCGATTACAGAGAATTAAATAAAGCCATGCTGCACGATTATTTTCCATTGCCTTTTATTGACCAAGTTCTCGACACGCTTGCAGGTAAGAAATATTTTTCTTTTCTAGATGGCTATAGCGGGTACAATCAAATACAAATAGCCGAGGAAGACCAGGAAAAGACCACCTTCACGTGCCCATGGGGTACTTATGCATATAAAGTCCTTCCCTTTGGTCTTTGTAACGCTCCCGCCACCTTTCAAAGAGTTGTGCTTGCTATCTTTTCTGACCTAATCCATGACTATGTGGAAGTCTATATGGATGACTTCACAGTCTATGGGGATGAATTTCCACAAGCCTTGGAAAATATAGAGAAGGTATTGATCCATTGTCAAGAAGTCGATCTGGCCCTTAGTAGTGATAAATATAGGATGATGCAAACTAAGGAGATTGTTTTAGGCCACATGTATCCTTTGAAGGAATTCAGGTCGATCCAGCAAAAATCGAGGTAATTTCGCGTATCCTTATTCCGAGCTCACAAAAAGAGGTAAGAAGTTATCTAGGGCACGCAGGATATTATTGACAATTCATTGAAAATTTCACTATAATAGTAGCACCGTTATTTAAATTGTTAACTTAAGATGTTGACTTTTTATGGAATGTTGACTATCAACAGGATTTTCAGGTACTGAAGGAAAGATTGTCCATAGCTCCGATGCTAAGAGGACCAAATTGGTCCTTATCTTTTCACATTTGTACAGACGCTTCGGACACCACACTGGGAGCGGTTTTGTGAAAAAGGGAGGATAACTTTCCCTATGCCATTTATTTTGTTAGCAAAAATCTCTCTCCCGCTAAATTAAATTATACGGTCACTGAAAAATAACTATTGGTAGTTTTACATGCTATAGGAAAGTTTAGACATTATATTACTGGTTACGAGACATTTGTTCATACGGATCATTTTGTTGTTAGATTTCTAATGAATAAACCAATTACTAATGGTAGGATAACTAGATGGTTGTTGCTTCTACAAGAATTCAATATAACTATAATTGATACGCCTGGAAGGGATAATTGGCAGTTGATTTCTTATCTCATTTGAATCTTACGCAGGTAATCATGCCAATGCCAATGCCCGACGAATTCCCAGACGAAGCTGTATTTTCCATTTCTACCATTACCCCTTGGTTCGCTGATGTTGCCAATTATTTGGTATCAGGAAAGCTACGTCAGAACATGTCAGCCCGGGAGAGGCATAATATAGTAAAACATAGTGCTAATTACTCGTGGATTGAGGGAGATATATTCTATACAGGGCTAGACTTGATTATGAAGCGATGTGTGCGAGAAGACGAAATGCATGACATACTAAGTGCTAGTCATAATGGGCCTTGTGGTGGCCATTTTTCCGATAAGAGGACGGCATATAAAGTTCTCCGCACCAAATACTATTGGCCTACGCTCTTCAAGGACGCCAAGAAGTTTGTTTTAAGTTGTGATGCTTGCCAAAGAAGGGGGAGGCCAGTGGCCTTCGATGAAATGCCCCTTCACCCGCAAATTGCTATTGAACCCTTTGAGAAGTGGGAATTGGACTTCATAGGGCCCATCTCCCCAATTTCAAATAAGAAAGAATGTATTTTGGTATGCACTGATTACGTCACCAAGTGGGTGGAGGCTAAAGCATTGTATGCTGCCACAGAAAAGGTGGTAGTGGAGTTTTTGTTCGAGGACATTTTTACAAGATTTGGGGTCCTTCGTGAAATTGTCACTGACTAGGGCACCCAATTCACATCAAAGCTGGTCAAGGCACTTACAGAAAAATATCAAGTGAAGCACCACAAATCAACTCCCTACCACCCCCAAGCTAATGGGCAAGTGGAGTCCATGAACAAGGTGTTCGAATCCATCCTCACAAAGACAATTCAATTGCATCACAGAGATTGGGCGGAAAATCTACCATAGGCACTATGGGCTTACTAGATCATGTGGAGGAATGTGACCAGACATACCCCCTATGAATTAGTCTATGGTAAACAAGTACTTTTTCCCATTGAATTCTAGGTAAAAACATTCAGAACAGCTACTTAATTAGGCATGAATTTAAACGAGGCTCAAGAGCAAAGATTGATGTAATTGAATGAGCTAGATGAAATTTGACAAGATGCCTACCACCAAATTGCATTAGTACAAAACCAAAGATCCTGATGGCATGATAATTTCATTAAGAAGAAAGTCTTCCGTCCAAGTGACTGGGCCTTATTATACGATAGTAAGTTTAAGCACTTCAAAGGTAAATTTTCTACCAGATGGTTGGGACCATATGAGGTAATTGATGTTTTTGATAATGGCTCAGTTCGCATCTGTACTATTGATAATGACAGTAATTCTTTTGTGGTAAATGGTCATGGGCTTAAAGTTTATCATAAGCCACTCTCACGTGATCATTTTTTGCAGGAAATTCAAAAAGATCCAGGATTGGAGCTGATTCATGCAAATGACCAACCCCTTGCTGGTCCAGTTAATTAATTTTTTTATTATTATCTATCTTATATATATATATATATATATATATATATATATATATAACAGTGGGCTGTCATCTTATTTTTATCTACAGGTGGTCCTCCCCACAGCCCATGTAGAATAAAGGAGGAATTCACTAGGAGAAAGTTTATCTCTTTATCCAGGCCTGGTGGATTACATATGGAAAAGGAACTTGTGGAGTTTTCTTTGGAAGCCTTCAAGCTCTCTAAACATGAAGCTCCCGAGCAATGACTGATCCAGGCTCGTAAATGAAATGGACCAGTAGTAGTCTAGGGGTTCCTTAAGTACATAATTGTTCTTTTCCGGGCTCAAGGAAATGATTACGGAAAGGAAACTTGTGGAGTCTACTTTAGGCAATTCAGACTCTCTAAATAAGAATGCCTCGAGCACCAACTACTTTAGGCTTGTTAAAATAATAACGTAGTAGTAACATAGGGATCCTCTGGGCTGAGAATTATTCTTTCCAGGGCCCACAGGAATAACTACAGAAAATAAACCCCTTGGAGCTCTCTTTCTAGCCATTTCCAGCTCCCAAAAAAATAAATGCCCCAGGCAATCATCATTCTAGACCTGGTTAAAATCCATGGATGGTAAGCAGTTCCTTTATTGAGATAACAAGCAATCTGGTCTATGATATGGAAGCTGGAGATTCCAGGAGGGTGGTAGTTGAACTATACCCTACGCTTTGTTCATTTCAGTTGTTTTTATGTGGATCTCAGAATCTGGTTCTACCTAATTGTATTCAAATAACTTTGTTTATGGCTAACCAGAATACCTTTGTTTTATAAAGGCCTCTGTGCTTTACTCTGTCCAAGAATGTGGCTCATATTGCACATGAGGGCCTGAGAGTTTTCTTAAAAGAGGGTCCTACAATCCCTCAGCTACTACCAAAACATACACATGGGACTACCCTGCAACATTTTGTCTGTGTAAATCAGGGTTTGTCTTATATGCAGTCAAAGAATGCTTGGAACTATCAATTTTCTTAGAATTAAGAACAGGTTCATAGAATCAGTATTCTATCTGCCAAGGCATAGCATGTCAATCTTCCAGAATCTGGGCACCACGCACGCAATCGCAGGAGGCATTGTTTAAGCACATGGAGCTCACACTTGACGCAAATCACTTAAGTGGTTGAGGTATGCACTTGTTTTTGCTTGAATTTTACTGATAAGTAGTTAAGTGTTAATCATTTGAAGCATGCCTCGGGATCTATCATATGATCACCATGATCACATATCTTACGCCTCGCCTATCTAAGTCCCGATTTTATAAACAAATGACCCTCCTGCAATTCATCCTTATTGTGTCATGATGACCGCTCCCCGCTTAACCATCATTTTGTGATGCCTTTTGTCATCATGGTGGTAACACACTACCTCATCACAAGGGAGCTCCCACGCTCTTCCCACAAATCGCATCCCACACTCAAGTGCCCATGCTTCCAAACAGAGAAGGCGGGATGATTACCATTATGGAACCGATCCCTTGTATCCGATTACCATCATGGAGCCCATCCCCAGTATCAGAGCCATCATCGGAACGACTGTCTAGTGGTAGTTAAACATAGGACGTTTGAAGACAAAGGCAGAGAATTAATCAGATTCCGGCAGTGTAGTCAATTACAGTTGAACCATAGGTGCCATGGGAGCGGATAGACATGAACCTACCTTCGTTTAGTTCTCCCACAGCCCAGAGTACGAAGGGTGTAAGGCGAGCTTGGAAGAGAAAGGTTGGATGCCTTTTCTCCATAAATTCCAAGGATATAACAATTAGGTGGCACTCGCATTCGCTTGGAGCTTCGATGGTGAAAACGTCCAAGTTGGCAACCTCAACTTCAATATCACCGATGAGTCAATGAGTAGGGAAATTACACTACCAACTGACGGTGAGAAATTTTTGAAAGGTGGCCAATTAGAGGTACCAAATTGCACCATGTTCCTGAAACCAGCCTACAGGTCCATTAGTTGGACAAAGGGAGTGCTTCGTAGCTGTATTGAAGAGCAATGGTACCCACTCCTAATGATGCTGCAACACTTTGTGACTTGTGAGGGGAGGTTCACTGTGGTCTTTCTCTATCATATCAGGCTCCTGGTTCATTTTACAGAGGGTAGGCATCTCAATATTCCTCATTTCTTAAGATTGAGCTTGTGCAAAATGGCAAAGGGAATTTAGTCTCATAGCAAAAGGCCCAAAACTGCGTTATATCACCATAGTTTGATCAATATTTTATTGGTTGCTAAGGTTAAGAAATGAAAATGGTCATGAGAAGATTTCCTCATAGAGGCATTTCCTGGGCAAGAAACACAAACTAAAGGCAGACAGCGTGTAGTAGGCTGATCTTTGAAAAATGAAGAAGCAATTCTCCCATCCGAGTCTGAGCATACCCATTCCCCTACCCCAGTGTCTGCACCTCCTCCTACAGCCGCAGGTAGCTCGAAGGATGGCACATGAAGAATGCTGGTGGAAAGTCCCATAAGCTCACTTCAGAAAAGGAAGTATGACCAGACAAAACCTACCTGACCTGATCTCAGTCTCATGACCAAAAGTGACACCCCGGAGTCTCCAGCAGATCCACCCCTCAAACCCAGAAGCACTGCTCCTAAAGCTAAATGACGGAAACCCCGATTTCCTTCCAAAAATTTCCCAATCCCTATAGCTGAAACTTCGGCTCAAGGTCGCCGTCGGACCCGCAGTATGGCCTTTTCCCTGTAGAACACTATTGAAGGACCCAACATTGTCCATATCCCTGTTTCGTCCTCCCACGAGACCAGTCTTCCACAGTCCTAAATGCCTATAGTAGAAGAGCCCACTGCCATGCCTAAACTCCAAATCCCAGTGGATATTACACAGGATAAAGAAGCCTTGTCCCCTATTGAACCAACAACAAGCAGGGATGCTACAAAGAGCACCCGACATCCATCATCTTCTAAGCAGCATAGAGGAAAATCGCCAAGGGGGAGTATCTCGCAGCAATCAACAACGCCGACTAAAATTCCTACAATGGATGCTGAGGAAAATTTGAAAATCAGGCTTGTGAAGTTGTGGAAGACAATTGCTAAGCTGAGAGAGTATGCAAACAAATATAAGGTCTTGTTTGATTTTGTGAAGGACATAAATCAATAGGTAAGAGATTCCAATATGAAACTATATGCACAGAATGATGCTTTGGTACGAAAGAACAAGCGCATTCTACATTGGAAGGCAGCCTGCAACAAGCCTATGAAACGATTGAGTACTAAGGGCATAGCATTGCAATTTCAAAAGTGCTCGCCACCTATTGGGCGAGGGATCGAAGTCTTAATCAAGACTGCTAGTCTTTGACAGTAGTCTCCTTCAACTGGAAGTCTCCTTTTTGTTGGATGCATGAGGGCATGCATTAGGTTAAGCGTGGGAGGATGTTGATCCCCTATTTTGTTCTTATTACTATCGATTCAATCCCCATTTTGACCCCTTTTTGGTACCATGGAACCTATTTCTTTGCTAAGTTACTGTCCTAATCCTAGCTCTACTCCCCACTTGAGGTAAACCTTCTCATGGTTGCATTTAGCTATTCGTTGGTAGATTTAAGTGAATAGAAGTAGCATATTTTTAAACTAACTTATTATTACAATCGAGTGTAGACTCTTAGTAGAATGTGCAGGACAATACCAGAAGAAGCAGTTGATGCATGAAGACTTTCTACTTCGGTACTCAAGGGCTATATGTAGAATTGGCACTCAAGTAACGAAATGGATAAGGTGCAGTACATTCTGGAAGATGAAATGGCACAACCATAAGAAGAATGTTAGCCTCACTCTCTTAAAAATCATTAATAAATCCAATTATTAAATTAAATAAATAAAACCATGAGAATTCCTTAAACTAAGGAGTCTAGTTTGGATGAGAGATTCTCTCCAAATAGCTCTCCTAAATTAGTGTGTAAGTTGAGAAATTGTCTCAACCAAGTGAGTCTAAGATAGACACACTATCTTAAGACCACTTGCTCATGTATTTAAATGTATTATTAAATTATTTGAATAAGAGTGAATTACATGAGCATGAGAGACCACATGATGGCTCTCTGCCTTTTTCCACCAGTTTAATTTTTGTGTGTTAATTTGTTGTGCATATGATTATATGGCTGTGTAATTTTCCTTCATGTGGTATCAGAGCCAACCAGGCACCATGGACCTCCATTAGTTGCTCTGCCTTCATCTTAGCTTCAAATTGATATTCTAGCATGGTTGCCTCCGTAAACTAGAGTGCCTGTTTAACCTTTTTCATACGGGTTTTTTGTTTGGTAACAACCTCTTGCAACTTTATATTTTTGTCAGAAAATTCTTTTGCTTGATTCTCAGCTTTGCCCACCTGCAATTCTAAACTATGTTGTCTTTGCTTCTGTTCTCTTAAAACCTCCTCAAGCTTTTCCAATTGTTTCTCCAGTTCTTTAACTCATGCATAAGCCTTGGTTGTCTCTGCCTCCAAAATTCCTGTTCCTTTCTTCTGAATTGACTCAATCTCACTCTGCAATATTGTCACAACTTTGGACTTCTCAAGCATTTTACTTGAGATCCTCCAGCTCCTTTACTAGATCCGAGCCTGGACATGTTTCTGGTATTTTTTTTATATATGTTTTGGAAGCATAAAGTATCCGTAGCCTGGGTTTCTCTCCCATTTCATTGTAGAAGTAGGCGACTCTATCTTTCTAAGGCATTTCGAATGGAAAAAACGACACCTACCCTACGCGTTGCTTCCTGGCTTTCATGGCTTCCTCCTCCACGTACTGTATGAAATTTGATTTAGATTTTGTGTTACAGAATTAAGATGCTTAGTTGAATGAAACCTTGGTCAACCTCGATCTCATGAAACTCTATTTTTCTTTGCTTTCGGTAATTCCAGTTTACTATATTGTGGTATATAATAATCTTATAGCCTATGGTAGAGGCTCATTTCCTGGTTGCAGGTGATGTTTATTTTTAACGGGCTATGGGAAAATTATAGAACAAAATTATAAATCAAGGAGATGGTGAATCAACTTTCCACTCAGATACTTCAACATGATTGGCATCATGATCAGCCTTGACAGAAGTGCCTCTGTTCATGTTGTAGTGGAATGAAGAACCTGTTGTAGTTGAACCATCGGACCATGAAGATCCCCGCTGCTATTTTGACTTTGAATGAAAAGCTGAACTTTTGGAACCAAAGTGTGCTAATTGCGCTCCTCCTGTTGAATGTGAATGAGGAAATCTCTCTTCTGAGAGAAGCTATAATTTGGAAGGTGTGAATTCTTTTGGAGAATGCTCCCATGAACAAAGCTCGACAGAACATTTATCAACAACTAATTTACTGAAAGCACCCCCTCCTTTTTTCTCACTTTCATCATTCAGAAGCAAAGGAGGGGATTCAAAATCTCGGTGATATGATTAGCTACTTTATCTCTACCTTCCTTAGCTCAATGTTCAGATGAATTTGGTAGAGCTTTCATGAGTCATGAAAACCAAGCCTTTTACGGTCTTCTCATATTGGAAAAGATTAATCTCCTGATGTGAGTATTTGGACATTCTCGACTACCTCAAAATGTTAATCCATTTAAGAAAAAATGGAGGCATGTTTCATAATGCTATTCAATGGAGGAAAAACTGGAGCCATGGATATTATTTACAACAGGCCAAGTTCATATTGTCACACGTGTTGAGATTTTGATATTAGTATTGTTAGATTTCTTCAATTGGTTGATTTATCATATATTGCAAGCATAGAGCAACGACTTTTGTGTTTGTGAGGAGAAACAAAAATGCACGCAAAATCAGATTCAAAGGTGACCAGTTTGGCACCTTCAAACTGGCTTTTCGACAAGTGATTTTTTTTTAGACATAAGTGGTCATAGAGATTTTTGGAGTGATAAGGTGATTTTTTTTTGTGGAAAGGTGTTTTTTTTGGTGGAGGTATAAGTGTGAATTTCTTTGAAGTGATTTTGTGGAGTCATAAGTACATTTTTTGTAAATTTGGAGTGATACAAGTCAAGTGAAAGTCGTTATTGTGATCCAAAGAAAGGTTGAGTTAGTTTTTGAAGACAAATTGACGCCAGAGAGTTCTCAGTCTGTGCTTGAGAAGCCTCACTGAAGCCATTGTCATGATGATGTATCTTGAAGATTAATAAAAACATATCTTTTTGTGGTGATCGTGTCCTAGATCCGCCCGAAATTGAATAAGGGGATCATAGGTACACACTGTGTCATGAATGTGCTTGCATGACTTGTGTCGATTTTGTAAAAATGCTCTTTTTCTTATGCTTCAACAAAACAACTACATGCACATAAGAAAAGTTTACATATACAAGTCATCGATCAAACTCTTAAAATCAAAGCTCCCATAATCAATTAAGTTCATAAGCACAAAGTGTCACATCATCGACTTGATAAAAGTAATCTTTTGCAACAACATTTCACATCATGTAATACAAGCAATCAAGTTAAGGACACTACAAATCAAGCACTTCAAGCCTAACGACATCAACAACACTTTTGTTTCACTTGTAAATAAACCTGTTTTAAATTGAATTGTAAGGGTGCATTCTCAGATGAAACCGACATCCACGCTTTGAATTGATAGGGAATCAATTAAACCAGGTGAATGAAATCAAGTAAGTCTTCAATTGAGTCTTCAAGATTGAACTTTTCATTTCTCTCTTGGGTTCATTTTCAACAATGTTCGACACCCTTCCGTTTTTAAAATCAACAACCAGTACAAGAAAGCGTGTCATTTCAGTGATCGACACAAGTGAGCAATTTTTTCAAGCACGACTTCTATAACAAGTGAGCCTGAACCAAATTGTTTAGTTACTATAAGTTATCAGCCCCAGGTGTGGCCGGGCCCACCCATCTAGGATTGTTTGTATTTGTATCAGTAGTGACAGTGCAAACTCAGATTAGTTCAATTTCCTTTTCCATTTACAAGTTGGTTTGCATGGATTATTATTGATTGATTGATTAATAGGTGTGATTGCAGAAGTCTTTACTATTTCATGAATTGAAATTAGATTTCAGTGTGATTTTGTGCCTTCCAAACTAGAGCCACTCCATCGCTTTGATTTGCCCTCACCTTGAATGCATTGTTTGGTCACTGATACATTGATTGGAATTGTCACCAACAGTTGATGCCGAAGTCCTTAAATCTTTCAACCGATATAGATGAAATATGACCTCAATTGAATAGGACAGGTTTTGTCTATTTCCTCTAAATCAACCTCTATTTCACTAAAAGGAATTGGCTTAGATCGATCCCAACTGTAGCATTACAGAGGCACTTGAATATAGGTTGGTGCTGTCTAGATCATTCGAAGACTTAACAAATTTGATTAAACTATTGGACTAGTAACTTAAATACAAGGATGTTTGGTTTGCATGAATGATTAATTGGTTTGTTTCATTGTGGATTGATGCACTGTAAATTGGTATATAACATTACAGGAACGTTTTCAAAAGACCAATTCTATAGTTATCATTTATTTCTCCTATTCATTTAATCGCCAATATCGGTGGTGAATTGAAACGATTATCCTCACTTCTGTGCAAAAGATAGTCTTCTTTGAATGATTAACTCCTTTCTTGGTTCATGTGTTAGGGTGTCTACTTCATGATTAGATCATTGTTATGACTTACAACAACATAGTGGTAGGGATTTGCATGACTATAGAATAGAATTAGGTATAGTCTCTACGATTGATAGTTGGGCATTAAGTAAGATAAGTATCATAGTTTCTTTCATTTATTAAATCTTGTAAGTGATCCATGGAAGACAGAACAATAAAACATAGCAATTATTCAATTGGTACTTAAACCCTGAACCTTGATCTAGAAATAAGCTCTTAAGTACAGAATGATTAGATGATTTAAGTACTATCAGAATAGATCACTCATTTAATTGGTAATTAGATTGTTATAGATTAGTGTCATTGTTTCTCTGGGAACGAATGATTATGGCATCAATAGTTTAATAAGCTGAGTGGTTATTATCATAGGATTGTTTGATTTCTTTCAGTAAGAACTGTCAACATAGAATGCTTGTTGAAAATGATTGAGTGATTTTTCATAGAGAGTCTGGTACCAGCATGAAAAGTTTGATTAGAGTTTGGTGTGAATAGAAGCTCGTTTTTGTCACTAGAAATGCATAGTTAAGTACAAATTGAATATTAGAACTCATGAAGATTTTAGGTTAAATTTGATTGTTGTGTTCGCTCATTAGATGATAATATTTGCGAGTATTTATTTCATAAATAATTATAAGGAAACGATTAAACTCTGACCTAGCCTGAACAAAGAAAGTGCAAGGCAATTTGTGCTTACGAACCTCGGGTTGACAATTAATCTTAAGGGATTTAATTTGACAAATTAAACTCTCAACACTCATACAAGTTAGCTACCAACCATACTCATATTAACAGGATATAACTAAATGAGTTAAAAAATAAATAAATAATAATAATAATAATAAACAAAAAAAATTCTTGGTTACTGTAGACCACTAGGCATGCATAAACCAACTCTCCTGTAATGATTCAATAAGATTAAATCCACCTAGCTCAGACAAATCGTAATCACCATAACTCGTTAGAAGGCCAATAACCCTAGCTATATGGTGAACTAGACATTATTACTTAAATCTTAAAGGAAAGAATCATTGGTCATTCCAACATGGGTATTTACAAGGAAACAAACACTTATCTGATTTATCTAATGATGCTGGAAAATAGAGGAGGGAATTCAACTCTCATACAAACCATAGGTCAATCTCCACTACAATATTTCTTGCAGACAACCACCCTCGAGCTAGATTCATAGTCTTAGTAGTGAAGTGTCCAAGGGAATATGCTCCAACCAGTCAAAAAAACACATAAAGAGTCCAAGGATCCCATAATTATTCCATCTACAACCCCAACAAGACTTTTCCAACCACTGCGGCTCCTTCTCCTCAATAGCAACTTGTTATTCCTCTTTATTTATCAATCATGCATACCGGCATTCTTTCCACCAACACCTCTTTCTGTGTGTTCTTTCTCCCAATTCTCTTGTATCACTCTTGATCTTCCTTTGTTTGTTTTCCTGGTCTCCTCAAGAGATAACTAACAATCATGGAATGTCTTTCTAGTTCTCCCCAAATTTTCTTTTTTTCCTGCTCTCTTGTATCCTGTGCTTCCCCTTGCGTGCTTACCACCCCCCCACATTTGAAAAGAATAGGAAAACCTCATGCTAGTACGTAAGAGCCCATACCATGTTCTTAAATTCCTATACAAACTTGCCTTCAATTCCTATAGGAAGATGGGTGGTATCTTAATTTCACTTCTATGTTTGGTCATTTCCCTAAGCAATTCCCCCAACAAATTCTCCACTGAAGCTCTAAATCCATGTCCTCTTTCAGTCAATCATTGTATTAATTTCCCACATTATTCACATGAATTTTCAATTCATAAAAATGTTTACAAGAGGGATTAGAAATGGGGTTTTCACAAAATGTTACTTTTTATATACCACTAATTATTATATGTCAAAGAAAAAGAAAAATATTGTACAATATCTAAATGGGATGATAAGATTCTCAAAATGTAATCTTCAAAATCTTGCAAAAAATATTCATGGTGGAAGCATTAAAAAATGATTATATGTTTTAGTGTTTATAGAATAACCCTAAAAATATTGCATAAAATTTTCATGCGAAGCATAAAAGGTATATGATTAATTTTCCCAGTTTAATAACATAACCTAGGTTATGAATCTTAATTTAGATTTTGTTTTTACAAATCTCAACGACACTGCAAGAGTATTTGGTCATTCTAATTTCATTTATAATGGTTTACCATTGTCTTATGATGAACATGAATGACAATTCTTTAAGCAAAATGAAAGGCTTGTACCTTTGGTGTTGTCACATTAAATCTCAACTCTCTTTCTATTAGTGGATTTATAGTGAAAAAACTTGGAGAAAAATAAACAACAAAGTGACATATGAAACCTAGACAATGCCATTTTTATCATTTTTCCACAACATAGATGACGTGAAAAACCTTAATTTTCATTAAAAAGTGTCCTATTAGAGATAAATATCAATAGACATATACTCCATCCAAGGAACTCATGTTCATATCTTAGCCAAATTTTTCTATACTTTGAACATAATCAAAATTTCATTGTTGCACAAGACCTTATAAATGTGTTGTAGTTGAGTCACTTGTGGTTTCTTTGTGTGTTTATGATTTATGATTTTTGGATTAATATTATGCAATGATCTCTATGTGGCTGCTTCAACCCACACACCATTATGATCTCTTAATGTTGTTAGTCATTGATAACATTATCCTCCCAACTTGGAATATCACTAGCTACTTATTTATGAATAAAGTGAGCATTATATTCTTCTATAATGTTGTAGTGAAGTTGAACCTCTTTGTGAATGATTTTTAGGCCACCATATGTCGTCGAGGATGAGAACAATGACCAGGTAAGAAATATTGTTTTTTACTATTTCTAACAAACAATGATTTCATGGTCATTGTATGTTGGAAATAGTAAAAAAAAATATTTCTTCCCTGGTCATACATGTCAATCAACACAAACTCCTTCTTCCCTTTTCATATGTATCCATCCCCTCCACTACAATTGTGAAAATACATTAGTATTGTAAGTACCTACGGAAGATACTTAATGTGATATGAAGTACCCAAGGGGAACATTTAAGTAATGTATTCATAATCATGATATAAGGCCCATTTGGTAGTTGGGTCATAAATGTAATAATGAGGGGTAGTTGGCATAGGCCCCTTAGAATACTCATAAGAAAGATATATATACACACACACACACACACACACACACACACACACACACACACACACACACACACACAATTATCATTGTATTGAGATATGTTGAGTGTTGGGTGTGTGTTATATTCCTTCCATGACTACCCCACACACGGGGGAGGTCATAGGCCCCCCCTGTACATTGTGTCGAGCATAGCAGGGGGGTCACAGGGGGGCTGGAAGCCCCCCCTGTTGGGGGGTTAGCAGGGGGGAGTATCCCCCCTGCATGGAGTCCGTGGGAGTGCCTCGGTATTCTTTTTTTGGACCCTATATTAGGTGGCGATACCTGCCTATGGTTTTGTGCATGGATTTCACACATGGTTTTGGGCATGATGGTTTTCTATCCATGGTATTTTGTAGATCTGGTTAAGGAAACTACGGTTATGTTCTAATCCATGGATAATGGATTGGGGTTTATGGATTATTCAACATGTATACACATGTATTGTAACATTGAAAGGAATATAATGAAAAATCAATCTGGTAGTCCTAGTTTTGGGATCCAAGGGAAAATCTTTATGTATATCTATTTTATGTTTTATGCTCTCATTATTGTTTATTTTCTATTTTTTAGAATTCATATGCAGGTAATTTCTGTACGGGGTTAAAACCTACATTGAGAGTTGTATTATACAAGCTTGGTTTGTATAGTGATGTATTTCATAAGAGTAATTAATGATGATGCCTTACTTAAAGAGCTTTCCCTATATTCTTGGGGTCTATTGCTACATGATACATTTTCTTTTAAGTTAAGGGATTCTATCTTTCATCTATTAAGGTTTACAACAAGTGGTACTATAACTTTTTCTTCGGTAAAAATGAAATAATTTCTCTTTTTTCAAGTGGAAATATAGGGCCACAATATTTATATCCATTTTTAAAGATCTTATTTTGTTTTTGTTTTTATGAAAATTCGATGTGGACTTTGAAGAAAGAAATCAAGATTTGAGTTGCTCTTGAAAAATTCCCATTACAAAAAACCATTCAAATTAGTTTCCAAGAAGTAAAGATATTTATAAAATAAAATTAATGATTATAGGGTTTTTACTGCAACGACCACAAGTATTGTAGAGTGTATATGTTTTGGTAAGTTGAATATATTGTAGCTAGACCAATTCTAGTAGATGCAAAGTAGCTATGATATTTCCAAATTGGGATAAAATACAAATTTAGAGATGTATCATTAAAGTTATGCCCATTTCAAGTTGGGGTGTTGAACTACAAGAGGAAAATTTTCCAACATGATTGTTTCTCTATTAATAAAATAGATTATCGTAGCACTATCTCCACTAGAAGCACAATGGTCATGGATTTTCAAAAATAGCATAATATAGGTTATGAGTAAAATTGCAGCAGTTATAACTCTTTTAATTTGGGACTTAAAACCATCTTGGGTTTTACTTATAACATACTTTTCTCTAAAATTGTATATGTGATTGCAGTAGGGTCCTTCCATTAGAAATAGAGTGGTAATAGCATTTTATAATCTTAGAAAAAATAGAACTCAAACCAATATTGAGATAATTATGTTTTTTTCAAATTTACACCCCAAAACCCTAGCTGCACAAAAGAGTTCCATTGAGAAGTAAGTTCTTCAAAACCCTAGTTCTTATTTTTTCTTTTCCAAAAAATATTAATTCTATAAGAAAATATAATGATCCTAGTATTGAATAATACATCAAAGATATGAATGCAATTTCTTTGAAGAATTGAAAATATCAGGTAAGCTTTAGATTAAAAGGTGATGATATAATTTGGTTGAAGTCGCTTAACTATGACATATTGATGGAACTTTTTGATGAAGCATCTAAAAAAATATTTTTAGACAAGTGGTCTCATTATATTAAGAAGGAAAAAGAGAGTACCAATGGCTTATTTTCATGTGAACACTTCTTGTTATAGGTTCACTAATGTCTTTTGCAAGAGAAGGTCATTAGTTCTATAAGCCTTAGTAGCAAGCATAATTTCATCAATGTTGACCTGGATAAAATATTGTAGTGCTTAATAAAGCATATGAAAAGCATAGAGGGTGAGGGTGAGAAGAATCAAATTTCTAAATACTTGAATGTTACCATGGATAAGTATTTCTTTCACTTAGATTCTCATGTTGAAAATATGGATTATGTAGATAATATAGTTAGATATCCTTGGATGGAATTAAAGGATATAGTTAATATTAATGTGAAAAATAAGGTTTTGAAGATTTGGTACAGGAGCATAACTCTCAAGTTTTCAAATTTTGACAGACCGAAGAATATTAACATTTACCAAGGGAGTGCGTTCCTTAATTTTGTAAATATTTAAATTATTTAATTAACTTCTAGAGAAGGTGAGTCATAATATAGAAGCCTCAATAGATAGGATTAGTTGGGTGAGAATCTAACTTGTTAGTCATGAGGGATTGTGGGGATATATCTTAACAAGATATTAGGATCATATTGGCAATATTTTAGGATCTAAACTAATTTGGTTATTGGTCTAAGTTTAATTAGTCATTTTTGTAATCATATAAAAATTGGTAAAGTAGGAGAAAAACACAGTGGTCGAGTGAGTGTGAGAAAAGTCTAGGGTTGCATCTATCCACATTGTATATTAGACCAAGCTTAATATGTATTGGGGTTTTGATTAATGGATAGAATTTGATGTGGTTTAATTTTGTAAATACCCCTATTTGTGTGATATCGAGATATATGTCTTTGTTGAGCGTAATGGTGAAAATATGGAAATTGCATGTATAATTTGTGTGTAGAGTTTTGATATTCATTTGACTTCCAACAAAGTGTAATTACAGGAATATCCGATTTAAAGCATGTTTAATCATGAATTTGATTTGAATAAGATTTTTAAAGGGTGCGTAGGGAGTAGCATTGAAGCCAACTAAATCGCTCTGCCTTGTGAGGGTTTGTTTCCAACTGAAGTAAGGTAGATCTGGGTGTTGAGTATAGTTACATTAGTGCCCCACATTTGGAATAATTTGTTAAGTGTTGACAAAGCCAAAGGTTTCCATATCGCTTCAAAAGGTGTTAGATGAAGAAATTCCCCTACTTTCCTTCAAACTATGGATTAGCGTTAAAATTTAGGAAGCATTGAATTGCAGTGAAAAATGATATAGTCGGTGTAAACTAAAAAAATCACATTTCCAAGTTAAAGTATCTATGGGAGCCTTTAGTTGGTCATCGTTGTTGAAGTCGACCCAACCTTGATTTTGTTTTCATAAGAGTTGTGTTGACTCCTGACTAAGATGATAAACTAAAATTTCGACCCAACTGACCTCTCGACCAAGTTGGTTGCGCTGACGTATGATTTCCCAACTAAGCATTGACAATGTTAAACTTTTGTGGTTTCTTTGTTTTTTGTCTTTAGGAAAAGGAAAAAGAGATTTCGCCTCAGTTTTAGAATTGGTGGTAAATTTAGATAGTGACACATGGTTATGCAAGAGGATATTGGTACTAATTGTTGAGGTTATCAATGTAGTCAACATCAAAGTGGTATCAGAGATCAGATGAGAGTTTCTGTATGTAGAGAACATGTTCATAATCTTGTTATGGGAAAGCTTGATTATGCATGCCTGTCTAGTGAGACTATGTGCATGTGTAGAGAGATTTCATTATGGAGCACCTGATGAGTGGAGAATGATGCGTAGGAGGGTTATATGTGGTTATAACCTATGTGTTAGACTCCGTCTCATGTCGGAGATTGATTCTTCTTCAAAACCCTGTTTTGAAGAAGAAATCATTAAATGTATTGCTTTAGATTATGTAATTTGTTCTTCATCTTTTCAACTGGCAGCGACTTCAAGCTCCTTCCTCTGTAAAAGCACAAAGAAAACAAAGCATACATCAGACTTTACTGTTGATGAATTTGGTCAAGTTTTATCTTCATATGGTTTCAACTATCATGGCACAGAGGTTCTCTACAGTGGCACCCTTGGTCAACACACATTTGTGACTTGGTTCTTATCTCAAGATGTAACGGACAATTTGCCTATCTGCACATCACACAAGCCTGATCTCCGTGTGGGGATTTCACGGTGCTCTGCCCAAGGGAAAAACATCATTGTCAAACAAATCAACACTCTAAAATGTCTGTTCAGATAGAAGAAACTGAAATAACCAATGAAATGCGAATTCCGGATTATTATCTGAGAAGTGATTGTAAGTCTGTGGGTGATATAAGCAAGGCACCAAAAATCCTGTAATAGTGTTCATTAACACTAAGAGGGGTGGTCAGCTTGGGGAAAACCTGCTGAAAACATACCGCACTCTTTTAAATCCTTTTCAGATCTTTGATTTGGATGACAAGGTACCACATCAGGTGTTAAATAATTTTTTGGGACAATATTGCAACTGAGAGTAGGATGAATTTGCGAATAATAGTTGCAGGGGGGGACAATATTGCAACTGAGAGTAGGATGAATTTGCGAATAATAGTTGGGGGGGACAATATTGCAACTGAGAGTAGGATGAATTTGCGAATAATAGTTGCAGGGGGAGATGGCACTGCAGGTTGGCTACTAGGAACAGTCAGTGATCTGAAGCTTCCCAACCCCCCTCCAATTGCAACTGTTCCTATAGGCACTGGAAACAGTCTACCATTTTCTTTTGGCTGGGGAAAGAAGAATCCTGGTACTGATCGTGAATCTGTTAAGAGATTTTTGGTCAAAGTCATGAATGCAAAATCTATGAAAGTCGACAGTTGGCAAGTACGCATGACTATGCGAATTCCAGCCGAAGGACCACTTGATCCAGTGCCACCATTAGAGCTGCCACATGCTCTTCACATGTTCAAACGCGTTTCTCAATCGGATGAACTGAATGAGGCATGGATTCACAAGTATCATATGCTTTCAACAGGGGAAGGAGGTTGCATCCTAGAAGATATAGAAACTAACTCGTGAATCAGGGACGTTATGCGATGATTGGATGCTCACAAGGATGGTTTTGTGCTTCTCTTTTTCATCCCTCTTCAAGGAATATTCGTAAACTTGCTAAGGTGAAAATTCAAAACCGCCACGGGTAATGGGAAGAACTCCTTATTCCTAACAGCATAAGGTCCATTGTTTGCCTCAATTTACCCAGCTTTTCTGGCAGCTTAAATCCTTGGGGCACCCCCAGTGATAAAAAATCGCAAGAGAGAGGGTTAACACCCCCATATGTAGATGATGGGAAGCTGGAAATAGTTGGTTTCCGAAATGGTTGGCATGGATTTGTTTTACTTGCTCCACATGGTCATGAGACACGCCTTGCACAGGCACACAGTGTTCGATTTGAATTTCATGAGGGTGCCACAGACCACGTATATATGAGGATGGATGGAGAGCCTTGGAAACAGCCTCTTCCAAAAATGATGACACTGTAAGTGTTGAAAACTCTCGTAAGTGTTGGAAAATGCTTGTCGCATAAGTTGATAATTCATTCTCACCGTGAAGTGGATTTAGTAGATAGACGAATATGAAGAAGTTGAATCTATTGGCGAGATGGCGGCAGGAAGCTCTGGTGGACTTAATGGTATCATTCGAGAACATTTGAATGCTCTTTTGAGCTGCATCGATACCACATTGCGTTCCAACAAGGAATATTTTGAGGCCCTCTCTGCACGTATGCATAATTGGAGGGACAAGGATTGTTATTTGAAGGATTGCCCTCATCTGATCGTGGTGGCCTGCATTCGGAACGCGCAAAATCAAGGATGAGATATCCAAGACAAGGTAATAGATAAATTGCAGAGAGGATCCGTGCACGACCCGTCCACAGCTATGCGCGACCCGTTGGGTATGCGCGACCCGTCCAGTTCTACACGCGACCTGTCAAGAGCTCACCCAGCATATACGAAGTGGCAGTGACCATGCTTGTAATAAAAGCACTTAAAGCACAGGGACACCATTCAAAACCACCTGCAAACACCATTCAAAAGATTATTGCATTAAAGGAGGCGATGAATAAGATGGAAGATCACCTTCAAAAGTTAAATGTTGCATTGTTAAAACTTCGGACAATTTGTATATCTGGTCAAACCCAGGTTACCAATGAAATTGTATTGTCATCTTTGGGAATGGCGGCAGTGCGGATAATATTCCCATTCAGATATGTGTCTGCTTTCATTCTGCTGGATGTGTTCACACGGAAACTTAAGTTTCGTCAAAGACGATTATTCAGTTCGAAACATTTCTGAAAGAGTGGTGGTGCTTCCTTTCCGTGCCAGCAGTGAGATGATAATGTAGTCACAGTCACATACACATACACTTGAGGAGGATGGTCGTCTACAGGTCTTGGAAACTTCAATCACGAAGGAAGGATATAATCATTCAGATTGCATTAAAATTTTTCATGTAATCCGGAGAGTGAATGGCGGTTTGAAACAGCGTTTCATAACGTTCCACCTTAGAAATGTTATCGCTAATGGTGTTGCACATGTCAAACTGAAGACACGTGCAGAGGTTAGTAAACTGCAGCTGCGATTGTTCAGATGGGAACTTATTTAAAGGATCAGTTTTACATTTAAACATAGACACCTGTCATAGCAGAAAAACAGGAACCGATGATCTATTTTTTTACTGCAGTTGCAAAGTGGCAGGGAACAAGATTCGATTGCCTATATTTGTCTTCAGCAATGGAAATTGACACCTGTAATGCCACTAATGCCACCGCCTCATCAGTTTTCAACAGTTCGAGTAGAAGAAGGAGCGCATTTTTATTTTCAGAAGAGCTGATTGTTTTCGGTTAGTTTATTTATTAATAATGATAAAAACATATTCCTGGTCTGGGGGTCGATTTTTTTCCCCAGCGGTTTTTTTTGTTTCATATATTAAAAGAAAAAATTCATTTTGGAGAGAGTCGGGAGATTTTCTGAGTGCTGAGAGTGCTGGAGAACAGAGCTTTCAATGTACAGTTTTTGGCAGGGATTTTTAATGAAAATTTCATAGCTCTGATTTCTGAGATCCCTGTGGCACGATGATTTAGCATTACTTTTTTCTCTTGTTTCATATGTAATCTGTTATGTTTCATTTCACTACATGATCATTTCTAACTGAACAAATGAAGTGTTTAGGTAAGAATTCATGCCTGCCATGCTCTGCCTATAAGTTTGTTCATGTTTAAATGTTTTCTACTGTTTAAGGAGGATTCAAAGTTATTGTTTGCCCTCCTTAGCTCCTCACCAGTCTTGCCATCCCGTTTAAAACTAGATTTGATGCTAAATGTCTTGCCTACCTTGCCTCAGTCGATAACCTGTGTTGTTCATTATATTTCTCTGTTTCAAGCTGTGATTTTGCCCATGCAGCCCAGAAAAACCCCGTTGTTTAATTAAAAACCCCAAATCAATCTTTCTAATCAGTTTACTAGCCTAATATCAGTGTTACCCATTTGGTCATCTCATCAATTGAAGATCTACCGAGATTGACCGGAGAGAGCCTTCTCCTGCCCCGTAGGGCTAGCTACGGGGCTGAATGGTTTGATGTTGCCTTGAGGTTTACCTTTCTCAGCCTGAGGTGAAATCTCAAGCGCTAACACTATGCATGGAGTTGTTGAACGAGTAATTTTGTGTTGGGGGAATGTCCTTTGTGAGAACAATCGAGCATGGCCACATCATTAAGATGTTTGCATGCTTTGCAATGATCCAATGTGACATTATTTTATCTTTTTCAATGAAAATCTTGTGGAACTATTACACAGAGGACAATGTCTGGAGGATGAGTTTTTGCTACATGTGGAGTGGCCAAAATTTTCTAAATTGTGAATTCTTTTTATGAGAAAAGCAATGAAGTTGTGTGTTGCTAAGTACCAAACTTGTGAAGTGATATCATCGGCCTATGTAATGAGAAGTTTATGTAGAGTAGAAAACTGATTTGGCTCTGGCATGATTATTTTTATGCCTCTTTCTTTGATCTCTGTAGGTACAACAGTCGTGGGTGTGTGTTATCAGTGGTCATAAGGCTATTCAAATCTTCTGGTCACTTTGTCACAATCCTTTAAGTGACACTAGCATCCTAGAATGTGAACAATTGCGGCGTTCCTTCATATTTTTATATTTTGATTAATGCATGGGTGTAGAGTGCCAACACATCTTCAAAATTATTTGATATATGCTTATTATAGGTACTGGATGTATAGTAAGTGAGCTTCAAAACTTCCTTCTTCTTCTAATGTATTTTCAAGAAAAATATTCAATTAAGAATAATTAATTCAGCAAACCATATATCAATTCTTCAATTCTCTACCATACCATAATAAGGTTACATAATTTATATGCACCAATCACATTCAACAACCTTGCGAATTTCAAAGTTGTTTTTTAGATCTCACTGATATCTAGTTGCATAATTGAATCGAGCAGACTTATAGAGTTCTTGGATGCTCTTTATATGCATCTATTGCAAGCGTTTAGGTGTGTGCAGAGCTTATAGTGTGCTTATGAATTAGAGTATTTTGCATTGGCTATCAATAAAACATTTGTAGATAGAAATCAACTTCCAATTAAAGAATTCCAAGGAAGAATAATTGCAATATAAGGAAATTTCTATAAGAGATAATTAACAGGAATTTACAAATGATGTTGGTATAGTTTTCACTGAGAATCGTGGAGGAAAAGTATCTATGAAAGTCGAGAAAGCATAGCCATGTGATAAGAAGAATATATGTGGTAGAAGAGAGAATCATTGGGTGTGCTGCGAAAATCCAATATAAAATACTAGGCACTATGATATGCTTAAGTGCATGAAATTGAATAAAGAAATAAATGTAGTTGTAGAGAATTGAGTCTGGCTGTATGCAGTCCAACAAGGTTTAGCCAAATAAAATCATGTATGTTTGGTAGTTCATCGTAGTAAGTCGGAACATAGAAGTATTCTTTGAAATTGCAAAGAGAGTACATTCTTTGATGAATAAAGTTGAAAGGATATGCTCTTGGGAGATCTTCGACTTAATGAAATTTGACATGTTAAAAAAATGTAGCAAGAAAGGCTCAATTTGACTTTAGCCTTAGTCAAAGTGAGTAAATCAAATTTCCACATCAGCATGACAACTTGGAGGTAGTTAACTAGTGTGACATGGCTTGTGTCACTCAGTTTACTCAGTAAATTAGAGTTAGAGGACTTGGAGTTTAGTTAAGCATGTGTGATTGCTAAATTTTAGTAATCTAGTTTAGTTATTTTTAGTTGTATTCATTTAACTAACCTCTAACTATTGTTAGAGTCAATTGAAGGTCAGTTGTGCAGTGGGACAACAATATACCTCAGATATTTGTTATTTAACTGATCAATCAAACTAAAATAGCTAGTGCATGCAGAGAATTCAAGTTCCTCAATAGAAGTGGAGATGCCAAGGCAGTGTAACAAACAGTTGTAAACTAGTTTGAGTGTACAGGTGTTGCATGTAGTCAAATTATCAACCCTTAGGAATATTGTAATGAATTGGAGTAAAATTCCTAAATAATAGGGGCTAATTTCCTCAGGAATTGCACAAGGAAATATGAGCCTTGGTGAGATGATATATGGCTAAGTGTTGGCCAGAGTTTGTCATTGAGAAAGAGAACAACTATTCTTTTGCAGCTTGAGCTCAGAACTGGAGCTAGCAATTGTAATAGTTTCTCAATTCAACTGATTAATGCAATTAGGATTGAGGGATTTTTCCTAGTTGGGTTACCCTAGAAATCACTTTGCATTTGTGGTTTTTATTATTGCATGTATATGCATGTTGTTCTAAATTGGGAATTTCATTCCATAGATTAGAAGAGTAGAACTATGTCTCATGATTTTTAGTTATAATTATTGAACAATTGAAATTTTTACATGGTATCAGAGCCCTGAATTCACATTAGAACTAGTATTTCAAAATTGTCTCTCAAGAATTTCAAATTTTGTAGACTTATTGCAACAATTTTTTCTTTAGGATCGGGAGGATGTCTTTCAACGGAATAATATTGGAGTATTCCCTGGAGGGTAGCTTGAATTTCATAGCTTGAAAGGATTGAATGGAACTAGTTCTCGATGAGAATGGTGTGTTAGAATATGTTAAAACTGACATTGCAAAACCTCAACAGTTGGATGCACAACAATTAGCCCAACGGAAGGAGGATGTTGCAAAGACCAGGGGAACTCTTTTGGAAAGTGTGAGGGACCATGTGGTCTCAAATATCCATGGAAAAGAGACATGATTCTCTATGTCGAAGTAACTAACTGACCTATTCTAAAAGAGAAGTGACCATAGAAAATTGGCCTTGGAAGAACTTTGAAACATTAAGATGCAGAAGAATGATACTATTCCACAGTATCTCACCAGATTTACACAAGTTTGGGATGAGCTTGGAGGGGTTGATTTGACTATTGTAAAAGATGACCTAGTGAGCCTAACTCTTCTAAGCATTCCAAAATCCTGGCGCAACTGTAAGGACTATGTGAATGGAAGGGAAAAATTATCTAATTGGAAAAGGTTATGGTACAATTTGGTTCAAGAAGAGTTTAAGAGAGATAATCGGAATGGAACTTCATTTAGAGCACAAGATGAATAAAATTTTTCCTTGGCTAAAAATGGGAAGAAGGTCAAAGGGAAGAAGAACCAGGGAAATCCTAAATCTAACCAAAATAATAACAAGAAGAAAGACTTGAGCAACATCAAGTGATTCCATTGCCATGAATTCAGGCACTATGCAACAAAATGGTTGCAAAAAAATACTACCAAGAAGCCGGCAAGAGGAGCAACGGGTGGAGCACTGGATTCACAATTCAAATTAAACTTCACCCTAATAGCATACATAGGCAACATTGTTATGGGGAGTGTGTGGTATCTTGATTTTGGTGCCTCATTCAATATGACAGGGTGCAAGAAGTTTTTCGGTAGCCTAGTGGAGAAGTATCTCCAGATGCATATTGAAATGGAGGATGATGGGAGGTAAAATGCTACAGGAATTGGTACTGTCACCTTTGAGAAAGAGAAAGCCTCTCCTCTTTGCCTCAAAGATGTTATGTTTGTACCCAGGCTGAAAAAGAACCTAATATCTGTAGCAGTTTTGAAGGATCGTGGCTATGTTGCAGTTTTCAGTAAAGGGAAAGCATTTATGAGACATATAACTATCGGGAAGGTGGAGCAGATCGAGGTTCGAGTGAAGAACCTATACAAACTAGAGTTGGGATATTGTGCTACATTGAGCAACAATGATAATAAAGTGTCGAGTAGAGATGTTGGTGAACTCTGACATAAGATATTGGGTCATCTACACCATGGTGTCGTGAAGATCATGCATCAAATTACCATCGGCCTCCCTAAAGGCTTCCTTGACCAACAAGATGTCTACAAGGGATGCACATTGCAGAAATATACTAAATCCACTTTCCATGATTGTAAGATAAGAAAAAATGCAATCTTGGAGTGTGTCCACTCTAATGTTTGTGGACCCTTTTCTATAGCTTCCATAGTAATACGTAAGTACTATGTTATTTTTATTGATGATTTCTCCAGAAAGTGTTGGATATTCTTCATGTGGAAGAAGGATGAAGTTTTCTCCAAGTTTGTTGAATTCAAGGCATTGGTGGAGAAGGATATTGGGAAGAAGGTGAAGGATCTCAAGAGTGAAAATGCAGGTGAATTTGTTTCACAAACCTTCAAATATTTTTGTTCAAAAGAAGGAATTTGAATAAAGATTACAACACCCCATAAACCACAACATAATGGGATAGTTGAGAGGAAGAACATGAAAATAGTGGGAGCAGTGAGGGCCATGTTGCATGATTAAGGGTTTAAATTGCTTGTTTGGGAAGAAGCAAGAAACACCACATTCTACTTGTAGAACCAGAGTCCTAGTAGCATTCTTGGCATGATCACATCAAAGGAATATTTCTCTGGGAGAAAGCATGATGTGTCTCATTTAAAAAATTTTGGAGCTTCAGTTTATTTCCATGTATCCAAGAATTTAAGGAAGAAACTTGATCCTACAAAAGAGTTGGGAGTTTTTGTGTGATACGTCGAAACTCCACACAATTACTGGGTGTATCTTCCTTCACTGAGGATGACAATTGCGAGGAGAGATGTCAAGTTCGATGAGGAAAAGGATATGAGATTCTCTCTGGAATGAGACATGATTATCCCATTGGAGCAAGAATTTCTAGGTCCAAAGGAGGAGCTTTAGGATGCTAGAAAATTATATATTACAGAGCAATGGAACATAGAAAAATATTGCAGAAATATAAACATAGAAAATGCATAAAACAAGAGAGACATAGATATACGTGGTTCACCCAATTGGGGCTATGTCCATAGAGAAACATCCAGTCCTTCCTTTTATATTATCTAGAAAACTGAAGAGATACAACCTACAATAGATACACTATAATTCCCTCTTCGCTCTCACAAAATCTCCTATCTCTTTCTCGCTCAGAATAAAAATATACATAGCCGCAATACAATTCCCTCATATATAGCGAGGGGTTACCTTCTAGGGAAAAAAACCTAAATTAAACATAACTTCTACCTTCAGATCTCCACCTAATGAACGGCCCAGATTGGCTACGAAAATACAACATTTTACAAGGAAAGTTTACATCTATTTTAGCTTCGGGGGCACTGCCCCTGATCCCTCACCAAGGGGGGCTCCAAATAATCGTCGCCACCCCCCCTGATGGTGAACATAAATAGGTGGTGTTTCCACCACATTACAAAATTGGGTCCAATGTGGTGCTACCTCTAAATAAAGAAGATAATCAGGCTCCACACCCAACAATCTCCCACTTGGAGATTGATTATGACAACTCCACCACTACATTTGTTGGACAATGACTCCACTTTGGACCTGACTTTTTCTCATCTTCATCATCATACTTGAAGACCAATTGAAACTGAGTAGAATCTCAGTTTCTCCCTGATTACAACTTTTGTTAACATATCTGCAGGATTCTGCCTAATGTGTATCTTTTCCAGCTTCAACTATCCATCTTCCAACACTGACCGTATGAAATGGTACTTGAGCTATATATGTTTAGTCTTGGAATGAAATGCAGAGTTCTTTGCAAGATGTATGGAACTCTGGCTGTCACTGTATAACCTACCCAAATCCTGCTTCTTACCCAATTCATCCAGAAACCTTTGTAACCAAATCATTTCTTTACTAGCCTTTGTAGCAACAACATACTCTGCTTCCGTCATTGAGAATGCAACAACACTTTGTAGTTTTGAAACCCAACTGACAGTTGTTCCACCTACAGTAAACACACACCTTGTTGTGCTCCTCATGTTATCTCTATCACCCACCATATCTACATCAACATATCCCTATAGATAAATTTTTGAACCACTAAAGCATAATGTTTGATTTGTGGTACCTCTCAAATACCTAAGAATCCACTTCACCGCCATCCAATGTTCTTTTCCTGGATTGTTCATGTACCTGCTTACAACTCCCACTGCATGTGCAATATCAGGCCTTGTGCAAACCATTGCATACATTAAGCTTTCAACTGCTGATGCATATGGAACTTTAGAAATATAAGACATTTCTTCCTAAGTCTTGGGACACACCTCCTTACTTAGTTTGAAATGGCTAGCCAAAGGTATACTAATTAGTTTTGCATTTTACATATTAAATATTTTCAACACATTTTCTATGTACTCACTCTGAGACAATGTTAATTTTCAATTCTTCCTGTCTCTAGTTATTCTCATACCAAGGATTTGTTTTGCAACACCCAAATCCTTCATTGCAAATGAGTTCGCCAATTTTCTTTTGAGCACATTTATTTCCTACATGTTAGAACCTGCAACAAGCATGTCATCTACATACGATAAAAATATAATATAGTTTTCATCATTTTTCAGGATTTTGAGATAAACACAATGATCAGAGTGACATCTAGTATAACCTTGTTCAGACATAAACCTGTCAAATTTTAGATACCACTACCTTGGAGCATGTTTTAAGCCATACAAGATATTCTTCAACCTGCACACTAGTTTCTCCTTCCCTTTTACCTCATATCCTTTTGGTTGCTGCATATATATATCTTCCTCCAAATCCCCATGGAAAAAGGCTATATTTACATCTAACTACTCAAGATGCAAATATTCAACTGCTACTAGACTTAAAATAGTTCTGATTGAAGTCATTTTAACAACATGAGAAAATATCTCATCAAAGTCTATACCATTTTTCTGTGCAAACCCCTTCACCACAAGTCTAGCTTTATACCTTTTTCTACATCCATATTCTTCCTTCAACCTGTAAGCCCATTTATTTTTCAATGTTGTTTTACCTACATGAAACCTGACTAAGTCCCAAGTCTAGTTATGTACTAAGTAGTCCATCTCTTCTTTCATGGCTTGCTCCCACTTCTTCCTAGTTTCTACCTGCACTACTTCTTCATAACATTATGGCTCACCAGAATCAGTCAACAATACATAATATAATGAAGGAGAGTATCATTCAGGGGGTCTACTTATCCTGGTAGATATTCTAACACCACTTTCAGGTGTTTGAGGTGCTTGTTGATGTTGTCGTTCTGGTTGTGGATCATTATGATTTTCAGGCACCTTCAATTTTTTTGTGATCTCATCAAGCACTGTGTATTCTTTGTTTTCTTTTTCCTATTTCTTTTTCTACATCTGATCCTTATACAAAACCTTTTCATTGAATATGGCATCTCTGATCCTAATGATTTTGTGTTTTTCATAATCATAAAAGCGATAACCAAAATCATTAACACCATATCCAATAAAGGTGCCATGGTCTCAAAAAGGCTCCCCGAGCATGGTACACTCATATTGACAGTTATCTCAGAGGATTGGGCTTTACCAAAATTGAATCATATGCGAACCTCTATCACATTCTAGTAGATGGTAGGCTACTTACTCTTGTTTTGTATGTTGATGATTTAATATTAACATGGGATGAGCAGTTGATTCACTCTTGTAAATAGGATCTTGCAAGCAAATTTGAGATGAAAGACATGGGCCTCATGCATTACTTCCTCAGGTTGGAAGTATAGCAAGGTGATGGTGAATTATTTGTGTCTCAAGGCAAGTATGTTGTTGAGATACTTAAGAGATTTCATAAGGAGAATTGTAAGCCCATGGACACACCTCTAGCTACAAAATGGAGGAAGGAGTATGCTTCTTTAGGTGAGGAAGTTGATGCTACCATTTACAGGAAGCTTGTGGGTTCACTAATGTATCTTGTAAACACATGACCCAACATGTGCTATCCAGAAAAATAGCTAATTCAAGCTATGGTGAGGCCTACCAAATTATATTGGAAGGTAGTAAAGAATGTGTTACAATACCTTAGAGTCACTACCTAGTATGGTTTATGGTACATATGAATAGAGGGAGTTAAGTTGCAAGGCTTCACTGATGCAAATTGGGTAGGAAGTCCATCTACCATGAAAAGTACATTAGGTGCTATCTTTAGTGTTGGGTCTGCAACTATTTCCTGGTACATCGGAAAACAAACCTCTTTGGCACTTAGCTCAACAGACGCTGAATACATGGCTGCAAGTCAAGAAACATGTGAAGAAATCTGGATGAGGAAAATACTTGTGGGACTATTCAGTTAGGAGATGGATCCAACAATGATATATTGTGATAATCAAATTTTCATTAAGCTCTTTGAGAATTTAGTATTTCATGGCAGGTCCAAGTGCATTGATATCTAGTATCATCATTTGTAGGACTGTGTGCAAAGGAGAATTATGTTGCTACAATACATTCCAACTGAGGAGCAAGATGTTGACATCTTAACAAAGGCATTGTCAAGAGGTAAATTTGAATTCCACAAGTGCAGGATAGGGGCGGTGGAAAATCCCTTTGTTGTTAAGAGGAAATGTTGAAAAAATGTAGCAAGAAAGGCTCCGTTTGACTTCAACCTTAGTCAAATGGAGTAAATTGAATTTCCACATCAGCAGGACAAGTTGGAGGCAATTAACTAGTGTGACACAGCTTGTGTCACTTAGTTTACTCAATAAATTTGAGTTAGATGACATGGAGTTCAGTTAAGCATGTGTGATTGCTAAATTTTAGTAATCCAGTTCACTTATTTTTAGTTGTATTCATTTAAATGGCCTTTAACTATTGTTAGATTCAGTTGAAAGTTAATTATACAGTGGGACAATCGTTTAACTCAGAGATATGTTAGTTAAATGATCAATCAGCCTAAAATAGCTAGTGCATGGAGAGAATTTGAGTTCTCAACTGAAGTGGAGATTACAAGGCAGTGTAGCAAGCAGTTGTAAACTAGTTTGAGTGTATAGGTGTTTGATGCAGTCAGATGATCAATCCTTGGGAATTGTGCAATAAATTGGAGGAAGCTTCCTAAATAATAGGGGCTAATTTCTTCAGAAATTTCACAAGAAAATAGGAGCTTTGGTGAAATGATATTTGGCTAAGTGTTGACCAGGATTTGTCATTGAACAGGAGAACAATTATTCTTTTGTAGGTTGAGCTCAAAGCTAGAGCTAGCCATTGTAATTGTTTCTTTATTCAATTGATTAATACACAATTGCTTGAGGAGTTTTTCCCAGTTGGGTTCCCTTAGAAATCACCGTGTATTTGTGGTTTTTCTTATTGCATGTCTATGCATGTTGTTCTAAATTGTAAATTTCATTCTGTAGATCAGTAGAGTAGAATTGTGTCTCATGATTTCTAGTTAGAATTCTTGAGTAGTTGCAATTTCTATCAAATTTCTATGTGAAAAAGGAGGTTTTCTACATTGGGAGGAAAGTAGAATAATTTTCCTTAGTATCTAAAGAATAGTAAATTGCAACATTATATTTGTAGATAGAGAATAGTTCCAGCATTGAAGCCATAACAAGTAGTGTTGGACAAGTAGTTTCAAAGTGAAGAAACATATGTGGATGAGACACAATAGGTAAACATGATCCTTACATTTTCCAGTTAATTTTGGGCAAAGTATTATTTTATAGGTAGCAAAAAGAGAGAATGAAATTTTTTGCAACCCTACAACCAAAGAATTTTGGATAGAGGAATAAGAGCATGTGGAGCTGTTAGAGGAAAGGAGAAAGTATAATTTTGTGGTAGAAGGACCCTCACATCAGGAGAAGTTGTGATAATTTTTTAAGAGAAGAGGACCATTTCAGTTATCAGAGGAAGTAAGTTTAGTGAAAAATCCTATAAATTTTTAAGATGAGAAGCTAAGGAGCTTAATAAGGTTCTAAGGAAGGAGAACTAGGAGGATACCAAAATTTCAAGCTTGTGAGGAAATCTTGATGAGGTATGAGTAGAAAGAAACAAGATTGTTATGGAGGATAGGCTTGATGCAACTCACAGTGGATAGAGAAGTTCATAGGAGAAGATAAAATAACTATTGATAGTCATGCCATAGGTTCTGAAAGAAACCACAACAAAATGGAGGAGAATTCCAAAGAAAATGGCATAATATAAAGGGAATGAGTCAAGAAAATTTTGTGGAGAAATCAATGAGATGAAGGAAAAACTCAACATAATGATGATAATACTATAGGAGAATGCAAAATACTAGAGATGTGGATGGAATGTGAAGAAGGTCAAGTGTCTTATAATGAGCTTTTTTACCAAGAAACTAAGGAAAACCCTAAAAAGCTTGAAGAGTAGGTTGAATGCTTAGATGGAGAAAGAGAAAATTAGAGGAGATGAGTTTAGACAAAGCCCATTGAAGGTGTTAGGGTCCTATAAGTTATAGGATAAATTGATGATTATCTGTTGATTTTCTACCATGAGATGTTATAAACAATTATTTCATTCTGCAAATTATTGTCAAAAGTTCAAAGAAAAAAAATGATATAAAAGGAAAAAAGAAAAAGAGAAAGAAAAATAAAAATAAATAGGGGATAAAAATATATGTGTGTGTGTCTATATATATATATATATGAAAAACATAAGAAAATAATGAAAAAAAAAATAGAAAAATAAAAAATGAGCCCCTATAGCGAGCTAATCAAAATGTCGCTTTATATTCCAAAAATGTCAATTTTATAAAGTTTTACACCTTCGTTATTATGTTTTATTTGATTATTATATGTAATATAATGATAAGATTGATTTGTTTTATGTGAATAAAGCGTGTGGAGTCAAAGGCCACGATTATTCCCGCCTAGATCTATGGTGGGGGAGTGTTTTCGCCCCACCCCCCCACACACACTCTCCTGACAATTAACACAAAGCAGGGGGGTGAGAAAAGTGGTTTCCGCTGAAACCTCCTAGGCTAGCATGGTAGCTCTTGGAGAATTTTGGGGGGTCCTCTCTCGATACCATTAACCACCTCAAACCCCCCCCTCCCCCCAACATGAAATACCGCCATCTATCTCCCGCCAATGATCTGTCATCTTCGCCATCTATCATCTCCTCCGCCACTCACCACTCGCCAGCTACCCATTACCCCTGCCACTCTGTTGCTGCCATCTATCTACCACATCACACCCCTCCACGTCAGATAGTTGTTCAACGTTCGAAAAATTTCCACGAACTCCATAATGAATTTTATCTAAATAAATTCTCGCCGTATATCTATTTTAATAATAAATATATACCACTCCATAAATGGTAATTGTGCCATTATCCAACCAATCTAAATTGTTATTAAAAAATCCCTACAAGCCTGCAATTTATTTTCTTTTGTCACCATGCCATTGATCTTGCAGGTCAGAGGTCATTTTACCACCAACTCCCAGCCTTCAAAAGCAACTTTCCCTTCACAAAGTTAACAAATTTTCACCCGGGTAACCATCTTCTTCAGATCTCTTGTTATCAAGGTTTTTTTTTTTTCATTTCCCAAGATGTCAACCTGCAAAGGAAAGGGAAATGTTACAGAGACAAATCCCATCATTCCCCCTGTCTCGGATTGTGACAAATCTCCCTTGATAGACATCCAATACAAAATTGTTGAGACCTAGTCTGAATTTGACCTGTATTAACTCCATAACTAGGAAAACAAAAATTCATGAATAAAAGTCATGATTTTAGCATTTGGGAATCCCTTATCCATTAGTTTGTCTTTCCCCAAACTCACTTTTTTCCTTAATTTTATGTCTCGTGCCATCTTTGATATTTCCTAAGCCAAAAGGCTGTCATTTCCTCCATTTCCCATGAAAGTGTCTTCCAGGCCCTGCAAATTGAATACCAGGCCTCCCATCATCTTTTTTCTATCAATGTCTTAATGGAATTGTATAAAAAACCGAATTTCCCTTAGAGAGCACAAATTTTTGAATATTTCCTTCTAGAAAATGTTGAATTACCCCAAACAAATCCCCCATATCCAGTCTCAATCTTCCTAGAAATAAACAAATAGGTAATTTCTATGGTAACCTGACTGTTTAGGTATCATAATTATTAGTGGGTAGATGAGATAGTTCTAGGATTTTTATCAATTTTTGTAGTTGGCAAACAACCATCAATTATTTTCAACTACAGTCAGTTTCTATCCAATTCAATCCATGATCAATTTGTAAATTTCAAAGAAGAAGGTGTTTTTAAGTATCAATCAGTTTTGGTTTACCTTATGCTATTTTATCAGTCAGACAGGTTCATATTTCCTTTACAGAAGACAGATAATGAAGGAAATCCTTGGTCAATGATTCATTGGACTTCTCTAGTTAGAAATAACTCAGAGGAGTATTCTTATACTGATTTGTTGATAAATTTCTACATACATCGTTATGTTTGCTTAGCAATGATCTGATCCCAAGGATTTCACCAGAGATAAAGAAGTTTTTGCACTTGTCAAAGAAATCTAAAGTTGGAGACTAGTATTTATACCATAATTACACTAAAATTAGGGTATATGGATCAGAGTTACCTCCTTACAGGTTGCCAGTGTTTGTACCAATCAGAATATTTGCATTAGAATACACTAGGAAAATGATAAATATGGATGAGTTGCATTTTGTCTCCTACAAAAAGAAAGCATAGTTCAAGTTGAAGGTTCATATAGGTCCCTATATTATCAACACCAGAGCTGTAGCAAAGGAGATGGAAGCTCTTTTGATTCAACTGAAATTAAATCCTAGTTTTTCTTGGTCTTATGATCCTTTAGGCATCATCTCAAAGCTCTAATTGGGGCAGAAAAGTACTTCCTATGCTCATACACCAAGGCCAGAAATTGAACAGTATGCTAACCAGGAGGAATGGACATAGGGCACTTTACAAGAAGCTAAAAAGCAACTAGTTAGCCAATCATCCATGCGACACCTATTCCCAAGGAAAAGGAAGGAAAAAGGGAAAGAGAAACCATGTCCCCTTCTGATTCTGAATATCAAGATGCATAATTTATTGTTTTTAAAAGGAAAAAGAAGGACCCAAACACTACTCAAAAATCAGGTCCTCAAGTTAATCCTCAGGTGACTACTATCCAAGATGAAACTCCAGAAGAAAGGGATACACAATAGCAACACCCAATAGTTTTTTCAGGGATTCCTGTTACTCCTTTTCCTCAAGTAGAAGAAGCAATTTAGTCACCTACTATAGAAACAACAGTTAGTCTCCATTGTCCTTTATTTCTGAAATTTCAACTCAACAGAGTATATTTTCAAGATACATGGAGATAAGTCTAAAAAATGAAGCTTTGAAGGCTTCAACCTACTAAGAATTTTGGAAGTAGACAACTAAAACAAAACAAATATTTCTCTGTGCATTCAACTTAGAGAAAGGACAGTTCCAAATGGCCTTCATGGAATCTTTAATGCCAACTCCTAGGAGTGTTGAAGACTACAAAGCCTCCATTTTCTCAATTGATACCAAGAAGATACATGAAATCGATCAAATAAATTTACAAAAGAAAATATTAGAGTTGATATTTTCAACACTTACCATTTCGACCATGGCTGCTTCCAAACTATAGTCATCTTTGAACAACGTGGATTCCCAATTGAAGATTGAGAAGATGTCCTCATTTTCTAAAGACAACATAATCAAATCTCTAGAAGATTTGATAATAAAACTTGGAAATGACCCTACTAATATCAAGGAAGTAGAAGAACTCATAAAGAACAAAGAGGTATATATTCAAGCATTAAGAAATCAACTAAATCTACCATCCATAGAACATCCTCAAGCTAAAGAAGTTGTCAATATAGAAATGAAAAAGGAAAAATTGTTTACCATAGTTTTTGAGCAGAATGCACAGATAAAAAATATGGAGCGGAGCATGGAAGCACTGCTAAAAGAAAAAGAACTATGGGAAGTAGCAACAAGGACATCTACATCAGGAATATGTGCAATAGAAGAAACTTCAACAAAGGAAACATCTTTAGTTTCTACAAAAGAGCTTACTAGAGCTTCAGAAGAATTGTCATCAGTTTAGGCCGAGAAAAAGAAATTGTTAGCAGCATTAACTCATATGGAGGAGAATAAAATTAACACTAACAATGCATATTTGACAGAAATGCAGAAGAACTACATGATCATTCATAAAATTTAGAAATATGAGGACCAATATTTTTCCATTCAGATGTTTGGAGAGGCCGAAAACAACATTTGGAATACTATAAATTCCAATATAACATATATGTGGCCTTCAATTCAAATCACTTTTAAGTAGGAGGAACTCATGAAAAGAGTCAAGAGAACAATATAGAACGCTAAAGCAGATTTGAAGCACAGACTAGAAGAGGCACAAAATATTATCAAACTGTTAAATCCAAAAACCAAGGATGAACTAGAAGACCTGAACATTCCAGATAGGACATCAACAATAATGGAAGCTAAGAGGGTCTTACAAAAAAAAAATTGATGATACAATTGGAGAACAAATGCAAAGGCCTTGAGTTGCAGGTCAGGAGGTTCAATAGAAAATTCACACTCTTGCAGGAAAAGTTTTTACCTACTCTGAGGAATTCTAATGGCAAATTGATTCCATTAGAAAATTACGAGGAACAAATATGTAACATAACTGCTGATGCTTCAAAGTTTGTAAAGGCCAAGGGAGTTATTATTGCAGAAACATTTATAGAAGGCCTACAGTTTGACTTGAATATTCTACATGAGATTCACCACCTTTTTGTTAACAAGCCAAATTTTGATATTTACACTGAAGTGGATGAAAGGTTCAGAAACATTGTAAAATTTTCTATCCCAAGTGAAGAAAGGTGGGATTGATTGTTAGAATTGATCGAGTAAAGGATAACGAAAGCCCACAAAATTTGGGAGTAGAGGAACATTATTTGCAGCAAAATAGCCACACTCATCAACAGATTCCTTCAAAGCCTCAACGACGCAGAGAATTTTAGCAGATCTTCCCTATTTTTCTTCTTCTATTTTTTGAAATATCGGTCTCTAACATATATTATCTTGTAAATATATTTTATTTTGAAGTGCGATGTGATATGTAATATTTTTTCTATAAATATTTAGAAAAGGTTGGAACTTGTATGAGGAAAGGAGCCACATTTTGATGTAAGTTGTGCACGTACTGAAGTGATAAATTTCAATAATACAAAGAGTTTGTTTGAGGATTCCCATGTTAAACAATTGGTGATGTTCCTTCTCACGTGAAATTGTTATTTTCTCAATTTTCCATGTGTTTTTTTGTCTCTATTGTTTCAAGAAGATAAAGGGACTAATTTGTTTAAGTACACTTTGCTCTAGTTTGTAAACGGTATTCATCTTTTCAATATGATGTTAAGTATAGAATTCATATTAGCATGCTCTATATTTAATTGAATCTAAATCACATTTCACCCTATTCACTTTATCAAATACTTTTAAAGATCCAAAATCTTGCCTATCCTGCCCTGTTACAATTGCTCTATCATTTTTGTATTTGATCACCCAAAGACTCATGATGTTAGGTCCCTATACTACTAGTGTAACCCCTTATTGTTATTAGTGCAACCCGCTTATTATATTTTTGTGCCCATGTAGTTCCCATATTTTTATTATTGTGCCCCATAGAAGCCCACTATTGTTATGGTTGTGCCCTTACATTATTATTGTTATGTCGGCTTTGATTAAATTATGACCCCTTAGACTCCTATATATAGAAAGGAGGTCTTGTCATTTGTATCATCCAAGAATTGTTCATTTGTGTAATGTAAAGGAGGTTTCCCCCTTGAAGAGGATGATTTCTAAGGCGTTGATCTATCTTTTCTATCTTTTTGTGAGCTGGTTTCATAACATTTGGCATCAAAGCTTTGGATTCTAGGGTTTCGCTGCTCCAAACAGGTCATCATGGAATTTTCGCCATAATTTTTTTTTTATGTGATGTTTTAGAAGCTAAAAAAAAACTATTTGAGCCGAAATCGTTTTGAACCCCGGGTCCAAATTTTAGATCTTTTCTCGCTACATTTTTGGAGATATGATCTAAGAAATTTAGGGTTTTTGCATACTCCTAAATTACATCCCAAACAGGTGACGATGGGAAAATTGTCATAACTTTATCTCTGAGTATCAGATTGAAATTTTGTAAGAAGTTACAGAAAGAGGATGAAACTTTAGTTTACTCTCTATATTTTTCAGATCTGAAGGTTGAAACAGTAACATGTGGCACTTCATATAATTTTTCTCTACTGAAAAAGTATATAAGCAGGTCATGTTGGGAGATTGGGCATAACGCTTTCCTAGAGAATTCAATTTCAATCAGACTAGTGGCAGAGGAAAGAGGACGTAGAGGGCTACTGCAGGTCGCAATTTCAGACCTTGGAGATCCGAAATTACAGAGTTACAGTCGTTTCAAGATCGAGCTCCTAAAATCAAGAAAAGGCGATATGAGGAAGTTTGATGGCAAGGATCCAGTAAATTGGATACTACATATGGAACAATATTTTGATCTACATGATGTACAACTATTACAAAAGGTATGTATTTCATCTTCATATTTAGAATCAAATCAATTTTTATGGTATAAATGGCTTTGTTCTCGTAAACCACTTGTCACTTGGTCAATTTTCACGGAGGAAATGATGGTAAATTATGAGGATACAAAGAGAAACACCTTCTTTAGCCAATTGATAAATATCAAACAAAAGGGTTCAATGGCAAAGCACATTGAGGACTTCCAAAAATTGAATATAAGGGTAAATGATATTCTAGAGAAGCAAAGGATTGATGTCTTCTTAGGGACTTTAAAGGATAACATTCAACATGAGGTTCATCTTTGGGAACCTGATTCATTAGAGAAGGCATTCAGGTTGGCAAGAAAAATTGAAAGTGAAATTATGGAAACAAGGAATCCTACCACTCACAACTATAAGTATGGAAGTGTTTTTTCTCCTAGCCTTTCACAACCTACAAGGTTTACAACACAACAATTAGGAAAAAACAAAAAAAGTGCTTTGTTACATTTGTGATAACAAATACACTAAAGGTCATAACTGTGCTGAGAATAAATTATTTTACATAGATTTTGAAGAGGAGAAAGAAAAGGATCAATAAACATCAAAAGAAGAGGATATACACCAGGAAAAAACCCCAGATAAAGAAGAAATGAATCTGATCATATCTTGTAAAGCATTAGCAAGAATTACCACTCCTCAAACTCTCAAGATAGAAGGACATATCAAGAAGAAAGAGGTTCAAGAAGTGAAATATCACATCGAGCATCAAGAAATGAATCCGACCATATATTGTAATGCATTCGCAAGAATTTCCACTCCTCAAACTATCAAGATAGAAGGACATATCAAGAAGAAAAAGGTAATAGTGTTGATTGATTCGGGTAGTACCCATAATTTTATTCATTGTGTTATAGACATTTTTGTGCCTTACAGCATGAAGCATGAAATGTCCATAATCTAAGGGATCCAAAGTCCCTAAACATGTTGTTCCTACCCCTAGAGGAACAAGGTCAGCAAACCACAGCACTGAATAGCAGTTCTCCACCTGAAAACACTCAAAAACAAGGCAATTCTGGATCATGTCAACTGCTCCACTGAGCATCTGCGCTGAATGTCAACTGCTCCACTGTCTACCTGCGCTGAATGTGTTATAGACAATTTTGTGCCTTACAGCAACAGGCATGAATTGTCAATAATCCAAGGGATCCAAAGTTCCCTAAACATGATGTTCCTACCCCTAGAGGAACAAGGTCAGCAAACCAACAGCTCTCAGATCAGTTCTCCACCTGAAAACACTCAAAAACAAGCAATCCTGAAATCAAAGCAGGTGCTCCACTAGGCTTCTGCGCTGAAACTCAGATCCTCCATGGTGTACCTGCGTTGCAAAGCAAGTGGAACAAAGGCCACCTGCGCTGAGCGAGATGGGACAAGTGGCACACTGAGTCATTGCTCCAAAAATGACACTTGGATCAGGGATTTCGCCTTGTGATGAGTCAGAGGCTCTGTTTCTCCAAGTGGAAGCAAGGTTCTCCAAGTGGACTCAAGAACTGAAGATCAACTAAAGATTAACTGAAGAGAGAGAGGACACAAGGCAGCTACACATCAGTTGCAAGCTGACTCATCCTTTCTCAATTCATCTATATATTGAGCTCTCTCCTATGAGCTCAGGAGGCTGGAATTTTGTGCAAAGTAATGCTATGCTGTTGGTTTCACTATAGAGCTATTGGGTGATTGCTTGAGGGAGGTGAAGAGGAGAAATTCTTTCTGCTGGGAGGTGTTGCTGGATTAGGACCTTCAATGGTTGTAACACTCTCAGAAATTTTACTTCTTCATTAATAAAAGCTATTGAGGTTCTTCTATATGCATTTGTTCCAATGATGTTTTGTGATAATTGTATATTTGGTTTATGCTAATCCGTGAATCAGTTATGATTGCATGCCTCTTGTAGTCTCCTTCTTTGTCATTTTGCAGGATCTCATTGTAGCTGGGCCGACAAAAGAGCAAAGAGCTGGGAGCAAGCGGCCATAGAGAAGAGTTTGGATTCGACATTAAGCGCAAGGCAACGGTTAGTGCATTTATCCACTCTCTTTTGCTTTCATAAAGAAGTAAACCTTAAGTAGTTTTCTTTACAGTTGTTGCTGAGGTACTATCACCCTTAGAGTGGGATAGGGTCATCCGAGTCGGATACTTTTCCCTACAACAAACTGGCGACTCCGCTGGGGACCGTATCTGTTTGATTGTTTGTAGTATTTTGCTATTCATTTCCTGAACAAAAGAGTACCAAATCGAAAAGCTTTTGACTATATCAAAAGCGAAGTAGAGGGCAGCTACTCTAGCTCATTTCTGAGCATGTTCATGATTTGAAGAGCTGATCTACAAGGATCCTTGTAAGCTCTTAGTGATAGCTTTTCATCCTCCTAATCATCCCTTTGAGTGTGCTTGACTGATTGCTTCTGATTTGAGCAAAAACTGTGCATTTTTGAGAAAATTGTGACCTGGAAACTGTGAAAACGCAACTTTCGTTTTCCAAAGCAGGTAGTACACAGGCTACCTGCTTTGCAACGCAGGTCCCGAAGGGGCTACCTGCGCTGAGAGCCAGACTGGCTGTGCAGCACCTGCGTTGGCCAAATTTTGCCTAGTGCTGTTGGGGTTTCCTCCTTTTCTCTTGCCTGTTTTCACTATAGATTTTGGCTGCCAGTTACCAGTCTTGCACCTGTTCTGAAACCAACATTACTTGCCATCATTCTGCCTCTGTTATATAACGAAATTTTACTTGTTCTTTTGTATTTCTTACTCATTTACAATTTCCCATAACGAAGAGTAAACTAGTCTTGCTTTTGGCCTCTTAGATCTGAACCTGTGTTAGGCATTTTGCTGGTCTAAAGAGTTAGCTTGTTTGTTGTCCATAGCTGATTAGTCATTTTACTTTCGTCATTATGGTTTGATTTCATGCATTTCCAGTGATTAAGCAAGTAAATCTTAAGGTGTCTTTTGATTTTGGACAAGCTTGTTTGTTTTCACTTTAAATCGAAATCAAAGTTATATAACAACTTTCTTTTTGTAACCAATCAACATTAAGAAAGGGAAAAGAAAATACATGCATTGTGCATTTTGCATTGGAAAAAGTTTGCATGATGATTTAGGAGAAAGTGCATTAGTTTGTGCTGTATGAACTGTGTGAAAAGAATTTGCCTTTCTTCTCCCTCAGTAGTTAAGATTTTCATCAGTCAAAAAGATTTGAAAAAGCTTGCTTCTCATCTTAGGCTGCATTTAGGAATTTGTCATATACATCTCGTGGTGAACCTTGAAAGGCAAACTTTAAAAAGATCAACTTAAAATATACTGAATGAACCTAACAACGCATTTGAAACATAACGCAAACACATAGAGGTCTAGGTAGAGACGTGTTCCGGCGTCGTTAAACATAGTGAATGTCGATTTCTACGAAGGTGGGTGATTCCTCCTGAGAGTCGGTGGCACTAATACGGACTTGTGCTCCCACGTACCGTCGCGTATATATTGGGAGACCCCTATAGGAAATCATCCTTTATCCTTAGGAAGCCGTGTCGGCCGCCCTACTGATCGCGATGCAGTGAACACAGCATTCACGAAGATCGACCACCCGTACCGTAAAACGTATTCTGTGGTTTCGCGAAAGGTTTGGCACACCCTCTGCCTAGATCTCCAGAGAAGTTTCTTTTGGCCTTTTTCAAACTCTATAACTGAAAAGGTCCGACCGAGCATTTGTCACTTCGGGCTCGTTAATACATCGAAGGAGACTAGAGTCATCTTTAGCTTTTTCTCGACTCTTAAAACATGAAAAAGCAAAGTTATGTTTAAAAGCGTCTAATAAAATTCATTCAAACCGGAAACACAAATTTCCCCCTTTATATTTTAGTTGATCGAGTAATCCGCAATCGTGGAAGAAAGTCAATTGAATATCCGTCGTTCTCGGAGGCTTGCGAGTCAACCATCTTTGTCTTCGGAATCGAAAACAATCCGGACAAAGCGAGCTCGTCGAACCAGTTCAAAATCTCCTTTAAAAGTTAGAACAAGTGTTCCGACAACATCTGAGATTCTGGTTACTCCAAACATTTCCGGAAACCCTGCCTCTATAGAAGAAGTTCAACCGCCACAGAAGGACAGTAATACTGATCCTAGTCTGGGGGCAAATACTTGTATAACTGAACCAGTTCCATCTGTAACTGGTCCAGAGAGTTTTGTTCCTCAAACATCTGTCGCTGTTGATACAACCCCTCCTTCGGCACCGGAAATCTTTTACGGACCTGACGGTCTTCCTCTTCCACCTGGTCTGATTGCGATAGAGGAAATTATAGAGGAACCGCAAGTATCCACTCCAACTCATTTTGGAGTAGGGGTCACTCTATTTCCTGCTACAACAGAAGTTTGTCCATCACCAGTGGAAGTTCCTGTAGAATCACTAGGCGATCAATTGGATAGACTTAAAATGTCTGAACAACCGTCGACATCTAGGACTGTGTCAAATGACACGGCGACGGCAGAATTACCTGCTGCAAATCCAACAATGTTCGCCGGCATACCATCTGTCCCAACTAGCTCTCAATCGTTGGAAGGAGTCCACCAAGAGACTATCTCGACAGTATGGTCTGTTCCTGTTTGTTCCGGAGTAATGTCTGGTAACTCTTATGGTGAGACTCATCAAATTGACCCTTTTGGGAATCTAATTAGGCCATCCAGTCCTCCAGGACAATCAATTGCCTTGAGTTCTGGATTACCACCGTATGGGGGGCAGTATGCCCTTTCATTACCCCCTCCGGGAGGGTACCCATACGGGAGTTCTCAACCTTATTCACGTTATGGTGGAATTGCAATGAGTAGCTGGGTACCTATGCTATCCCAGCCACCAAGAGTTGTATATTCCATGCAACAGTGTGTACCTGTGACGAACATCCCAACTACACCAGCTATTGTAACCGTGTCGCAAGTTCAAACGATGCCTGTTGTATGTCAACCTCAGATTTCTCAGGTTCTCATGCAACAGCCCCTTGACCCGGCGACCCAACCACAATCGCCTACTCGTGGGGCGACACAAGTACAATCGGGTACAATTACCCCACATCTTGGTCCAATGGTTAGTATAGCGCAACAACCCATGGTAACACAACCGTGGATAGTGCAATACCAACAGCCACAATTCCAACAAGTGTACCAAGGTTCTGAACAGCAAATCTTTGCGAATACTGGACAACCAAATATCCAAAATGGTCAAAATCAACCACTTTATAGTGGTCAAGTCCATCAACCGTATCAATCATACCAGCATCAACTCCATTATGCTGGTATGCAAAGACCGACTGTTCAGGCGATTCCATCGTATCCTGGTTACGCTTCACCTAACTTGAATCAACAGTTACCATTCGTGGCGACTTTAGAGTTGCCTGATTTACATCGGTTAACTAATGATCCAATTGCTTACGCCCCATGGTGGCCAGTGATTCCGCACAAACTTCCATCTGACATTCCTAAATTCAATGGAAATCCAGGTGAAGACCCGTCGAATCATGTGATGACATTTCATCTATGGTGTTCGTCGAACACTTTAAATGAGGATTCGATACGGCTCCGCCTCTTTCAAAGGACATTGACAGGTCCAGCGGCAAAATGGTATATAGAATTGCCAAGAGCTTCGTTCGACAATTTTAGCTCCCTTGCCACAACATTCTTAACCCACTTTCAATTACCAATAAGGTACGAAACGGGAACAGATATATTGACCAATTTCAAACAGACAACCGCAACTCATATATCAGATCATATACATGAGTGGCGACGTCGACGAAGAATGGTTAAAACATACGTCCCTGATCAGCTTTTAGCTGAGTGGTTTATAAAGTCGTTACTTCCGGCCATAACGGAAGATGTGGCAAAGGGGGGAGTCGTAACAGAAGAGCAGGTTATCGCTCGTGCACAATATTTGGACTTAGTATATACTCAGTCCGGCACGCTCTATGACAAAATACCAGACGCCCCTAGACCAGAGTTTTCAATCCCTCCTCCTCCTAAATCAAATAGTGACTCTCATGCCGGCAATGGCGTGATTGGCACGGCAAACGCAAATCCGAAAAGGACCCATCAAAAGAAGGCCTGTAAGGATTCGAATCAAAATGCGCATGAAGAAGTTCTTGCTTCGGAAGTAAATGCCGTATCGACCGATAAAGGCAAAGAAACCAATCAACCAGGAAGCAAGAAGAAACAAAACAAAGGGAAGAAGAATAAACAAGGTGAGTCATCCCCTAAGAAAAATTCTTCGAACCCTCCTGGGAATAGGAAACGGTATCCATGTCAAATATGCGATGACAAAGATCACAACACTAATGATTGCCCATTCAAAACTGAGCTTAAGAGGTTTTTTAAAAGTCCTCATACCTCAACTGTGTCAAGTGATCAATTTCCTAACCCAGGTCAAAATCTGGTTGATAGTGGAAACGCTTCCCCATCTCAAGTGCTTATGTTGTCGGTTTCAAAACAGCAAAATGATGCTTTGATTTCGACAAGGAACAAAGATTACGGGAATCCACAGGTGTCGAACGATAAAGGTAAAGATCAACCTAGCAGTTCGACAACAACTTCGGCAGAAGTTGTACCCCCCATCACGCATGAATTAACAATAAAACCGCCAAAGGGAGTGGTACACAAGTCGACCTTTAATCCTCGTGCCAGAGCGGCACAGCATTATAACATAGTGGAAGATTTGGCGCAATCGCCATCTGCTATGTCGACTCTTGAGATACTACAACATTGCCCATCCCAAAGGCAGGCGTTGTTATCAGCAATTGGTGGGGTGGATCCTAAAGATTCCAATCTGGTATCCTTTGATCACAAAGGGTATGATCCTCAGTTACCAGCTCAACTAGCTTTCCTTGTCCAAGTGAAAGCCCTCAACAAAACAGTTCATAGAACGATTATTGATGAGGGGGCATCGACATGTATTATGTCGATGAGTTGTTGGAAAACTTTAGGATCTCCAACTTTGTCGCGATCATCGACAACATTAAAAGCATTCGACGGAAGGATATATACCCCTTACGGTATCCTTAGTAACCTGAAAGTTGAACTAGGGGGCAAAACAGTAGAAATAGATGTTGAAGTCATTGATGGTAATCTTGACTATAACATCCTACTGGGAAGACCATGGATTTATGCCATGCAAGCTGTTGTGTCGACTTATTTTAGGAAGATCGCATTCCCCTTTGAAGGAGGGATTACGGTCGTCGATCAACAAAACTTCCTCCCTAATGGTTCACAGGTTACAGGAAGCGTTCCCATGATCCATGGCAGCGACCGGTCGATTCAAGATATTGGAGTAGGTCTGTTGAAAGATCCCACTATGATGGGAACATTCGCACTACCACCTCCTATTTGCATAGGAAATGTACCATTTGTAACAACATGCAATATGGTATCCACCTTGAAAGTCACAGAAGGCAGAGTCGCTATGGATCATTCGATGGTTTTGCCACCAAGCCCCATTGAAATATTGTAGCAATCAATGTTTCGGGCCTGGGAGGCGAACCCCAATCAGCGCTCATCGAGCGTTTGGGTAGATAGATCTAGAGAATATGGTACCCCATTAGATCCTTGGTCAAAAGTACATGGGACTGACGAAGGGATCTTACAATCAATGATGATTGAGGGGGCACCATGGAATGACCACCACCATCGTTCCCTTCTTCCGGAATACGAAGAAGATACTCAAAAAGATCTTTACCACCCTTCAGTCTTTGAATTCCTAACAAATACTGTAAACACGGTGGATTCCGAGCGAAACTTATCCAATATTGAAGAGACTATAGCCATAAATATCTCGACCAAAACAGGTGTTGTAGAGAATATTCATGTTGGCAAAGGTTGTTCCCCTTCAGAACTGGAAATATATAACGCTCTTTTTCGCGAATTTAGAGATGTCTTTGCTTGGTCATATGATGAAATGCGAGGCATCGACTCGAGTATCGTTGAACATGAAATTAAAATGTATCCTGATGTCAAACCAGTAAGGCAACGGCTTCGACAGGTTCACCCTAAGAAAGCCGCTGCCATTAAGGCAGAAGTTGAGAAACTTCTCCATGCTGGATTCATCTACCCGGTTCCTCTAACCGATTGGGTATCGAACATTGTTCCTGTTATGAAAAAACAAGGAACAATACGAGTGTGCGTCGATTATAGGGATGTAAACCAAGCTTGTCCAAAGGACAACTACCCTACACCTTTCATCGACCAGATAATTGATGAATGTGCCGGATGTGAAATCTTTTCCTTTATGGACGGATTCTCCGGATATAATCAAATTAATATCCGCCCACAGGACCAGTCTAAGACTGCATTTATATGTCCGTGGGGCACATTCGCTTATCGAAAATTACCCTTTGGTTTGAAGAACGCAGGGGCGAATTTTCAGAGGGCTATGAATTATGCCTTCCACGACATCAAAAGCATTGTTCAACCATATCTCGACGATCTTCCGGCTCATTCGCGAAAGCGGACTGATCATCCGCAGCATCTAAAAGCGATTTTTCTACGTTGCCGACACTACAAGATAAGACTCAATCCACACAAATGTGTGTTCTGCGTCGGTTCTGGTCGTTTACTTGGCTTTGTAGTCTCTAAAGATGGGATTCGTCTCGACCCTTGTAAGGTTCAGGCAATCATCAATTTGCCTCCACCTTCGAATTTGCTTCAGATTCAGAAACTCCAAGGGAAAGCAAACTTTCTGAGAAGGTTCATTCCAAATTACGCAGAACTTGCTAAAGGTTATACACGTCTTTTGAAAAAAGATGTACCCTTCGATTGGGACCAGGTTGCGCAAGCTTCCTTTGACGCTTTGAAAGAATCTCTAATAAAAGCATCATTAATGTACGCCCCAGATTATCTTAGGGATTTTAACCTGTATCTAGCTGCAGCAGATACAACCATTGCGATGGTTTTAGTTCAAGAAGTCGATGGAGTTGAACATCCTGTATATTATTTAAGTAAAAACTTAAATGATACAGAAAGTAAATATTCTTACGTTGAAAAGCTAGCGCTTGCTGCTCTTCAAGCGGTACAGATATTTCGACATTATATCCTCTTTAGGAAAACTACCATTCTGTCAGATTGCAACCCCATGACTTATATACTGTCGCGACAGTTGCTGGGGGGCAAGTATTCCAAATGGATAGCGATTCTTCAAGAGTTTGATCTGGAATTTGTGAAATCCAAGTCGAAGAAAGCTCTGGTGTTCGCAGAATTATTATGCGACCTCCCTTCGTCGTCCAACGATGAAACCTCCAAGGAATCAATCGTGGACGAGAATTTGTTTTTGATATCTGCAAGCGATGAATGGTATGGAGATATAATTATCTATCTCCAAACCCAAAAGTTTCGGCCAGACACCTCACACTCCGAACAGAAACGTATACGATACCAAGCAAAAGACTACATGATCATCGGTGATACTCTTTACCGTCGTGGTATCGATACCGTTCTGAGGAGGTGTCTCACCCATGAAGAAGCCGAAAAAGCCCTGAATGAATGTCATTCAGGCACGTGTGGGGGGCATCAATCAGGTTTCGCTACAGCCCAAAAGATATTAAGAGCAGGATATTTTTGGCCAACAATGTTCAAAGATTGCATAATCGCAGTCCGAAGTTGCCATTCCTGCCAAATCTTTGATAGCAAAACCAGAAGACCACCCACACCTCTGCAACCAATAGTTGCAGTTGGGCCTTTCGCCAAATGGGGCATCGATTTCATGCAATGTAACCCCACCTCGACCGGGGGGCATGGGTATATTATAGTCGTAGTTGACTATTTTACCAAATGGGCCGAGGCGATGCCTACATTGGACAATACTGGTGAAACAGCTGCCCTATTCTTTTTCAATCATGTAGTCGCCAGGTTCGGCGTACCCCAAGCTATAGTTACAGATCATGGATCGCATTTCCGCAATCACATGATGGTCGAATTAGTTGCCAAACTAGGGCTATCTCACGACAGCTCTACTCCGTATTATCCACAAGCCAACGGACAAGTTGAAGCAATCAACAAGGTCCTGAAGCGTATGTTGCAGAGGATGATCGGAGTTCATAAAAGAAGATGGCACCTAATCCTGTATGCAGCCTTGTGGGCCTACCGAACCTCGGTAAGAAACGCAACCGGATTCACACCTTTCCAATTGGTGTACGGTCTAGAAGCAGTCTTACCGATCCAGTGTGAAATTTCGTCGCTTAAACTCGCAAATGATCTCCTCCCCGGAACTTCGGAAGAAGAGGCTCATTTCTTGGAATTAATCCACTTGGATGAAACCCGTCGTGATGCCGCTTTGGCTAACGAAGCCCATAAGAAACGAGTCAAGGCTCAGTTCGACAAAAATGTCAAACCCCGTGTCTTCTCAGAAGGTGATTTGGTCTTGCTTTATGACCAAGAATCCGATAAATTAGGAGCAGGTAAATTCAATTCCTTATGGATGGGCCCCTATATTGTTAAAAGAGTGTTAGCAAAAGGAGCCTACGAGTTAATAGATTACGATGGAATTCCACTGGCGCAACCCCGGAACGGGCTGTACCTCAAGCGTTACTATGCTTAAATAGTAACCTGCATGCTTTTGTTGTATTTTGTTTTCGCCAAAGTTCTTGTTTTGGTTGAGTGATTCTCCTTTTTCATTCGTTGCAGATGTCAAACCTTATGGAGACATGTGTTGGATATGCCGACGGAGCGAGTCGTAGTTTGCGGAACCTATCCTCCGCAGCATGGGCCATTTTTGATCCAAGTGGCGAGTTAGTAAGTTTCAGAGGTGTATGTATTGGGCAATCAACGAATAACATCGCTGAGTATAGCGCGTTGATAGAACTACTCTCTGATGCCATCGTGCGAGGCATACGCCGACTAATTGTCAGGCTAGACTCACAGCTCATAGTACTACAACTCAATGGTATATATTCTGTTCGTAATCCAGCTATTTATCGCATGTTCCTAAGAGTAAAGATCTTGGAAAGACGATTTGATTCAATTCAATATCAACATATTTCGAGAAATCTAAACACATTAACTGACTCATTGGCAAACTATGTGTTAGATAGACATTTGCAACATTTATAAAAAGGACACATCATAAAAAGTGTACATATGAATCACCCAAATCAACCAGAATGAGACTCGAAAATCAAAATATATATATAAGCTGTTCATAAAGTTCATACATAATGTTCTGTAACCAAGACAAAATTGGTCATGTGACCTAAAAACTCAAAAAGGCTAGGGGGCACCCTAGCTTAGTGATGCTCCTGATAGTAAGCCACAGTTTGGGCTATCATGCGCAGAAGACGGGTCCATCGTCTAGGTACACCGATAGTGTGCTGCTGCATCGGTAAAGGTAACTCGTCAATCTGTACATCCGGAAGACCACGGGTAAGGTTCTCAACCTGCCCCTGCACAGCTGTAAGGGTCTCAGTATCGCTAAGATCACGGATAATAACTCTCCGAGCAGGTTCCTCTGCCGGAGCAGCAACAGGTGGTCTCAGACGAACCGCCGGACGAACAGGGCCGACATCTGCAAGCACACATGAGTTCAATTAAAGTCTTGATAGAATAAAGCACAAGAACATTATAAATGAAAACAATGAACAGTAATATGGTTGAAGTTCTTACCAGTAGCATCCCACTGAACACCGTCTGGCAGTACCATATCCGGATCACCCCGGAAATCCATACCAACATATGGGTACTCGGAAAAAGACATCTCCTGGCGATCGAACCACCTGAAGAAAGCGGCATTGAAAGAAATCTGGGATTGACCTGCATGTCTGGACATGTGATCGACCCATCGCTGCATACGTGGCTCGGTAGGAGAAGGCACTCCGAGATCAATGTACTGAGGTTGCATCAGAGGGATCTTCTCCAAGGTGAAGTCAGTCAGAATCGAACCAAAACCAAAGTTCTTCAGCTTCCCGTCCTTCACCTTGTTCAATTGATTTTTCATCTGAGTAAGCACGGCATCACTCCAATTGAAGATCTTCGGTTGGAGACATTCCAAGGCATGCTGCATATGAGATCTGTTGGCAACATGTAAAGATGCGCTACCGGCCATCCTACCAAGAGTATACAGAATGGACCTGAGAGGCCTGCTAGTAACATCACGGATAACCACCTTGCCGTCTCTGCTCGGCTGGGACCCCTCCCTGCAGTACTGGCGGACATAATCTCTCACGGAATCATTCCCCCGAACTGTACCAGATAAAGAAATGGGGGCACCCCACCTTGACAAGCCAGTCAAGAAATAAATATCTGTCACGGTCAATGGAATAGGTTTGTTCCTGATCTGGAACACTTGGTTAACAGGATCCCAAGCATCAAGCATATACTGCAATAGAGAAATCTGTGCTCTCATACTAGAGATACAGAAAAACTTCAGTAAACCACAGTCTCGTAATGCGCCCACCGTAACAGGATCATGAAGGGCAATCATATCTTCTTCTTCATGTTCTCGTTCTCGCCATGTTAGGGCCATCTTGATCAAGAATCCCTGCAAAACAAACAAGAGAATGAGTCAGCTCCTGAAATTGATGAAAAACTGGCGAAAATTTTATCAAAATCTGTAAAAAATTGTTGCTTTTATGCCCCAAAGCAGGTGCCCAGTGTACTACCTGCGTTGGGAGACAAGCTGCCTTCAAGTAGCTTGGATCCCAACGCAGTTTTCGAATGGGGAACCTGCGTTGATCAGAGGGCGCCCTGGCAAAACCCCAGAGGCTCAATAGAACAGCAAAACAGGCATAAAACAGGAAAATGAAACCATGAAAATGAAGAGCTAAGGTTTAGCTCCTACCTGGTCTAAACGGCGCTGAAAATCGTCCGCAGAATCTCCCGGAATCAGCTGATGAAAATCGAGGGGAAAGAGGCTCCTCCAAAGCTCCAACAAGCAAAATGCAAATGAAATGGTAAAGTGAGAGGTAAAAACCCTTTTTATTTGCTTTCTTACGTAATTCAAGGTAAATATTAATGTGTTAATCTCATTTTCAAGTAAATATTACTCATTTCTAACTAGTTTGTTGCAGCAATTTGAAAATGCAGTGCTATCAGTGAAAAAGAGAAGCTAGTTATGGTAAAAATTCAAAGTAAAACCATATCATCGAGCAGTTTTAGCAATGTTCATGCTCGTTAAAAAATAAACGCAAGAATTCGAGCAGTTTTTTGTACAGAGTTCATGCTCGTTAAAAAATAAACATAAATTGTGAGAAATCTTTTCCTACAGTTCAAGCTCATCCAGAAAAAATGAACCGGTAAATAACCTTGAGAAATGTAACCTTTGATAGCCATATTAAAAGCCCTTGGTCGTGTTTATATGCCATCACCTCCATCCGTTCATTTGGCCAATCGTTCATCTCCATATGTTTGTTTACCCATTTTGAGGAACAGCTGCGAAGAGTGATTTCACTTAGCCATCCTTGTGACACTGCCGTGATTGGAAAATTCCAACCTGTACCTGGAATCTGCTGCTATCCCTGTTTATCACTCGTTCCTCAAAAGACGAGTCTTCTTTGAGCTCTTTTCACTGACTCGTAAAATATGAAAAGTTTGCCGAGTTTTGGCCTTCCAGCTCGTTAAAAGGACCGGAAGAGCTATCCCTCCTCTAGATTTTAATCTTTTTGGACCTGAGGGATTATTGCACAAAAAGATCGAGCGCTTGTTTTGTTCGGCTCATTAAAGAAATCGAAAATTCATCCCTTTTGTATTGTTTTATACTTTTTCGGACTTAAGGGATTAGATGACGAAAAAGGAATTTTGGAGTTAACTTTCCGTACCTTTTCAGACTCTCTAAAAATGAAAAGGACCGAGTTTTCCTTGTCGTTAGACTCGTTAAAATGATTAAATAGCGACAAACTTGTCTTTAGACGAGAACGAGTTTCCCTATCGCTAGGCTCGTTAAAACATAGCGATGGGCTTGCCCGAAGGGCAGGTTATAGAACAAGCATATGTTATCCTCCTCAAGCTTGACAAAAATAAAGAGGTACTGGTCAGCAATGACTGGGGAAAAATTGGGAGAACCTCACAACATTAATTGTTATAGACAATTTTGTGCCTTACAGCAACAAGCATGAATTGTCAATAATCCAATGGATCCAAAGTTCCCTAAACATGATGTTCCTACCCCTAGAGGAACAAGGTCAGCAAACCAACAGCTCTCAGATCAGTTCTCCACCTGAAAACACTCAAAAACAAGCAATCCTGAAATCAAAGCAGGTGCTCCACTAGGTTTCTGCGCTGAAACTCAGTTGCTCCATGGTGTACCTGCGTTGCAAAGCAAGTGGAACAAAGGCCACCTGCGCTGAGCGAGATGGGACAAGTGGCACACTGAGTCATTGCTCTGGAATCTTCCAAAAATGACACTTGGATCAGGTATTTCGCCTTGTGATGAGTTAGAGGCTCTGTTTCTCCAAGTGGAAGCAAGGTTCTCCAAGTGGACTCAAGAACTGAAGATCAACTAAAGATTAACTGAAGAGAGAGAGGACACAAGGCAGCTACACATCAGTTGCAAGCTGACTCATCCTTTCTCAATTCATCTATATATTGAGCTCTCTCGTATGAGCTCAGGAGGCTGGAATTTTGTGCAAAGTAATGCTATGCTGTTGGTTTCATTATAGAGCTATTGGGTGATTGCTTGAGGGAGGTGAAGAGGAGAAATTCTTTCTGCTGGGAGGTGTTGCTGGATTAGGACCTTCAATGGTTGTAACACTCTCAGAACCTTTAATTCTTCATTAATAAAAGCTATTGAGGTTCTTCTATATGCATTTGTTCCAATGATGTTTTGTGATAATTGTATATTTGGTTTATGCTAATCCGTGAATCAGTTATGATTGCATGCCTCTTGTAGTCTCCTTCTTTGTCATTTTGCAGGATCTCATTGTAGCTGGGCCGGCAAAAGAGCAAAGAGCTGGGAGCAAGCGGCCATAGAGAAGAGTTTGGATTCGACATTAAGCGCAAGGCAACGGTTAGTGCATTTATCCACTCTCTTTTGCTTTCATAAAGAAGTAAACCTTAAGTAGTTTTCTTTACAGTTGTTGCTGAGGTACTATCACCCTTAGAGTGGGATAGGGTCATCCGAGTCGGATACTTTTCCCTACAACAAACTGGCGACTCCGCTGGGGATCGTATCTGTTTGATTGTTTGTAGTATTTTGCTATTCATTTCCTGAACAAAAGAGTACCAAATCGAAAAGCTTTTGACTATATCAAAAGCGAAGTAGAGGGCAGCTACTCTAGCTCATTTCTGAGCAAGTTCATGATTTGAAGAGCTGATCTACAAGGATCCTTGTAAGCTCTTAGTGATAGCTTTTCACCTTCCTAATCATCCCTTTGAGTGTGCTTGACTGATTGTTTCTGATTTGAGCAAAAACTGTGCATTTTTGAGAAAATTATGACCCGGAAACTGTGAAAACGCAATTTCGTTTTCCAAAGCAGGTAGTACACAGGCTACCTGCTTTGCAACGCAGGTCCCGAAGGGGCTACCTGCGCTGAGAGCCAGACTGGCTATGCAGCACCTGCGTTGGCCCAATTTTGCCTAGTGCTGTTGGGGTTTCCTCCTTTTCTCTTGCCTATTTTCACTATTGATTTGGCTGCCAGTTACCAGTCTTGCACCTGTTCTGAAACCAATATTACTTGCCATCATTCTGCCTCTGTTATATAACGAAATTGTACTTGTTCTTTGTATTTCTTACTCATTTACAATTTCCCATAACGAAGAGTAAACTAGTCTTGCTTTTGGCCTCTTAGATCTGAACCTGTGTTAGGCATTTTGCTGGTCTAAAGAGTTAGCTTGTTTGCTGTCCATAGCTGATTAGTCATTTACTTTCGTCATTACGGTTTGAGTTCATGCATTTCCAGTGATTAAGCAAGTGAATCTTAAGGTGTCTTTTGATTTTGGACAAGCTTTTTTGTTTTCACTTTAAATCGAAATCAAAGTTATATAACAACTTTCTTTTTGTACCCCTTCTACATTAAGAAAGGGAAAAGAAAATACATGCATTGTGCATTTTGCATTTGAAAAGTTTGCATGATGATTTAGGAGAAAGTGCATTAGTTTGTGCTGTATGAACTGTGTGAAAAGAATTTGCCTTTCTTCTCCCTCAGTAGTTAAGATTTTCATCAGTCAAAAAGATTTGAAAAAGCTTGCTTCTCATCTTAGGCTGCATTTAGGAATTTGTCATATACATCTCGTGGTGAACCTTGAAAGGCAAACTTTAAAAAGATCAACTTAAAATATACTGAATGAACCTAATAACGCATTGTAACATAACGCAAACATCTAGAGGTCTAGGTAGAGACGTGTTCCGACGTCGTTAAACATAGTGACTGTCGATCTCTACGAAGGTGGGTGATTCCTCCTGAGAGTCGGTGGCACTAATACGGACTTGTGCTCCCACGTACCGTCGTGTATATATTGGGAGACCCCTATAGGCAACTATCCTTTATCCATAGGAAGCCGTGTCGGCCGCCCTACTGATCGCGATGCAGTGAACACAGCATTCACGAAGATCGACCACCGTACCGTAAAACGTATTCTGTGGTTTCGCGAAAGGTTTGGCACACCCTCTGCCTAGATCTCCAGAGCAGTTTCTTTTGGCCTTTTTCAAACTCTATAACTGAAAAGGTCCAACCGAGCATTTGTCACTTCGGGCTCGTTAATACATCGAAGGAGACTAGAGTCATCTTTAGCTTTTTCTCGACTCTTAAAACATGAAAAAGCAAAGTTATGTTTAAAAGCGTCTAATAAAATTCATTCAAATCGGAAACACAAATTTTCCCCTTTATATTTTAATTGATCGAGTAATCCGCAATCGTGGAAGAAAGTCAATTGAATATCCGTCGTTCTCGGAGGCTTGCGAGTCAACCGTCTTTGTCTCCGGAATCGAAAATAATCCGGGCAAAGTGAACTCATCGAACCAGTTCAAAATCTCCTTTAAAAGTTAGAACAAGTGTTCCAACTACATCAGAGATTCTGGTCACTCCAAACATTTCCGGAAACCCTGCCTCCATAGAAGAAGTTCAACCGCCACAGAGGGACAGTAATACTGATCCTAGTCTGGGGGCAAATACTTGTATGACTGAACCAGTTCCATCTGTAACTGGTCCAGAGAGTTTTGTTCCTCAAACATCTGTCGCTTTTGATACAACCCCTTCTTCGGCACCGGAAATCTTTTACGGACCTGACGGTCTTCCTCTTCCACCTGGTCTGATTGCGATAGAGGAAATTATAGAGGAACCGCAAGTATCCACTCCAATTCATTTTGGAGTAGGGGTCACTCTATTTCCTGCTACAACAGAAGTTTGTCCATCACCAGTGGAAGTTCCTGTAGAATCACTAGGCGATCAATTGGATAGACTAAAAATGTCTGAACAACCGTCGACATCTAGGACTGTGTCAAATGACACGGCGGCGGCAGAATTACCTGCTGCAAATCCAACAATGTTCGCCGGCATACCATCTGTCCCAACTAGCTCTCAGTCGCTAGAAGGAGTCCACCAAGAGACTATCTCGACAGTATGGTCTGTTCCTGTTTGTTCCGGAGTAATGTCTGGTAACTCTCATGGTGAGACTCATCAAATTGACCCTTTTGGGAATCTAATTAGGCCATCCAGTCCTCCAGGACAATCAATTGCCCTGAGTTCTGGATTGCTACCGTATGGGGGGCAGTATGCCCTTTCATTACCCCCTCCGGGAGGGTACCCATACGGGAGTTCTCAACCTTATTCAAGTTATGGTGGAATTGCAACAAGTAGTTGGGTACCTATGCTATCCCAGCCACCAAGAGTTGTATATTCCATGCAACAGTGTGTACCTGTGACGAACATCCCAACTACACCGGCTATTGTAACCGTGTCGCAAGTTCAAACGATGCCTGTTGTATGTCAACCTCAGATTTCTCAGGTTCTCATGCAACAGCCCCTTGACCCGGCGACCCAACCACAATCGCCTACTGGTGGGGCGACACGAGTACAATCGGGTACAACTACCCCACATCTTGGTCCAATGGTTAGTGTAGCGCAACAACCCATGGTAACACAACCGTGGATAGTGCAATACCAACAGCCACAATTCCAACAAGTGTACCAAGGTTCTGAACAGCAAATTTTTGCGAATACTGGACAACCATATATCCAAAATGGTCAAAATCAACCACTTTATAGTGGTCAAGTCCAGCAACCGTATCAATCATACCAACATCAACTCCATTATGCTGGTATGCAAAGACCAACTGTTCAGGCAATTCCATCGTACCCTGGTTACGCTTCCCCTAACTTGAATCAACAGTTACCATTCGTGGCGACTTTAGAGTTGCCTGATTTACATCGGTTAACCAATGATCCAATTGCTTACGCCCCATGGTGGCCAGTGATACCTCACAAACTTCCATCCGACATTCCTAAATTCAATGGAAATCCAGGTGAAGACCCGTCGAATCATGTGATGACATTTCATCTATGGTGTTCGTCGAACACTTTAAATGATGATTCGATAAGGCTTCGCCTCTTTCAGAGGACATTGACAGGTCCGACGGTGAAATGGTATGTAGAATTGCCAAGAGCTTCGTTCGACAATTTTAGCTCCCTTGCCATGACATTCTTAACCCACTTTCAATTACCAATAAGGTATGAAACGGGAACAGAGATATTGACTAACTTCAAACAGACAACCGCAACTCATATATCAGATCATATACATGAGTGGCGACGTCGACGAAGAATGGTTAAAACATACGTTCCTGATCAGCTTTTAGCTGAGTGGTTTATAAAGTCGTTACTTCCGGCCATAACGGAAGATGTGGCAAAGGGGGGAGTCGTAACAGAAGAGCAGGTTATTGCTCGTGCGCAATATTTGGACTTAGTATATACTCAGTCCGGCACGCTCTATGACAAAATACCAGACGCCCCTAGACCAGAGTTTTCAATCCCTCCTCCTCCTAAATCAAATAGTGACTCTCACGCCGGCGATGGCGTGATTGGCACGGCAAACACAAATCTGAAAAGGACCCATCAAAAGAAGGCCCGTAAGGATTCGAATCAAAATGTGCATGAAGAAGTTCTTGCTTCGGAAGTAAATGTCGTATCGACAGATAAGGGCAAAGAAACCAATCAACCAGGAAGCAAGAAGAAACACAACAAAGGGAAGAAGAATAAACAAGGTGAGTCATCCCCTAAGAAAAATTCTTCGAACCCTCCTGGGAATAGGAAACGGTATCCATGTCAAATATGCGATGACAAAGATCACAACGCTAAGGATTGCCCATTCAAGACTGAGCTTAAGAGGTTTTTTAAAAGTCCTCATACCTCAACTGTGTCAAGTGATCAATTTCCTAACCCAGGTCAAAATCTGGTTGATAGTGGAAACGCTTCCCCATCTCAAGTGCTTATGTTGTCGGTTTCAAAACAGCAAAATGATGCTTTGATTTCGACAAGGAACAAAGATTACGGGAATCCACAGGTATCGAACGATAAAGGTAAAGATCAACCTAGCAGTTCGACAACAACTTCGGCAGAAGTTGTACCCCCCATCACGCATGAATTAACAATAAAACCGCCAAAGGGAGTAGTACACAAGTCGACCTTTAATCCTCGTGCCAGAGCGGCACAGCATTATAACATAGTGGAAGATTTGGCGCAATCGCCATCTGCTATGTCGACTCTTGAGGTACTACAACATTGCCCATCCCAAAGGCAGGCGTTGTTATCAGCAATTGGTGGGGTGGATCCTAAAGATTCCAATCTGGTATCCTTTGATCACAAAGGGTATGATCCTCAGTTACCAGCTCAACTAGCTTTCCTTGTCCAAGTGAAAGCCCTCAACAAAACAGTTCATAGAACGATTATTGATGAGGAATACATGTCGATGAGTTGCTGGAAAACTTTAGGATCTCCAACCTTGTCGCGATCATCGACAACATTAAAAGCATTCGACGTAAGGATATATACCCCTTACGGTATCCTTAGTAACCTGAAAGTTGAACTAGGGGGCAAAACAGTAGAAATAGATGTTGAAGTCATTGATGGCAATCTTGACTATAACATCCTACTGGGAAGACCATGGATTTATGCCATGCAAGCTGTTGTGTCGACTTATTTTAGGAAGATCGCATTCCCCTTTGAAGGAGGGATTACGGTCGTCGATCAACAAAACTTCCTCCCTAATGGTTCACAGGTTACAGGAAGCGTTCCCATGATCCATGGCAGCGACCGGTCGATTCAAGATATTGGAGTAGGTCTGTTCAAAGATCCCACTATGATGGGAACATTCGCGCTACCACCTCCTATTTGCATAGGAAATGTACCATTTGTAGCAACATGCAATATGGTATCCACCTTGAAAGTCACAGAAGGCAGAGCCGCTATGGATCATTCGATGTTTTTGCCACCAAGGCCCATTGAAATATTGTAGCAATCAATGTTTCAGGCCTGGGAGGCGAACCCCAATCAGCGCTCATCAAGCGTCTGGGTAGATAGATCTAGAGAATATGGTACCCCGTTAGATCCTTGGTCAAAAGTACATGGGACTGACGAAGGGATCTTACAATCAATGATGATTGAGGGGGCACCATGGAATGACCACCACCATCGTTCCCTTCTTCCGGAATACGAAGAAGATACTCAAAAAGATCTTTACCACCCTTCAGTCTTTGAATTCCTAACAAATACTGTAAACACGGTGGATTCCGAGCAAAACTTATCCAATATTGAAGAGACTATAGCCATAAATATCTCAACCAAAACAGGTGTTGTAGAGAATATTCATGTTGGCAAAGGTTGTTCCCCTTCAGAACTGGAAATATATAACGCTCTTTTTCACGAATTTAGAGATGTCTTTGCTTGGTCATATGATGAAATGCCAGGCATCGACTCGAGTATCGTTGAACATGAAATTAAAATGTATCCTGATGTCAAACCAGTAAGGCAACGGCTTCGACAGGTTCACCCGAAGAAAGCCGCTGCCATTAAGGCAGAAGTTGAGAAACTTCTCCATGCTGGATTCATCTACCCGGTTCCTCTAACCGATTGGGTATCGAACATTGTTCCTGTTATGAAAAAACAAGGAACAATACGAGTGTGCGTCGATTATAGGGATGTAAACCAAGCTTGTCCAAAGGACAACTACCCTACACCTTTCATCGACCAGATAATTGATGAATGTGCCGGATGTGAAATCTTTTCCTTTATGGACGGATTCTCCGGATATAATCAAATTAATATCCGCCCACAAGACCAGTCTAAGACTGCATTTATATGTCCGTGGGGCACATTCGCTTATCGAAAATTACCCTTTGGTTTGAAGAACGCAGGGGCGACTTTTCAGAGGGCTATGAATTATGCCTTCCACGACATCAAGAGCATTGTTCAACCATATCTCGACGATCTTCCAGCTCATTCGCGAAAGCGGACTGATCATCCGCAGCATCTAAAAGCGATATTTCTACGTTGCCGACACTACAAGATAAGACTCAATCCACACAAATGTGTGTTCTGCGTCGGTTCTGGCCGTTTACTTGGCTTTGTAGTCTCTAAAGATGGGATTCGTCTCGACCCTTGTAAGGTTCAGGCAATCATCAATTTGCCTCCACCTTCGAATTTGCTTCAGATTCAGAAACTCCAAGGGAAAGCAAACTTTCTGAGAAGGTTCATTCCAAATTACGCAGAAATTGCTAAAGGTTATACACGTCTTTTGAAAAAAGATGTACCCTTCGATTGGGACCAGGTTGCGCAAGCTTCCTTTGACGCTTTGAAAGAATCTCTAATAAAAGCATCATTAATGTACGCCCCAGATTATCTCAGGGATTTTAACCTGTATCTAGCTGCAGCAGATACAACCATTGCTATGGTTTTAGTTCAAGAAGTCGATGGAGTTGAACATCCTATATATTATTTAAGTAAAAACTTAAATGATACAGAAAGTAAATATTCTTACGTTGAAAAGCTAGCACTCGCTGCTGTTCAAGCGGTACAGAGATTTCGACATTATATCCTCTTTAGGAAAACTACCATTTTGTCAGATTGCAACCCCATGACTTATATACTGTCGCGACAGTTGCTGGGGGGCAAGTATTCCAAATGGATAGCGATTCTTCAAGAGTTTGATCTGGAATTTGTGAAATCCAAATCAAAGAAAGCTCTAGTATTCGCAGAATTATTATGCGACCTACCTTCGTCGTCCAACGATGAAACCTCCAAGGAATCAATCGTGGACGAGAATTTGTTTCTGATATCTGCAAGCGATGAATGGTATGGAGATATAATTATATATCTCCAAACCCAAAAGTTTCGGCCAGACACCTCACACTCCGAACAGAAACGTATACGATACCAAGCAAAAGACTACATGATCGTCGGTGATACTCTTTACCGTCGTGGTATCGATACCGTTCTGAGGAGGTGTCTCACCCATGAAGAAGCCGAAAAAGCCCTGAATGAGTGTCATTCAGGAGCGTGTGGGGGGCATCAATCAGGTTTCGCTACAGCCCAAAAGATATTAAGAGCGGGATATTTTTGGCCAACAATGTTCAAAGATTGCATAATCGCAGTCCGAAGTTGCCATTCCTACCAAATCTTTGATAGCAAAACCAGAAGACCGCCCGCACCCCTGCAACCAATAGTTGCAGTTGGGCCTTTCGCCAAATGGGGCATCGATTTCATGCAATGTAACCCCACCTCGACCGGGGGGCATGGGTATATTATAGTCGCAGTAGACTATTTTACCAAGTGGGCCGAGGCGATGCCTACATTGGACAATACTGGTGAAACAACTGCCCTTTTCTTTTTTAATCATGTAGTCGCCAGGTTCGGCGTACCCCAGGCTATAGTTACAGATCATGGATCGCATTTCCGCAATCACATGATGGTCGAACTAGCTGCCAAACTAGGGCTATCTCACGACAGCTCTACTCCGTATTATCCACAAGCCAACGGACAAGTTGAAGCAATCAACAAGGTCCTGAAGCGTATGTTGCAAAGGATGATCGGAGTTCATAAAAGAAGATGGCACCTAATCCTGTATGCAGCCTTGTGGGCCTACCGAACCTCGGTAAGAAACGCGACCGGATTCACACCTTTCCAATTGGTGTACGGTCTAGAAGCAGTCTTACCGATCCAGTGTGAAATTTCGTCGCTTAAACTCGCAATTGATCTCCTCCCCGGAACTTCGGAAGAAGAGGCTCGTTTCTTGGAATTAATCCAATTGGATGAAACCCGTCGTGATGCCGCTTTGGCTAACGAAGCCCATAAGAAACGAGTCAAGGCTCAGTTCGACAAAAATGTCAAACCTCGTGTCTTCTCAGAAGGTGATTTGGTCTTGCTTTATGACCAAGAATCCGATAAATTAGGAGCAGGTAAATTCAATTCCTTATGGATGGGCCCCTATATTGTTAAAAGAGTGCTAGCAAAAGGAGCCTACGAGTTAATAGATTACGACGGAATTCCACTGGCGCAGCCCCGGAACGGGCTGTACCTCAAGCGTTACTATGCTTAAATAGTAACCTGCATGCTTTTGTTGTATTTTGTTTTCGCCAAAGTTCTTGTTCGGGCTGAGTGATTCCCCTTTTTCATTCGTTGCAGATGTCAAACCTTATGGAGACATGTGTTGGATATGCCGACGGCGCGCGTCGTAGTTCGCGGAACCTATCCTCCGCAGCATGGGCCATTTTTGATCCAAGTGGCGAGTTAGTAAGTTTTAGAGGTGTATGTATTGGGCGATCAACGAATAACATCGCTGAATATAGCGCGTTGATAGAACTACTCTCTGATGCCATCACGCGAGGCATACGCCGACTAATTGTCAGGCTAGACTCACAGCTCGTAGTACTACAACTCAATGGTATATATTCTGTTCGTAATCCAGCTATTTATCGCATGTTCCTAAGAGTAAAGATCTTGGAAAGATGATTTGATTCAATTCAATATCAACATATTTCGAGAAATCTAAACACATTAACTGACTCATTGGCAAACTATGTGTTAGATAGACATTTGCAACATTTATAAAAAGGACACATCATCAAAAAGTGTACATATGAATCACCCAAATCAACCAGAATGAGACTCGAAAATCAAAATATATATATAAGCTGTTCATAAAGTTCATACATAATGTTCTGTAACCAAGACAAAATTGGTCATGTGACCTAAAAACTCAAAATGCTAGGGGGCACCCTAGCTTAGTGATGCTCCTGATAGTAAGCCACAGTTTGGGCTATCATGCGCAGAAGACGGGTCCATCGTCTAGGTACACCGATAGTGTGCTGCTGCATCGGTAAAGGCAACTCGTCAATCTGTACATCCGGAAGACCACGGGTAAGGTTCTCAACCTGCCCCTGCACAGCTGTAAGGGTCTCAGTATCGCTAAGATCACGGATAATAACTCTCCGAGCAGGTTCCTCTGCCGGAGCAGCAACAGGTGGCCTCAGACGAACCGCCGGACGAACAGGGCCGACATCTGCAAGCACACATGAGTTCAATTAAAGTCTTGATAGAATAAAGCACAAGAACATTATAAATGAAAACAATGAACAGTAATATGGTGGAAGTTCTTACCAGTAGCATCCCACTGAACACCGTCTGGCAGTACCATATCCGGATCACCCCGGAAATCCATACCAACATATGGGTACTCGGAAAAAGACATCTCCTGGCGATCGAACCACCTGAAGAAAGCGGCATTGAAAGAAATCTGGGATTGACCTGCATGTCTGGACATGTGATCGACCCATCGCTGCATACGTGGCTCGGTAGGAGAAGGCACTCCGAGATCAATGTACTGAGGTTGCATCAGAGGGATCTTCTCCAAGGCAAAGGCAGTCAGAATCGAACCAAAACCAAAGTTCTTCAGCTTCCCGTCCTTCACCTTGTTCAATTGATTTTTCATCTGAGTAAGCACTGCATCACTCCAGTTGAAGATCTTCGGTTGGAGACATTCCAAGGCATGCTGCATATGAGATCTGTTGGCAACATGTAAAGATGCGCTACCGGCCATCCTACCAAGAGTATACAGAATGGACCTGAGAGGCCTGCTAGTAACATCTCAGATAACCACCTTGCCGTCTCTGCTCGGCTGGGACCCCTCCCTGCAGTACTGGCGGACATAATCTCTCATGGAATCATTCCCCCAAACTGTACCGGATAAAGAAATGGGGGCACCCCGCCTTGACAAGCCAGTCAAGAAATAAATATCTGTCACGGTCAATGGAATAGGTTTGTTCCTGATCTGGAACACTTGGTTAACAGGATCCCAAGCATCAAGCATATACTGCAATAGAGAAATTTGTGCTCTCATACTAGAGATACGGAAAAACTTCAGTAAACCACAGTCTCGTAATGCGCCCACCGTAACAGGATCATGAAGGGCGATCATATCTTCTTCTTCATGTTCTCATTCTCGCCATGTTAGGGCCATCTTGATCAAGAATCCCTGTAGGACAAACAAGAGAATGAGTCAGCTCCTGAAATTGATGAAAAACTGGCGAAAATTTCATCAAAATCTGTAAAAAATTGTTGCTTTTAAGCCCCAAAGCAGGTGCCCAGTGTACTACCTGCGTTGGGAGACAAGCTGCCTTCAAGCAGCTTGGATCCCAACGCAGTTTTTGAATGGGGAACCTGCGTTGATCAGAGGGCGCCCTGGCAAAACCCCAGAGGCTCAATAGAACAGCAAAACAGGCATAAAACAGGAAAATGAAACCATGAAAATGAAGAGCTAAGGTTTAGCTCCTACCTGGTCCAAACGGCGCCGAAAATCGTCCGCAGAATCTCCCGGAATCAGCTGATGAAAATCGAGGGGAAAGAGGCTCCTCCAAAGCTCCAACAAGCAAAATGCAAATGAAATGGTAAAGTGAGAGGTAAAAACCCTTTTTATTTGCTTTCTTACGTAATTCAAGGTAAATATTAATGTGTTAATCTCATTTTCAAGTAAATATTACTCATTTCTAACTAGTTTGTTGCAGCAATTTGAAAATGCAGTGCTATCAGTGAAAAAGAGAAGCTAGTTATGGTAAAAAATCAAAAGTAAACCATATCTTCGAGCAGTTTTAGCAATGTTCATGCTCGTTAAAAAATAAACGCAAGAATTCGAGCAGTTTTTGTACAGAGTTCATGCTCGTTAAAAAATAAACATAAATTGTGAGCAATCTTTCCCTACAGTTCAAGCTCATCCAGAAAAAATGAACCGGTAAATAACCTTGAGAAATGTAACCGTTGATAGCCATATTAAAAGCCCTTGGTCGTGTTTATATGCCATCACCTCCATCCATTCATTTGGCCAATCGTTCATCTCCATATGTTTGTTTACCCATTTTGAGGAACAGCTGCGAAGAGTGATTTCACTTAGCCATCCTTGTGACACTGCCGTGATTGGAAAATTCCAACCTGTACCTGGAATCTGTTGCTATCCCTGTTTATCACTCGTTCCTCAAAAGACGAGTCTTCTTTGAGCTCTTTTCACTGACTCGTAAAATATGAAAAGTTTGCCGAGTTTTGGCCTTCCAGCTCATTAAAAGGACCGGAAGAGCTATCCCTCCTCTAGATTTTAATCTTTTTCGACCTGAGGGATTATTGCACAAAAAGATCGAGCGCTTGTTTTGTTCGGCTCGTTAAAGAAATCGAAAATTCATCCCTTTTGTATTGTTTTATACTTTTTCGGACTTAAGGGATTAGATGACGAAAAAGGAATTTTGGAGTTAACTTTCCGTACCTTTTCAGACTCTCTAAAAATGAAAAGGACCGAGTTTTCCTTGTCGTTAGACTCGTTAAAATGATTAAATAGCGACAAACTTGTCTTTAGACGAGAACGAGTTTCCCTATCGCTAGGCTCGTTAAAACATAGCGATGGGCTTGCCCGAAGGGCAGGTTATAGAACAAGCATATGTTATCCTCCTCAAGCTTGACAAAAATAAAGAGGTACTGGTCAGCAATGACTGGGGAAAAATTGGGAGAACCTCACAGCATTAATGGTAGCAAGTCATTCTTGAACATGACACTTTGTCCTCCGTATCACATCGGGTTGGGTTGTTTCATTCACTGGTCTCATAACCATGGTCCTCGCCACACCATCCACAATTGGGGTAATGCTACCAATCCATCACATCAGTGTCGTTATATGTTCAAGAGATGTGGTTCTGCAAAGAGTCAACCGTGTCCCATCCACTGCCATACATTATCCTTCATCCACTTCATGGCCACCACCCTGAATCATACATCACAGTTTGTTTTCACCTCATCACAATCACTAGCTCCGTTCCGTGTCACTGATGTGGGATTCATTAAGGCCCTCCTTTGACGGATCGCTCCTTGTCAACATCAGCTCATTATCCAAGGAGTTGATCTAGGAACAACCCCTTCAGTACTTTGAAGCTTGCAGGCCTCAATGGCAAGTTTCTCACTTCCGGCGACAGGTATACATCAATGACCTTCGACCAGAAGATTTTGCATGGTGGTCGACGCCAAGTCCTTTATTCCCACCATGTGAATTGTACTGCCGTACCTTGAGGGTCATCATCCTTATCAGTGATTCCTCTCGCGCTTGTTAACGGTTTACATCATTGACCGGTAATCAAGCGATGTCTTTCCATGTTCGACTTCAAAAAAATTCTCACATGGATCGACTTGTACATCGAGTGAAGATCGAAAGAGATTGAAGACCCCGGATCTAGTTTCATCCATCCGGGCTGCGATATATATTCAGGACATAAAGACATTTGACATGTACATCATTACAGCAGATGATCATCCTTCTCAAAGGATGATAATTTCAGCAGAGAATTATCGGTCTACAATCAGACAATCGTCTGTTCTATGTACGAAAATGTATTTATAAAGCTGAGCATGGGAATGCCCGCCTCAGCTAGATCATGAAAATGTATGAAAAATAATGTATTGTATTGTATCTTATTACAGGACACTTCTCAGCAGATTGAATGAACTTCGGATCCTCTCAATAAAGCATTTCACCCGATAAACAACCTCATACTTTAGGGGGCATCTGTTATAGACAATTTGTGCCTTACAGCAACAAGCATGAATTGTCAATAATCCAAGGGATCCAAAGTTCCCTAAACATGATGTTCCTACCCCTAGAGGAACAAGGTCAGCAAAACAACAGCTCTCAGATCAGTTCTCCACCTGAAAACACTCAAAAACAAGCAATCCTGAAATCAAAGCAGGTGCTCCACTAGGTTTCTGCGCTGAAACTCAGTTGCTCCATGGTGTACCTGCGTTGCAAAGCAAGTGGAACAAAGGCCACCTGCGCTGAGCGAGATGGGACAAGTGGCACACTGAGTCATTGCTCTGGAATCTTCCAAAAATGACACTTGGATCAGGTATTTCGCCTTGTGATGAGTCAGAGGCTCTGTTTCTCCAAGTGGAAGCAAGGTTCTCCAAGTGGACTCAAGAACTGAAGATCAACTAAAGATTAACTGAAGAGAGAGAGGACACAAGGCAGCTACACATCAGTTGCAAGCTGACTCATCCTTTCTCAATTCATCTATATATTGAGCTCTCTCCTATGAGCTCAGGAGGCTGGAATTTTGTGCAAAGTAATGCTATGTTGTTGGTTTCATTATAGAGTTATTGGGTGATTGCTTGAGGGAGGTGAAGAGGAGAAATTCTTTCTGCTGGGAGGTGTTGTTGGATTAGGACCTTCAATGGTTGTAACACTCTCAGAACCTTTACTTCTTCATTAATAAAAGCTATTGAGGTTCTTCTATATGCATTTGTTCCAATGATGTTTTGTGATAATTGTATATTTGGTTTATGCTAATCCGTGAATCAGTTATGATTGCATGCCTCTTGTAGTCTCCTTCTTTGTCATTTTGCAGGATCTCATTGTAGCTGGGCCGGCAAAAGAGCAAAGAGCTGGGAGCAAGCGGCCATAGAGAAGAGTTTGGATTCGACATTAAGCGCAAGGCAACGGTTAGTGCATTTATCCACTCTCTTTTGCTTTCATAAAGAAGTAAACCTTAAGTAGTTTTCTTTACAGTTGTTGCTGAGGTACTATCACCCTTAGAGTGGGATAGGGTCATCCGAGTCGGATACTTTTCCCTACAACATTAATGGTAGCAAGTCGCTCTTGAACATGACACTTTGTCCTCCGTATCACATCGGGTTGGGTTGTTTCATTCACCGGTCTCATAACCATGGTCCTCGCCACACCATTCACAATTGGGGTAATGCTACCAATCCATCACATCAGTGTCGTTATATGTTCAAGAGATGTGGTTCTGCAAAGAGTCAACCGTGTCCCATCCACTGCCATACATTATCCTTCATCCACTTCATGGCCGCCACCCTGAATCATACATCACAGTTTGTTTTCACCTCATCACAATCACTAGCTCCGTTCCGTGTCACTGATGTGGGATTCATTAAGGCCCTCCTTTGATGGATCGCTCCTTGTCGACATCAGCTCATTATCCAAGGAGTTGATCTAGGAACAACCCCTTCAGTACTTTGAAGCTTGCATGCCTCAATGGCAAGTTTCTCACTTCCGGCGACAGGTATACATCAATGACCTTCGACCAGAAGATTTTGCATGGTGGTCGATGCCAAGTCCTTTATTCCCACCATGTGAATTGTACTGCCGTACCTTGAGGGTCATCATCCTTATCGGTGATTCCTCTCGCGCTTGTTAACGGTTCACATCATTGACCGGTAATCAAGCGATGTCTTTCCATGTTCGACTTCAAGAAATTCTCACATGGATCGACTTGTACGTCGAGTGAAGATCGGAAGAGATTGAAGACCCCGGATCTAGTTTCATCCATCCGGGCTGTGATATATATTCAGGACATAAAGACATTTGATATGTACATCATTACAGCAGATGATCATTCTTCTCAAAGGATGATAATTTCAGCAGAGAATTATCGGTCTACAATCAGACGATCGTCTGTTCTATGTACGAAAATGTATTTATAAAGCTGAGCATGGGAATGCCCGCCTCAGCTAGATCATGAAAATGTATGAAAAATAATGTATTGTATTGTATCTTATTACAGGACACTTCTCAGCAGATTGAATGAACTTCGGATCCTCTCAATAAAGCATTTCACCCGATAAACGACCTCATACTTTAGGGGGCATCTGTTATAGACAATTTTGTGCCTTACAGCAACAGGCATGAATTGTCAATAATCCAAGGGATCCAAAGTTCCCTAAACATGATGTTCCTACCCCTAGAGGAACAAGGTCAGCAAACCAACAGCTCTCAGATCAGTTCTCCACCTGAAAACACTCAAAAACAAGCAATCCTGAAATCAAAGCAGGTGCTCCACTAGGCTTCTGCGCTGAAACTCAGATCCTCCATGGTGTACCTGCGTTGCAAAGCAAGTGGAACAAAGGCCACCTGCGCTGAGCGAGATGGGACAAGTGGCACACTGAGTCATTGCTCCAAAAATGACACTTGGATCAGGGATTTCGCCTTGTGATGAGTCAGAGGCTCTGTTTCTCCAAGTGGAAGCAAGGTTCTCCAAGTGGACTCAAGAACTGAAGATCAACTAAAGATTAACTGAAGAGAGAGAGGACACAAGGCAGCTACACATCAGTTGCAAGCTGACTCATCCTTTCTCAATTCATCTATATATTGAGCTCTCTCCTATGAGCTCAGGAGGCTGGAATTTTGTGCAAAGTAATGCTATGCTGTTGGTTTCACTATAGAGCTATTGGGTGATTGCTTGAGGGAGGTGAAGAGGAGAAATTCTTTCTGCTGGGAGGTGTTGCTGGATTAGGACCTTCAATGGTTGTAACACTCTCAGAACCTTTACTTCTTCATTAATAAAAGCTATTGAGGTTCTTCTATATGCATTTGTTCCAATGATGTTTTGTGATAATTGTATATTTGGTTTATGCTAATCCGTGAATCAGTTATGATTGCATGCCTCTTGTAGTCTCCTTCTTTGTCATTTTGCAGGATCTCATTGTAGCTGGGCCGGTAAAAGAGCAAAGAGCTGGGAGCAAGCGGCCATAGAGAAGAGTTTGGATTCGACATTAAGCGCAAGGCAACGGTTAGTGCATTTATCCACTCTCTTTTGCTTTCATAAAGAAGTAAACCTTAAGTAGTTTTCTTTACAGTTGTTGCTGAGGTACTATCACCCTTAGAGTGGGATAGGGTCATCCGAGTCGGATACTTTTCCCTACAATAGAATGTCAACTGCAAAGAAGGCTACCTGCGCTGGGCGAGTTGGGACAAGTGGCACAGTCATTCCTCAAGGTGTCAATGCCCAGGAAGCTTCCAAAATGACACTTGGATCAAGGAATTCGACTGGTGATGAGTAAGAGGGTCTAGATCTCCAAGTGGAAGCAAGAACCTCCAAGTGGACTCAAGAACTGAAGAATAACTGAAGTGGGAGAGGACACTAGTCAGCTTCATGCCAGCCTCAAGCTGACTCATCCTTTCTCCAAAACTCCTATATATAGAGCTCTCTCATGAGGTCTAGGGAGGCTGGAATCTTGTGAATGTAAGGAAGTGCTGTTGGTTTGAGTTTAGAACTATTGGGTGATTTTCTTTGAAGGAGGTGAAGAGGAGATTTCTTTCTGCTGGGAGGTGATGCTGGATTGGGCCTTTTATGGTTGTATCACTTCCTGAACTTTACTTCTTCCATTAATAAAGCATTTGAGGTTCTTCTATATGCATGTGTCTCAATGGTGTATTGTTATACTTGTGTATTTGATTTATTCTAATCCTTGAATCAATTATGAATGTATGCTTCTTGTAGTTTCCCTCTCTTGCCATTTTGCAGGATCTTGGTGTAGCTGGGCCAGTGAAAAAGCAAGGAGCTGGGAGCAAGCAGCAAGGAGAGAAGATTGGATCAACCATTAGCGAAAGACATCGGTTAGTGGATCTCTTTCTCCCCTATTTTACTTTCATAAAGAAGAAATCTTAGATAGCTTTGCTTCGATTGTTGCTGAGGTACTATCACCCTTAGAGTGGGATAGGGTCATTCCGTATTGGATACTTTTCCCAACAACAAATTGGCGACTCCGATGGGGATCGTATCTTGTTGGTTGTTTGTGTTTTTGCTATTCATTTCCTAAACACAGGGAGTACCGAATCGAACTGCATTTGGATCTTTCAAATGCAAAGTAGAGGGCAGCTACTCTAGCTCAGTTTCTGGGAAAGTTTATGATTTGAAGAGCTGATCCACAAGGACTCTGAACAGCTCTTAGTGATAGATTTTCATCCTCCTAATTACCCTTTAGTGTGTACTTGATTGATAGCTTTTGATTTGGCCAAAAACTGTGAATTTTTGAGCAATCTGTAACCCGGAAACTGAGAAAAACGAAAGTTTATCTCTTCATTGCAGGCTTTGTGAAGGCAGTCTGCATTTCATCGCAGGTCCCGAAGGGGCTACCTGCGCTGAATGTCAAACTGACAGTGTACTACCTGCGCTGAACCAGTTTTGCCTTGTGCTACTGGGGTTCCCTGCTGTTTATTGCCCTGTTTTCATCCTTGTTTTTGCAGCCTGTTATCAGTCAATGTACCTATCTGAAACCAACTTTCCTTGCCACTATTCCGCCTCGGTTGTATAAAGAAACTGTATTTGTTCTTTGTGTATTTCTTATATCATTTTCAGTTTCCCATAACGAAAAGTGAACTAGTCTTGCTATGGCCTCTTAGATCTAGACCTGTGATAAGTGTCGTTTTGATCTTAAGAGTTAGTTTGTTTGCTGTTCATAGCTGATTGAGCTTTTGCTTTCGTCATATGGTTTGAGTTTGTGTATTTCTAGTGTCGAAACAAGTAAATCTTAAGGTGTCTTTTGATTTTGGACAAAAGCTTGTTTGCTTTCACTTGAAATTGAATTCAAAGTTATACAACAGCTTTCTTTTTGTAGTACATCAACATTAAGAAAGAGAAAAGAAATACCTGCATTGTGCATGTACATTTTGACAGCTTGTATGTTGATTTAGGAAAAAGTGCATTAGTGTGTGCTCTATGATCTGTGTGAAAAGATGATGTCTTTCTTTTCCCTCAGTAGTTAAGATTTTCAAAGTTGAAAGATTGAAAAGCTTGCTTATCATCTTAGACTGCATTTAGGAAGTTGTATTATACATCTCGTGGTGATCCATAAAGGCAAACTGCTAAACAAGATCAACTTAAAATGAATTGAATTTACATAACAACGCTTTGAAACATAACGCAAACACATAGAGGTCTAAGCTAGAGACGTGTTTCGGCGTCGTTAAACGTGATATCTTAGCGTTGAGTGGTTGGGTGATTCCTCCACGGTGAAGCGATAAGCATCAATACGGACTTGTGCTCCCACGTACCGTCGCGTATATATTGGGAGACCCCTATAGAAACAAAGCCTTTATCCATAGGAAGCCGTGTCGGCCGCCCTACTGATCGCAATGCAGTGAACACAGCATTCACGAAGATCGACCACTCGTACCGTAAAACGTATTCTGTGGTTTTGCGAAAAGTTTGGCACACCCTCTGCCTAGATCTCCAGAGCAGTTTCTTTTGGCCTTTTTCAAACTCTATAACTGAAAAAGTCCATCCGAGCATTTGTCACTTCGGGCTCGTTAAAACATCGAAGGAGACTAGAGTCATCTTTAGCTTTTTCTCGACTCTTAAAAAGTGAAAAAGCAAGTTGTGTCTAAAGCGTCGTTATAAAATTTATTTTAAATGGAACATAATCACCTCCTATTCCTGCGTTGATCTGTAGGTTGAGAACATGGAACGCCCCAACCAAGGAATTCCCCATGATGGAAATCCTAGTCCTTTCTCCTCTTGGGGAGAAGTTGGTGCGCCCCACATGGCTACATTGTCGCTTCCAGGACTGACAATTGGCCTGCCAATTTGGCTATTCTCAACCAATGTAGTTCAGAACACCATGGTTCCTGAACAGTCGAGTCAACAGTTAGATCAGTCTAGAGCTGCCCACCAGCCTTCTACTTCCTATAACTCTCCCTCCAATCCTTCATCTTCGCAAGGTAGAGCCGGCAAAAGCCAAGCTCCCATGGAGAAGAAGGAGAAGAAGAAGAGAGAGAAGAAGAAGAAGGAGCCTAAGGTGACTGGGGGCAAGCAAAAGACATCTGACAAAAATCCACACACAGAACAGACCGGGCCTAAATCGCCATGTGTCATATGTAGAGGAGACCACTTTCATAGAGATTGTCCCTGTATTCCCCGGATACTAAGGGACTGGTCCCCTCGTTTGCACAATTCGAGAGCATCAACCTCTGATAGCCATGTTGAATACTTACCGTCAACCAGCGAAAGTGAAGGTTCAAGACAAAGAGGGGGAGCAAGATCCCCCTGCAGACTGTGTGAAGGCGATCACGCCATCCACCGTTGTCCCTTCTTAGACGAAGTGAAGAGAGTTTTGGAAGATCGTCCGGTTTCACCATTGAGACTTCCTCCTGGATACAAAAAACTCGTGCCAAGTCCTTCGTTGGTTGAGAATACAGCTGGCCCGCTCAAGTGGTCAGCTGAAGCGTCAGTCATTGAAAATGAACCTACTGAATCCAGATCGGACGAAAGTCCAAAGGTCGAAACGGCAGTTGACCCGGTTCTTCCTTCAGAAGTTTCATCGTCAAATGACACCGTCACTGAAGATTCATCTTCAAATGACACCCTCACTGAAGAGAATAAGGATGACACCATCCAGATTCTTTTCATCAACACAGACTCTGATGAGCATCAGGGCAATGCGCCCATTCCTTTATCGCAGGAAGGAACATCATCAGGGTCATATCCGGCCGTGTATTCGGTCCCACCACCAAGCAACCTGGTTGTGTCCTTTGATTGGAACCAACTAGGCAGACCCCGGTTGCCAGCCAGTATACCATTCAGAATCATGGTCCAAATATACAGAATGGTAATGGCTGGCACTATCATTGATGAAGGGGCATCTGTGAGTATCCTTTCCTCTATTGCTTGGAAAGCACTGGGTTCCCCGGCGCTTTTGCCTGAGATAAGAAATCTCTCAAGTTTCGATAAAGGAACCAGTCGACCATTAGGGATCCTCCCCAATGTGCATGTTACATTGAAAGGGAAGACCGTTCAAATGAACGTGATGGTCATTCAAGGACCCTTGGTTTATAACCTACTCCTTGGACGAGACTATATATATTGCATGGGAGTGATAGCCTCCTCACTCTTTAGAGTAATGTGTTTTCCACACGAAGGAAGAATGGTCAAGCTCGTAGACCAACTTTCAATTCCGGGATCACGCATCGCAAATAGTCACATACCAACCCTGAATGGTCTATTCAATCAAGAAATGTCTCCACCCCCAGTCCTTCTTCCCGATGAGTGCGAGTGATTCGGAAAGATGGGACTGGAACCCAGGGGGCATGCATCCTGGTCTGCTTTGGGCAGAGAAAACCTTGGGTATAAGATAGAATTTCCGTGAGAGAATATGACTAGTCCGTACCCCATCCATGGATGGAAGAGGGGTTGTTCTAGAATAAGATTCTTTTGTCAAAGTTACGTGTTTGACAAAGGTCATTCACCCTTGTCTATTTCGGTAGACAATGCCGAGGAAATGTTTTGTTTGAAAGATTAACGAAACAATCTTTGGGTAACCAGAAAGAGGCAAGCCTCCCTCAATAACACAAATGTTTTGTCTTTGAGTAGTGTTCTTCTCTTGTCGCAAGTAGCTGCTCTCTTGTCGCAAGTAGCTGTTCTCTTGCGATCTTGCGAAAGATCTGTTAAAATTTGGGCTGACGAGAAGACAAGTACCGTGTAAGACCCGTTAAAAATAACGAGAAGACAAGTATCATTAACATTAGGCTAGCAAGACGACAAGTAGCTGTGAACACCCAAAGAAAAACAGAGGTGGGAAGGAGGAGGGGCAGCCTTGAAATTGTATTTTATACCTGGGGGCATGCAAACCTTTTGGAGTGCAAGCAAAGAACGGTTATTTATCTGTTTTTTGGATTAGTCGTTTCCGAACTTGCATAAAGGAAGGATATGGAGTAAAGCTTAGTGAAGATGAAACTCCTTAAAAAATAGAGATCTCACAAGGGACATTTCTTATCTTATGACTGGTATATCGAGCAGTTTTGGCATAAAGTTCATGCTCGTTAAAAAATAAACACAAGATCCGAGCAGTTTTAACGCGGTCTTCATGCTCATTAAAAAATAAATAAAAGCTGTGAGCAATGTTTCCCCCAGAGTTTAAGCTCATTTTTAAATAAAAAATGAACCTATTCCGGTAAATAACCTCTGTGATCGTAAATTTATCAGCCATAAAAGCCTTGGTCGTGTTTGCACCTGCCACCTCCACCGTCATTTGGTCGATCGTTCACCTCCATATGATTGTTTACCCATTTTGAGGAACAGCTGCGAAGAGTGATTTCACCTAGCCATCCTTGTGACACTGTCGTGATTGGAAAATTCCAACCTGTACCTGGAATCTGCTGCTATCCCTGTTTATCACTCGTTCCTCAAAAGACGAGTCTTCTTTGAGCTCTTTTCAACTGACTCGTAAAATATGAAAAGATTGCCGAGTTTTGGCCTTCTAGCTCGTTAAAGTGACCGGAAGAGCTATCCCTCCTCTAGATTTTAATCTTTTTGGACCTGAGGGATTATTGCACAAAAAGGTCGAGCGCTTGTTTTATTCGGCTCGTTAAAGTTATCGAAAACTCATCCCTTCTGTATTGTTTTATACTTTTTCGGACTTAAGGGATTAGATGACGAAAAAGGAATTTTGGAGTTAACTTTCTGTACCTTTTCAGACTCTCTAAAAATGAAAAGGACCGAGTTTTCCTTGTCGTTAGACTCGTTAAAATGATTAAATAGCGACAAACTTGTCTTTAGACGAGAACGAGTTTCCCTATCGCTAGGCTCGTTAAAACATAGCGATGGGCTTGCCCGAAGGGCAGGTTATAGAACAAGCATATGTTATCCTCCTCAAGCTTGACAAAAATAAAGAGGTACTGGTCAGAAATGACTGGGGAAAAATTGGGAGAACCTCAAAGCTGTAATGGTAGCAAGTCGCTCTTGAACATGACACTTTTCCTCCGTATCACATCGGGTTGGGTTGTTTCATTCACCGGTCTCATCACCATGGTCTCACCAAACCATCCACATTTGGGGTAATGCTACCGATCCATCGCATCAGTGTCGTTATATGTTCAAGAGATGTTGTTCAGAAAGAGTCAACCGTGTCCCATCCACTGCCATACATTATCCTTCATCCACCCATGACCGCCACCCTGAATCATATGTCACAGATTGTTTTCACCTCCACTAAAATCATTAGCTCCATTCCGTGTCACTAATGTGGGATTCGTTAAGGCCCTCCTTTGACGGATCGCTTCTTGTCGACTTCAGCTCATTATCCAAGAAGTTGATCTAGGAACACCCCCCTCAGTACTTTGAAGCTTGCATGCCTCAATGGCAAGTTTCTCACTTCCGACGACAGGTATACATCAATGACCTTCGACCAGAAGATTTTGTGTGGTGTTCGACGCCAAGTCCTATATTCACACCACGTGAATTGTACTGTAGTACCTTGAGGGTCATTATCATTATCGGTGATTCCTCTCGCGCTTGTTAACGGTTTACATCATTGACCGGTAATCAAGCGATGTCTTTCCATGTTCGACTTCAGCGCAATTCTCACATGGATCGACTTGTACTTAGAGTGAAGATCGAACGAGTTTGAAGACCCCGGATCTAGTTTCATCCATCCGAGCTGTGATATATATTCAGGAAATATAAAGACATTTGATATGTACATCATTGCAGCAGATGATCATCCTACTCAAAGGATGATAATTTCAGCAGAGAATTATCAGTCTACTATCAGACGATCGTCTGTTCTATGTACCAAAATGAATTTATAAAGCTGAGCATGGGAATGCCCGCCTCAGCTAGATCATGAAAGCAGAATGAAAAATAATGTATTGTATTGTATTTTATTACAGGTCACATCTCAGCGATTGAATGAACTTCGGATCCTCCTGATAAAGCATTTCACCCGATAAACGACCTCATACTTTAGGGGGCAACTGTTATAGACATTTTTGTGCCTTACAGCATGAAGCATGAAATGTCCATAATCTAAGGGATCCAAAGTCCCTAAACATGTTGTTCCTACCCCTAGAGGAACAAGGTCAGCAAACCACAGCACTGAATAGCAGTTCTCCACCTGAAAACACTCAAAAACAAGGCAATTTTGGATCATGTCAACTGCTCCACTGAGCATCTGCGCTGAATGTCAACTGCTCCACTGTCTACCTGCGCTGAATGTCAACTGCAAAGAAGGCTACATGCGCTGGGCGAGTTGGGACAAGTGGCACAGTCATTCCTCAAGGTGTCAATGCCCAGGAAGCTTCCAAAATGACACTTGGATCAAGGAATTCGACTGGTGATGAGTAAGAGGGTCTAGATCTCCAAGTGGAAGCAAGAACCTCCAAGTGGACTCAAGAACTGAAGAATAACTGAAGTGGGAGAGGACACTAATCAGCTTCATGCCAGCCTCAAGCTGACTCATCCTTTCTCCAAAACTCCTATATATAGAGCTCTCTCATGAGGTCTAGGGAGGCTGGAATCTTGTGAATGTAAGGAAGTGTTGTTGGTTTGAGTTTAGAACTATTGGGTGATTTGCTTTGAAGGAGGTGAAGAGGAGATTTCTTTCTGCTAGGAGGTGATGCTGGATTGGGCCTTTTATGGTTGTATCACTTCCTGAACTTTACTTCTTCCATTAATAAAGCATTTTAGGTTCTTCTATATGCATGTGTCTCAATGGTGTATTGTTATACTTGTGTATTTGATTTATTCTAATCCTTGAATCAATTATGAATGTATGCTTCTTGTAGTTTCCCTCTCTTGCCATTTTGCAGGATCTTGGTGTAGCTGGGCCAGTGAAAAAGCAAGGAGCTGGGAGCAAGCAGCAAGGAGAGAAGATTGGATCAACCATTAGCGAAAGACATCGGTTAGTGGATCTCTTTCTCCCCTATTTTACTTTCATAAAGAAGAAATCTTAGATAGCTTTGCTTCGATTGTTGCTGAGGTACTATCACCCTTAGAGTGGGATAGGGTCATTCCGTATTGGATACTTTTCCCAACAACACATTGTAAGATAGCAAAATAATTGAATTTCTTCCTATATCCAACACCAGAGTGTCAAGTGATGGTTGCAAATGGAAGAACCATAAATTTCTCTAGAAAGTTCCATAATATCAAGCTATCCATGGGAGAATATGTTTTGAATAGTCCAATGCTTTCCATTCCAATGGGTGGTGCTGATGTTGTACTAGGAGTCCAATGGCTACAATCTTTGGGTACGATAACTTTTAATTTTCAAGAACTCTTCTTGAAATTTTTTTCAAAAGGAAAGAAAATTGAATTAAGGGGTATCACAAGGAAACTGGGAAACATAATTAGCTCTAATGGCATGAAAAATCCTCTAAAGGAAGAACAATGTGGTGTAATTACACAATTATGTTCGCTAGAGGTTACCGCGTCGAAATCATCTATTTCTCCAGATCTTCAAAAAGTCTTGGTCAATCATTCCAAGGTATTTGAGACTCCCAAAGGCCTCCCACCTATTTGTGATCATGATCATGCTATTCATTTTCTAGGAAGTGTTCCTCCAAAAATCAAGCCTTACAGATATCCCTTTGCACAAAAGAGTGAAATTGAACATACGGCTGCAGAAATGCTAGAGGATGGTATAATTCAACCTAGTCAAAGTTATTTCACTGTTCTAGTAGTATTGGTGCCCAAGAAGGATGGATCATGGAGAATGTGTCTGGATTATAGGGAGATCAATAAGCTCACTATTAAAGATAATTTTCCCATTCCTCTCATTGATGAATTATTGGATGAATGGCATGGAGAAATTTACTTCAGCAAGTTGGACCTTTATGCAGGATATCATCAAATCAGAATAAAGATTGAAGACATTTCTAAAACAACATTAGAACTCATGAGGGTCATTATGAATTTTTGGTCATGTCTTTTGGCGTTACCAATGCACCTTCTACATTCCAAGGTTTGATGAATTCCATTTTCAAACCCTTAGAAAATTTGTGTTAGTATTTTTCGATGATATACTAATCTACAACAAGTCTTGGAAGGATCATGTTCAACATGTTGATAGAGTGCTCAGACTATTGGACGAGAAACAATTATATGCAAAAATTGTAGAATTTCCTGCAAATTCTCTACAAATCTACCTTTGAGATCTATGTAGAAAATCTGACTGTATATTAACTCGATAAGGCAATATACCAAAGCAAAATACTATAATCTACTTCTACTATCAAACTTGCGGAAGCTTAAAGATCGAGTTGAGTCAGAGCTGAACACATATAAACATAAGAAGAAGAATCAATGCACATGAAACACAAAAAATACTCAGGGGAAAGCCTCAGCTAAAAACCCCACTATCTGTATTATCATACAAGGTGGAAATACATCAGAATTATACAAAGACTTAGCTCTCACAGCTAGTCAGGTCTCAGTACAATCCTCCTGGATGCTCACAGGCAATCAAAGCTTCTCTAAAGCCTTCTACTCTGCCCTCCAAGCTCCTATTTCCTTGCACAATTACCTCTGGGATGATCTCCTTCACCCAGTGTAACATTGCTCTCACACACTGCTCTAACACACTATTAGAACTGCGCAATCCTCAAGGAACCTTACCTTGACTGCATGGATGAGTTTCCTTTATAGGAGAAAACATGCAAATGATAGTACAATGTCTTTGACATTTAATCTCAACTAGGTATTTCTTAGAATAGACATGCATGAGTTAATGATGAGAGAATCTTCAGTTATCTGGAGTACACTAGTTGAGTGCATGCATGCATCAACTGACTGATAACTCACAATTAGTTCCTCAAACAGTTTGGAACTAATTTAACTAGACTTAACTCAATAAACTGAGCTAACTAATTACAACTCAAATATAACTCAATCTTATATCCTTAATTAAGGGATAATCTCCTTAATTTAAGGGATAACTCTTGCATGACTTCAACAAGACTTCTAACTTGAATTTCTCCAACTAATTAATCCATAACGAATTAATTAATTATTTCCAAGTAGCTGGTGAGCCTAAATTCGAATTTAATTCACAATTTTAATTCAAGGACAAATTAAAATTGGAATATTCTGGATTCTATTTTTATCATTTCTTGTTGTTATTTTCAACAAAAAGCTCCAAATGTTTCTTTGGAGTACAAGAGGTGAAATACTTTGGTCATATTGTATCTCATGAAGGTGTTAAGGTAGACCCTCGACAACAACAAGTTCTCAAACTCTTAAAGGATAACCTCACTTTGGCATAGAATCAAATGAAACAACAAGAAGATCAACATCGTAGTGAAAGAAGTTTTGATATAGGCGACTGGGTATTTTTACGAATACAACCATACAAACAAATGTCCCTCAAGCAAGCTAAGAAGGATAATAAACTATCACCAAAGTACTATGGTCCTTACAAGGTGCTGCAAAACATTGGTACTATGGCAGACAAATTGGAGCTTCATGCATCTTCCCGAGTGCCCCCAGTTTTCCATGTTTCATGCTTAAAGAAGTTTATAAGTGACAAGATTCGAGTTCAAACAATATTGTCGAAACTTGACGAGGAAGGAAAAATCATATTGGAACCTGAAGTAGTCATGGAAATAAGAACCTGATAGCTACGAAATCGATCAATTTCAGAGTATCTCATCAAGTGGAAGAACTTACCCACTGAAGATTCCACATGGGAGGACGATAATTTTATACAGAAGCATCCAGAACTACTCAAGCATTGAGGACAACACTTTTTGAAGGAGAGGGGCATGTTAGGTCCCTATACTACTAGTGTAACCCCTTATTCTTATTAGTGCAACCCTCTTATTATATTGTTGTGCCCATGTAGTCCCCATATTTTTATTATTGTGCCCCATAAGAGCCCACAATTGTTATTTTTGTGCCCTTACATTATTATTGTTATGTCGGCTCTGATTACATTATGACCCCTTAGACTCCTATATATAGAAAGGAGGTCTTGTCATTTGTATCATCCAAGAATTGTTCATTTGTGTAATGTAAAGGAGGTTTCCCCTTTGAAGAGGCTGATTTCTAAGGCGTTGATCTATCTTTTTGTGAGCTGGTTCCATAACACAGGACTCCATGCCCAATAGACTTTCCCTACAATTTTCAACCAAATATTTGAAAAAACAACCTCAAAACTCAATAACTAGCCTAATATCTTAAAATAGAAATCTAAATCAGAAAGAGAGATCCCTCTCTGAAGCTGGAAGGGCTAGATCCCAGCTTTGCAAGTGGTTTTGTGGTTACCTCTGGGTTTCTCTCCACAACCTAGGGAAATTACGGAGTGATAACATTCTAGCGACCATACTGGGGACCTTGATATAAGATAAATTATTTTCATGGTAAATACTCCTTTCAAAGATTAAAGTTATTTCCAGTGTTTGACTGTGAAATAAATGTTATTAAGGTTGTTTTTCCACCCAGATTGTGTACATACATCCATATGTAAATAATCTATTGAAGATCTGGCTCCTAGAAAGATGATTCCATCCAGATCCTAACCCACCTAAAATTGTAAATAATCTTGAGAAGCTTATTAGGAAGAAGAATTTCATTGAGATCCAAGCAAGCAATAATCCATTTCCCAGAGTTAATTCTCTCCCTGAAAGTTTCATAACTATAGAGGATATTAAATTTGACTTACCTTTTGAGCACAGTGTTTTCTAAATGAAGTCAGAAATTTTTGTCCTCGAGACAGTTTTTGATGAAAATGTTTTGGAACCTTATATCTCAACACATCAACCTGTCATTCTAGATTTTGATGAAGATGTTATAAAACAATTTAACAAACTCAAAGTTTTGGTGTCTGGATTAAATTAGGTTGTTCAAAAAATATTTACTCATCAATCAAATGTTTCTTCTTCTGGCTCATCACCCACCCCTCCAGTGGTTTCTCTTATTTCCACTGTTCCTATTTCATCTACTGCCAATACTACTTCTATACCAACTCAAGTCATAATCCCATTTTCTTTACCACCCTCAACATCCACATCAATTGTAGTTTGAACTTCCTCCCATTTACTAGTCATGGTAGCTCGTTATGCCCCCCTTGTCTTGCCTGCACAACTTAATGCCATGCCACAATATTATCAAGGTCGAATACCTCAATTTGATGGCACAAGGAGAATCACATCACAACATCACATAGACATAATGAATGATTATTCAGATTTGTAAGAAGTTGATGAAGATGATGTGAAAATCAGTCTCTTTGCACAAAGTTTGACAGGATAAGTTAAGAAATGGTTCAGGGCATTGCCAATAGATAGTATAGCATATCTCCCACAATTTCATTGAAGTTTTATTATAAGGTGGGAAGTAAAGAAGAATCCTCTTCAAATCTTGGCTGAATATGAGAGTATAAAAAGAGATCCTAGTGAAATAGTTCAAGATTACTGCACTAGGTTCAATAATATTTATAGTTCCATTATAGCAGCAATACAACCTCACCAAGGTTAGCTATGATTAAATTTCTAGATGGTTTTGATGCAGATATGTCTTATCAAATTAGGGAGAGAAATACCGCTACCTTAAAGGAAATGGAAAGGAATGCTGTTAGGGTGGAATCCAAATTATTGGCAAAGAGAGCAAGGTTAAAGGTTGAGAGAAGAGTCACAGTCAAAGAAGAACCTTCTTCTTCTTCATCAGATGCAAAGTTAGACACCTTAGTTAAAACCATGGAAAGAATGATGGAAAGGATAAGTTTAACTGATAGGGCTCCACCAAGAGAAACTCAAGGGGGTCCTCAAATCAGAAATCCTAATTTTAGGAAGAATCCACCCCAAATTAAACAGAGAGAGAAAAGAGGCCCAGCTGATCAGTAGAAAATTAGACCTCCATTCCAAGAGAATTATGCAGATGAAGAAGTTGAGATAGCTGAGGACCTTGAAGAAAATCAGATAAATCTATTTGGGGAAGGAGAAATTGACAATATTTTCTTAACTAAGGAAGAACAAGATCTATTCTTGTTATCACAGCCAGAAGTCATCCCTGTAAAGTCAGATGATTATAAAAAAGGATACCAAAATTCTATCATGGAGGTACACAAACAATACAATTTGAGAAGTAAGAAGACTGTTGCAAATCCTCCCAAGAAGATTCAGAGTGATGCCCCTTCCACCAGCTAGGTAAAGGATGATTCTCAAAGGGATACTTCTCAAAAACATGATGTAGGTATCAAGGAAGTTGATAAACCTCAAAAATATTTTAGTATTGAGAATGAATTAGCCAAGGTAAAAAATTATATTCCTATGACATAATTGATTAACAAGAACGCATATAGATCTCAGGTCATGAAGGAATTAAATATCGAGGAGGGAATAGACACAGTCAACTTAACTGATACCAACCTAAATTATTGTTTGGGCGTAAATTTGAAGGAAAGTCTTAGGATGGTAGTGTGCCACCCTTCTATGCCATTTTGAACATCTATACTACATTCTACGCAATCCTATGCTTTATTCTAGTGGCTCCCACAATCTTATGCCTAGATTCTTTATGGAAAAGTTAGGATTAGATATAGCAAGATCCTACAAAGATTTATATTCTTTTGATTCTAGAAAAGTAAGATTCTTAGGTCTCATCAAGGATTTATGTGTGACTCTTTCTCAAGTCCCAACAAATATTTTGGTAATGGACATTGCAATGGCAAACATACCTCCCAAATATGGAATGCTGCAATCAAGATCATGGGGAGAAAAACTACAGGGTACCTTGTAGATGGACATGACATATGCTACAATTCTTATTTTTGGTCAACATAAAAGGTTGTACAAGGAAGAATTAATGAAGTATATGGTAAGTAGAAAAGACAAACCAAATAATTATCCCCTGTATTCTGTGAATTCAGATATGGATTCCTTCATCCTATATAATGACGTATGTGCAGAAGAGGAAGTGTCGGACTTGAAAATTGAATTGAGAAAAACAAAGGAGATGAAATTAGATGCTAGGAAGGAGGATGAAGACGGTGAAGCCTTTTTGAACATGGATTTTGATGGGGCAATGAGTAAGGAAGGAGCAGGGGTAGGTGTTTAGGTCTTAAATTCAAAAACAGGTATAGCAAAGGGATATTCTTACAAGCTCAATTTCCAATGCACAATTAATATAGTTGAGTATGAAGCACTGATTTCAAGACTGCAACTTTTGAAAAGGTTGGGAGCTAAAACAATTTTTGTATGGCAATTTTGAACTCATCGTTAGTCAAATAAAAGGTGAGTACTCATCTAAACACCCTAGACTAAGGGCCTGCATAAATGGTGTATTATATTTTCTGCAATGTTTCCCAGATTATTAGCTCTCTCTAATTCCTAGGGGACAAAATATCTTAGCTGATGCATTGGCTACTTCAGCCAACATTTGTAAGATGCCTTTTCATCCTAATAGGAAATTTGAGATGGAAGTGAAGCATAGGCTAGTTTTTCCAAATAACATTATATATTGATAGGTTTTTGGTAGTGATAAGCAGGTAGAAAAATTTTACAGTTAAAAGAAGAATTTGAGAATGTACATATTGATTCAGATAACAATGTAGATAATGATATGAATGAAATAGTGTTGAATGAGATTGATAAAAATCCAGAAGAGCTTGAGGTCCTAAAATTGAAAGACAATGTGTTTCCAAGGGGTTTGGTACCATTAGAAGAGCTCTTTGGTTTGAATGATGTGGTTAAAAATCCAACGATAGAACCTGTAGGAGTTGAGGTTGAAGATTGTAATATAGGTACTAAGGAAAAATCCTAATATTGTAAAGTTTTCCAAGTCCTTACCTCCCAATGAAAAACAGACGTATATTGATCTACTAAGAGAATATTATGTTGTGTTTGCTTGGGGTTATGAAGACCTAAAGGCATATGATACTAGTATTATACAACATACCACTCCCATCAGAGAGGACCAAAAACCTTTGAGAAGAATTAAGGAGGGTAAATCCAGTTCTATTATCCTTGATAGAAAAAGAGCTTAAAAAACTTTTTGATGCCAAAATCATTGTGCCTTTAATATTTTCAAAATGGGTGTCAAATCTAGTGCGAACAAGGAAAAAGACAGGAGAAATAAGACTATGTGTAGATTTCAGAAATATGAACAAAGTGTCACTTACAGATAACTACCTGTTGACGGTCTTGGACTCGCCAACATGTCAAGGTGATCTCCCTAGTAAGAAGTCCCAATTAGACCTCAGACCGTTTGGTGTAGGAATCCCAGTAATGGGTCGTAAGGTAATGCCTTGACTGCGATGTCGCATAGAGGCAAGTAGTATAATTATGTCAGTAGCAAGGGTGTGACTGATGTAGTGAGACAAGGAAGGTGTATGAGAGGTTCCAACACTTCGAAGGGGGAAGGAGGTGAAGGTGAGTTCTAGGTTGAAATGGATCAGTCCCAACTTGGCTAGGAACACACAACACAAAGGAAATCCACAAATTTCGGTGGAGCAATCCACTTGGATGCAACATTCACATCATACAAGGTAAGATAGCACGTACAACACTCACAGATCAGTCTGAGATGAGTGTGATGGTTTTTATAGAAAGGTTCAAGTGAAAGGTCTATCTGATGTTCAGAAGAGTAGTCGACACGAACGGTGACAGCATGAACAACATATGCAACACATTAATAACAATATTCATATAATTGCATGTGAATCAGTTCATACACAAGTACACAACTTAAACAACATATATCATTAAAGCAACCGAAGCAGTACAACTACAATAACAACATATGCATGAAAAAGTGTTGGCTCTTATTATATAAAGAATTGTAAGTCACAATCATATAATACATCCATGTAAACATGCTAGCCCCAATAGTGGAACATTCCAGCCACATCTGCTTGCTCCTCCAAAGAGATGTACTAGCTCTGTCTAGTGGAGAATCCAAGGCGCATTACAATATTGTCCAAGCCTTCTTCAAGATAGTCTTAGTAGAAGCTTGGCTGACCAAAAGCCCATAGCAAAGGGTGGTGTGACCCTTGACATTCCCCTTTGTGATAGTTCAACTACCCTCATGATTCTTCACCTACTCTATGATTGTTACATCCAACCATTGACACTTGACTTACACTTGCATGACTCAACATTACAATGCACATGCACTCATGTGAGATAACATGGCTTGAGCAAGCCTTGCAAGACATCACTGACACTCGGTCCGCTGTGATGAGACCATTCTTTGACATGCTTGTGATGGTTAAGCTGGTGAGTTGATGCCAATCCTGGTCATCCATGGTGGTGTGTATGCACCTCATTGTGACATCTTGCTGAAGCGAACTCTTGCCTCTGTTGCAACCGGTGCATTGGTTCAGACCCTTCATCCAACTTGTCTGCTAACATGCACCCGGTCTTCTTGGGTGCGGTTGAACTGGCAGCACAATAATGCATAGTGTCTGTGCTAATCTTCAAGTGTGTGCTGGTGGTCATGTGCATCAACTTGCCGAAGTACTTGTTCAACTCCAGTTGGACTTGCTTCTTGTCTTCACCTTGGTGAGTGTGTTGAATGGGTTGGGTTGCATACGTGTGCACAATGACATGCATGCTGCTGAATCCCTTGCATGTGATCAACAACACTACTCACCATGTATGCTCCATGTTAGCTACTGGGATGGATCTTTAACTTGTATGGGCACAATTTCATCTGTGAGTGAAAGATGTGCCCACTGCTGTTCCTAATCTTGCTGCAACTCATTTGTCTATCTGTGCAACTTCATGTTCTTCCTTGATTTGATGCTTCAACACATGCAACTTCTTCTTTGTTCCATTCTCTGTCTTTGCACAATATTCATGTTGTGCCATCACGTCATAGCCGAAGTCTCCAAAGTTTCTTTCATCATCAATGAATCTACTTGAGCTTGCAAACTTGTTCCGCCTCTGTGTTGTCAACAACCCTCCTCTTGCATTCATTGCATTTGGTATGTTGTTTTCATCTGCTATTCATGATGATGTTCATTGTGATGTTGCTGCTATCCTATCTTGATGTCCTTATCTATGAACAACTTGATGTCTTCGTGGGTAGGCAAGTCCATAGACACTTGATCGACTCCAACCCCAAATGTGCTTTGGCCCAGGTGAGTAGGGTTAACCACTACACAGACGATCGCTATCACGCAGCGGTTGGAAAAAATGAAGGATGCCTAAGCGCTCAAGGCCCAAGTTGATGCAGTGCGGTAATAGGAAGCAGTACTCAAAGAACGTATCCAGCCCTGGCTCGATGAATCATTTAGCATATCTACAACTATTGAAGGCAAGGTAGTGCATATGCAGGCAGTATGTGAGATCGAGCAAGCAACTGCAAGTGATAGGGATGCATCAGCGGCTCACTTGGAAAAGGTACAGAGGCTCGCAGCCGAATTTGTTGTAGAGACAGGCGATATGCAGAAGTTGTTGATCGACCTTCGCGTGAAGATTCCTGCACCAGCTGAGTGACTCGAGACGAGTCACGATGATTGTGTTGGGGGACTGTTGGGCAGCAGAAGCCCTGCGCAACAGTCATGGGGCACAAAGCCCGAGATTTTGGGTAAAGGTAGGGTAAAGACTCCGCAGGATGCACGAAGCGCGATTTGTAATAAGTTGAAGTCAAAGGGTATTCCACCCAAAAATAATGTAAAGAAATGTAAGTTGAGTCGACCCGCCCACAGATCATGGTCCATGGAAAGGTATAAATAGAGCGAGGTAGAGGTAGTTAAGTTTTGTTGTACGATCTTGGATATGAAATGTAATGGGTTCTTAAGGAGAACAATCAGAAAGCATCTGTAAGTCCAAGTCGAGGGTTTGGGTAGTGGATAGAGGCTCTTCAGCTGTGTGCACAGAGGCCTGGAAGAGTCCGCAGCTGTGTGCGCGGACCCCTGCCGCTGAGTGTGCAAGGAGGATCTGGATGTATTGGTGAAGAAAGATAATAAAGATAAGTGGCTTTTGTAGTTCTATGTTAAATCTGAAGTATCACGGATCTAGTTTTTTGTATGGTTAATATCACTGTTTGATCTATTCGTATATGCTTACATCTTGAAAACATGTGAATCTATGTTTAATCTAAGTGCGCAAACTGGATAAATCTGATAAATGTTTGCTTAAATAGCCCTCTAAGTAGATCTAATTCACAAGTAAATAGCACACTAATAGAAAGTAAGGGTTATTCTGGGTCCGAATCTGCGCAAATCTAGGCTTGACCCAGGTTCGGAAGAATTATTTAGCCAAACAAACCCTGCAGCTACCGGCCCTTTCGGCAACAGTCTGCGGAGCGCGGACTGAGGTCTCACCTGATGTAGTAGGGGAGGGTGCTAAAACCAGGTTTCAGTACCCTTGGGATGTCTAGATGTGGTCTGGGGGTTTCGCGCACCATTCTGCAGCTTTGCACTGCTTTGTATTCGCACAAATTCGGACCCAAAATAACCCTTACTTTCTAGTAGCACGCTGTTTACAGATCTAATCTATTTGACGAAGTATTGTGAATCAAATCTACTTAGAGGGGTCTTTAAGCAAACATTTATCAGATTTATCCAGTTTGTGCACTTAGATTAAACACAGATTCACATGTATTCAATATGTAAGCATATACGAATAGATTAAACAGTGATATTAACCATACAAAAAGATAGATCAACGATACTTCATATTTAACACAGAATTATAGAAGCAACTTATCTTTATTCTCTTTCTTCACCAATACATCCAGATCCTCCCTGCGCACTCAGCTACAGGGTTCTGTGCACACAGCTGCAGAGCCTCTATCCACTACCCAAACCCTTGACTCGGACTTATAGACGCTTTCAGATTGTTCTCCTTAAAAACCCATTACATTTCAGATCCAAGATCATACAACAAAACTTAGCTACCTCTACCCATAGAGCCTCACTCTATTTATACCTTTCCATGGACCGTGATCCATGGGCGGGCCGACTCAACTTACATTTCTTTACATTATTTTTGGGCGGACTACCCTTTGACTTCAACTTATTACAAATCGCGCTCCGTGCATCCTGCGGAATCTTTACCCTATCTTTACCCAAAATCTCGGGCTTTGTGCCCCATGACTGTTGCATGGGGCTTCTGCTACCCAATAGTCCCCCAAAACAATCATCGTGACTCATCCCGAGTCACTCAGCTAGTGTGGGAATCTTCATGCGGAGGTCGATCAGCAACTTCTGAATATCGCTTGTCTTTGCAACCAATTCGGCTACGAGCCTCTGTACCTTTTCCAAGTGAGCTGCTGATGCATCCCTATCACTTACAGTTGCTTACTCGATCTCACATATTGCCTGCATATGTGCTAGCTTGCCTTCAATAGTTGTAGATACACTAAACACTTCATCGAGCCAGGGCTAGATACGTTCTTTGAGTACTGCTTCCTGTTGCCGCACCGCGTCAACTTGGGCCTTGAGCGCCTGGGCCTCCTTCATTTTGGCCAACCACTGCGTGATAGTGACCATCTGTGCAGCCCCACGAGCGATGTCGTAGGCCTGCTATAACTCGTGTGCCTCAATGTCCACTTTTTGTATGGTTGGGTCCTCTTGAAGGGATGTGAGTATCCCGAGAGACTAACCTAGTAGTTCTGAGCATTCGCGAATAACACTGCTCATTATTTCCAATCCAGCTAGAATTTCGCTGCGGCGGCGTTCCCGTTCGGCCGGGGGTGTGCGTGGCCAAGCCTTGAGATGGAGCTCTACAACTTGTAACGTTAGTTCCTCCTGGGCTCTTACGGCCTCTGCTTGGGCCGTTCGAAAGCCGGTTGCCATGTGTTGAATCTTGGTATCTGGTGGGAAGTCCCTGGGGATGGCTAGCTCTAGTACCCTGCTACATGCCTCCGTCACAACTTGTTCTACTTCCTGGTATCATGCGGACAAGTAATCATGCTGGAGAGTGACCTGTTCTAATTTTGCCTTCTGCTCGGTCAAGATGTGGAAAGCGCGACCTTCCCTGGCTCAAAACTCCTGAGTTACTCCCTCTTGGAGTAGGTATAGTACTTCTCTAGATAGGGCGGCTAGATTTAATTCCCAACTACATTCCTCGCCTGCGGCTACTGCTTGGACAACACCTGCTGGCAACGGTAGGGTGTGTGGCATGTGCGTGTTGACCATCTGCGCGGTGGCAGCTGTATCTTCTGCTAGCTGTTAGGTGACCCAGCCTGGGGGTCGCTCTTGTAATGCCTACAAATGTGCTCTAATCTCCCCCAACACAGTTGTTTGTTCGGTAATTAGTGTGGGAAACATGCTGGTGGTAAAATTGCTTGCTGGCTGGCTACTGCCCATGAATTCTTTTTCTAGAGCCTTCGGTGTTTTGGAATTTTTTTGGGCGGCTGATGATTCCTTGGCGCGCAATCACTTGAGGTGGTCCTGCATCATCGTTTCCTGTTGCGCGTCCTGTTCCAAGTCCATTCCCTGATCTGCTTGGTTCCCTTTTGTTGTCGGGCTCGTGGTAACTTCCTGCTGCAAAGTGGCTTGTTGTTCCTGACGTGTCTTTTTTGCCAGTTGAGTGAGTCGTTGCTGGCATTCCTTCTTCTGCTATTGTGCCGCCAGCCTGTTGAGAATGGCTTTGTCCAAGGTGCACCATTCCAAAGGCCACGCTGCTAATACTGAGTAAATGGCATCATCTGTTGCAAGGAACGGAAGTGTGACCCATGATCGCTCTAGATCCTTTCACGTGCGGATATACAAGTAATGCATGTCTGCTTTGAACTCAGCCATGCTCTAAAAAATATTTTAGATTGTGGGGGACATGCATGGTCTTCGAGCAATCCGTGTCCATATATGATGAGCCCCAGAAATGAGTAATTATATGGGCTCATTCAACCTCCTAATTTGACTTAATCCACCATTCTCATTTTTTTATTGCATGTTTTTGATTATATTTATGCTAATAGAGTGAATTGGGTTAGTCATTATGCCAACAAGTCTAATGTGTGCTTTATGCAATATTTTTGGTCAATTTTGAGACAAAATCAAAGGTTTTAATGAGCACTTGGCAGCCAAATTCGTGGAAGAACAAGGGAGAGGATTTGTAGGAAGGTGTCCCCTTCATTTATGAGCCCTTACCTCAAATTCTCCATCAAAAACTCAGAGCACAAGGGGCAGCCAAGCAAGTCAAGTAGGACTGCTGTTAACTGCAAATTTTGGTAGCCAAGTCCCTAAAGTTTAGAAGGACTGTTGGGGTCCTCAATTTGTATAAATAAGAAGGTTGAGGGCCTCATTTGGAGTTAGCCAGTTTGTAGTTCAATTTTAGGAGGAGTTAGTAAGATGTTAGTTAGATTTTAGTCAGTAGGTTAGCTCTGCATTTCAACACATTTTCAAGCTTTTTCTTGTGGACAGTTTTTGGGATGTAATTATTCTTTTGATTAATAAAGATGAATCCAGCTTTGCACTACCTCTAATCTTCCTTAGGAGGCTGTAGCTCTTGGGGTTGGGCCCAACCCAAGTGCCCAGTACCTCCTTTGTGTACTTTTATGTGTCTTTGTTGCATTCTTAGAATAAAATCTGTTATTTAGGTTAAAATCTTGCTTTGTTACTTAGGTTTCTTTTGATGATTAAAATAGCTTTCCATATTTCAAGTGATTTAACAGGTTGGTAACAGAAAATATCTTCGAAAAAGGCCATCAAGCAACCCTTGATCTCACCTCTCCCTCCTTGGGACCATGAGCTGAGACCAAGGTGTCCTTGCTGCCATAAAAACACTGTTCTTGCTTCTTCATGCAATTTCTAGTGTTAGATTCTTAGTTGCAAAATTTAGTACCAGTTGTGGTTACATGCTTAGATCAATTCTTGCTTGGTTACCATAGTTTTTTTACATGATTTGCTGCCAATAAACTTTTGTTCATCACGCTTATGGTTTCTAGGTTAAAGTAGGTTAAAGTAGCTAGATCTTTGGTTTTCTTAGTCTTTGTTTGATTAGTTTTGAAAAATAACGTGCAGAGCACCTGTGAAACCTCCTCTCCTACCCTTACCCCATCAATGCAACCTGCTTTGTCCTCTAACTCAGATTCTTGCCTCTCGTTTGCCACGTTTTCTCACTTTTCCCTAGCTCCTACATTCTCACACAACATTGCTTCTCTTATCTTCGAACCAACCCAATCGCCTTAACCACTCTTCATCCTCATTCACCAAGTTCTAGACCTCCTCACACCCTTATCTCACCTCCATACCCACTTCTTCACCTTTTTTCCACCATCAGCCCTTCAAAATTCCCTTTCGGAACATCTTATAGAAACATCCTGTAGAACCCCTGCAGACTTCCTGTAGAAGCTCAAGAAAGCGGTTTCTTGAGATACGATCAATGTGAAACTCTCTAGAAGGGTGCTAGGGACCCCTTAGGCCCTCTTCTCACCTTCCCAACCTCATGCAAGCACCTACTCCATTTCCTTTCGCCTCTGCACAATCAAAAATAGTAAAGCACATGCATAATAATTCTGCAAAATTACTCAAAAATGCAAAAAGATGTTTTTTTTCCATATTTCACTTCAGAAGTAGCTTAGTCACATGCATTTTACCTTTATAGAATGAATGGCATCTCTTAATGTAGCTTTCATCCTTTTTCTTGCATCAGTAGGGTTAGTTGGTAAAACTAGGGTTTGTTAGGGTTTTCATTTCCTTTCAGCTTTTAGTTTCTTTCTGCAAGCAGATTAGCCTCCTTTGAGTTAGCTTTCATACATCAGTTAAAAGCTTCTTCTAAGAGCTCATGGAAGTTGGCTTAAGCTCCTAGTGAACTTGTGCCAGCTGATCAAGTGACAGTCGTGGCAAGAGCTAGTACTTGTGCATATAGCACCGTCGCTTCCAAGTTTGTTACGAACTACCGGTTGATAAAAGTAAAGAAGGGAGTCCCAGGAGTTGCAGCATTATTGCTACAATACTGGGGCCCACCAGTATATTTCCTTCCCTGGAGGTCCAAAACGCCCGGATTGCAGAAACCCTTGCTGCGTCCTTTGTAGCCCAAAGCGAAATATATCGCATGGCTTCAGGTACACTATCCTCCAAGCTGGGAAACTGGCTTTCCTATGGCAATTCTCCTGTAACTAGAAGGATTGATAAAAGCAACCATGCGTAATGAAATGCCTTACCTTTGTCCTGTGCTTCTTGACAATTGGTCAGGAGTTCAGTGCATAAAAATTGTGCCCAATTGAACTGAACCCCCTCAGTGCACTGCCTTGCCAATGAAATGACAGGGGTTGGAACCTAATTCGAGCGACATTTTCTCATGAGTTTACCAGCTAGGAATTGAGTGGTGACTCGTACCGCGTGATCACTGATGTTTGCTATGACATACCCTCACTTTCCTTTATCCAAATGGTATTTCTCCGTCACTGTTTCAACGAGGCCTCCCTCGCTACTGGTTCCTACTATGTCTGCGGGGTTATTCCCTTTAAGCGGCAGGTGCGTAATCTAGTAGATTAGGTCGGCTATGATCGGGTTTGGCTCTTCCAACCAGAGATATCCGTCATGTATGAGACATAGCATCTGGGAATCACAAATATGGTGATAGTCATGAGGTGATAGTGAGGTATCCACCTGAGATTTATCAGTCCCACCTTCTCCACACCTAGTAACCACTTCTGCGGCAATAACTTGTCTTCGGCTAGTTCGGGGAACTTGTCACTGTTTGCAAGGTCCCAATATATGAATTTGATGCTTGGAACATGCCCCATTGGCAACCCTTTGAACCTTATGTCGTCCGAAAGAAGCGGTCTCTGGAGCGTAGTCTTTGCAGCATCCACGTCTTTCAGTATCTTGGTCGTCCTGGTCCACGGAGAAAGATACGGGGTAAACGATGGAAGTTGGAATGTAGCTTCTTCTTCCTCCACCTATGCGTCAATCTGATCAATGAAGGCTTGCAGATCGTCATCCTCCTCAGTGGGTTCGGTGGTGACTGCTTTGCCTTTGTTAATTGTCGGTTGTTTGTTGAGTCTTGATGAGGTTCGGATTGTTCCTACCATTTTCTTGTTCTTCCTGGGTCCAGGGGTACGTGGGGACTTAGTCTCAGATTGTTCCTACCGTTTGCTTGTTCTTCCTGGGTCCAGGGGTACATGGGGACTTAGGAAGTTTGGGAACTTGAGTCACGTCCTCGGGCTCTTCCTGATTCAGTTGCATCTCCTCTGTGACCCGTGCTCGAGTTCTTGCCATGGTACTCATGGGGTACCTGGTAGCCGCGTACTCGCTGTTTTTTGCTGGTTCAAAGCACTAAAGGTCCAGTGCCGACCACAAACTATGAGATTTGAAAAAACCCCCTCCCTCCGTTTTTAGTTTATTAGTGGTGTTGAGTCGGCAGATCTTTGCGTATCTCGTCCGAAATTCTCGTCTTAATGTCCCGTCGCCCGCTCCTCTCTAACGTAATCTGACCTTGCTGTCAGGACCAATGTTGCTAATGGTCATATTTTGACTTTTCCCCACGGTAGCGCCATCCTTTGGGCACAGCTGCAATCTTGTGGACTCCCTGACTTGGTACAGAATCCTTTTGCCACGCTCGTTTTCCGTAGATTGGTTTATAGTCCCACGCCTTCTCTCAACTGCTCGAGGTGCTGAGACTATAGTTTCTACTACTAGTTAGGTGCTTGCACCTTTGGTGTGAGTTTAGAACTGCCCTGCTAGCCCGAGCCACGAGCACCTCTCAAGCATTTGGGTAGTCGGTTGGGGGATTATGTTCTTCCGTGAGTGTGAGCGCAGCCATGATAGCAGGGTCGCAGTTCATTCCTGGTCTACTCTGCTCGATCCATCCCTTCGTAGCGCATGTTGCTTCCACAGTGTATTGATGCTGCGGGGCCTGCGGCTACTTTGTCTTTTCTGAGCTTCCTTCTGTCGTCTATTATAGGCCCAGAAAACCCGTGGTATCGCAACTTCCCTGAGCCCCTGCTAACCTTGGCGTCGACCGCTGGTGCACCAATCCATTGGGGTGGCTTTGGACTACTAATTCTAAGTTGATTGTATGTCCACACCTCAGACACCTGTAGCCTATGCTGGCAAAGAATGCTTACTTCATTTCGCTCTCCTGGCCATGCGCGCACCTGCCTGCGACATCTTCGCCCTTTCCTTCGCATCTTTGGAGCTACACCCTTTCCTAAAGCAGCTGTATCGCGGGATGCAGATATCTCTGGCTATTCCTTTGCCCCTATTGTCAGCATCCTATTACAATTGAGCGTGGTTACTTCATGTAGCCAGTTCTTCCATTGTTCAATCTCTTCATTTGAGTTCGATGTGCAAGAAATATCACGGTCCCATGAGAGTCTACCATCCACTGTTGGATTTACCCTATCCTGATCTTGCACTGTAATCTTGTAGATACAGTCCAACTCCCCATCGCTGTCTTCATTGCGCATGGGCTCAGTATATCGTGCCCCCTCCGCTGGATCCAACGGGACCACTACGCGGAGAGATTTCTTTTCGAATATCATTTTTCGTTTCTTGAGGTTGATGATTCCATTCATATCAGTTGCCCAATCTATCCCTAATAGTGTAGGATATGGGTTACTATCATCCACAATTTCTATGACTTCAAAATCGGTTTGGGTGCTGGCACCATCGATGTCTACTGTAACCTCGTGCAGTCTTCCCATAGGCAGAATCTTTTGTTGGTTAGCCATCCGTAATTGAATCGGCGACCATTGCAGTGGAGGCCTGCCCATGCATTCCCAAGTCTGCTTTGGTAGGACATTCGCGTCAGACCCCAAATCTAAAATGACCTGATCCATCTCATAGTCTCTGATCTGGACAGTCAGTCGCATTTCCCGGCCCCTGCGCAAAGCATGTTTGCCTAATTTTTAGACCATTCGCGGTTCGTCTGCTCCCACGCATCGAGTTACTAATTCTTGAAGCTCCTTTACTGCTTTAGCATCCCTGAGTAAGTTCTTGCAAATTTCCAAGAAGGTGGTTTTCATAGAAGTACCCTTCTCTGATCCGAAATTGATCCTTACTTTCCGACATAGAAGCTTCCGTGAAGTTCTTCTTGGCTTCCATAAAGGTTTCCTTCACACGCTCCAAGTCAAAGTCTGGTTGTTTTGGGGGGGCCTTACGGACCCATGCATCTGTCTCTGGCTGCTTCCCCTTATCCTCTCCAGTGGTGGCGCCACTTCCGAGCATCATATTTACATTAGGATCCTCCGCGTGGGTTCAACCTTCATCATTTGGACATTCTAAGTGGGGTTAGCTGGAAGCACCCCCTTTTCTCGCATCTGAGCAATTAGCATGGGGAAATCGACTGCTTCGTGGTCAAATTGGTAACAATAAGGACAATAGGCTTTGGTCAAGTTCGTGCAATCCCATGCATAATGCCCCGGCCCTCCTCAGTTATAGCAAATTAATTGTCGTCATCCCCGTCGAGGTCCATTCCCCCGCGGCCCTGTCCGCGTCCTTGGTATCTCCCCATGGTAGCAGTGTGGTGGGATCTTGCCTGCACACCTCCATTTGCATCCTATAAGCAGGTGTTCGACCCATCAACATCTCATAACTACGGCAATTTCTTTCATCATGGCCCACCGTTCTGCATAAGTTACAAAATAACTGTTGAGGAGGGGGTTGTCTTAAGTTTGGCAATAGGTGACAATTATCCGTGGCATGCTTTCCTCCCACCTGACAGATTGCGCACCAGAGTGCAGGCGCCATACTTGGCCCAGCTGGTATCTCTAGTCGCAACGCTATTGGTCCCCCTCCTGTCACATAGTTCTTGAAGATCAGACAGTGGTCTTTATCGTGGCCCTATCCCTTACATTTGATACACCACACTTCTTCCCTTACCTCTGTCCTAAGCGCATGTCCTTGTTTCAAGCTTCGCATCTCTAGACATAAGTTTTGTATTTGCGCTTGGATTTTCTGTACTCCCAACCCTGGATCCTATATTGGGGTTTCATGCAGCCGCATTGCTGCCTCTAGCGCTTCATCTTAGGTTGAGATATTTTTTTGCGATAGAGCCGATCTCAGATATGGCGTTAATGATGTGATAAACTAAGCGCGGTGCTGCGCATCCGACAGTGTCATGTTAGCCTCGTAGATGGTGCTTTTCAACCTTTGATCTAGATCCCACAAGGTTTCACCAGGCAACATTACAATTTCCTTTAACCCAATAACCGACTATGTTTCTGACTTTGGTCACCCAAATTCCTTGTTCAGTGCCTCCTTGATTGCTGTTATTCCTTCATTTGGATGATCATTTGAATATTTCATGTACCAGGTCAGGGCACGGTCACAACGTGCTAACTAAGGTAGCCTTTTTGATGTTATCATCTGTGATGCCCTGAGCATCCCATACAGATTTTATCACAAACCAGAACTAGCCCAGTTCCTCATTTCCTACACCTTTGAATGTTGGCAGCTGGACTGCGCTCGCCATCCCGAATTTTGGTGGTGGTGGGGTTGGAGGTGGGGTTGGTGTTGGAGTGAACGGATTTGATGTAGGTGGGGTGGTGGCATGGACGGAGGTGGTACCAGTGAGAAGCGCTCCCTAATCAACCAGACCACACTTCCTGGTGAAAACCTGATGAGGTCCTCCTCGCTTTCCCATGAAATAGAGGCCAAAGGACTGTTTTCTACCCCTCCTGTTCCGCGGTAACCTCTTCTGCTCCATGTTACTCCAGACATCAATAAACGCGCATAATCTATTTTTCACACAACAGCATCTTAATCCAAGTATTCAATGATTTGATATACCTACCCCGAGGTCCTTGAAGAAACCACCTTTCTGCCTCGCTATAGCTCACAGTTGTATCTATCGCGAACTTAGTGATAAATCCTCCTATTACCTGATCCAGCCAATGATCTATTGTGCGCGCGATTTTATCTTCGGTGGCTTCTAGCCTATGCACCAATTCCAGAGTCCACACAATAGGCTAGTCCAATCTGCACCTTCCCACACTATCAGCTAGCCTTGCGATCCACTCGTACAACTCTACTGGAAATGTCGCGAAGAAGACTTCGTGAATATCTGTGTATATATAGCAGTCCAACCAATCTTCCTTCGATATCCGCGGATTTCTATTTTCCTGAACTGCGAACTCGTGGAGTTTCAAATCCCACCAATCTTCAATCTCTTTCTTTGTAGGGTTCCAATGACCCAACATCAGACGCCCCTTAGGCAAATCTTGGTCCCGACAACGGAACCATTTTTTGGCTTATATGGGCCTGACCCAGGTTCGGAAGAATTATTTAGCTAAACAAATCCCGTAGCTACCAGCCGTTTTGGCAACAGTCCGTGGAGCGAGCACTGAGGTCTCACCCGAGGTAGCAGGGGAGGGTGCTAGAACTAAGTTTCCACACCCTTGGGATGACAAGATGTGGTTTGGAGGTTTTGCGCACCGTTTTGCAGCTTCGTGTTGCTCTGTATTCACGCAGATTTGGACCTAGAATAACCCTTACTTTCTATTAGCGCATTGTTTACGGATCTAATCTATTTGACAAAGTATTGTGAATCAGATCTACTTAGAGGGGTCTTTAAGAAAACATTTATCAGATTTATCCAGTTCGCGCACTTAGATTAAACACAGATTCACATGTATTCAAGATGTAAGCATATACGAATAGATCAAACAATGATATTAACCATACAAAAAGCTAGATCCGTGATACTTCAGATTTAACACAGAATTATAGAAGCAACTTATCTTTATTCTCTTTCTTCACCGATACATCCAGATCCTCCCTACGCACTCAGTTGCAGGGGTCCATGCACACAATTGCGGACTCTTCCAGGCCTCTGTGCACACAGCTGCAGAGCCTCTATCCACTACCCAAACCCTCGACTCAGAATTACAGACACTTTCAGATTTTTCTCCTTAAAAACCCATTACATTTCAGATCCAAGATCATACAACAAAACTTAGCTACCTCTACCCATAGAGCCTCACTCTATTGATACCTTTCCATGGACCGTGATCCATGGGCGAGCCAACTCAACTTACATTTCTTTACATTATTTTTTGGCGGACTACCCTTTGACTTCAACTTATTACAAATCGCGCTTCGCACATCCTGTGGAGTATTTAGCCTATCTTTACCCAAAATATCGGGCTTTGTGCCCAATGACCATTGCGCGGGGCTTCTGCTGCCCAACAAGCAAGCCTTGCAAGACATCATTGACACGCGGTCTGCGGTGATGAGACCAACTCTTTGACATCCTTGTGATGGTGAAGGTGGTGAGCTAATGCCAAGCTTGGTCATCCATGGTGGTGTGTATGCACCTCATGGTGACATCTTGCTGAAGCGAACTCTTGCCTCCATTGCAACCAGTGCATTGGTTCAGACCCTTCATCCAACTTGTCTGCTAACATGCACCTGGTCTTCTTAGGTGCGGTTGAACTGGCAACACACTAACGCATAGTGTTTGTGTTGATCTTCAAGTGTGTGCTGGTAGTCATGTGCATCAACTTTCCGAAGTACATGTTCAACTCCAGTTGGACTTGCTTCTTGTCTTTGCCTTGGTGAGTGTGTTGAATGGGTTGGATTGCATGCATGTGCACAATGACATGCATGCTGCTGAATCCCTTGCATGCGATCACCAACACTATTCACCATGTATGCTCCATGTTAGCTACTGGGATGGATCTTTAACTTGTACGGGCGCAGTTTCATCCATGAGTGCACGATGCGCCCACTGTTGTTCCTGATCCTGCTGCAACTCATTCATCTATCTGTGCAGCTTCATGTTCTTCCTTGAGTTGCTGCTTCAACACATGCAACTTCTTATTTGTTCTGTTCTTTGTCTTTGCACAATCTTCATGTTGTTCCATCTCCTCATAGCCGAAGTCTCCAAAGTTTCTTTCATCATCAATGAATTTGCTTGAGCTTGCAACCTTATTCTGTCTTCGTGTTGTCAACAACCCTCCTCTTGCATTCATTGCATTTGGTATGTTGTCTTCATCTACTATTCATGATGATGCTCATTGTGATGTTGCTGTTGTCCTATCTTGATGTCTTTATCTATGAACAACTTGATGTCTTCGTGGGTAGGCAAGTCCATAGACACTTGATTTACTCCATCCCCAAGTGTTCTTTGAACGGTGTCTTTGTCTCTGCTCTCCTGGAAACCATTGTAGATGTACTGCTGAGAGGCAGATGAACACCTGTAATACCTGGAGACATGGAAACACTCATGGCAAGCAATCTGTCAGTCGAAAACCAAAATGAACATGAGAATTGACTTGCGACATCCCTAGGTGAATGATCATGAAGGTTACACAATTTCGACCGGGAAGTAAGGAGACCAATTGCCAAGACTGCACAAGGCATAGTCCAGGCTGCTTGGAGACTGACTGACTGTTGGAATTGTGTAATGCACAGTCCAGTCTGGCTACTAACTAATGGGATTGCACAATGCGCAATTCCGGCTGGCAAGGACTGCTGGCCCAGGGACATATTTGCACAATTTCTGGGCCAAGCAGCCACTGTCCTCCAAAAATGTGCAAAACAATCTTGGAAGCTAGTGCTGGGCAAGGATGCACAAATTTGGAGAGGAAGGTGAGCCTTCCTTCCCCAGATTGCGGAATGCAGCCTTGCTGAAGGCAAAGTCCGAGACAAGGTTGGCCCGACTTGCCGACGGGCAACTAAAAGTAACTAAGACAGTAAATGCATGGCAACACTAAGTGATAGAAGAAGTGATTGCCAGTGCATATAAAACCTGAATGAAATATTCAGCAAACAGATCAACATGCATGTGGATGAGGCAGTTCGTTGGTTGGGTGAACGTCCGTGCAACAGTTTCACGCATGCGACAATAGTGAGATAGCAACGAAAACTGAAACAGAGCTAGGAAAAGCTAGAATACATGTAAATGACATCAAGCATTCAAATAAATCAAGAAAACAGTACTCACACAAGAGAAAAGACAAAAAGCGACAGAAATGCATCACAAGGCATGGGAAGCGGGCTTACCCCAAAACAGCTGAGCTGAATGTGCCGACTGCTCCTGGATGTGATGTGGGATGTCAGAGATACAAGGTTGATGTGAGGAATGAGCTCTGTAGCATCCGACTGATGGGTTTTGATAACATCGAGGTTATGACGTGCATGCCACAAATTTAGGGGAAGCGACACTTGGTGGGAGGTTTCTGAATTTCTCCTTGCATGTAACCTCCAACTGCTAAACATAGATCCCTGAGACAAGGGATGCCTTTGCATGTTGCCTTGGGAGAAGAAACCTATGCATGCAAGTCTATTTTGCTTGGTCCCGGAGGGAATCGATCAACTCAGCTGCACATGCAAGGTTGTTCGACTGCTTGAAGGAAATGTGCATTTCTGGCTAAGAGCTGGCTGACTGCCCAGGAGATTTGTGCAATTTCTGGGCAGAGCAGCTGAATGTTGCCTAGATTTGCACAAATCCAGGGTTGAACAGCCTGTTGCTGGGAAAATTTGCGCAAATCCTGCTGGGAGGGTTGGCTAGCAGGATTGCACAATCCTGGAGCCCCGCAGGCAGTTCAACAATTCCTCGAGGGAAGGCTGGTTACCCTCCAGAAATGCACAATTTTCAAGGGGAAGTAGCTCAGCTTGCAGCTGGACCAAGTCTGGGTGAGCAGCTTGTGAGGGGAATGGATCAACTATGATCGACAAGTTGCCTTTGTGCGAGGAAAACACTTGAAGGTTGAGTACTTGACGAAGCAAGACAAAGTGTTGTGTAAGGTTGGTAGGGAGGATCCAAAATAGGCTAAGGCAAAATTTTGTAGGGTGGTTTGTAGATGTTCATAAAAAAGTTTCAACCTGTCATCAATGTCAAATTTTTGAAGGCAAGTGAAAACTCCTACCTCTACCCCTCAAGCCTATCTCAGTGGAAGTGCTTTCTAGTAGTGGGGTTTGGATTTTATTGGAGAAATCCACCAAAGCTCTTCAACTCAACATAAGTGAATCCTAACAACTACAGACTAATTCACCAAATGGATAGAAGCAGTCCCAACCAGACAAGCTACAAATTTTGTCATCATCTAGTTCTTAGAAGGTAATATTATTCCCATATTTGGCTGTCCACATAAAATCATTATTGACAATGTTGTTTCTTTCAAATCAAAGAAAATGTTTGATTTCTGCCACAAGTATCACATAAATTTAGGACATTCTACAACCTAATATCCCCAGGGAAATGAGTTAGCTGAATATTCTAATACGATTTTAGTCAACATTATAAAGAAGTTGTTGCAGGAAAATAAGAAATCCTAGCACAAGAAGTTGATTAATGCCCTATGTGATGATAGGATAAGCACAAAGAAATCAATTAGAATGTCACCTTTCCAATTGGTTTATTGAGTAGATATAGTTTTTCCAGTTTCCCTAGGAATTCTAATGATGAAATTATTGCAGGAAGATGAACAAAAACCAAATGATGCTCAAATAAGGATCAATCAGTTAATACATTTACAATAGATTACACAAGAGGTTTACAATAATACAAAGGTCATTCAAGATAAAATCAAGAAAATTCATGACAGGAGGATTAAAGCAGATGATTTTCAACTAGATGATGTTGTTTTAAAGTGGGATGCCAAGAATGAAGACAAAGGGAAACATGGGAAGTTTGATAGTCTATGGAAAGGACCTTACTGAGAGATTTGACTGGAGAAGGACTACCAGGAGGACTTATCAATGGCAGACTATTCATGCACTATTTCACTCAAGGATAGATAAGTTTTCATACATGTCATTGTAAATATAATTTTATTTTTTATTGCAAGTGAGGGTGGTTGACATTAATAATTGAAGCCCACAAAGAAGGCCCTAAGCTTCATATGAGTTGTTGCCAATATTTATTATAACAACAACTAATCAAATCAGTTACAGAACAAGAATAAGGGACCATTACCCAATGGAGAAAGGCTACTGATCTACAATGTTCTTGGCACCTCACATGGAGGATTCCATCCCCATTGGAGCCACTGTGAGGGTCCTATAAGTTATAAGATCAATTGATGATTATCTGTTGATTTTTTGCCATGAGATGTTGTAAATAATTATTTCATTCTGCATATTATTTTCAAAAGTTCAAAGAAAAAAAAGTAAAAAATATGATATAAAAAAAGAAAAAGAGAAGGAAAAAGAAAAATAAATAGGGGATATATATATATATCTATATATATATATATATATAAACACAAGAAAAGAATGAAAAAAAAAAATTAGAAAAAAAAATGAGCCCCTATAGCGAGCTAATCAAAATCCACTTTATATTCCAAAAATGTCAAATTTATAAAGTTTCACACCTTGGTTATTATGTTTTATTTTATTATTATATGTAATATAATGACAAGATTGATTTTTCGTATCTTAATAAAGCACGCATTGGAATCAAAGGCCACGAATTTTCTCGCACAGATCTATGACAGGGGAGTGTTCCCCCCCCCCACCTGCACTCCCGACAGTTAACACGAAAGGGGGGGGGGAGGGGAGTGGTTTCCGTGAAAACATACTAGGCCAAAGTGGCAGCTCCTAGAGAATTTCGGGGAGTCCTCTCCCGATACCATTAACCGCCTCCACCCACCCTCAAAATACCGCCAATGACCTGTCATCTCTGCCATCCATCTCCTGCCATTTGTTGTCTCCTCTGCCACTCACCTCTCACCAACTACCTGTTACCCCTGCCACTCCGTTGCTGCCATTTTTCCTGCCACATCACCCCCCTCCACGTCAGATAGTCGTTCAATGTTCGAAAAATTTCCGCAAACTCCATAATGAACGTTATCTAAACAAATTACCATCGTATATTCATTTTAATAATAATCTCTCCCAATCCATAAATGGTAATTGTGCCTTTATCCAACCAATATAAACTGTTATAAAAGATCCCTGCAAGCCTGCAATTTATTTTCTTTTGTCTCCACGTCGTCAATCCCGCAAGTCAGAGGCCAATCTGCCACCAACTTCCAGCCTTCAAAAGAAACTTTCCCTCCACAAAGTTAACAAATTTTCACCCATGTAACCTTCTTCTTCATATCTCTTGCTACCAAGTGTTTTCATGAGATTTCTTTTCGTGTTCTGTATTTTCATTTCCCAAGATGTCAACCCACAAAGGAAAGGGAAAGGTTACAAAGACAAATCCCATCATTCCCCTTGTCCTGGATTTTGACAAATATCCCTTGATAGACACCCAGTACAAAATTGTTGAGACCCAATCTAAATTTGACCTGTATGAAATCCATAACTAGGAAAAACAAAAATTCATGGATAAAAGTGATGATCTTATCATTTGGGAATCCCTTCTCCCTCAATTTGTCTTCGCCCAAACTCACTTTTTTCTTGAATTTCTGTCTCGTGCCATCTCCGATATTTTCCAAGCCAAAAGGTTGTCATTTCCCATAATAATGAAGTCATTTTCTCCATTTCCCCTAAAAGTATCTACCAGGCCTTGCAAATTGAATACCAGGTCTCCCATCATCCTTTTTATACCGATGTCTTAATGGAATTGTATAAAAAATTGACTTTCCCTTATAGAGCACAATTTTTTTAATATTTCCTTCCAGAAAATGTTGAATTACCCCGGACAAATCCCCCATATCCAGTCTCAATCTTCCCAGAAATTTCCAAACAGGTAATTTCTATGGTAACTCGACTACTTGGGTATCATAATGATCAGTGGGTAGATGAGATAGTTCTAGGATTTTTATCAATTTTTGTAGTTGGAAAACAACCATCAATTATTTTCAACTATAGTCAGTTTTTGTCCAATTCAATACATGATCAATTTTTCAATTTCAAATAAGAAGGCATTTTTAAGTATCAGTCATTTTTGGTTTACCTTATGCTATTTTATCAATCAGACAAGTTCAAATTTCCTTTACGGAAGACATATAATGAAGGCAATCCTTGGTTAGTGATTCATTGGAATTATCTGGTTAGAAATAACTCAGAGGAGTATTCTTATACTAATTTTGTTGATAAATTTCTACGTACATCATTATGTTCTCTTAGCAGTGATCTGATCTGAAGGATTTCATCAGAGATAAGAAGTTTTTGCACTTGTCAAAGCAATATAAACTTGGAAACTGGTATTTGTACCAGAATTACACTGAAATTATGGTATATGGATCAGAGTTACCTCCTTACAGGTCTTCAGTGTTTGTACCACTTAGAATATTTGCATTAGAATACTTTAGGAAAATGATAAATATGGATGAGTTACATTTTGTCTCCTACAAAAACAAAGCACAGTTCAAGTTGAAGGCTCATATAGGTCCCTATATTATCAACACGAGAGTTGTAGCAAAGGAGGTGGAAGCAATTTTGAGTCAAATGAAATTCAAGCCTAGTCTTTCTTGGTCTTAGGATCCTCTAGGAATCATCTCAAAGCTTGGATTGGAGCAGAAAAGTTCTTCCTATGCTCATACACCAAGGCTCGAAATTGAACAGTATGCTAACCAGAAGGAATGGATAGAGGGCATTTTACAAGAAGGTGAAGAGCAAATGGTTAGTCAATCATCCATGCAGACACCTATTCTTAAGGAAAAGGAGGGAAAAGGGGAAAGAGAAGCCACGCCCCCTACTGATTCTGAAAATAAAGATGCATAATTTATTGGTTTTAAAAGGAAAAAGAAGGACCCACACACTACTAAAAAACCAGGCACCCAAGTTAATCCTCAGGTGATTACTATCCAAGATGAAACTCCAAAAGAAAGGGATACACAACAGGAGCACCCAGTAATTTTTTTACATATTCTTGCTACTCCTTTTCCTCAAGCAGAAGAAGCAATTCAGTCACCTACTGCAAAAACAACAGTTCAGTCTCCAATGTACTCTAGTTATCAAATTTCAACTTAGCAGATTGTATTTTCAAGATATAGGGATATAAAGTTAAATAATGAAGCTTTGAAGAATTCAACCTACTCGGAATTTCGGAATCAGACAACTACAACACAACACAAATTTCTCTCTGCATTCGACTAAGAGAAAGGACAATTCCAAATGGGCTTCATGGAACCTTTAGTGCCAACTGCTAGGAGTGCTAAAAACTACAAAGCCTCCATTTTCTCAATTGATATCAAGAATATACATGAAATTGATCGAATCAATTTACACAAGAAAACAGGGGATTTGATATTTTCAACACTTACTATTTTAGCCATGGTTGCTTCTAAACTACAATCATTTTTTAACAATGTGCATTCCCAGTTGAAGATTGAGAAGATGTTCTCATTTGTTAAAGACAACATAATAAAATCTCTAGAATATTTGATAATAAAACTTGGACATCACCATGCTGATATTAAGGCAGCAAAATAACTCATAAAGAAAAAAGAGGCAAATATCCAAGCATTAAGAAAGCAACTAAAGCTACCATCCACAAAACATCTTCAAGCTAAAGAAGTTTACAATATAAAAATGGAAAAGAAAAAATTGTTCACCATAGTTGTTGAGAAAAATGCACAGATACAAAAGATGGAGTAGGGCATGGAAGCATTGTTAAACAAACAAGAACTATGGGAAGCAGCAATAGGGGCATGTCCATCAGGCACAGGTATAATAGTAGAAACTTCAGCAAAGGAAACATCTTCGGTTTCTACAGAAGATCTTACCGGATATTTGGAATAATTTTCATCAGTTCAGGCTGAGAAAGAGAAATTGTCATCAACATGAACTCAGATGGAGGAGAATAAAATTAAAACTGACAATGCATATTTGAAAAAAATGCAAAATAACTATAAGCTCATTCAGAAAATTGAGAAATATGAGGACCAATCTTTTGTCATTCAGATGTTGGCAGAGGCCAAAAACAACATTTGGCATAATATAAATGCCAATATAATAGATATGTGGCCTTCAATTCAAATCACTTTTGAGCAGGAGGAACTCATGCAAAGAGTCAAGACAACAATACAAAACACTAAAGAAAATTTGGAGCACATACTAGAAGAGGCACAAAATATTATCAAACTGTTAAACTCCAAAACCAAGGATGAACTAGAAGACTTGAACATTCCATATATGACAACAACAGTGATAGAAGTTAAGAGGGTCTTGAAAAAAATAATTTGATGATACAGCTAGAGAACAAATGCAAATACCTTGAGTTTCATGTCATGAAGTTCAACATAGAATTTACACTGTTGCAGGAAAAGGGTTTACCTAGAAAAATACCAAGAATAGTTGTGTAACATAGCTGTTGATACTTCAAAGTTTGTAAAGGCCAAGGGAGTTATTAGTGGAGAAGAATTTATAGAAGGCCTACAGTTTGACTTGAATATTCAACATGAGATTCACTACCTTTTTGTCAACAAGCCAAATTTTGACATTTACACCAAAGTGGATGAAAGGTTTAGAAACATGGTAATCTTTTCCATCCCAAGTGAAGAAAGATGGGACTAGTTGCTAGAATTGATCGAGTAAAGGATAACTGAAGCCCACAAATTTTGGCAGCAGAGGAATAATATTTGCAGCAAAATAGCCACAGTCATCAACAGAGTCCTTCAAAGCCTCATCATCGCAGCAGATTTGCCCTATTTTTCTTCTTCTATTTTCTGAAATATCTTTGTCTCTAACAGATATTATCTTGTAAATATATTTTATTTTGAATTCTGATGTGAGATGTAATACTTTTTCTATTTAGAAGTAGGACTTAGAAAAGGTTGGAACTTGTATCAAGAAATGAGCCACATTTTGATGTAAGTTGTGCATGTACTGAAGTGATCAATTTCAATAATATAGAGAGTTTGTTCTAGGATTCCTGTGTCAAGCAATTGGTGATGTTCCTTCTCATGTGAAATTGTTATTTTCTCAGTTTTCCATATGTTTTTCTGTCTCTATTGTTTCAAGAAGATAAAGGGTCAAATTTGTTTAAGTGCACATTGATCTGGTTTGAAAACAATATTAATGTTTTCAATATGATGTTAAGTATAGAATTCATCTTAGCATTCTCTATATTTAATTGAATCTAAATCATATTTCATCCTATTCACTCCACCAAATACTTTTAAAGATCCAAAATCTTGCCTATCTTGCCTTGTTATAGATGCTTTGTCATTTTTGTATTTGATCACCGAAAGACTCATGATTCCATGCCCAATGGACTTTCCCTGCAATTTTCAACCAAATCTTTGAAAAACCAACCTCAAAACTCAATAACTAGGATAATATCTTAAAACAAAAATCTAAATTAGAAAGAGAGATCCCTCTCTGAAGCTGGAAGGGCTAGATCCAAACTTTGCAAGTGGTTTTGTGGTTACCTCTGGGTTTCTCTCCACAACATAGGGAAATTATGAAGGGATAATAGAAGGAAGAATAATTTCACTTATGTGAACCAAAGCAAGTAGATATCCTTGGAGAGAAGGATGAATATGATGAAAGACTTATTGCAAGTCTTGTGAACTATTGTGGAAGTTTAGATCAACATGAGAATGTAATGATAGATAAATGAAATAAGACTAGGGATCCTTGTCTTTTTAAAATTGAAATGTTGTGTATGGTTTCAGGTTTTGATGAAGATGGACAACCAACTACAACTATCACAGAGTGTAAAATTCCCTTCTAGAATTTTCTTAAAATTTCATTGTATTTTTTGGGCTATAGTTTTTTTCTTTGGTCAATATTTTTATCAAACATTTCATATGCAAGTTTTTGTAGTTGTAAGTTTGTTTGTTTGGATTGAATTTACAAGTACAATGGCACAAATAGAATACCAAAGCTTAAACCCATAATTCAATAAAAAATTTGAATATCACATGCGATTATGAGTAACATAAAATCACTCATATTTATTAATGCAACTCATTATCAATAATGTCCAATATATATATCTATATATATATATATCTATATCTATATCTATATATATATATATATATATATATATATATATATATATATATATATATATATATATATATATATATATATATTCTTCTAACTTTTGTAATTATAAAAATGATATATTTTCAACACAATGAATATGAAATGGAACCTGGTAACATTTCAAAGATTTTTTCATGTGTTATCATCCCTTTGTGATAACCAATTGAAGCCACAGGTAACCATACAGTGCAAAGAGAAATCGTGAGTCTGATTTGGAATGAATATGCACAATAGTGAAGATGAATATGTGTATTCATGAGAGAATTTAAAAGGGTATACGCTAAACTCTGTAAAGACGTGACCAATGTATATTTGGATGCCCTCCAATCAACATAAACTCGTCCTAGGACTATGCTAACTCAACTAGACTTCCTAAGGGAGATTCATCCACATCTCACAATAACTTGAGATTATTATAATGATTGTTCTACCTTTAATGAATCAGACCCAACTATCCCTTTCCCTTACTGAAATTCGTCCCTTGCTTTATAAAGGAAACTCATTCCTTAAAATGATGTATTGGGGCTTTCTTCACTAGATATGCGAGTTTCCCTTATTGAGGTAGTGGGCTCCTTGATCACTAGTTCGAATCTATTTTTCTAAGAAACACTTGGCCAAATTTGATCTTGGGAACATGGCTCTTCATAGACTTCTCTCCAACCTGAAAATATGATATAGAAAATGCCAAATAAGGCAATGAAATCCACTGATAACACTTCTCTACCTCAATGTATCCTGCAAATCATCTTCTCCATTGAATCCCAATGGTAAAATCCAAATGATTTTTCTCCTTGAACTAGTTAAGATGTATAATTTCAACACTAAAACCAACAATGGTGACTAGGGTTTCCCAAACCCCAAGCTTCTCTCCAAAAAATCTCTTCAAGATCTCATTTTCTCAAAATGTAAGTGAAAGAATGAGGAGAAAATCCTCACCATCTATTTTTATAATTGAGTGGTCACTTTCACCACCATTTTACCTTTTAATATTTTATTAAAATTAACTTTAGGATACTTTCACTTTATAAAATTAAAGTGAATTTTCATTAGCCTAGGATTTGTCCCCTTTTCACCCCTTACACAATTATAAATATTTTCCCTAGGTGAATCACATTCCCTTATTAAAACTTTCCCCACCTTAGCCTACAAGAACTTATGAGGCTAGTGAAACCCATCTTATTTCTCCTACGTGGTCAGATACATTACAATCTTCCTTGCCCGATTTTGATTTCCCTTAAGAAAATTCAACTCTAAATGTTTGAGCACTTGTTCAGCTTCCCATGTGGCATCCTTAACCGGTAGGTCCTTCCATTTTACCAGGTACTCTCTTACAATTCTATTCCTCATCTTACACTCCCTTATTTCTATAATCTCTTCGTAACCCAGATTAGATATCCTTGCTCATCTAATGAATAGAGATCATTGGTGGTGACTACTTGCTTCCCTAAGGCATTATTGAGGCATGACGCATGAAATATGTTATGAATTTTACATCCTTCAAGAAGTGGAAGTTCATAGGACACTTCTCCCACTCGCCTCATGACTTTGTATGGCCCATAGAACTTGGTTTTCAGTTTCTATGCCCCTTCAGTTTTGAGTGATGACTATAGATGGGGTTGGATATGAGGCATATCATGTCCCCTACTTCAAAATTGTGCTCCACCCTATGCCTTTCCACGTACACCTTCTGTTGGTGTTGAGCCATTCGCAGGTTGTCCTTAAGGACTCGTAAGATATCTTGGCTCTCCTAGACCCAATCTTTAGCTAAAGGGGCACAACTATCCCTAAATATTCGGTTTGCAAATGTTGGGGCATCATATCCGTATAGTTTTTTGAAGGGCATCATACCAATGGACATGTGGAAAGTGGTGTTGTAGTAGTGTTCCCTAAGATGCAACTACTTAACCCATGCATTTTGTTGGCTAGATACATAATTTTATAGACAACCCTCTAGCCACTTGTTGACTATCTTGGTCTGACCTTCGGCCTGTGGGTGATAACTGATTATCGGTGTCAACTCATTCCCCACTAGCTTGAATAACTCCTGCCAAAATCCACCCATAATTCTACTATCTCTATCGCTCTATACGGTCTTCAGTAACCCATGCAATCATAACGCCTCCTTGAAAAATAGTTCGACCACCTTTGATGTTGAATATTTGGATGGTATGGAAAGAAGTGAATGAAATTGGTGAGCCAATCCACCACTACATATATTCATTCATATCCCTATACCAGAGGTAGCCCAGTGATAAAGTACATGAAGATAATCTCCCACTTCTTCTAAGGAGTAGGGAGTGGTTGTAGCAACCCCACTAGGTTAGTTTGTTCTACTTTGTTTTACTATAAAATGTTACATTATTTCATGAACCTCAACACATCCATCTTGAGGCCCTTCATAGTGAAACTCTTCCTAATTTTCCTTAAGATTTTTAGGTACCCAAGGTGTCCTTCCAAAGGTGAGCTATGAGTTTCCTACATTATTTTCTCCTTCGTCTGTGATTCTGGTACAAGATAGATCTAATCCTTATAGTAGATGATGTCATCCATGACCCAATATCTATCATCTTGTATTAACCCCTCAAAAATCTCACAGGTGAACTTGTTTTTGGAGTACTCTACAAGTAACAAGGACTTCCAGACATCTATTATCTCCATGAGTGAGAGAGTAGATGGCATCATCGAGAGAGAATTTTCTATTACATTGTGCTTTCCCTTGACATACTCAATCTCGAAGTCATAGGCCTGTAATGTACTGATCCACTTTTATTTTCTATCACTCAACTCCTTCTGCTCCATGAGGAACCTCAAGCTATTATGATTTGTTTTTACCTTGAACCTATTCCCTACTAGAAACTATCAAAATTTGGCCAATGCATGCATGATGGCCAACATCTCCTTGTCGTAAATTGAGGAATGCCTCTCATAATATATGAGTTTGTGGTTCTCAAACACTATGGGGTGGTGATTTTGCATCAAAAATTCTCCTATCCTGGTCCCCGAAGCATCACACTTCAACACAAAAGGCTAGGTGAAATATGGTAATGCAAGCACAAGGCATGAACTCATCACATGATTCATCTTCTCAAATGTTTCCTGTGCCCTTTTAGTCCAACTAAAATCCCCTTTCTTGGTGAGGTGTGTAAGAGGTGTTGTTAATTGCGATAAATCCCTGAAAAACTTCCTATAATAAGTCCAAAGGCCAAGGAAGCTTTTCAGTTTGGTTATATTTTTCAAGGTAGGGCATTTGATGATCACCCAAATTTTCTCCTAATGTACTTGAACCACATCATTTCCAATCACATGCCCCAAGTAGAGTATCTTTGTCATGTCGAACTCAACTTGGACTCCCTAGCATACAATTATTTCTCCTTTAGAATTCCCAACACCTCATCCAAGTGCATCAAATGGTCCTCCCCAATCTTTTTGTAGACCAAAATATCATCAAAGAAAACCAAACAGTACTTCCACAACTATTTATTGAACACATGGTTCATACATGACTGAAAGGTTATGAGGGTGTTGGTTAGCCCAAATGGCATAACCAAGAACTTGTAGTACCCATAGTGGCACTTGAAAGCTATCTTTGGGATGTCCTGATCCCAAACCCAAATCTGATGGTAGCCTAAACGAAGATCAATCTTTGAAAAGTAGTTGGGTCCCCTCATTTCATTCATCAACTTGTCTATCTTGGGGATGGGGTATAGGTTCTTGATTTACAGGGACTTCACAGGGGGAGAAATACCATACCACGTGGGTTCATATTAGGGGATATTTATTGATGAAAAAATGACATAAAATATTGGGGAATATATAGGGGGTAGAGGCTTTTTATATTTTCAGGTATAAAAAATGGAGCCCAAAGTTAATGAAAAAATATCAAGGGGTATAAAAAATGTTAATGAAAAAATGGATACCTACAATATCTAGTGAAAGTAGGGGTCTTTAAATTGGGAAGGTGTATTGAGTTGGTATTTGTAGGGGGTTAAATGATGTGATTTTTAGAGGTATTTTCCAATATGTAGTCAAATTAAGGTTATTGTTTAATATGCCATGAATGCACATGATTTGTTAGAGTTTCATTGAGTGAAGGCCCCTTGTCTTGATTGTTCTTTTGTTAAGAGCCCGATAATAAATACACATCCACAAGGTATATGATAGATTTGCAACACAGTGAATATGAAATGCAACTTGGTAACTTTCAGAGAATTGTTCATGTATTATCATCCTTTTTTGAAAGCCACGTGAAGCTATAGGTAACTGTACAGTGCAAGGAGAAACCATGAGTCTACCTAGGTATGAATACACACAATAGTGAAGATGAATATGTCTATTCGTGGAAGCAGTTAAAATAGTATACTCTTAGCTTTGTAAAGAAGTGACCAACAGAGATTTGGATGCCTTCCAATCAATATAAACTCAACCCATGACTATGCTAACTTGACCAGACTTCTCAAGGGAGATTCGTCCACTTCTCACAGTAACTTTAGTTACTTATAATGATTATTCTGCATTTACTAAATCACACCTAGCTATCCCTTTCCCTTACTGAAACTCAACCCTTGCTTTATAAAGGAAATTCATTCCTTAAAATGATGCATTGGGTCTTTCTTCACTACCTATGCAAGTGTCCCTTGTTGAGGTAGTGGGATCCTTAATCACTAGTTCAAATCTATTTCTCTGAGCAAGACTTAGCCAGATTTAATCTTGGGAACTTGACTCTTCATAGACTTCTCTCCAACTTGAAAATATGAGATAAAAAATACCAAATAAGGAAATGAAATCCACTGATAAGAATTCTATACCTCATTGTATCCTGCAAATCATCTTCTCCTTTGAATCCCAATGGTGAAATTTGAGTGATTCTACTCATTGAACCAGTTAGGGTGTATAGTTTCAACACCGAAACCACCAATGGCAGCTAGGGTTTTCCAAATCCCAATCTTGTCTCCAAAAAAACTTTTCAAGAACTCATTTTATCAAAATGCAAGTGAAAGAATGAGGATAAACTCCTCAATTTATCGTTTTATAATTGAGTGGCCACTTTTGCCACCCTTTTAACTTTTAATATTTTATTAAGTCACTTTAGGAGACTTTTACTTTATAAAATTAAAGTGAATTTTCATTATCCTAGGATATGCCTTCTTTTCATCCCTAGGAAATTATAGAGTTTTCCCTAGGCGACTCATGTTCCCTTATTAAAACTTTCCCTACCTTAGCCTACATGAACTTATTAAGCTAGCATGACCCAACTTATTTCTCCTAGGTGGTCGGGGACATTACACAAAGATAGAGGGAGAACAAAATCTAAATTTTGTTAAAAGTGGAGAAGAGGAGGAAATGTTTTAAAAAAGCATTGAAGAAAGATATTACCATAAACCTATGGATAAGGATGACAAATATGAAGAGAATTGTACAAATGTAGTGCTATTTCAGAATGATGAAGGTCTTATGATAGAGGAAAGAGACATAGACTTCAAGGATGAAATAGAGCTCTTAGGTATATTGTTAGAAGAAGACACGAAGACTAAATATGACATGGAGGATGTGTTGTAGCGGCTACAACCACCCTCCAAAATTTTGCCTTAGCTTCATTTTGGAGCCTCCATTCCAACCTTTCACAACACCTTGTCTTGCTTTGTCAAGTACGCAAGCTTCAATGTTTTTCTTGCAGAAAGACAGCCTGTCAATCAAAGCTTGATGCATTCCCCTCACATGCTTTTCCTTCAAAATTGTTCTAGCTACACGCTGAGAAGCTCCTTCAAGAAATTGTGCAATTTTTGAGGGAAAACAACCTTCCCTCCATAAATTTCACAACTCTATCTGGCAGCCTGCTGGGCTCCATAATTGCGCAATTCTTCTAGTCAGGCTTCATCCAAAAAATTGCGCAATTCCTCCCAGCAAGGCTACTCAGCCCAGGAATTATGCAATCCTGAGCAGAAGTTAGCTGCTCTTCCTAGAAATTACACAAACCTCCTAGGCATCTAGCCCAACTCCCTTCTAGAAATGTGCATTTTCTCCCAGTAGTTGAGCAGCCTCTTGCATATGTAGTTGAGTTGACCGATTCCCTCCAGGACCGAGAAAAACCGATTTGCATGCATGGGCTACTTCTCCCAAGGAAACATGCAAAGGCATCACTTGATTCAAGGATCTACTTTTAGCAGCTGGAGGTTGCATGCAAGGATCATTTCGGAAACCTCCCACCAAGTGTCACTATTCCTAGATTTGTGGCATGCGCATCACATCTTAGATCTTATCAAAACTCATGAGTCAGATGTTGCAGGGCCCATTCCTCACATCAACCTTGTAGCTCTGACATCTCACATCGCATCTAGGAGTCATCAGCACATTCAGCACAATTGTTTTTGGGTAAGCCCGCTTTTCATGTCTTATGTTGCATTTCTGGTGCTTTTTGTGTTCCACTTCGTATGAATGTTGTCTGCTCATTGAGCACATGTTGTCATTTTGATACATACTAGCTTGTACTAGCACCATTTCAATTTTCGTTAACATCTCATTTCTTTCGCATGCATGAAACTATTTTGGCGACTCGCCTCACCCACATGCATGTTGTTCTGTTTTTTGAATTTGTCATTCACCGTTTGCATGCACGATCATTCGCTTATGCTTACACTTAGTATCGCCACGCACCCACATTCACATTCGCTTTCAGTTGCCCGTCAGCAGGTCTAGGCATCCTTGGCCTAGACTCTGCCTCACCAAGTTCGCATTGCACAATCTTGAGAGGGAAGGCTTTTTCTTCCTCTCAGGAAATGTGCATTTCTGCCTAGTGACTATCCTCCAGTCTTGCATTGCGCAATTCTAAAGAACAATGACTGTTGGCCCAGAAAATTGCACAATGCAGTAACTGAGCTTGCAACCATTGCCAGCTGAGATTGCGCATTGTGCGATTACATCAGTCAATAGCCAAGCCGGACTATGTATTTCATAGTTACAGTAGCCATTCAGCCTCTTGACAGCCCAAATGTGCCTTGTACAGTCTTGGCAATCAGTCTCCTGAACTCCCGGCAAAAATTGTGCAACCTTCATGATCAGTCACACAGGTATGTTGCAAGTCAGTTCTCATGTTCATTTTGGTTTTCGACTAACCGATTGCTTGCCATGAGTGTTTCCATGTCTCAAGGTATCACAAGTGTTCATCTGCCTCTCAACAACACAGGTATAATGGTTTCCAGGAGAGCAGAGTCGAAGACACCATTCAAAGCACACTTGGGGATGCAGTCGATCAAGTGTCTATGAACTTGCCTACCTACGAAGACATTAAGTTGTTCGTAGACAAGGAAATCAAGATATGACGACATCAACATCACAGCAAGAAGCACCATGAACAATAGATAAAGGCATCATACCGGATGCAACGAACGCAAGAGGAAGGTTGCTGACAACACAAAGGTGGAACAAAGTATCAAGCTCAAGCAAATCTACTTGTTGTGAAAGCAACTTTGGAGACTCAGGCTATGAGGTGACGGCGCAACATGAAGGTCACGCAAAGGCAAAGAACAGAACAGAGAAGGAGTTGCATGTGCTAAAGCATCAACTCAAGGAAGAACAGGAGCTACACAGACGAGAGAATGAGTTGTAGCGGGAACAGGTACAACAGGGGCGCAACATGCACTCACGGATGAAACTACACCCGTACAAGTTATAGATCCATCCCAGTAGCTGGCACGGAGCAGACATGGTGAGAAGTTTTGTTGATCACATGCAAAGGAATTCAGTAGCATGCATTTGATTGTGCGCGCACATGCGATTTAACCCATTCAACACACTCACCGAGGCGAAGACAAGAAGCAAGTCCAACTGGAGCTGAACATGTATTTTGAAAAGTTGATGCGGACGACCACCAGCACATGCTTGGAGATCAGCGTAGACACTATGCATCAACATGTTTCTGGTTTAGACGCACCCAAGAAGACCATGCACATGTTAGCAAATGAGTTGGATGGAGGAACCACACCAATGCACTGGGATGCAACGGAGGCAAGAGTTCGCTTCAGCAGATGTCACCATATAGTGTATGCATACCATCACAGACAACCAATCTTGGCATCATCTCACCACCTTCACCTCACAAACATGTCAAAGAGTTGGTGTCATCACAATGGACCAAGTGTCAGTGATCTCTTGCATGGCTTGCTCAAGAAATTTTGTCTCACATGGGCACATGTGCATTGTAATGTAACGTCTTGTCAAGTGCAAGTTCAAGTGTCAATAGTTGGATGTAACAGTCATAGAGTAGATGAAGAGTCTTGAGGGTAGATGAACTGTCACAAATGGGAATGCCAACGGTAATCCCAACCTTTGTTATAAATAGAACCTCATAACTCATTATAAAGGATTTTTGTTAGCCAAGCTTCGATAGGAGTATCTTAGAGAAAGCTTGGACAGTATTGTAACAAGCCTTGGCTTGGTACATCTCTTTGGAGGAGCAAGCGGTTGTGGTTGTAACGTTCCACTATTAGAACTAGTGGTTGGACATGGATGTATTGTATGACTGGAACTTACACTTCTTAATATAATAGAGCCATCATATTTCATGCATATGTTGTATTGTATTCTATGCTATCTAGTTTACTCTAAATGATATATGTATTTGTTTGCTTATGCATGCATTTATGGACTAATATGTATAAGTATGTATGAATCTTTCGGAAATGTGTTGTTGGTTTAACCATCACTTTGGATTGCTCGCTAACTTTCTTTCCAACTTGTGATGCATCTTCTCTCGTGTGTTCCCTTTTAAGCCATGTACTGTTACAGGTTTCCAAGTAGGGAAAATTTTAAGAACCCCCCCTAAATTTACATGTATAATAAATGGGCGAATCTCCTGGTATATAGGAAAAATGGAAGGCGATTTTATCAATAATATGATATGTATATATAATTTTTTGGCGAATCTCTCACCAGGAATGGCGAATATTTTACTCAATTATAAAATCTTGTGTTTATTGAATACACAAATGAAATCATTGCATTTCTTTAAAATATATTTTGAAATCAAAATTACCAAAATTACATATCGATAACCTAGTGGGTGTAGGATAAAATTTACCCGTGCCATTCACAGAAAGCATGAGAAAAAAACCTAATAAAACCAAGAAAATTTCAAATTCATCACTTCTAGGGACCTCGTAACCACCCTCCCAATACACAAGTATGTTCCTGTATTACAATCTGTTTACTCCAGCATATGTTGGAAAGTTATAGAAGGATGACTAGTGCAATTAATCGATTCCTTTTAGCCCTAGATTTGTTTCAGTTTAAAACAGAAGTATACAAATATACTTGTCCAATGTCTATGCTTTAACCATTCACCTTAAGATGTTTTTACAATATAATTTCCTAAGTCTATTTAATATCTTCATTATCATAAAAACGAACCTATATCCATCTTAACTCCACATCTACCACTCTTAGGGGGATGAAATCTATTTATCCCTCTGAGCACTTGGTAGACCCAGAATTAAGATGGATCTACAATGATAGAATTTCCGCTTTAAATAGTTTATGCTCACATGAATCCTATGGTATTACCATGGGTCAATACCATGGGTTATCATAAACCTGGAGCTTAAAAATTACTATTAGTAATTTATAAAAATTAATAAAATTAATAGTTGATTGTTATTTTATTTTTTATTTTAACCAAGCTAAAATGTTTAACATACATTAAATTACAACATCCATTTTTACTCTTGATCGGATCAAATATTTTTTCACTCTATGCTAGTTTGCATATCACGATATTTGATACCTCTCGGGGGTTAGTAGATCCAGAGTAAAGATGGATCTATGCTGGTTTAATTCCCCATTTAAATAGGCTACATTCCAGGTGAATACCATGGGTCAATACCATGTGCCATTTTTATTTTTATTAATACTAATATTAGGGTTAATAATGTTTTTTTGCTTGGTATTAATAACAATCTAGTCCATGGTATTTGTCCCATAGTATTTTTCCCATAGGTTTCACCTAAATATAACGCATTTTTTTAGTGTTCGTAAATATAAGGTGACTTATGGAGTAAATATAAAAAAAAAAAATGTTTTATTTGTTTACCATACCTCTAGTTTATTTATATTTTTATTAATTTACCATACCTCTTTTACAAATATGGTATTTGGCCCATAGGATTCACTTAAATAAAACCTGTTTCTTGAGCCTTCATAAATAGAACGAGGGTTATGGACTAAATATAAAAAGAGGTTTTATTTATTTACCATGCGTCTAGTTTATTTATATTTTTATTTATTTACCATACCTTTTGAGTAAGTATAAAAAGATGTTTTATTTATTTACCATACCTCCACTTTACTTATATTTTTATTTGTTTACACCCTTGCATGTATATAAGGTGACTTATGGAGTAAATATAAAAAATGTTTTATTTATTTACCATACCTCTCATTTATTTATATTTTTATTAATTTACCATACCTCTTTTATAAATATGGTATTTGGGCCTTTGGCCCATAGGATTCACTTAAATAAAACCTATTCTTGAAAATGGGCAAATGGATTCACTTAAATAAAACCTATTCTTGAAAATGGGCGAATGGAAGGTTGTAGCTCCTAATTTTAAGGGCTAAATTTACCTTTTTTACCCTCTCCCTTAAAATAAGGTGGGATATTTGAGGTGATTTGTAAAAATGTACTATGATACAAAATATTTGCCCACCAAAAATTTAAAACCCCTTAATTTCGCCAAAGGGCGAACATTCGCCCCTAAAATTTTCTATGTTTCCAAGGGGCACACTCATCTCAACCTCCCTGTGTTAGAACCTCTCATGCACCTTCTTTGGCTCACTGCAGATGTCACACCCTTGCTACCAACAGAGTTATTTTACTTGCCTCTATGCGAAATCGCAGTCAAGGCATTACCATACGACCCACTACTAGGACTCCTACACCAAACGGTCTGAGGTCTAATTGGGACTTCTCACCGAGGAGATCCCATGACATGTTGGTGGGTCCAGCACCGTCAACATTTCTGGCGCTAGAAGGAGGGCCATATGACAAGTTGTTTCCTCTCATCCTATTTTGAACCTTTGCATATCTATCATGGATTCTTGCACTCTTCTCCCTCCGCTATGTTTTTCAAATCACGAAGATGTTAACATCACGAGGGAGTTTTTCGATCACTTGTCCACTTACACGTATGGTGGTGAAGGCGAAGTGGTCTGGCTTGAGTTCTTACATGAATTTCTTTCCATGCTTCATGAGGAAGATGGGTATTCTGACGAACAAGCCAGCTTGATGCTTGCATACACACTTCACAAATCTCCATATTGGTGGTTGTGCAGCCTACCAACTAACAGTGTGCACTCACTTGAGCACTTCTGTGATCTCATTGAAGACACTTTCCATCATTTTGATCCAAACCATCTTGACCAAAAAATGTTACAACAACAGAAGGATCTACATGAATCGACTCTAGATTTTTGGCAGTGCTTTCGTGATTTGCAGTTTCAAGCTCCGAAGATCTAAATGAAAATTTTCTATCTTTGGGACTTATTTGAGTATTTCGTTAAGTAATATGCTCGTCCCAAGAAGAAGTTTGAAATCAATCCTCGCTCAACATTCTTTAGTGATGGAGTTGCACAATCCCAGATAGATGTGGTCACTGTCACAAGTGACTGTTCGCCATCCCCTCATTAAAAAACTCCACCACTGCAGAGTGATGTTGAGGATCATGCTCACACACCTGTTCAGTTGTCACGTCCTCCCAACATCACTTCGCTTAATTTTCATGTTGATTTGGTTGTGAGTCCATCGAGTTGTCATATGCATTTTGTTCCACAACCTCCATCTTCGCACTTGGTTGTTCCTCCAGATGATATTGTCTTGTGTTCTTCCATTCTGGACTCTACGCTTGTTGTGAAAGAGGAACAAGTCACTGACGGAGTTGGTGTTGCACAACCAACATGCTTTTTTATTCATGAATAATATGAGTGGGACCTTGAGCATCAACACTCAGCGAAGGATGAATCCCTTATGTCTAAGCCTCCTTCGTTCTTTCGTGACAACTTTGGTGAACCGGCCATCCATGATTTCGCATGCGTATCTTCATCCACGGATGCATCCATTGTTGATCACTTGTCAGACACACCGGATGTCAGTCCATCATTTGACAACGGAGAGGATAAGTTATTCATTGAAAATCCACTTGATATTTCATCTGCCCTTTCCAGAAACACAGAGGATGAATTTTTTCACTTCTCATCTACCCCTCTGTTTTATTCATCAGATCATGAGGATGCTGATGAAATCATTGATTTTTCTGATCGTGGCTGTCGTGATCCATTTGCCCCTATATTTGATCACAATCATGATTCTATCGCAGTTGATTTTTCGAAGCCACCGGTTTATGATGATCTATCTGACGATGAAGTCGAAACACCCAAGACTGTCAAGGCACTTTAGCTCGAGTTGATGGTTATGTTAGGCCCTCGCTCTCTTAGGGTTAGTTTCACTTCTGATCAGGAAACTGTTCAATCACCCAAGGCTCCTCATCACTCATCTATATGCATTGAAGATAAATCTCACACACAGATTATGCTTCCTCCACTCGAACTGCGCGATCCCATCGCTCATGCATTGGAGGAATCCTACATTGAAAGCACATGTGCATGATGCAAGTTGTCTTTGTTTCTTTCGTTTGCTTGCATGTCACAGTCAATAGTGTGCATATGCTTCAAATCTGCACTCAGTGTTGCACAACACCATGATAATTCCATGGACTGCTCATCATGCACTTGCACTCACTTATGTCTTATGGGAACCTTGAAACACGAAGTGTGGTTGTTTTCATTGTTATATCTTTCTTTCTTGTTGGTTCGCACAACTGGGTTGGTCGCAGACCGAGCCTTCACCAACATGGGTCAACAAATGTGCCGGTGGCTGCATTGGAAATATCACTTCATGTTATCAGGCCCATGCATCGTTAATTTAGGAGTAGGAGTAGTGTTTGCTTTCAGTCAGTTTTCTTGCATGCTTGTTTGCTTACTTGCTATGTTTGTTTGTTTGCTTGCTTGCTTGTTTGCTTACTAGCTTTGCTTGTTTTCGTTCGTAGGTTAGTTTCACATGAAACCATGTATGACTCTTGAAACATGTTGGGTGAAGTACAAGAGGCCTTGTACAACTATCACTACTTGGTTATCTGTCATCCTGCCTATGTATGAAGAACTTGTTACTTTTAGTCCATGATATGTCAATGGAAAATACGTATTGTTCAAAGTGAACCTTGGTGAAAGCACAACGCTTGCACGCTAACTAGTGTCACCTACTCTAGTCAGTTTTTTTTGGGTTAAACCTTGTCAGCTCGGTCAAGTAGAGTAAGATGAGGGGGAAAACCTTAACAGGCACGTCAGAGGTATAATAAACTACTTCTCTACTGGAAAAACTTCTTCTGCTCTCAATAAGTCGGGATCCCTCTTTCGCCTCTGAAATGAATAAGTGTTATGCACAGTTATGAAAAAATGAAAAGTGAAAAATGAATAAGGTAAAAGAAGAGAAAGGCTTCCTGCGCAGAGAGTGGTGCAAGTAACTCCGTTGGGGTACTAACCAGCCTCGCTAGCAACAAAGCCATGCTTGTGATCCTATGTGACTCTGCCGAGGTACTGTCCAAGCCTGCTAGTAGCGGACCAACACCAAAGATGAAACTAAGACTCTGACGACTATAGTGCTTGTGCATCAATATACCCCTCAACCCCAATCGAAACAATTGTTTTTCCTTGGCTTGGAATGTGTATCAATTGACTAAGCACTTGGCAGATGCTACATCTTACAATCAAGCTAGTGTTAAACCAAGACGAATGGAGAACTGAACAGTACTTCCAGAGGTGTTAGACTTGTTTTTCATGAATAGGGTCCACTAAGAGAACTGGAGTTCTACCAGTGTGTCGCCAAGTGTTGTAGTGGCTACAACCACCCTCCAAAAGTTTTCCTTAGCTTCGTTTTGGAGCCTCCCTACCAACCTTTCACAAAACCTTGTATTTCTTCGTCAAGTATGCAGGCTTCAGTGTTTTTCTTGCAAAAATACAGCCTGTCAATCAAAGCTTGACGCATTCCCCTCAAAAGTTGTTCCTCTATACTTAGTCCAGTTGCAACCTAAGAAGCTCCCTTAAGAAATTGCGCAATTCTAGAGGGAAACCAACCTTCCCTACAAAAATTGTGCAATTCTGTTTGGCAGCCTCCTGGGCTCCATAATTGTGCAATACTACCAGTTAGGCTTCATCCAAAAAATTGCACAATTCCTCCCAGCAGGGCTACTCAACCCAGGAATTTCACAATCTTGGGCAACAGTCAGCTACTATGCCCATAAATTTCACAAATATCCTAGGCAGACAACCCATCTCTCTTGCAGAAATCTGCATGCATGGGTTGTTTCTCCCAAGGAAGCATGCAAAGGCATCCCTTGATCCAGGAATCTACTTTTAGCGGTTGGAGGTTGCATGCAAGGATCATTTCGGAAACCTCCCACCAAGTGTTGCTCTTCCAAGATCTTTGGCATGTGCGTTAGATCTTCGATCTTATCAAAACTCATGAGTCGGATGCTGCAAAGCCCATTCCTCACATCAACCTTGTATCTCTGACATCCCACATTGCATCTAGGAGTCGTCGGCACATTCAGCTCAACTGTTTTGGGGTAAGCCTGTTTTTCATGTCTTATATTGCATTTCTGGCACTTTTTGTGTTTTGCTTCATATGAATGATGTCTTCTTGATTTCAGTGGGTGCTTGCAATCATTTTGATACATACTAGCTTGTACTAGCATCATTTCAGTTTTCGTTAACATCTCACTACTATCGCATACATGAAACTATTTTTCACGAATGGTCACTGATTCAGCGACTCCCCTCACCCACATGCATCTTGTTCTCTTTTCTAAATCTGTCATTCATTGTTTGCATGCATGATCATTCACTTATTCTTACACTCATTATCGCCATGCACTCACATTCACATTCGCTTTTTGAAAACCGTCAGTGGGTCTGGGAAGCCTTTGCCCGAACTTTCCCTCACCAAGACTGCATTGCGCAATCCTAAGAGGGAAGGCTCTAACTTCCTCTCAAGAAATGTGCATTTCTTCCGAGTGACTGTCCTCCAGTATTGCATTTCGCAATTTTGAAGGACAATGATTGCTGGCCCAGAAAATTATGCAATGCAGTCACTGAGCCTGCAACCATTGCCAACTGAGATTGTGCATTACATAATTCCAGCAGTTAGCAGCCAGGGTGGATTGTGCATTATGCAGTTCTAGTAGCCAGTCAGCCTCCTAATAGCCCAAAATGTGCCTTGCACGGTCTTGGCAATCAATCTCCTGGCCTCTCGACAGAAATTGCACAACCTTCATGATCAGTCACACAGGTATGTTGCAAGTCAGTGCTTAAGTTCATTTTGGTTTTTGGCTAACAGATTGCTTTCCATCAGTGTTGCCATGTCTCCAGGTATCACATGTGTTCATCTGTCTCCCAGCAGCACAGGTATAGTGGTTTCTAGGAGAGTAGATTCAAAGACATCGTTTAGAGAACACTTAGGGATGCAGCCGATCAAGTGTCTATGAACTTGCCTACCCAAGAAGACATCAAGTTGTTCATAGACAACGACATCAAGATATGATGGCAACAGAATCACAGTAAGCATCACCATGAACAACAACTGAAGGCATCATACTAGATGCAATGAATGCAAGATGAAGGTTATTGAAAACACAGAGGCAAAACAAAGTTGCAAGCTCAAGTAGATTTACTTGTGGTGAAAGCAACTTTGGAGACTCAGGCTATGAGGTGACGAGGCGACATGAAGGTCACGCGAAGGAAGAGAACGGAACAAAGAAGGATTTTCATGTGCTCAAGCATCAACTCAAGGAAGAATAGGAGTTGCACAGATGAGAGAATGAGTTGCAGCAGGAACAAATACAGCAGGGGGCACAACATGCACTCACAGATGAAACTACGCTCATACAAGTTATAGATCCATCTCAACAGCTGGCACGAAGCAGACATGGTGAGAAGTGTTGTTGATCGCATGTAAGGGAATTCAACATCATGCATTTCATTGTGCGCACACATGTGATTCAACCCATTCGGCACACTCACCGAGGTGAAGACAAGAAGCAAGTCCAAGTGGAGCTGAACATGTATTTTTAAAATTTGATGCGCACAGCCACCAGAACATGCTTGGAGATCAGCCAGACACTATGCATCAACATGTTTCTGGTTCAGATGCACCTCAGATGTTGCAAATGAGTTAGATGGAGGAGCCACACCAATGCACTAGGATGCAATGAAGGAAAGAGTTCGCTTCTGCAAGATGTCACCATGGAGTGCATGCACACCATCATGGATGACCAAGATTTACATCAACTCACCACCTTCACCATCACAAGCATGTCAAAGAGTTGATGTCATCACAATGGACCAAGTGTCAGTGATGTCTTTCATGGATTTCTCTAGCCATTTTGTCTCACATGGGCACATGTGCATTGTAATGTAATGCCTTGTCATGTGCAAGTTCAAGTGTCGATAGTTGGATGTAACAGTCATAGAGTAGATGAAGAGTCATAAGGGTAGATGAACTGTCACAAAGGGGAATGCCAAGGGTCACCCCACCCTTTGCTATAAATACAACCTCATAACTCATTGTAAAGGTTTTTTTTCAGCTAAGCTTCGATAGGAGTATCTTAGAGAAATCTTGGACAGTATTGTAATGAGCCTTGGTTTCTCCACTGCACAGAGCTAGTACATCTCTTTGGAGGATCAGGCAGTTGTGGTTGTAACATTCTGCTATCGGAACTAGTGGTTGGAAATGGATGTATTGTACGAACGGCACTTACACTTCTTAATAGAATAGAGCCATCATGTTTCATGCATATGTTGTATTGTATTCTATGCTATCTGGTTTACTCTAAATGATATATGTATTTGTTTGCTTATGCATGCATGTATGGACTATTCTGTATAAGTATGCATAAATCTTTCAGAAATGTATTGTTGGTTTAACCATCACTTTGGATTGCTCGCTAACTTTCTTTCCAACTTGTGATGCATCTTCTCTTGTGTGTTCCCTTCCAAGCCGCGTACTATTACAAGATTCCAAGGGGCGCACTCATCTCAACCCCCGTGTGTTAGAACCTCTCATGCACCTTCTTTGGCTCACTGCAGATGTCACACCCTTGCTACCGATAGAGTTATCTTACTTTCCTCTGTGCGAAATCGCGGTCAAGACATTATTGTACGACCCACCACTGGGACTCCTACACCAAATGGTCTGAGGTCTAATTGGGACTTCTTACCAAGGAGATCCCCTGACATGTTGGAGGGTCCAGCACCCTAAACAGGATGCAAATTCAATCCAATGTAATTTTACTAATTTGTTTAAGGAACTGAAGTTTTTGGAAGAAATATTAGAAATTCAAAAGGTACATATTCAGAATGTGAAATTAAAACCAAAAGAAGACATGGTGGAGGATGCTGCAAGATATGATCAATCGGTCATTTGAAAATTTTTGAATTAAAGTTCAACAAGAGTTTTGAAACTCTTATGCAAGGGGTGGATATGCAACAAGTGAGATATAATAATAATTAAAACAAATAAGCAACAAATTTTAGCCAAGGATCAAATTGGATGAAGATATTGGTGAGATGATAATGCTTATGAATAAAGTGCCAAACAACAAAGACATCAATGAAGACGGAATGCAACAACTGATAAGCAACAGAAAAATAGTTTCAAGTGAATGAGGAGAAGCATGTATTAGTAAGAGGTTTTTTTAGATGTGGAGATTGACATGATGAGGAGACTGATGATGAAAGTTCCTAAGGAGAGGCATACTAAAGTGAGAAAGGAAGTCAAAAATAGGAGGAAAATGACTATACAACAAAGTATCAACAACGAAAGTGGGAAACCACAACATATAGTTTGAAAACCTGGAAACCTGAAGGTAACATGTAACATACCCCCTACTAATCCTAACCCCAACTAAGGGTAGTAGGAGGTGGTTAGAATGAAGACCTGACCGCCAATATATCATTATGGAAATGGGTTCTAAATTTTCAACCCTTTTTTTACTTTATTAAAACTTAAAACAAATGATGCTATGGCATACATCACGTTGAGACGATTCCAATCGTATAAATTTTTTTCTAGTCCAACTCTCGGATTCCAAGATATGGCCATCCATAGATTATCCATTTAATTAGTGCCACCTCATCAACTTTCTAGTCGGTCTCTCTCTACCACATGATTGTGCTACCATAGTTATTGACTCATGCATGTCTAGGGTCACACACACACACACACTCTCTCTCATATAATTTGTCGACCCACTCATACATGTTGAACCCCCTTATGAGGCCAAATGCAAAATGAAAATATAATACATGTGCATACACATAATATACATTTGCATGCCCCTCTCCCTGTCACCTCGTCCTGAAACAACCACCTTGGAATTTTAGCTCGCCATCCCTCGCCTTATCTTCCAAGGATGACCCTTCTAGGATTACATGGAACCCTGGTGGTCCCCTATCCCACCATGTCCTCACTTCATTTGCAAATTCTTTGTATTCGAGACCACTCCTACCATGTTCTTCTAGAGATAAAATCTCGGGAGTTCTCCTTTGTTCCCCACTTGAAATATTCAGGGTTCAAGGTTAGTGGTTACATGTACTACCCCAGGTCCCACCTGGTCCTCCAAGGCATGATATACTTGCATCCTACATCAAAACTACTTTTCAATTTTCTACCCCAATGAATCGCCAATACACGACCACCAACCCCACTACCACATTCACTTGGCTCTTCTATCTCGATGAAATTTGCCTTGACACCCTTTGAATTCTATTGGGAAGAAGTTATGGGACACATGAATTGTTCTTGTGCTTCTTCTTCCCTATGTCCTAGAACTCTTCATCTTCACACTTAGTTATAGCTCCTGGTCACTTAGCCTACCAGGCTTTCATCTCCTAATTCTTCCAAGCCCTAAACTTTTGACTCCATGTATTAAGTAATATAAGGATTACTTGGGCCCTTCCACCCTCAAAACTTAGTCAAGGTAGTTCTATTGCACAAGGTCATATTACTACTCGGTGCCTTAGCCCTTATGCCATTAAGTCTTAGCCCCTATGTGATGCACGTGCGCATAGATATACTTAGGGCTTGAACCCGATGGTTTTTTGAAGGACTTAGTCCAAGTCTTGGCTACAAAGCCTCTAATAAGACTAGAACCTGAGGTCGATATATTGCCTATCATATACATGGGTTTGAAATCTCCTCGGTCTATAGCCTACAAGGTGCACAAACACACACACATATTTGTGTGTGTGTGTGTGTGTGTATGTATGTGTACATACATTTTACATAGAGAGATGAATCCAAATGTTATTTCTCCTAAGCTTAAACACAACTAATTAACAAAGGTTGTCTACCTGTTCATACGCAAATGACACAGACCAACCAATAGACTCAGGATAATTGCCTAAATGAACCATTCATGAAGATGGATATTCCAAATCATTTCAACACAATAATTTCTCATTTCTCATTTATGCAAGAGACAACACTCCTAAATAATTAATATAGCAGTAATCTGACACAATAGACATATATGTAATACACAACAATCATAGACGTAATATTAACAAACACAAAATGTAAGAGCATACTTATCTTATAAGAGATCTGGAAACGGAGAGTGGGACTTTGACTCTCCACCCAACCATAGACAAGTTAGGACCATTGTTACTTGTAGTTGTCACCCTCGAGCTACATTTTGGTGCTTAATGTGGAGTGATACTAAGGGAAATTTCACGAATATTACAACTAAAAGAGAATGCCACTAGGTCACTCTACCATCATCCACCAACTACACAAGATTGCACTCAATATTTTCAAACATAACTAACATCTATACTAGGATACCACAGAACAAAGAGTTTAAACTCACTTTTAGGAGAAGAGAGAGTCCACATTAAAGAAGGTTCATCAGTGAATAAACAATTAAAGGGAGAGAGGACACCTCTTCGGGTTGTTCATCAGTGAGTCAAGCACCAAAGCTTCAGCCTCAAGGAAACTCTTGGTGGTTCAACAACCCTCAAAATAACCTAAGTGACTTTCCAAACAAGTAGGTTCACAATCCACAAGATTCTAGTGGGTTCTTAAGCCTTATAGGCAAGCCACTACTCTCTATAATGATTTTTTATCCAACAATCCTTTGTGATGGTCCATCATTTGGTTCAATCCCCTCAAAGTTGGACAATTTCCCACTCTAACCCCTACTCTCCTTGTATTTTATAGTGGTCTCCTCCACTTCCTATGTGTATGCACGAGAGGGTCATCATAGTGTGTTCTCCCTTCAATGTCAATGCGTGAAATAAATGTGGGAGTGCATTCCCTTCCATTTTCTTACGTATGTGTATGCATCCCTTTTTTCTCCTAAACAAACTAATTGTTTATCTTTTTCCTTGCTCCACATAGTCAACTAGTGAGCCCTAGTATTGCACCAAGAATGTTGCAACTCCCAAGGGATCCTCAACTCAAATGATAAACTCAAGGTTCATACAAACTTCGAGGGGATAGTTTTATATGCACAATAGATAGGACTCCACTCATGCCACCCTCAGTTATGATATTAGATCAAAATTGCTCAGAGACCATTCCTCCTACTAAATTAGAATGAAAGCTCGTTGATAAAGGTAAAATTGGAAATTACTTATATCTATGAAATTGGAAATTCCATTGAATCATATGGTAAATGCTAACTAATCAGTTCATGAAAGGACAAAGGCTAATATACATGCAGAAATAAAGTTATTTTATCTTACAAAATTCATCAAACTACCAAATATACTTGCAGAAATGAAACTATTTTATCTTGCAAAATCCATCAAAATACAAAATATTCTTGCAGAAAATAAACTATTTTGTCTTGCATAATTCATCAAACTACCAATCATAATTGCATGTACCATCTACCTAGCTCACACTTGCTTGTAAATCATTAGCCTACTTTCATCATACTTGTGATAAAAAAAACCAACTCTACTATGTTTTTTGTAGTGAAGAAAAGGAATGGTTGGAGTGGCCTAGGAGCTTCCCCTGATCATAAAATCACAGTTGGAGGTCATTATTAATCTAGACTAAGTCAAAGTTGTAGTGGGGATTGAAACTAATGAAGGAAAGTAGTGTTACAGATTTTCTACAGACGATTGCTATAGGAGACCTGTAATGCTATAGGAGGGCATCCAAGTGGATTTTGAAGGTGAAAATTATATATTGAGGGTATGCAGAAGTGGATGGAAGTGGAAGAAAATGGAGGGAGTCTGGTTTGAGCCCCTAACAAATATTAGGACCTCTCAGAGGCTTATCTTGCACTAGGATGAGTGCTCATGGTATACTAGGAAAAATGACTTATAAAACAGGGTTTCGGGACAGAATTTGGAAGTGGAAGGAGAAGATGAAGGAGCTCAAGTTGGAATTGGCAAAGGTTCCCTTCCCTGTAGATCAACAAAACCCTGCAATCAGTCACATGCATGCATCCATTTATCATTAAGAAAATGAAATTAGTTATGATGGAAAAGCTGAGTTGAACTTAAATAACATCTAATTTATGCCACAACACTGGTCTAATCACTAAACTGAATTCTAAAGTACAGAAAGAAAATTTAAAATAGGACAACTACACTAATATAATTCGAATAAATCATAAACACAATATTTTTGGACTGTGGTTGTGAATCCTTCCACTCATTCTCTCATAAGAGAGGTGATGTAGAGGCTACAACCACGGGTTTTTATAGATTAATCTCTACTGAAATACAAGAAACTATGAACTACCTCGAATCAAGAAGAAACATATGTACAAGAAGAGGGACCAAAACCTCTGGGTTGGGCCCAAATCCAAGGATCTCAGCCCTCTGAAACTAACTCAGTTGCAACTTAAAATCCAACTTCTCAGTATCAAAAAGTGCAGGTCTAATACATGACATAAAAGTTTAAAGTAACAATGTTAAGCTTGAAGCTCAATAGCTACACCTAGATAAACAAAAACTTTGAATCATAATGAGCTCTCCTCCTAGTTTGTTTATACAAAAGGGTAGCTGAAGTAGCTCCCTTGAAAGTAGGAGTGGTTCCCTCTTGATCTTCACTTGGACTAGGAGTCACTCAACTGCCAATGAATTCGAACTAATGAGAGAGGATATTGTGATCCCAAGCCGAGTTTATAGAGTTAAGGAGGTGGACAAACCCCCTATACTCTCTCCTAGTTGTCTCCATCAAGCCCCTGCATAGTAATAGCCTAAAAAATGCTTCTTTTTCCTGCAACTTAACCACATTAGGCCACATACTATGACAAACAACTTTTACTCCTCCTACTAATCATAATATAACAAAAAATGTGAGTTAATGTGAGAGAAGGATAGTTTTAAGGTTAGAGGATGCAATAAAAATCTTCAAAATATACCTATTGATGGGACTCACCGTCAGCCACCAAGGACAACACAATCCACATTGTCTTTAACATTTTTTCCTCTTCTTGGTTGATGATCAAAATTAAAGGACACCTAGGCTTGTCCTCTTCTATTCAGGTAGATTTATTTTCCTAGTCAACCCATTTAAAACCACTCAATTAGAAAAGACTGATATTTCAGAAGGAAATTCCCTCAAGCAATCTCCCTCTCCAAGCAATCTGGAATCTGTGTCCCTTCTCTCAACCTTTAATTAATTACAATTTTATTTACAATGGAAAATATTAACCAGGGGATATCACAATCCCCTCCCCCTTGGGGGAACACCGTCCTCAGTGTTCAATAACCATATACAACAAAACATGCTTTACACCAAGCATAACTTATTATGTAACTTTATATACATAACTGTGTACATCATTTACATTTTATTTAAATTTGTTTCTACTTAGAAAATAAGAAAGGATATTTGAATTGAGGCTTCTGTGATCCATGTCAAGATTAAGAGAATTCTTCGGCTAAAATCACATGATAGAATATTTGTCAGCGTGTTTCAAACCAATCAGTGTGCCTCATCGTCAGGACAAGTTGAAGAATTAGATCCAGAATGCATGTTAAATAGTCAGAGCAGAACTTCCAACGGCTAGAATTTTTTACCAGACAATGGCTAAATTGACTAACTAACGGCTATATTAGATGAGGAAACGGCTAGTTGGACTAGACACAGGGAAAAGGGGGCAAAACCAAATTATAAATTAAGTTGAGGTTATTATTAAATTAATAGTTAGTTATTAAATTAAAAGTAAATTTACATAAAAGGTATATTTATTTTAATACATATGTATATATATTAAAATAAATTAATTCAAGTATTATATAATAAGAATTAATCTATTATATTTTAATTTAATTGTTTTTTATTCATTTATTTTTATTTAATTGTTTAATTATTTTAATAATAAACCATGATTTAAAGAAATTATTTTTCTTATATTAATTAAGTTGAATTATTAGATAAATAGTTAGTTATACTATTACTTATCTTATGTAATTCACGTGCTAGAAATAATCTATTTAGGGACAAAAATTGATTTAATAATAATTAATATATTATTAATCTAATGAAGTTAATTGTGTTAACCTTATTTTAAATAAATTTAAGGATATTATTAATGTGATCTTATACTAGAACCCTACTATAATTATTATATTAACATTATTACTATTAGTGTTAAAAGTAAAATGATAGTGGTATCTTCCTATCAATGGATAGGGTATTAATATCTTAGTAATCTACTAGGAACCTTAGTTACTAGATTTAGGGAATTAGTAAATGAAATGAATCTATTATAGTTTAAGAATTAATTTAAGGGATGGGTAACTAATTAACATAAATTCATTAGAATATAAATTAGTTATTTAAATATATTAAACCATATAATTTAACCCCGAAGGAAAGAAAAGGATTAAATCAAACAAGGAAGAAGGCTAAAGAAGGAAGGATAAAGGATAACAAGGGAAAAATTCTAGAACCATCTACTAAAAGAGGGAGGGGGAGGAAACGACTAGGAGGTGAGGGTCGGGATCCAACATCTACTAATATTCCAACCATCATCTCTCTTGAGATTGCTTGGCCTCCTTTCGATCTCAATGGCTTCCCTAAATTTACGGTGGTGGAACTGTGAAATTCTAGCAATGATATTGGCCTCCTCAATACAAACATGATGTCTGGTCTTCTTTGCATGTTCAGCTAGTGTGGAAGACTTAGTTCTCTTGTGCTTAAGATCAGCTACGTGGTCATTGATTCTTTGATTAACGAAGCACCCAGTCTCACCAATATAGGGGGTCTCCATGCCAGTTCCCATCATTTCCCTACTCAAAAGTTGGGCATTCTCAACACTCTCGCTACTCGTGCCCTAAGGATCTCTGATGAAAAGAGCTTCGAGAAAGATAAATCCCATCTTCTCAAGGTCTTTGTTGAGAACGGTTATAGGAAATACCTGGGTCAAAAGGCTTTCCTCAAAGCTTCCAAGAATTTGATGGTTAAAAAAGAACCTAAAGAGCGTGTCCCAGGGGTCCATCTACCTTTTATTCAAGGGACCACTGATAATATTGCAAGGATTCTGAGGAAACATAATGTCCCCTCGACCTTTAGACCCCTTAACACCATTCGTAAGTCCCTCCGATCAGTGAAGGATCCTATCGACCCTAAGGGCATGAAAGGGGTCTATATTATTCCTTGTTCCTCTGGGATCCCCTATATTGGTGAGACTGGGTGCTCCATTAATCAAAGAATTAGTGAGCACATAGTTGATCTTAAGCACAAGAGAACTAAGTCTTCCACACTAGTTGAACATGCGGAGAAGACCAAACATCATGTTTGTATTGAGGAGGCCAATGTCATTGCTAGAATTTCGCAGTTTCACCACCGTAAATTTAGGGAAACCATTGAGATCGAAAGGAGGCCAAGCAATCTCAATAGAGATGACGGTTGGAAGATTAGCAGATGCTGGATCCTAGCCCTCACCTCCTAGTTGTTTCCTCCCCCTCCCTCTTTTAGTAGCTGGTTCTAGAATTTTTCCCTTGTTATCCTTTATCCTTCCTTCTTTAGCCTTCTTCCTTGTTTGATTTAATCCTTTTCTTTCCTTCAGGGTTAAATTATATGGTTTAAGATATTTAAATAACTAATTTATATTCTAATGAATTTATGTTAATTAGTTACCCATCCCTTAAATTAATTCTAAAACTATAATAGATTCATTTCATTTACTAATTCCCTAAATCTAGTAACTGAGGTTCCTAGTAGATTACTAAGATATTAATACCCTATCCATTGATAGGAAGATACCACTATCATTTTACTTTTAACACTAATAGTAATAATAATTATAGTAGGGTTCTAGTATAAGATCATATTAATAATATCCTTAAATTTATTTAAAATAAGATTAACACAATTAACTTCATTAGATTAATAATATATTAATTGTTATTAGCTATTATTAAATCAATTATTGTCCCTAAATACATTATTTCTAGCACGTGAATTACATAAGATAAGTAATAGTATAACTAACTATTTATCTAATAATTCAACTTAATTAATATAAGAAAAGTATTTTCTTTAAATCATGGTTTATTATTAAAATAATTAAACAATTAAATTAAAATAAATAAATTAAAATAAAAATTTAACAATTAAATTAAAATATTATAGATTAATTCTTATTATATAATACTTAAATTAATTTATTTTAATATATATACATATGTATTAAAATAAATATACCTTTTATGTAAATTTACTTTTAATTTAATAATAGTATAACTAACTATTAATTTAATAATAACCTCAACTTAATTTATAATTTGGTTTTGCCCCCTTTTCCCTGTGTCCGGTCCAACTAGCCGTTTCCTCGTCTAATATAGCCATTAGTCAGTCAATTTAGCCGTTGCCTGGTCAAAAATTATAGCCGTTGGAAGTTCTGCTCTGACTATTTAACATGCATTCTGGATCTGATTCTTCAACTTGTCCTGACGATGAACCACAATGGTTGGTTCGAAACGCGTCGGCAAATATTCTATTATATGATTTTAGCCGAAGAATTCTCTTAAGAAAGGATATGTCGCCAGCATCTGGTCAACCATTTCACATGTGGCTTCCTTGGTCCTAAAGTGCCTTCATTTCACTTTGATTTTATCTATTTCTCGATTTTGAAGCATGAGTTACCTTCGATCCATGATGCATAGAGGTTTCGTTTGAAATCTTCCTCTAGTTCTAACTATAACATAGACCAATCAATTACATGATTAGCATCATGCACATATCTTTTACGTTATAAATTAATTAACGGAGCAATGAAATACACGAAATATTGTAGAAACACAAATACAAAAATGCATAGAACAAGAGAGACACAAATATATTTGGTTCACCTAATTTGGGCTAAATCCATGGAGAAACAACTAGTCCTTCTTTTATATTATCTAGCAAAAACAAGAGATACAACCTGCAATAGGTCTACTATAATTTCCTTTCCGCTCACGCACAACCTCCTCTCTCTTCCTCGCTTAGAAAAATAATGCACAACCATATGATTCCCTCATATAAACTGAGGGGCTTCCTTCTAAGGAAAAAACCCTAAATTAACATAACTTCTACCATCAGATTATCTGCCTAATGAACGATCCAGATTGACTATGAAATTACAATTAATTTTACAAGGAAATGTTTCATGTGTTTTTAGTTTAGGGGGTGTTTCCCCCAAACCCCTGCCAGGGGGGGGATCCAAACATGCATCAGCCCCCCTGGACCCCCCAGGCAACAATAATAGGGAGAAATCCCCCCCGCACCCACCTGTTGTGGGTTGGGATCCAAACACGGTTGAAACAAGACCTTTGAATCAGGAAGATAATTAGGCTCCACATCCAACATTTTAAGTAATGAAACATGGAAAAAATCATGCACTCTAATTAATGTAGGCAAGGCCAGCGTATAGGCCATTAGACCTATCCTTTTGAGCACTTCAAATGGCCCACAAAATTGTGGTTCCAACTTGGTGCATGACCCAAATTTCAAGGAGCTCTTCTTGGGTCTAACTCACAGGAAAACATGTTCCCCTACTTGGAACTCTTTGTGAAATATATGTTGGTCTGCATAGCTATTTTGCTTGTCTTGTGCCACCTTTAAGTTCTGCTTAATAGCTTGCATTTCTTAATCCATGTCCTTAAAATTATAAGGCCCAATAAGGTCCCTATTTAGTACATCGCTCTAGCTAATAGGAGTGTTACAATTCCTCCCATAAAGTGCTTCAAATGGGATCATTTTTAGAAACTCTTGATAGTACCCATTGTTGTATGAAAATTCCACAATTTGAAGGTACTCTTCCCACTTCTTGCGCTCTTGCATTGCATACATTCTTATAATGTCTTCAAGTATTCTAGTTTTCACTTTGTTTTCCCATCGGTTTGAGGATGGTACATTATGCTAAATGTGAGATCTATTCCCAAGCTAAAATTCATGCATAGTGTGGCCAACCATCTAGATTTCCTCACATTTAACTTGGGTTGTTCAAACAAATATTTCATCCCTCCATGATTATTCATTAGAGTAATCATTCTACAGAGGAGGTAATGCCTCCACATCTTCAGTGCATGGATGATGGCAACCAATTCAAAACCATAAGTTACGTAGTTTTTCTCATGTTGATTCATTTTTTGAGATTTGTAATAGACAACTTGGCCTTCTTGCATAAAAATCCACCAACTCCCTCTTTGTAGGCATCCATGCTTACTACAAAATCGCTTTTTGGGTCTACAATATTGGTGCATTGGTTAACAAGCGCTTTAGCTGATTGAAGCTTGCAACACAATTGATTGTCCATTTGAACCTATTACCTTTCTTTTGCATTGTAGTAATTGTGTAGCCAATTTTGGAGAAGTTCTTGATCCTCCTATAATAAAATACCAATTCCATAATGATCTCACCTCTTACACATTATTTGGTGCTAGACACTTTGTTATGAACTTGATGTTTTAGGGGTCGAGTTCTATCATTTCCTTGGAGACAATGTGTCCCAGATAATGAATTTGAGATTGGAAGAAATCACAATTACTTAGCTTTTCGTAAAGCTTATGTTCCCTTAGAAATTGTAGTATAGTGGTTAGATGTGTTAGGTGTGTGCTATATTCTTTCCACGACTAGCCCCATGCACCCCTATTGTTATATTATGTGGGTGGACCTACCTATGTTTTTGCACATGGTTTGGGGCATGATGGTTTTATACCCATGCTATTTTGTAGATCTGGTCAAGGGAACTATGAGATTGGGAAAAGAGGAAGCTCTAGTTAAACTAGAGGAAGTATATTGATACAATACTACAGAGGTTTAATATGCCGGATAGTAAACCGGTGAAGGTTCCTATTCCTATAGGTGTAGAGTTATCTGTTAAACAATGTCCCAAGACACAAGAATAGGAAGAGCAAATGTACCGTGTTCCATATTCAAGTGCAGTCAGTAGCCTGATGTATGCAATGGTTTGTACTAGACCATACATTTCATATGTAGTGGGAGTATTGAGCAGGTTTATGTCAAAACCAGGGAAGGAGCATTGGACAACAGTGAAGAGGGGTTTTCAGATATTTGGGTGGCACTAGCGATTATGGTCTATGCTAGTAAGGAAGACTAGGATTGGATAGATTTTTGGACATCTATGGCTTTGTTGATGCAGCCTAGGCAGGAGATCTAAATAAGAGAAGATCTACAAGTGGGTATGTCTTTAACCTATTTGGAGGTGCAGTCAGTTGGATGAGTAAAGATAGTATGTAGTGGCACTTTCAACTACAAAGGCTAAATACATGGCAACCACTCATGCAAGGAAGGAATTTGTGTGGGGTCAGAGATTGTGTTAAAGTATGGGGTTGGTACAATGAGCTATAAAGATAAACTTTGACAGCCAAAATGCAATTTTCTTAGCAAAGAACCCTACTTGTCATTCAAAGACAAAGCACAATGATGTTCAGTGTCACTTTGTGAGGGATATAGTTGAGGAAAAAAAGTTGTTACTGGTAAAGGTGGACACTTTGAAGAATGTTGCAAATGCATTGATGAAGTTTGTGAGAAATGAGAAGTTTTCTTGGTGTAAAGAAACAATAGGCATTGCAGGGCTGGACCAATGACTAATCTCTCATGTGACCCCTGTGTAGAAAAGAAAACAACAAGTGGGAGAATGTTGGGTGTGTGTTATATTCTTTCCACGACTAGCCCTACCTATGGTGTCACACATATATTAGGTGGGTGGACCTACCTATGGTTTCACACATGGTTTTGGGCATGATGGTTTTCTTCCCATGGTATTTTGTAGATTTAGTCAAGGGAACTACAGTTATGTTCTAATCTAGGGTTAATGGATTGGGGTTTATGAATGCTTCACCATGTTGTTAACAGTGTTAGACTCACAAACATGTCAAGGGATCTCCCTGGTAAGAAGTCCCAACTAGGCCTTAGACCGTTTGGAGTAGGAGTCCCACCAGTGGGTAGTACAGTAGTGCCTTGATTGCGGTAGCGCACAAAGGTAAGTATGATAACTTTGTCGGAAGCAACTGTGTGACCTTGTAACAAGTAAAGTGAGATGTATGGGGATTCTAGCACACAGAGGGGAAAAAGAAGTGTGTCCCTTAGAAGCCTGTAATAGTATGCAGCTTGAAAGCAACACATGAGATGAATGACATCATAGGATGTAAGCGGAATAGTCCACAAACGAAAGTGACAAATTAACACAACAACACGTCTTCGACAAGATTCGTACAATTGCATACAAAATAGTTCATACACAAATGCGTAAGTTGTATAACATACATTGCTAAAGTAACCAGAATAGTTGAACTCCAATAACAACATACGCATGAAAATGTGTTGGCTCAGTTATATTATTAAGTGAAAGTTCCATCCATACATACACCATTGACAACCACTAGCCCCAATAGTGGAACATTATATTCAACACCGCTTGCTCCTTCAAAGAGATGTAATTTCTCTACATTGTGGAGAAGCCAAGGCTCATCACAATACTCTCCAAGCCTTCTCTAAGCAATGGCTAGCCAAAATCTTGGCTCCCAAAAGTCTGTACTATGAGTTATGAGGTTCTATATATAACAAAGGGTGGTGTGACCCTTGAAATTCCCCTTTGACTCTTGGACTACCCTCGTGACTCTTCACATTACATAGTGATTGTTCACATTCCATTAGTGACACTTCGAATTTCACCTACAACATATTTACAATAATACAATTTCCATATATACCAATGTGGGAAAAAATAGGCTTGAGTCAGCCTAACAAGACAAACAACATCACTTGGGGTCTTGGGGAAAGACCAACTTGGTAACCTCCTCATGGTGGTATTCGGTGACAAACTGATACCAAGCTTGGTATTGCACTATCATGTCCCCGTACTATTTGGTGATGTTTTTATCGAAGTAAACTCTTGCCTCTATGGCTTACGGGTATATGATTCTGAAACTTATGTCCAGCTCATCCTGAAACATGCACAACACTATCCTGAGTGTGGTTGGACCACCGATGTACTTCTGCATGATCTCTGTGCTCAACTATAATTCATCATTAGTGGCCTCACGCAACAACTACTCCATGTACCTGTCGACCTCTAGCCAGATTTGGTTCTTGTGCTTAGCTTTGGTGAGGGAACCAACATCTATTCACTCTCTTCTTTAGTTGCTAGTTGTTCCAGCTCATCAACCTGTATTAGCATTGTTTTTCTGTAATTGCACCTTTCCTTTGTCCTTCTTCCTGTTTCTTCTGCTTAGCTCTTGTTCTTCCTTCAACTCTCATTCTGCTTGTTGCAATCTCAGTTCTGCTACCTACAAGCTCTGTTCTTTTCTCTTCCTCTGCTTTGTTGTATGTGTCCTATGATTCCTTTAGCTTCTGGTGTCAAAGCTGCCTGCATGAAGACTGAATGTGATTTTTCTATGTAGTTTTTTCCTCCCTCTATTATTTCAGTGATTTCCTCTTTCCCTGATCCTGTACTCGCTTGTTTCCTTCTGTCACTTCTGCTAGTTTTGTTGTTGTGTTAGTGTTGATTCCTTTTCTGTAAACAATTGGGCATTTGCATATGTTGGCAAGTAAAATAGTGCTTACTCACCTGCTTCCCCGATACTTCTTTCATTGGTTTCTCTCGAATCATATCTCTTTGGTGCCATGATACAATGACTGTTGGAGAGAAGCACTTCGAGTGTGGAACCTGTGGGATAGAACAGACACTCATGGAAAGCAAACATTAGCTCTTACAACTCAACTTTAAAACATGATCAAGCAGTAGCTAGGGCATTTGATGAGACAAAATTTGCAGCTATGACTAACAAAGGGTGACCGAATGACTGTGGGAACTGTGCACTAAGCAATTCCGACAGTCAGTGTGGAAGCTTGTTGACTGGAACTGTGCAATGCGTAGTTCAATCTGGGATAGGGCCTAGGAGAGACTACGCATTACATAGTCTCAGTGACCAAGTTGTGAGACTAGATCTTGGAACCGCATAGTGCACAATTGGATCCATCCCAAGAAAGCCTCTACACAATTCCAGAAGACAAGGCAAAGGCCTTGAGTTGTTAGATTGCGCAGTGCATGAAAATGAATGTGAGACCCAGGTAGGGGGAGCCAAGATCTGTCCATGGGGAGTGTCCAAATAGGAAGATCTTAAGCATGATCTAAGAATGAGTGCAGATCTAACTAAGTGTAGATGTATGCATGTAAAACAAGTGCAGTAATGGATCAAACTGAAGGAACATGAAGCATGCGAAGGGAGTCGCCGCATCGGTAACTGCTGGTGAAAAATGGGAAAACTCACATGACGCTTAGGGAAGGAAATATATAACTTGAAACAACACTTCTACAATCTAAAACAAGTTAAAACACCAATTTTCGTTCAATAAAATGAGCGAAACAACACTGTCATAAGATAAACAAACAAAAGCCACAGAAAAAGAAGCAAAAGACAATAAAAGTAAAACTCACCCCGGAAAGCGATGACAATGCTCCAAAGGCTCCTTGATCTCCTAGGGAAGGTAGATCTTTATGATCAAATTCATAAGTGAGCTATAGATGTGTCCATTACATGGATTTGAACAAATGGAGTTTATGAGGCATATGATTGAGATCAAGGAAAACAATGACACTTAGCATAAACTTCTAAAGATGGAAATGTGTCACCTTCAGGAAGCTAATAATAGATTCCCTAATTCCCAGGGATGCTTTTCCTCTTAGCTTCTTTCTTTTTGGGAAAACTTCCATGTACTGCCCGGAACGATTACGTAGTTCTGGGGAGGATCGGGAAACTCTTCGGTTCATGCACTAACAATTTCTGAGCACAGTATGGTTCTATGCAATTTTTGGGTTGAGTGGCTCTGGGATCCCTCTCAGGATCTGCACAATTTCCCAGCTGAAGGCAGGCTATCAGATGGCTCTGCGTAATTCCGGACCTGAGTGCTCAATGTGGGTTTGGACTGTGCAATTCGTAGATTGAAGGTTGACTGTCAACTGGCTCTATGCAATTTTGGAGTTGAAGGCTCACTTCCTAGATTGGAATGCTCTGTGTAGTTTCCCAACTAAAGACAAGCTACTAGCTGGGTCCTGCAATTCTGGAGGCTAAGCTCACTACTGGGTTGCACTGTGCATTTCCTGAGAGCAAGGCTAGTTGCCCTCAAGGATTGCATAGATCATCAAGGAAATGCAAGAACCGGGTTGCAACCAAGTCACGGGGTCAGCTTGTGGTTAAATGGAAAAGCAACTGAGAAAACACAAGTTGTAAAGCAAAAGATAAAACTCAAATGAAATCACAAGTACCTAAACAGTGCAAGACAAGCTGCTAAGATTTAAGGAGGGAGACTTCAAAACAAAGCGAAGGAAAAATTTTGGAGGGTGGTTGTAGTCGCTACAACATTGGCGACACACTGGTAGAACTCCAACTCTCTATATGGACCTTGTCTCGTGTAAAGTGAGTATAACTCCTCCAGAAGTGTTATTCAATGCTTTGATCATCGTGGCTTCCTCATTAGCTTGAGTTAAAGATGTAGTCCTTGCCATTCTCTTAATCTGTCAGCACACATACAAATCCAAGTCAACTGAGTTGTTTCGATTGGGTATGAGGGGTATATTGATGCACAAGTAATGTAGAATGTCAGAGTTTAAGTTTCATCTGTTGTGTTTCTCCTCTACCAATAGGCCTAAATAGTACCTCGATAAAGCCACTTCAGGAACACAAACATTGCTCCACTACCAGTGAGCATGGACAGTACCCTGGGATAGTTTCTTGCTTCACCTCTCTGTGCAGGAAGCCTTTCTCTTCTTTCACCTTATTTATTTTTTCATTTTTCATTTTTTCATTTATCAAAGAACTATGCATAAGAACTTATTTATTTTCATTAGGTGGAAGATGGATCTCGACTTATTGAGAGTAGAAGAGGTTATCCCTTCAGATAAGTATGTTATATATACCTCTAAAAAACTTGTTAAGGTTTTCCCCCTAACCTTACTCTACTTGAATTAGTTGACAACAGTTAACTGAATATAAAAGAGCCGATTAGAGTAGATGGTACTAGTTAAAGTGAAAGCGTTGTGTTTTCTCCAAGACTCACTCTGAATAGAACATATTTTCCATTAGGGTATCAACAACTAAAAGAACGCGAGATCTTCACAAAGAGAGAGGACAGACAGATAACCAAATGTTGATAGATGTACAAGTCCTCTTGTACTTCACCCTTCTTGTCTCAAGAGCCAAACACAGTTTCATATGAAACTAAACCTATGGATGCATAACAAGCAAAAAAGCAAGTAAGCAAAGGACAAAAGTAGAGAAATCAAACAAGTAAAAAAAGAAAAACATGAAAGCAAAGAAAACAAGAAAGCAATGCAAAGAGGAAAGCAAACACTACTACTCCTAAGCTAAACATTGCATGGGCCTACTCATGTGAAGTGATATTTCCAATGCAGCCACTGGCGCGTTGGTTGGCCCATGTAAGTAAAGGCATGGTTGTCAGGAAAGATATTTATACAAACCAACAAGAAAGAAATATAACAAAATGGAAAATAACATGCTCGAAGTTTGAATGCGTCTATAGAAAAGAAAAAAGTGAAAGCATGTGACAGACACTTTGCGGACGTACCATGGTGTGACAACGGACTGTGCGCATACAACAAGCATGTACACTCTTTTGACCTTGACATACAATAAAACATGCAGAAAGAAGAAAACTTTCGCTTCGCAGCATGACTTGCTACATATGACTCCTTCAATGCATGAGCGATACAATCGTTAGATTTTTGTGGAGGAAGTGAAATATGTGGATCATATTTATTTTCAATGTGTGAAAGAGAGTGATGAGGAGCTTGAGGTGGTTCAACAAATTTATGATCAGGAGTGGAACTAACCTCAAGACAATGAGAACCTAACATTACCATCAGCTTGGGCTGAAGTGCCTTGACTACTTGTGGGGTTTCCACTTTGTAAACAAGTAGATCATCAAATACCGATGGCTTGGAAAGATCAACGACAAGTGAATCAACATCATGATCAAATGAAGGAGTGAAGATATCACGACAACCATGATCAGAAAATTTGAGATGTATATTGGCATCCTCATGATTTGACGAATGATATAGATGGGTAGATGAGAAACATAAATTTTCACCCTCTGAATTTTCAGAAATGAAAGATGATATATTGAGTGGATTCGGAAGTAAATATTTGTCCTCTCCACAATCAAATGACGGACTGACATCCTGTGCATCCTGTGAATGATCGGAAATAAAAACATCCGGGAATGAATTTTCACAAGACCAATCAGAAATGGAAAGATCACAAAATATGTCAAGATAGAGCGAACGAGGTGTGGACAAAAGGAGGTCATCCTTCACTGCAAGTTCTTCTTTAGATTCCCACACATGTCAAAAATCATAGTGCGGGTTGGCTTCTCAACACCAACTCCATCGACAACTTGATTTTTTGTGAACATCACATGCGGAGTCTAGAATGGAAAAACATAAGACACCAAAATCTGGAGGATCAACAAAACAAGAGGATAGAGGTTGAGAAAATAAGTTCACATGACAACCAATAAGCTTTCAATCCAAATCTACGTAGATATCCAGAGTAGGTGGGGTGGGAGGGTGTGAAAATTCAACAGATGAGTTTGTAGCTTCTCCCACCTCGTCATGCGGAGCTAGATTTGTTTGATGAGGAGTAGACGATGGGTCTCCTGTGACAACCTTTTCCATCTTAGATTTGGCAGCTATAACACTGAGGTATGTTGGGAGGGTTTCAAATGATTTAAACACGTGAGGATTTTCAGATACATGAAGAATATACTAAAACCGTTCCCTGAGAAATTTCCAATCAACATCATCTTCGAGGATTTGAAAAAAAATATTTTGGATGTGCTCCCAAAATTTCCAAAGAGATTCATCATCTTCTTTTAATTTTTCCATAGTTTTTCTATTGATTGCTTGACAGTCATAATGATAGAAAGCACGAAGTAACTCTCTGAACGTGTGATCGAAAGAGTGATTTGAGGTTGTGGGAAATGTGCAACACCATTTTTGTGCGCGCCTTTCGAACGTGTAAGTGAAAAACCCACAAGAAATAATGTCCGAGGGCACTTCAGTCCTATGATAGAAGCCTGTGAAGGCAACTCCATGCCTTAGCAGGGTTGCCCCACCTTCACTGTCATACTTAAGATGTGACAAGTCATCAAGAACATCCTCTGACACTTTGAAATATTCTACATGAGAAACAAATGTCAGAGGTATGATTGTAATGTAAGTCATGAATGATGTGTAGAGATTCATAACAAACTTTAAGGACTTAGCTTATCATTTGGCCCTCCTTCTATCTCTAGAAATGTTGACCGTGATAGACCAGCCAACATGTCGGGGGATCTCCCTAGTAATAAGTCCCAACTAGAACTCATGCTATTTAGAGTAGGTGTCCCAGTAGTGGGTAGTACAGTAGTGCCTTGATTGCGGTAGTGCGTAGAGGTAAGTATGATAACTTTGTCGGAATAAAGTGTGTGACTTTTAGCGAGTCAAGTGAGATGCATGGGGGTTCTAACACACGGAGGGGAAAAGGAAGTGTGTCCATTAGAATCTTGAAATAGTATGCAGCCTGAAAGGAACACATGAGTTTAATGACATCACAGGTTGAAAGCGGAATAGTCCACAAACCAAAGTGATTGATTAACACAAGAACACGTCCTCAACAACATTTGTACAATCGCATACAAACTAGTTCATACACAAATGCGTAATTTAAATAACATACATTGCTAAAGTAACAAGAATAGTCAAACTACAATAACAACATATGCATGAAAATGTTTTGGCAGAGTTATATTATTAAGTGAAAGTTCCATCCATACATACACCATTGATAGCCACTAGCCCCAATAGTGGAACATTATAGTCAACAATGCCTGCTCCTCCAAAGAGATGTACTTGCTCAACACTATGGAGAAGCCAAGGCTGATCACAATACTCTCCAAGCCTTCTCTAAGCAATGCCTAGCCAAAATATTGGCTCCCAAAAGCCTGTACTATGAGTTATGAGGTTTTATATATAACAAAGGGTGGAGTGACCCTTGACATTCCCCTTTGACTCTTGGACTACCCTCATGAGTCTTCACATTACATAGTGACTGTTCACATTCCATTAGTGACACTTGGAATTTCACCTACAACATCTTTACAATAATGAAATTTCCACATATACCCATGTGGGACAAAATAGGCTTGAGTCAGCCTAACAAGACAAACAACATCACTTAAGATCTTGGGGAAAGACCAACTTGGTAACCTCTTGGTGATGGTCTTCGTTGACGAACTGATACCAAGCTTGGCACTATGCTATTGTGTCCCTGTACATTTTGGTGATGTCTTTATTGAAGCGAACTCTCGCCTCCATGGCTTCTGGGTATATGGTTATGAAACCTCTATCTAGATCATCCTGAAGCATGCACAACATTGTCTTGAGTGTGACTGGACCATTGATGTACTTCTACATGTTCTCTGTGCTCAACTGCAAGTCATCACTGGTGGCCTCGTGAATCAACTACTCCATGTACTTGTCGACCTCCAGCAGGACTTGGTTATTGTACTTAGCTTTGTTGAGGAAACCTGCATCTGTTCACTCTCATCCTCCACTGATGGTTGTTCCAGCTCATCAACCTGCATTAGTGTTATTGCTCTACTATTGTGCCTTGCCTTTTTTCTTCTTCATGTTTCTGCTTCTCAACTCCTATTCTTACTTTGACTCTCGTTCTTCTTGCCGCGATCTCAGTTTTGCTACCTACCAGCTCTGCTCTTTTCTCTTCCTCTGCTCTATTGTTTGTGTCCTGTGCTTCCTTTTTCTTTTTTTGTCAAAGCTGCCTGCATGAAGACTAAATGTGATTTCACTCTACATATTTTTCATCCCTCTGTTATGTTAGCGATTTCCTCTTTCCTTGATCCTGTTTGGCTTGTTTCCTTCTTCCATTGTTGCTATTTTTTTTGTCGTGTTATTGTTGATTCCTTTACTATAAACAGTTGGGAATCTTCATATGTTGGCAAGTAAATTAGAAATTTCTCAACTACTTCCTTGGTACTTCTTTCAGTGGTCACTGTTGAAGCAGCTCTCTTTGGTTCCATGGTACAGTGAATACTGGAGAGAAGCACTTCACGGGTGTGGTACTTGTGGGATAGAACAAATACTCATGGCAAGCAAACATTAACTCTTACAAATCTAACTTTATAGTAGGATCAGGTAGCAGGGAGGGCATCTAATGACAGGAAATGTGAAGTTTTTACTAACAAGGGGTGACTGAATAACTGTGGGAACTACCCATTGTGCAGTCTCAATAGTTAGTGTGGAAGCCTATTGAATGTAACTACGCAATGCGTAGTTTAGTGTTAATAAACTAGCTCACAAAAAAATAGAAAATATAGATCAACGCCTTAGAAATCATCCTCTTCGAGGGGTACACCTCATTTACATTACACAAATGAACAATTCTTGGATGATACAAATGACAAGACCACCTTTCTATGTATAGGAGTATAAGGGGTCATAATATAATCAGAGCTGACATAACAACAATAATGTAAGGGCACAACAATAACAATAGTGGGCTTCTATGGGGCACAATAATAACAGTATGGGGACTACATGGGCACAATAATATAATAAGGGGGTTGCACTAATAACAATAAGGGGTTACACTAGTAGTATAGGGACCTAACATGCTCCTCTCCTTCAAAAAGTGTTGTCCTCAACATTTGAGTAGTTTTGGATGCTTCTGTATAAAATTCTATTCCTCCCATGTGGAATCATCAGCGGGAAAGTTCTTCTACTTGATGAGATACTCTGAAATTGATCAATTTCGTAGTTCTCAGGTTCTTATTTCCTTGACTGCTTTAGTTTGCAATATGATTTTTCCTTCCTCGTCAAGTTCTAACAATATTGTTTCAGCTGGGATATTCTCACCTATAACATTCTTTAAGCATGAAACATGGAAAACTCGGTGCACTCAGGAAGATGCAAGAAGCTCCAATTTGTATGCCATAGAACCAATCTTTTGTTTGAAAATGAAATTCATCAAACCTTGAAATGTAGAAGGTGCATTGGTAAGGTTAAAAGGCAAGACCAAAAATTCATAATGACCCTTATGAGTTATAAATGTTGTTTTTGGAATGTCTTCAGTCTTCATTCAGATTTGATGATATCCTGAACGAAGATCCAACTTGGTGAAGTAAATTACTCCATGTAATTCATCCAATAATTCATCAATGACAGGAATGGGAAATTTATCTTTAATAGTAAGCTTATTGAGCTCCCTATAATTTGGACACATGTGCCATGATCCATCCTTCTTGTGTACCAATACCACTGGAGTAGAGAAAGAACTTTGACTAGGTTGAATTATACCAACCTCTAGCATTCTGCAACCATACGTTCAATTTCACTCTTTTGGGCATATGGATATCTATAAGGCCTGATGTTTGGGGGAACACTTCTTGGAATCAAATGAATAGCATGATCATGATCATGAATAGGTGGGAGGCCTTTGGAAGTCTCAAATACCTTGGAATGATTGTCCAAGACTTTTTGGAGATCTGGAGAAATAGATGATTTCGAGGTGGGAACCTCTAGCGAACATAATTGTGAAATTACGCCACGTTGTACTTCCTTTATAATATTTGTCATGTTGTTATATATGATTATCTTTCCCGGTTTCCCTACGATGCCCCTTCATTCAACTTCCTTTCCTTTTGAAAAAAAAATCAAGAATATTTCTTGAAAATTAACAGTTATCGTACCCAAAGATTGTAGCCATTGGACTCCCAGTACAACATTAGCGCCACCCATTGGAATGGAAAGAATTGGACTATTCAAAACATATTCTCCCATAAATAGCTTGATATTATGTCACTTTCTAGAGAAATTTATGGCTCTTCCATTTGCAACCATCACTTGAAACTCTGATGCTGGATATAGGAAGCAATTCAATTCCTTTGCTATCTTACAATGAATAAAATTATGGGTACTGTGTGAATCTATCAACAATTTTACCTTTTTATTCTTGATATGTCCTTCTATCTTGATAGTTTGAGGAGTGGTAATTCCTGCAAATGCATTACAATATATGTTCAGATTCATTTCTTGATGCTTGATGTGATCTTTCACTTCTTGAACCTTTTTCTTCTTGACATGTCCTTCTATCTTGAGAGTTTGAGGAAATTCTTGCCAATGCTTTACAAGATATGATCGGATTCATTTCTTCTTTCTCTGGGGTTGGTTCCTGGTGTATATCCTCTTCTTTTGATGTTTCTTTATTGTTTTCTTCCTCCTCTTCACAACCTATGTAAAATAATTTCTTCTCATCACACTTGTGACCTTTAGTGTATTTGCTATCACAAATGTAACACAACCTTTTTTCTCTTTTTTCTTCCAATTGTTGTGGTGTAAACCTTGTAGCTTGTGGAAGACTAGGAGCAAAAACATTTCCATATTTATATTTGTGAGTGGTAGGCTTCCTTGTTGCCATAATTTTTCTTTCAATTTGTCTTGCCAACTTGAATGCCTTCTCCATTCAATCAGGTTCCCAAATACGAACCTCATATTATTTTTTATCTTCTGAAACGGCGCAGAAAAAAATTTATAGCGAAAATTCCACGATGACCTGTTTCGAGTAGTAAAACCCTAGAATCCAAATCTATGATACCAAATGTTAAGAAACCAGCTCACAAAAAGATAGAAAAGATATATCAATGCCTTAGAAATTAGCCTCTTCGAGGGGACCACCTCCTTTACATTACACAAATGAACAATTCTTGGATGATACAAATGACAACGCCTCCTTTCTATATATAGGAGTCTAAGGGGTCATAATATAATTAGAGCCGACATGACAATAATAATATAAGGGCACAAAAATAACAATAGTGGGCTTCTATGGGGCACAAAAATAACAATAGTGGGCTTCTATGGGGCAAAATAATAACAATATGGGGACTACATGGGTACAACAATATAATAAGGGTGTTGCACTAATAAAAAAAAGGGTTTACACTAGTAGTATAGGGACCTAACAAGGTAGAGACAGGGCCTGGGAGAGACTGTGCATTACAAAATCTCAGTGACCAAGCTAGGATATTGGCTCCTTGAACTGTGCAGTGTGCAATTGGAGCCAACCGAAGACAACCTTTGTGCAATTCAAGAAGACAAGGAAGAGGCCTTAAGCTATCAAATTGCACAGCGCATGAAAGTGAATGTGAGACCTGGGCAAGGGGAGCCTAGATCTATCCATGGGGAGTGTGTAAATAGGCAGATCTAAAGGATGATGTAAGAATGAGTGCAAATCTGACTAAGTGTTGATGTATGCATGTAAAACAAGTGTAGTAATGGATCAAACTAAAGGAACAAAAAGCGTACGAAGGGAGTCGTTGCATCAATGACTCTTGGTGAAAAAATAGAAAAAATCATGCGACACTTGGGGAATGCAATGTATAACTTGAAACAACACTTCTACAAGCCAAAAAAAGTTAAAACACCAGCGGTCATTCCAAAAAATGAGAGAAACAACACTCTCACAAGCTAAACAAATAAAATCCACAGGAAAAGCAGCAAAAGGAAATAAAAGAAAAACTCACCCTAAAAGTTGATGACAATGCTCTGAAGGTTCCTTGATCTCCTAGGGAAGCTAGAGCTTGATGATCAAATGCATAAGTGAGCTCTAGATGTGTCCATTACATAGATTTGAGAAAATCGAGTTTATGACGCATATGCTTGACATCAAGGAAAACAACAACACTTAGCAGAAACTTCTAAAGATGGAAATGTGTCACCTTCGGTAAGCTAAAAATAGATTCCCTACTTCCTAGGGATGCTTTTCCTCTTAGTTGCTTTCTTTTCGGGAAAACTGCCATGTACTTCTTGGAAATATTGTGCATTTTTTGGGAGGACAGGGAAACTCTCTGGTTCATGCACTCACAGTTTCTGAGCAGAGTATGGTTCTACGCAATTTCTAGGTTGAGTGGCCCTAGACTACCTCTCAGGTTCTGCACAATTTCCTAGCTAAAGGCAGGTTGTCATTTGGCTCTACATAATTTTGGACCTTAGTGCTCACTATGGGTTTGGACTGTGCAATTCTTGGACTGAAGGTTGACTGTCAGCTAACTCTGCGCAATTTTGGAGCTGAAGGCTCACTTTCTAGCTTGGAATACTCTATGAATTTTCCCAGCTAAAGACAAGCTACCAGTTGGGTCTGCACAATTCTAGAGCCTAAGCTCACTGCCAGGTTGCACTATGCATTTCCTGATAGCAAGGCTAGTTTCACTCAAGGATTGTGCAGATCATCAAGGTATTGCAAGAACCAGGTTGCAACCAAGTCACGGGGTCATCTTGTGGTTAGACGGAAAAGGAAGTAGGCAAACAAAAGTTGTCAAGCGAAAGATAAAACTCAATTGAAAGAAAAAGTACCTGAGTAGTGTAGGACAAGTTGCTAAGATTTAAGGAGGGAGGCTCCAAAAGGAAGTGAAGGGAAAATTTTGGAGGGTGGTTGTAGTTGCGACAACACGTGTTATCACCAAAATAGGACCCTGATAGGCTGTTGATCAGACTATCTCGGTGTAAATATTTCAAACCAATATTTTAGCTAAGGCTTAGCCTCCTTAGCCTGAGAGGGCTCTCTCAAAGGGTTAATGATTTAGATTAAATATATGAATAGATGGCTAACTCTATGGTTTGTAATTGTATATGTTTATAGGTTGAAAGATGAAGGTTGGTTACCATTGGGCTATGGAGTCAAAGTATGTTCAAGTACCACATCAAGATCAGCTTAACATGAAGTCAGGGCATAGAGAGTTTTTATGCATCAACAAAACAAAGATACAATGCAAGGAAACACAGTTTATAAATACATGAAGGAAGTTAGAGCATGATTGATGAGTTCTAAGTAACATGTATTCATACCATTGCAAGTAAGTGAAAGAGGAAAGCCATGAGACAATATGACATTAAAAACTCTCTTTGAATCCTGAATAGTGAAGCCAAAGCATTCTACCTAGCATGGAAGTCAAGGCCTTATAGAGTTCAAGTGCAGAAATGAAAATACAAAACAGTGAAACATAGTTAGTTTATCTATGAAGGAAGTCAGAGCATCATTGATGAGTTCTGAGTATCATAACTAAACACCACTGCAATGTAAGTATTGGAAGATGCCATCATAACAAGAACATACAAGAACTTTTCATGAATCTTGAGTTGTCTAAGTAGAAATCTGCATTAGGTTAAAAATATACACAGTCTGCACATAGAGAAGCAGCTGAGCCAAAAAGTCTCCCTTTGAAATAGGGCTTTCTTCAATAATCATTGATTTTCCTTTCTCTTTAGCTACCTGGCTCCTAGTCCTTCTTCTTTGAACTCCTTCACCTATGCTTGATTCATGTGCACTTTCTTTAACCTAACTTTTCTCTTTAAAGGACTGCTGGGGTGTATCCTGGATAGTCAGTGGCCCGGTGGATTCTCTTACTTGTTTCCTTGCCTTTAACTTTGAAAACATCTTGGATCTTGTTTCTGCCTGATGACCAGTTGTTTTTTGAAGATATTTTGCATTTTGAGGGCTGAGACCGGTCTCGTTCTTGAAACCAGACATGAAAATGAATGTGTGCCAGTCCCTACTTACCCTCTGAAGTTCATGCAAAACAATCAACTTAACCAAGTCATGGTGGAACAATGAAGTCTCACAGGCTTCTTTTCTTAGTTGCACCTTGTCACACATTTTTCTTAAGCTGCGGAATAAGTAAAAAGGTAGATCAATAGATTTCTTTCCTGTGAAATTCAACAGAAGTTTAAAATGATATGAATACACCTTGTTATATCTCCCTTCACAGGTAAGGTACTTCTGTATACAGGTAAGCAAATGGACATATGATTCTTTGACATAACTTCTAGGAACATACTTGTTTAAATTTGAGTTAATGAACTCCTGCTTTAGAAATTATTTTCATGGGGTCATATCAAATTGGAAATTCTTGAACCAACTTTCTTGCCCTCTTGGAATCTCTGTAACTGTGGATATTATGTCTGGTGAGACCTGCAATTCCAACATACCAACCTTTGAGTTTAATCTTGTGAAATTCAAGGCAAATTCCTTGGTGACTTGTGCATGACCTCCCTGGAGTTTCTTGCAAAAATTCCAACATCTAGCTTGTTTAAATGCATGCTCAACTTCTCTGTTCTTCAAGGTTATGTTTAAACCTTCAGGTTCGTTTCTCAAACATCTGCCTGATCTGTGGTCTTTTCTTTCTGCTGATCCCTCCATGAAGGTTTGAAACACTGTTGCTGCTCAAACTTCAATCTCTGCCTTTCCTGAATGGCTGCCTCGCTTGATAACTGCCTCGCTTGATAACAATGTATTCAAATTGAAAACTTGCAGGCTTGTTCCTCATGCAACGAATACAATCATCATTAAGACTGTGAATACTTGGATTTTCTTGGAACTTGTAATCCGTGTGTACCAATATACCTAGTGGCTATAATGATGGAGATAAGCGATTGGACATGATATGTGGAGTGCATAAACTAAAAATGCATGACACAACTATAACTTAACTTGACAGATTTGACAGTTAGGAAAGATTCACTGTGGAATGCACGAATCTCCGATTTTGTAGCGCAGTCAGTCTAAATTTTGAATTATGCGCTACGAAATCACCTAAAACATATCGCGCTGCGAAATCACCTAAAACCTGTTGTGCTGCGAAACTGCTAAAAAGGATTTATGCGCTGCGAAAACACTTCAAAATGGTTACATGCGCTACGAAATCACCTAAAGGGCTTTGTGGCACATAGTAACTTTTAAACAAAACTGACACATGGGTATGAGACCGGTGATGAATGAGAATGACCAGTGATGAATGAGAATGCATATTTGACTCAAAACCCCTAAGACTCAGACTCTAACAAAAATCAAACTTAGACTAACACCGACCTTTATCATCAAACTAGTATGAGAAATTTTGGCATTAGAATTCTTAAGTGATAACAGTGTGGCTCCACTTGGGATAATGTGCTCCTGTAGTACACTAAGAACTCGCAGGTCCAGTGCTTTGTTCATTTTATGATAAACATAGATTTGCTTGATGAGAATTTCTTTCTAGCTTCTTCGGCCTTCACCTCGGGTTTGAGCTTTCTGTTCAGCTTGTCATTATTTGCAACAAAAGAAAAACTGATAAAATGGGTATATACAATGTTGTGAGAAACTGGCAGAATTTTGATCAATAATAATGCTTTAGGAACCTGCCATTTACAGGTCCTCTAGCATATGGTTTTCCATCAATCTCTTGCAGAATGCAAGTATTATTTCCATGAAAAGCAGAAATTTGATATGGCCCTTTCCACAAATTTTCAAATTTACCATGCTTACCTTTTTCTTCAATTCTAGCTTCCCATTTCAACACTCTATCTTGGATCTGAAAGGTAACTTCTTTGATCTTTTTATCAAATGTTCTCTTGATTCTATTCTGACTTTGTTGATGACTGTCAAACACCTCATTTCTTTTCTCAACAATTTTCTCCTCAGGAATTCTTGAAAATTCAGAGAGCAAAGATTTTGAAAAAGATGGAGTACCTGGTGTTTCAGTAAATCTTTGTCTGCTCCTTGAAATGGTGTTTGGATTGTCCACAGGAGTAGGTAGATCTGGGTCAGGATTACTCCGTGTATATCTCCCTCTCGAAGCCACCTTTTAAACTTTGAAATTGTATGGAGTCACCAAGGTAGAATGCAGCCTCGAAAAGTCTTCTGAGCTCCTGCTACCTTCAGAAGTTCAGTCTCTTGTTTTCGGGAATGAATAATCTTCAGGCTCCCGGCAGATGCACCAAAATGTTATCACCAAAATAGGACCCTGATAGGCTGCTGATTAGACTATCTCGGTGTAACTATTTCAAACCAATCTTTTAGCTAAGGCTTAGCCTCCTCAGCCTGAGAGGGCTCTCTCAAAGGGTTAATGATTTAGATTAAAGATATGAATAGATGGCTAACTCTATGGTTTGTAATTGTATATGTTTATAGGTTGAAAGATGAAGGCTGGTTACCATTGGGCTATGGAGTCAAAGTATGTTTCATTACCACATCAAGATCATCTTAACATGAAGTTAGGGCATAGAGAGTTTTTATGCATCAACAAAACAAAGATACAATGCAAGGAAACACAGTTTATAAATACATGAAGGAAGTTAGAGCATGATTGATGAGTTCTAAGTAACATGTATTCATACCACTGCAAGTAAGTGAAAGAGGAAAGCCATGAGACAATATGACATTAAAAACTCTCTTTGAATCCTAAATAGTGAAGCCAAAGCATTCTACCTAGCATGGAAGTCAAGGCCTTATAGAGTTCAAGTGCAGAAATGAAAATACAAAACAGTGAAACATAGTTAGTTTATCTATGAAGGAAGTCAGAGCATCATTGATGAGTTCTGAGTATCATAACTAAACACCACTGCAATGTAAGTATTGGAAGATGCCATCATAACAAGAACATACAATAACTCTTCATGAATCTTGAGTTGTCTAAGTAGAAATCTGCATTAGGTTAAAAATATACACAGTCTGCACATAGAGCAGCAGCTGAGCCAAAAAGTCTCCCTTTGAAACAGGGCTTTCTTCAATAATCATTGATTTGCCTTTCTCTTTAGCTACCTGGATTCTAGTCCTTCTTCTTTGAACTCCTTCACCTGTGCTTGATTCATGTGCACTTTCTTTAACCTGACTTTTCTCTTTAAAGGACTGCTGGGGTGTATCCTGGATAGTCAGTGGCCTGGTGGATTCTCTTACTTGTTTCCTTGCCTTTAACTTTGAAAACCTCTTGGATCTTGTTTATGCCTGATGACCAGTTGTTGTTTGAAGATCTTTTGCATTTTGAGGGCTGAGACTGGTCTCATTCTTGAAACCAGACATGAAAATGAATGTGTGCCAGTCTCTACCTACCCTCTGAAGTTCATGCAGAACAATCAACTTAACCAAGCCATGGTGGAACAATGAAGTCTCACAGGCTTCTTTTCTTAGCCTTGTCACACATTTTGTTTAAGCTGCGGAATAAGTAAAAAGGTAGATCAATAGATGTCTTTCCTGTGAAATGCAATAGAAGTTTAAAATGATATGAATACACCTTGTTATATCTCCCTTCACAAGTAAGGTACTTTTGTATACAGGTAAGAAAATGGGCATATGATTCTTTGACATAACTTCTAGGAACAGACTTGTTTAAATCTGAGTTAATGCACTCCTGCTTTAGAAATTTTTGCATGGGGTCATATCAAATTTGAAATTCTTGAACCAATTTTCTTGCCCTCTTGGAATCTCCGTAACTGTGGATATTATGTCTGGTGAGACCTGCAATTCCAACATACCAACCTTTTATTTTAATCCTATGAAATTCAAGGCAAATTCCTTGGTGACTTGTGCATGACCTCCCTGGAGTTTCTTGCAAAAATTCCAACATCCAGCTTGTTTAAATGCATGCTCAACTTCTCTGTTCTTCAAGGTTATGTCTAAACCTTCAGGTTCGTTTCTCAAACATCTGCCTGATCTGTGGTCTTTTATTTCTGTCGATCCCTCCATGAAGGTTTGAAACACTGTCGCTGCTCAAACTTCAATCTCTGCCTTGCCTGAATGGCTGCCTCGCTTGATAACAATGTATTCAAATTGAAAACTTGCAGGCTTGTTCCTCATGCAACGACTACAATCATCATTAAGACTGTGAATAATTGGCTTTTCTTGGAACTTGTAATCCGTATGTACCAATGTACCTAGCGGCTGTAATGATGGAGATAAGCGGTTGGACATGATATGTGGAGTGCATAAACTAACAATGCATGACGCAACTATAACTTAACTTGACAGATTTGACAGTTAGGAAAGATTTGCCGCGGAATGCACGAATCTCCGATTTTGTAGCGCAGTCAGTGTAAATTTTGAATTATGCTCTACGAAATCACCTAAAACATATCACGCTGCAAAATCACCTAAAACCTGTTGTGCTGCGAAACTGCTAAAAAGGATTTATGCGCTGCGAAAACACTTCAAAATGGTTACATGCGCTACGAAATCACCTAAAGGGCTTTGTGGCACATAGTAACTTTTAAACAAAACTGACACATGGGTATGAGACCGGTGATGAATGAGAATGACCAGTGATGAATGAGAATGCATATTTGACTCAAGACCCCTAAGACTCAGACTCTAACAAAAATCAAACTTAGACTAGCACCGACCTTTATCATCAAACTAGTATGAGAAATTTTGGCATTAGAATTCTTAAGTGATAACAACATGTGTATATATTTACTGTAACATTGAAAGGAATATAATGAAAAAATCAATTTGGTAGTCCCGGTTTTTAGATCCAAGGGGAAATTTCTATGTATATCTATTTTATGTTCTCGCCATTTTTTATTTTCTATTTTTAGAATTCGTATGAAAGTAATTTATGTACAGGGTTAAAACCTACAAGATGTTCTTCATGCTCCTCCTTGATCTTTGAATAGACCAAAATTTCATCAATGAGGACTATGACAAACTTATCCAGATAGGGGCACAACATGTTGTTCATGAGGCACATAAAAGTTGCAGGTGCATTGGTAAGCCCAAAGGGCACTACCATGAAATCATAATGACCATACCTCATTCTGAAGGTTGTTTTATGGACATCCTCATTCTTTATACACACTTGATGATAGACTGATCTCAAATCAATCTGTGAGAAGATTTCTACTCCTCTCAACTGGTCAAATAAATCATTGTTTCATGACAATGGATACATGTTCTTGATGGTCACTTTATTCAATTACTAGTAATCAATGCACAACCAGAGCGTTCCATCCTTCTTAACAAATAGAGATGGTTCTACCCATGGAGACACTCCTTATGTAGCCCTTATCCAGCATCTCCTTGAGCTATAGCTTCAACTCAAATAATTCTGAAGTGCTCATTCTATATAAGGCTTTGGATGTTGGAGCTACCCCTAACACTAATTCTATGGAAATTCTACCTCTCGATGAGGAGGAAAACTAGCATTTTATTCAGGAAATACATATGAAAATTGTTGTAAAATAGGGCACTTCCCCATAACATCATTTTCATTATTCTCATTACTATAATTAGCTTCAGCACAGTTGGATATTTGAACGAAAAATACAATGCATCTCTTTCTACGTCTTATCTACATAGCTGAAATTCCTCCCATAGAGCTAGCTTTCCTTTCAATATCCTACGTTATTTGTCTTCATTAAGGCACTCGATTGTCTTCTCAAAGAAATCAACCTTATTTCGATGCGCATATAGCCAATCCATGCCCAACAATACACTATACGCTCCTAATGAAAGCACATTGAGATTTGCAACCCTTGGCATCCTGTTTAATTCGATTGGGAAATACTTCACCCAATACTCCACTCTTATTTTCTTCCATGTGGCTAATTGAAATAGCCAATACGTTTTGTGGGCTTCCTTCTTTAGTGCGCTTTTCTCAAAAACAGTGAGATTGATGTGACTAAAATTTGAACCAGGGTAAATCAAAATTGAAATGCTTTGGTCATGAAGCATACCTTCCATTTATATAATTGTTGCTCGATGATCAGCTTGGTGATTATCCATTATTGTGTAAATTATGGGTATACTTTGAGCTACACCCTTGAATGCCTCTGCCTCCTGTGCATTATACAATCTCAGGCTAGCGTGCCTATGTTGTGGGCAATATTTCCCTAGGTGATTTTCTCTGTAAGTCTAGCACCTATATGGACTCTTCTCATAATGTTTTCCTTCATAATGGGTAGAATAGCCTTTACTGCCAACATTGGAACTTTGTTGAGGATATTGCTTAACAAGAGTCGCACTTGCCCCTTTGGTTTATTTTTGTCTTTTTCCTTTAAAATTGGAATTTCCTTTGAATTTCCAGTCTGATTTATACTCAGGTATATGCCTAGACTACTCATAGCAGTTCTTCAATTTATGTATTGTTTACTCTAGTGAATTAGGCTCATAAAATTTGATTATATCTTTGAAAGGTTGTGGCGGCCCATTGGCATACCTCTAAATCTTTTCCTTCTCTTCCTTAAGGTAGGGAACATACCTTAGGAGTTCTAAGAATTTGGTGGTGTACTAATCATCTATCATCTACCCCAATATGATCTCCTAGAACTCCTTCACCTTGTTGTTGAAGTATCTTTCACATAGGTATTTTCTCTTTAAATATTCCTCAAACTCCTTCTAGGACAATTCTTCTTCCCTTATGCCCTTTACATTTTTTAGATCTTCCCACAATATGTGAGCTTTGCCTCTTAGGTTGTAAGTGGCTACATTTTCTTTCATGCTTCCTAAATAATCATGGATTCAAAAAAACTTCTTCATTCCGAGCAGCTAGGCTTCGACATCCTTTGTTTCCTCATTTTTCCATCAAAAGTAGGAGGCTTAGCCTTTTTTTAACTCCTATGGTATATAATCTATTTCCCTTATTCTCCCATGCTGATGATGATCATGACCTTATATGAGTGTCCTCATACTACTACTCATGGGTGCTCGAGTTCTTTCTAGGAGTGCTTAATAGAGTGCCTCCTTTCATGGGGTCTTCTCTGGACAACTATTGCCTATTTCTAGACTTGTTCTCATTTTCCCCATTGGTTCTTTCTTTCTGCCCCAATGGGCTTTGCATGTATTTATGGTTTATCAATAACTCATGTTGCCTTTGCCTTTGTAGGTATGATAGGATTTGCAATATGACTACATTGACTTCAGCCTAATTTTATTTCACTCTAACAAGCCTCTCATTGTTAGCTTTATAGCTCCTTATTTACACTCCCAAACTTCTCAATGTTTCCATGTAATCATGAGAGTCTTCTCATCCTTGTTGTTCCACTAATATTTCCTCTTTGTGTCCATGTTGTGATTGGCAGAGCTATACTACACTATTTGCTATTATCTCCTTGTTCTATTGGTTCTATACTATACCACCCTTTGTTGTTCACGTGGCCTTTAAAATTCATGTATTGTCATGCACACACACAACCGTTAGATTCCAAAAATTTTCAATACATAATAGATGTTATCACCTTAGCTTGCTAATGGAAATCCATTGGTGCATAGCTAGCTACAAAATTACACCTTGATTAACGCATCAGTATCAATAAAATAAAATGCATACAAATACACACGCAATCAATCCACAACAATAATCGAGTTCCTAAAGTCTATCACAAGGATTTTAAGGCCTAACTAGATCTTCAAGGTCCAATGTTGAACCTTCACTTGGTTGCTTCTACAATAGAGCCCATCTAGTCCAAGTGTTGAACCTAGAAGCTTTAATACCATTCTATAACATACCCCCTACTAATATTAACCCCCACTAAGGTTGGTAGGAGGTGGTTGCCATGAAGACTTGATCACTAATATCATGCTATGGAAATGGGTTCTAAAATTTTGACCTTTTTTCAACTTTCTTAAAACTCAAAATGAATGATGTTATTGTGTTTGTCTCGTCGCGATGATTCCAATGATATAAATTTTTCTACGATCTGACTCCCAGATTCCAAGATATGGCCATCCAGCTTAGCAATTTAATTAGTGTCACTTCGCTAACCTACCACGTGGCACCCATGTGGTCCCCTCATGGCACCCACATGGAAATCACAGTCTGCCTCTCTTTTCCACATGGTTATACTACCATATTTGTTTATTTGTGCATGTTTGTGGTCATAAACACACACACACACACATATATATATATATATATATATATATATATATATATATATATATATATGTTGTCGAGCTTCTCATACACATTTAACCCCCTTATGAGACCCAATGCACAACGTACAATATATGTGCATACGTATAATGCATAGTCATGGGCCCCTCTCCCTGCCACCTCATCCAAGAAAAACCATCTCAAAATTTTATCCCATCGCCTCTCACCTTATCTTCTAAGGATGACCCTTTCAGGATTACATGGAACCCTGGCGATCCCCTCTCCTACCATTTCCTTGCTTCATTGACAATTTCTTTGAACATTTGGGCCCACTCCTGCCATGTCCTCTCGAAGATAAAATCCCAGGAGTTCTCCTTAATGCCCTGCTTGAAACCTTCGGGGTTTGAGGTCTAGGGTGGCATGTACTACCTCAGGTCCCACCATGTCCTCCGAGGTATGATACACCTACATCCCACATTACAACTAGTTTGTGGTTTTCCACCACAACGAATTGACCATCGGCCCTAGTGCCATATCCGCTCGACTCTTTTATCCTGGTGGAATATTCCATGCTTCCATTTGAGTTCTCCAGGGATGAAGTTCCAGGGCACGTGAACTATGCTCATGCTTCATCTTCCCTATAACCCAGATCTCTCTACCTTGGCACTCAGTTATAGCTCCTGCTCACCTAGCCTACCATGCTTGGGTCTCCCAATTCTTCCGAGCCCTAAACTTCTGACTTCACAACTTGAGTAATATAAGAATTACCTTTAGATAAATTTTGAGGTAAAAAATAGGCCTTAAAAAAAAAATGTAAAACCAAAATCAACTTTATAAGAACCAATAGGATTCAAGATGATCATGTTAGCCATAACGGATGATTCACCATTTTTGGAGTAAAAAATTAAAAAGATTAAAAATAAATAAATAAAACTACTTTTTGAAATCGTATTTTCAACTTATCTCCCTATGGTTTTACTCAAAAATTTGAGCAAGAGCACTCATTAGAAGCATAATTTAATTTCTCATCCAATGAGTACCCATGTTGCATACTTTGAATGGACCCTGCTACATGAAAAATGAGAAATAAATGTAAAAACATGATTGCAATCATGTTTTTCATGTATTTCTCATTTTTATGGTAGTAGGTTCCATCAAAAGTATGCAACATGGGTACTCCTTGGATGGCATCCAATGAGTGCTCCCGCTCAAAATCTAAGTAAAATCATAGGGAGATAAGTTGAAAAAGAAGTTTTTTCCCCTCTAAAATTTGGTGATGTAATCTAATATTATTTTATTATTTCCACTATTATTTTATAATATTCCTTAGGAGGCCCATTTTAGACCTCAAAATTGCCTTAATTTTGGGCCCTTCTACCCTTGAAACTCAGTCAAGATGGTTCTATTACACGAAGACCTGTTACGGCTCAGTGTCCAAGGCCTTATGCCATTGAGTCTCATTCCCCACCTAATGCATGTGCGCATAGATATAATTGGGGCTTGAACCTGATTGTTTTTCGAAGGACTTAGTCCAAGTATTGGCTATAAAGGCTCTAATAAAACTCGAACCTAAGGCCAATATCTGGCCTTCCATATACATGGGTTTGAAAGTTACTCAGCCTGTAGCCTACAAGGCATGCACACACTCATATGTACATATATTATATAGAGAGAGATACATCCAAATGTTATTTCTCTTGACCTTGAATGCAACTAATTGAAAGAGGTTGTCTACCTCTTCATATGAAAACCGCATAGACCAACCAATAGACTTAGGATAATTGCAAAAATAAACCATCCATGAAGGTGGATATTCCAGAGTATTTCAACACACAAATTTTGAATTCCTCATTTATGCAAGAGACAACACTCCTCAGGAATTAGTATAGTAGTAATTTGACACAAAATTCATAGATGTAATACACAATAGTCATGGACGTAATATTAACAAGCACATAACATAAGAGCTACTTATCTTATAAGATATCTGGCAACTGAAAGTGGGACTCTAACTCTCCACCCAACCATAGACAACCTACAACCACTGTTACTTGTAGTTGTCACCCCCAATTCAGATTCTAATTCTTGAGGTGGACTGCTACTGAGGGAAATTTCACCAATATTACAGTTGAAACATGATGCCACAACACCACTCTTCCTTCACCCACTGGCTACACAAGTTTCTACTCGGTATTTTAATACATAATTAACGTCCATACTAGGATACCATAAAACAAAGAGTTTCAAATCACTTACAGGAGAAGACAGATTCCACATTAAAGAAGGTTCATTATTGGATAAGCTACTGAAGGGAAAGAGGAAACCTCTCCAAGTGGTTTTTCAATGAGTCAAGTACCGGAGCTTCAACCCCAAGGAAACTCCTAGTAGTTCAACAACCCTCACAAGCACCTAACTGACTCTTTCCAAATCAGTACGTTCATAATCCACAAGCTTCTAGTGGGTTCTTTGGCCTTATAGGAAAGCCACTGCTCTCTATAAATATTTTTATCCAGCAAGCCTCTGTGAGGGTTCTCTATCTGGTTCGATCCCCTTAGAGCTGGACAATTTCTGATTCTAATCCCTACTCTCCCTATATTTTACAATGTTCTCCTCTATTGCTTGTGCATATGAACAAGAGGGCCATCAGAGTGTTTTATCCCTTAAATATATTTGCATGCAAGATAATGTGAGAGTATGTTCCCATTTATTTTTTTTCACGTATGTGTATGTGTTACACATCATTTTGTCACTATCCCTATACTCCTCATTCCTTGATCCTGGAGGACCTCTACAGTGAACCCTACATGCTTTCCCTTCATGAACAAACTCCCATTGTGTCCCTCTTCATGAGCAGAACAAATCCCTTTTGCATCATTTCCCCAAAATCTTATGTTTTTCCTAGTTTACAAGACCGATGCTAATGGCCCTTGTCCTCCTCACGCCGATATGCAAGGATTAACACTGTCCCTAGCGCCAACCGGAGCAACTGATATTTGTTCGAGTCGCATCGGTCCTCTTATGGAAATTTTTTTAAATAAAGAGTCGAAGCTTCCAACTCTAGAAGCTTCGTAACGGAAGTCTGGTAAATGGTTTGGCCGGATGGGATCGAGGATGTCAGTTTGGGCTCCTTTCCCCTATAAGGATGGAACTACTTCAAGAGATATGACCTTCTCCCATGAGAAGAGGATCCATCTCCCATCCATTCATGCTATATAAACCTTCCTTTTTCCCAAGAACAAGCTAGGGTAAAAGTGTTAATGTTGATGTGTTAGTGCTAATTAAGTTTGGAGTAAACAACAAGCTATTCATAGTTGTAACTCTCTAGTTGTGTGAGGGAGAAGTGTGAATTTGGTTTAGTGTGAAGCCTAAAGGCAAGAGACTTAAAACTATTATTGTTGAGGCCATCATGGAATGCTAGCAGAAGTGTGTGGGAATCTAGTTTTGTCAAAGGAGAATGGCAACGTCAAGACAATGGTTGTAATCTCTTCTTGATTCAATATATTTGCAACTATCGATTGATTTCCTACATGATGTGTCTCTTACATGTTCATGGCTTAATATTTCTTGACTTGTTAAGTAGGTTGAATTACAATTTGTCTATTATCACAGTTTTTGTTTTTTGTTGTTTACTTGTTTCAAGTGTTTGAAGAAGGAAATGAGAGATAGCTGGAGTGAGAAAGCAAGGACATCATCAAACAGGATAAGCGTACTAAGAGGTAGGCCCTCTTAATTGGTTCTAACCTAAGGAAATCTTCCATAGAATGTATCAGTTGTGGCTAGACCCATTATCGGGAGAGAGGAATTGTTTGTGTCCGCACTCATAATTTTACTTCACCACAAATTGGCGACCCCACTGGGGAACCAATCCCTCTATTTGTCTTGTTTTAGATTTCATGATTTTGTGTGAAATTTTCTAGTTCCACTTTTTCCCTTTGTTTTTGTTTCTTTTCCTTTGCTTATTGGTTTAATTTTGAAATTCACAGTAGCAAATCTGGTCCTAGCTTTAATTTTTTTTTTTTTTTTTCTTGTCTTCCTTGCTCAACGCACTTAATTCAATGAAAGTTGTGTTGATCAACGCAATATGCTGAGAAACAGTCACACCGACCTCCCTCTGGTGCTTGTTCTCAGTTTGGCAGTCACGCTGATGCCTATAGGTGGAGATTAGGGTTCACCCTAGATCTCGACCAGTGTGTGCTGCTCTTTTGATTTCTGCCTTGTAAGTTGTTTAGACCATCTTCTCCCTGACTAGAAAGCTTCATTTTGCTTGGTTTGTGTTCTTGCTTGGTTTAGCCCACCCTCTGATGTGTTAAGTCTGGCCCTATGTGAAGTTATTTTTTATTTTTCTTTGAATCCATTGATCAGCGCTAGTTGTCATTTAGGCAGTCACATCGGTCAGGCCATCATCGCTAGTTGTAGTACTGGTCAGTCATGCCGGTCGTGCCTATCAACGCTAGTTTTCAATTAGGCAATCGCTCTGGTCTCTGAGTTAAGAAAAAATCATAATTTCTCCCATTCTAGTGCCAGTGTGTCTTGACCCTCAGACTCTCTTCTTCCGCCCAGAAGTGACTAGGATGCTTTGTGTGCTTCATTTTCAATTGAATGAGTGAAAGATTCTTGTTCGTTATCTTATTTCGAATGTCTCTTTTCTCATTCCGCGCATAGATTACATTGCTTGGTTTATCGATTGAAGAATTTGTGTGTATGGTCTATTTGATTCAGGGAAGCAGTTGCTTTTAGTTTCATTTATCATGCTTTGGGTTTTATCGATGCTTGTTTGTTAGGAATTGTGAAAATTTTCATTAAAGTGCTTTATGTGAAAGATTCATTTTGCATTTTATGAAAAGAAGAACATCATTCTAGTTTACTTAAGCGAAAATATTGTATTAGTAGCGTCATTGAGAAGCTAAAATTGCATCATCATAAGCATTGCAAATGAAATGAAACTTATTTTGTTGTTAATGGAAGATTAAGTGCATTTAGGAGATTTATCATTATTTGATTGTTGCATTGATTTTGTGTTCCATATCTCTCAATTAGTGTTAACATTCATCAAACAAAGATCTTTTTTCTCATATAGTTGCATGTAAGAGTTTTGTCAGATGACAGGGGTAGGGCCTTGAAATTGAGACCTAATTCAATATCAACCTTTAAAATTTATTTAATTAACCTAAGGAAGCATTGAAACTTAACACTCACATTTATTGGTCTAGGCTAGAGACGTGTTCCGACATCTTTAAACGTAGCAGTTGTTGTTTGCTTCGGCACTAGACAGCGCTAGTACGGACTTGTGCTCCCTGTATCGTCGAGTATATAAAGGGAGACCCCACTAGGCTGTAATCCTTTATCCATAGGAAGTTGAGTCTGTTGCCTTGTAAACATGATACACCGAACACAGCATTCGGGGAGATTGTATGCCCATACTTCACGATTCGTCGGGAGGTATTATGTAGTTCACGGTTACCTGGTAATCCTTTTGCCTAGAATACCCTGAGTAGTCATTTTTTATCATTACTGACTCTTTAAATTTGAAAATATCATTGAGCACTTGTCCTTTCGAGCTCGTTAATTCTGAAAGTGACTAGAGTCCCCTTTCGTCCTTTTCTCGACTCTTAAAATATGAAAAGGCAAACTTTTGTTTCAATGTCTTAAAATTAACTTCCCATGAAATATTCCTAGTTAAAGTTATCTTCCTTAGTGATTCTTTAGGGTCGATTCCAACGGCAACATTCCTAGAGTCTACCAATCAAGGGTTCCCCTCGGATGGGAATCCTAGTCCTTTTCCTTCTTTTAGAAATGTTGGTGCTCCTTATATGGAAACATTGTCCCTCCCTGGGTTAACCATTGGTTTACCTGTCTGGTTATTTTCAACCTCGATGGTCCTGAGTGTCCCAACTCCTGCCCCGCCATCTCCTTCATTTGAATCACGTCATGATGATTCTAAGGTTGACCCCTCACTTTCTTCCCCCATTTCTTCATCCTCCTCTTCTACTTCGTTTGGTGAAGGTTTGAAATCCAGTAACCAAAAGGCTAAGAAGAAGAAGAATAAGACAAAGAAGAAGAATTCAAATAAGCGAGAGGCCAATCGTGCAACTATTACTCCAAATGCACCCGCATGTCGACAAACCTTTTGATCCTTTGTGGAAGGTAAAATTTCCTTGCAGGTTGTGTAAGGGTGACCATCTCCTTCAAGATTGTCCTGGAATTCCCAGAGTCTTAGAGGTATGGTCTCGAAACCTGAACCGACCATCCCCATTGACCTCTAGAGATGATGTCGATGTTACACCTTCAGCTAATGATGGTAAGAAGATGGGAAATATTAGATTCCCCTGTAGTTTATGTGAAGGAGAGCATCTTCTTCACCTTTCCCTATTATGGATAAATCTTCCAAAGTTTTGGAAAACATGACAACTCCTCAACCCCAACTTCCTGTTGGTTATCAAAAGCTTTCTTCTTATCCTCTCTCAGTTGGTAAAGAGATTGACTTGGATTCATCTATTGCCCATCATGATCTTCCTGAGAAAGACTCTCTTCTGTATGTTCCCGACTAACCATTAGTTGAAAAGAGTGTTGACTTGGCTCCGCCCTCAGTTGTTCACTCTGTTCCCAAAGAGAGTAATGATCATACTTCTCATGTTCTTCTCGTCTCCTCGGATTCTCATGAATCGAAGAGTGACCCTCTCATCCTAGTTTTTAAGGAGAGTCCTTTTCCTATTCCTGTTTAGCACGGGGGCAATCATATGATACCCCCACCAAGTAGTTTTGTTGTCTCTTTCTATTGGTGTCCATTGACTTATTTCTGCCTCCCATCTTGTGTGCCTTTCCAAATCACAGTACAAGCCTATAATATGGAAGTACATGGAACTATATTAGATGAAGGCCCACCTGTTAGCATCATGTCTTCTACTACTTGGCAATCTTTGGGCTCCCCATAGCTTGTGCTTGTCACCCAGAATCTATTGGCTTTCAATGGAGGAACCAGTCAACCTTTAGGGATCCTTCCGAAGTTACTGATTACTTTAGGAGGGAAGACCATCTATATAGACGTGATGGTAGTCCAAGGTCCTTTAGATTTCCATCTTCTCCTTGGACGTGACTATGTTTATGTCATGGGAGCTCTTGTTTCTTCACTTTTCTGAGTGGTTTTTTTTTCCACACAAAGGGAGAATAGTGACCATTGATCAATTGTCATTCATTGGTCACTAGGTGCCTCCATTGCAACTATCATCCCTTATTGGTTCTTGTTTGCAAGCAATACCTTCCCCATCACAGGTCAATTATGTGGCTACCCATTCCATCTCCACATCTGTTGATGATCACGCAGATGGTATAGTACATTATGTACTAGGCGCATTGGAACTCGATCTATCTTTGGTACCAAATGACATGTATTCCTCCAAGAGTGTGGTTCTTCCGTCTAGTGAAGACCTCTTGGGAGTCGTGTTCTCTTATGGGTGATGAACAGACATCGTGAGGATAGTTTCTAGTCTTGTGTCAACCTCGTTAAAAAATGAAACAAGGGTCATGAGGATAGTTCCTGGCCTTGTGCTAACCTCGTTAAAAAATGAAACAAGGGATGAGCATAGTTTCTTGTCTTGCCGCAAGCTCGTTAAAAAATGAATCAAGATGTCTAAGGATAGTTTGTCCCTGTATCAACCTCGTTAAAAAATGAAACAAGGGCCAGGAGGATAGTTCTTTTTTGTATCAACCTCGTTAAAAAATGAAACTGATTCCAAGGATAGTCCTTTTACTGTGTCAACCTCGTTAAAAAAATTGAAACAAATCTCTGGTCCAACTCGAGTCTTTGATTAAGATATCGTAAGATCCCAGTCGAGTCTTTTCTAGATCTCTAAAGTGAACCTTCGTTCCATCCTCCTAGTTGAATGAAATGAAGCTTGGGGTCATGTACCTCGATTTGAGTCATTATGCTGGGGGGCATGTACCTCGATTTGAGTCATTATGTTGGGGGGCATGCAAACTTATCTCAATCATAGTTTTTCATTTCGAGCTTGTGTAAACATGAAACCGAATCCAAGCAGAGTTCTCCATGGTTCAAGCTTGTGAAAAAATGAACTCATGCCCGATTTACATCTCGTTATTGCTCTTTTTATCAGCTGATTTCTGCTAGATGAGCCTTGGTTGTTTCATTCCATCGCCGCCATCTCTTTGGCCGATCATATTCTTTCACTTGGTTGTTTTTCCCTTCCCGAGGAACCGTAACGATGAGTGGTTTTATTAGCCAACCTCTTCACCATTACATGTTTTGCGCAGTTCCTCCATTGCTAGAACCAATTGCTACCCTTTATACCACTTGTTCCTCCAGGACGAGTCACCTTTAAGATCCTTTCTAACTCGTAAAAGATGAAAATATTTCCAAGTATTTTTTCCCTTTTTGACTCGTAAAAGAGAATAAAAATGAGGGGTCTACTTTCAAGATCTTTTCTAACTCGTAAAATATGAAAATATTTCCAAGTATTTTTTCCCTTTTTGACTCGTAAAATAGAATAAAAATGAGGGATCTACTTTCAAGCTCTTTTCCGACCCTTTAAAAGAAAAAATATAGCTGAGCCCTTGTCGTTTCGAACTCATTAACGAATGAAAAACGTCATCACTGTGCCTAGTATAAGTTTACCCCTTTTCAGGCTGGGATGCACTATTTACGAACAAGGTATTCCTTGACTGAAATGGTCAAGCGTTCTCTCGAGTATCGTTTTCTACCTTTTCAAGCTCAGGAGACACAAATGTACGAAAAGGGACCATGTAGAGTTGTCTTTTCCATGTCATTTTCAAACTCTCTAAACATGAAAAAGATTAGGAGTTTCACCTTTATCAGACTCGTTAAAATATTAAACGACATCAGATTCGTCACCATGACGAACATGAGCTTCTCCTTCCTAGGGCTCGTTAAACTTACTTAGTCGGATTCATCCGAAGGATGAACTTATAGTGCAAGCATATGCTATCCCCTTCAAGCATGCGATTAAAAAATAATTGGGGTACTTGCCAGAAATGGTGGGGGAAAATTTGGAAATCTAATCAGTTGTGTCGGCGGCTCACTCTTGAACATGGCACTTTCTGCTTCGTGTCAATTTGGGACATCCTCCTTTGTATCGTTGACCTTCCTAGGTTGGGCCATTCATTTTTTCCTTCCATTTGATCCCTACCATTTCATCATGACCACCGATCCTATCGATCCAAAAGCTGCCAAACTTCCAGTTGTGTCGCTGATATGTTCAAAATTTCTCCTTCTACAATTACACTTACCTCTGATTCTCTGTATCATCCAAAATCATTTTGCATCCTTTTGCCTCATGTCGATGATGTTGGATACATTATGGCCCTCCTTCAACACGGTCACTTCCTGTTGACTTCAGCTCTTTATTTGGGAAGTTGAACAAGAGACTCCCTTCCAGTAACATAGAGCTTGCATGCCCTAATGGCAAGTTCTTCACACTCGACGACAAGTTCACATCATTGGCTTTTGATTGAGTGATTTCATAGGTGTTCAACTTCAGTTCCTCTATTCACATTCCGTGGATTGTGCTGATAGTACCTTGAGGACCATTGTCATTATTAGTGGTTTCTCTCATGCTTGTTAACAGTTTACATCATTGACTGGTAATCAAGCAACTTTCTAGCATGTTCGACGTCAACACATCTATTCACATGTTAGGATTTGTACTTTGATCGGGTCGTCTTGGAGTGCAAGACCCTAAGCTCAGATTACAAAAGTCTAGGTTGTGAAGTGATGTGACATGGTTATGTTGATATACATGTCTCTTTAAGATGGATGGTTGTGACCATACCATGAGTTATCATATGTGATCCTTCTCATTATTGGATGGTTGCGACCATACCTTGGTTTCGTTATGATCCTCTTTAACAGATGGTTCCACCCATGCATGGATCCATTTACATGATCATTCTCTGGATGGATGTGTCCATACCACGATTCATGTATCATTTGACAAAATTTTCAGTTATGTGTATGTATATGTAATTTCTTGTAGGTTTTCCGATGACAGACTACGGTTCCCCGCACTGATTCATAAATCATTTCATCCCTCACTCTAATTCAGCCTTCACGCTTTAGGGGGCACCTATTACATAGAATTTTGACACTGTCCCTGTACTCCCCATTCCTTGATCTTGGAGGACCTCTATAGTGAACCCTACATGCTTTCCCTTCATGAAGAAACTCCCATTGTGTCCCTCTTCATGAGCAGAACAAATCCCTTTTGCACCATTTCCCCAAAATATTTTGTTTTTCCCAGTTTACAAGACTGGCGCTAATGGCCCTTGTCCTCCTCGCATCGATATGCAGGGATTAACATTGTCCCTAGCACTGACCGGAGTGACTGAGCTTTTTTCCAGTAGTGTCGGTCCTCTTATGGAAATTTTTTTAAAGAAAGAGCCGAAGCTTCCAACTCTAGAAGCTTCGTAAGTTACAGAAGTCTAGTAAATGGTTTGGTCAGATGGGGTCGAGGATGTCAGTTTGGGCTCCTTTCCCATATAAGGATGGAACTACCTCAAGAGATAAGACCTTCTCCCATGATAAGAGGATCCATCTCCCATCCATTCATGCTATATAAACCTCCCTTTTTCCCAAGCACAAGCTAGGGTAAAAGTGTTAATGTTGGTGTGCTAATGCTAATTAAGTTTGGAGTAAACAACAAGCTATTCATAGTTGTAGCTCTCTAGTTGTGTGAGGGAGAAGTGTGAATTTGATTTAGTTTGAAACCTAAAGGCAAGAGCCTTAAAACTATTATTGTTGAGGCCATCATGGAATGCTAGCAGAAGTGTGTGGGAACCTAGTTTTGTTGGAGGAGAACGGCAACGTCAAGACAATGGTTGTAATCTCTTCTTGATTCAATATATATGCAACTATCGATTGATTTCCTACATGATGTGTCATCTTAAATGTTCATGGCTTAATGTTTCTTGACTTGTTAAGTAGCTTGAATTACAATTTGTCGATTATCATAGTTGTTGTTTGTTGTTGTTTATTTATTTCAGGTGTTTGAAGAAGGAAATGAGAGATAGCTGGAGTGAGAAAGCAAGTACATCATCAAACGGGATAAGCATAATAAGAGGTAGGCCCTCTTAATTGGTTCTAACCTAAGGAAATCTTCCATAGAATGTATCAGTTGTGGCTAGACCCATTATCAAGCTAGAGGAATTGTTTGTGTCCGCACTCATAATTTTACTTCACCCAAGTATGTTTCCCTTTTTTCTCCCAAACAGACTAGTTGTTTGTCTTTTTCCCTACTCCACGTAGTCAACTGCCCAGCACAACGCAACCCACACTACCTTTAAGATTTTGTCCTCTTATTGCTTGATGTTGGGATTTAAAGGACATGTGGGTCTATCCTCTTCTATTCAATTAGATTTAATTCCCAGTCAACCCATTTAAAACCACTCAGCTAGCCAGGACTGATATTTAAAATAACAATTCCCTCAAGCAATCTCCCTCCCCAAGCAATTTGGAATTTGTGTCCCTTTTCTCAGCCTTTAATTAATTACAATTTTATTTACAATGGAGAATATTAACCACGGGGTATCACATAAAAACAACAAAAGCAATTGAATGGCATCATCAAGGAATGAAAGACCAATTGCAATATAAAGTGTAGGATCCCAGAGTATTGAGAAATTAATGATACATGACCAGAAGGTCTTGAATTTTTCTACTTCGATAGTCTAATGTGTAAGAGCATAACTCTCAAGCTTTCAAATTTTTATAAAGTGAAGAATATTGAAATTTACCAAGGGAGTGGGTTCCCTAATTTTTTAAATACTTAAATTATTTAATTAAATTCTAGAGAAAGTGAATCATAATATAGAAGTCTAAATGGATAGGATTAGTTGGGTGAGAATCCACCTTGTTATGCATAAGGGATTGTAGGGATAGATATTAGCAAGATCTTAGGATCATATTGGAAATATTTTTAGGATCTAAACTAATCTGGTTATTATTCCAAGTTTAATTAGTCATTTTTGTAAGCATATATAGCATTAGTAAAATAGGAGAAAAACACAGAGGTCGAGTGTGTGAGAGAAAAGGCTAGGGTTGCATCTTCCAACATTGTATATTAGGCGAACATTAATATGTATTGGATTTTGATTAATGGATACCATTTTATGTGCTTTGAGTTTGTAAATACCCATATCTATGTGATATTGATATATATGTCTTTGTTGAGTGTAATGGTGAAAATATGGAAATTGTATGTATAATTTGAGTGTAGAGTTTTGATATTTGTTTGACTTCCAACAGAGGGTAATTGCAGGAATATCTGGTTCCTGTGAAGAAGATTCAAGAAAAGTTTAATCATGAATTTGATTTGTAGAATATTTTCAAAGGGTGCATAAAGAGTGGCATTGAAGCCAACTAAATCTCTTTTTCTTGTGAGGGTTTTTTTCCAATTGAAGGTAGATAAAGGTGATGAGTATAGTTGCATTGACACCCCACATTTGGAAGAATTTGTTAAGTGCTAACAGAGCTAAAGTTCTCCATATTGCTTCAAAAGGCGTTAGATGAAAAAATAACTCTAATTTCATTCAAATAATTGATTAGTGTTAAAATGCATGAAGCATTGAATCATAGTTAAAAACTATATAGTCAACATAGACTAAAAACTTCACATTTCCATGTTGCAGTATTTGTGGGACCCTTTAGTTTTGGTCATCTTTGTTAAAGTAAGCCTGACCTTACTTGGGTTTTCTTCATAAATGTTGTTGTTTTCCTAGGTGATCTATGTTTTTGTGTCGTTAAGTATTCTAAGTGTGAGATCACAGTCAAATTCTTATCACTATTCACATTAGTCTAACCAGTCTTACACTTAGCCATTTTTTAGAATGCTTCCCAACTAAGAAACTTGGCTTCACCCAACCTCCCTGAACTACGAAATGAGTAGTACCAACCCTCTAGGTGAGACCTTGCACCTTGACCTGTCTCCCAGGACTATTGCATTGTGCATCTCCTGTGCTCAAGCTCCGGCCTTAGCCTCCAAAATTGTGCAATCATTCCTCCCATCCCAACTTTCAATGCACATTTTGTAATCATAAGCCTCAAGCTCATCCCTTGAGCCTATGAAATGCATAATTGTGCAGTATCCCTACCTTCCTTTCCTTCCAAAACTACGCAGTGTGTCCTCTCAAGCTCATCCCCTCAGCCTGTCCCACTGGCTCCAAAACTGCGCAGTCTTGTCCCTCAATCCTATCTGAACTGTGCACTATGTAGTCTCAATGCTCAAGCTTTTACCCTAGCTGCTGGAATTGCACAACCACTGAGCCCTCTCTCCGACCTGTCACCTAGTTCCAGCTCAGTTAATGGATCAAAATGCACTATCTTAGACTAGGGGGTTTTCAGACTGATGTCATCTCATCATGAGTGAATTACAGATACAGGTACTCTATCACACCATGGAAAGATGATGAAGAAGGAGATGAAGGAGGGAATCTTGTTGAAAGACACACTTGTAGTTGAATACACAAGTTAATCAATCAAGAGAAGCAGAAGGGACATCAATTTGTGATTGCAACTCAAAACTTAAGATCATTGAATATTCCTTATAATCAAGTCATATAGAGGTGAAAAGAAGAAGCAGACACTCAGCACTTAGCAGCAACAGTGGCTTGACATTGCCACATCGTCGTGTAGTCCATGTTAGCAGTGTCATGTTGTGTCATGTCATGAGTATTCACATGCCACACCTTGTGGTCAATGATGTGACATATGTTTCAGAAATGTACTGTAAAGTGAAAGTTCAAAAGCCATGTGTGGAATACGTAGAGTCAAGTAAAGTTGAAAAGTCATTGGAAGTCAAAAAGTCATGAGGGTATGCAAAGAGTCACAAAGAAGGGGAAGCATCACCCCTTGGTTATATATACTCCCTCATTGTATGAACAAAGGACTTTTTACCTTGGCTCTTCCCGCAAAGCATTAGAGAAATAACCTAGTTCTTTGGGGAGCAAGGAGTGGCTCCAATTCTCCACTACTGGAGCTAGTGATGTACATTATAAACATGTTTCTTGGAACTTTTACTTAATAAACAAATCCTTCAAGGCCATCATGTTCTTCATCCATGGATTATTAATGTTTGTAAGATGATTCTACGGATGTTTGTATTTTGTGTTTTCTTTCACATGTGCTAAGATAGTTGAACTATTTCGGTTGTTTTAGTACTTATATTATTGAGAATGTGTTGTAATGGTTGTTATTGTTGTCCCATCCTTGTGTCCTGTTCTATAATATATTAGACAAATATTTATTCATTTGCTTGTTGTAATGACCATTACATCCTCTATGGACTATTCCACTGGACGTTAGATGGATCCTTCTGGTTCTCACTTTTCTCCCCTCTCCATAGTAGAATAACCTTGACACATTTACAACTGAACAATCACTAGGCACACCTTCTTGATTTTCAAAGGCACCATTACATCCCTCTCTCTTGCTAACAGTTAGAGCTAAGGAAAATATTTAAGGATTTAGCAACCGAGGCTTTATACCAGATGGGAATCCTACACCAAATGGTGTGAGGTCTAATTGGGACTTCATATCGGTGAGACCCCTTAGATGTTGGCGGGTCTAGCACCATCAACATTTCTTGCGCTAGAAGGAGGGAAACTAGACTTTTATGGTTGATAACCCCACCAAACCCAATCTTACTTCCTATGGTCAAGGTAGTAACATTCCCAGCAACTCCCCTATGCGCATTCCTGACGTTGCTAATTTTTCTCATCCCAAGATTACACAACCTTACGAACTCACATACGAACAACTCTAGGCCATCCGAGCCATCATCTATTTTTTTTTTAGTGCTATTGGATTGATACCTGGAATAGAAAATCTTCCATATTTTCCCAAGAAGAACCAAACCACCCCTACTAGAATAGCGATTTCAACATTTGAAGAGTTTGTTCTCACCGCCCTTGAAGAGTTAGCAGACTCTGAAGAAAAAACAGAAAAACTAGAACATCCTCCAACCTTAAATGGTGGTGATGGTGATAACAGAGTACTCTTAGACGATACTTTCTATGGGTTGGGTGGAGAAGAAGAAGAAGGCCAATCATATTCTAAAGAAGAAGGGGAAGGCAGCAAAGAATACATGGCAGACCAAGATCTGGATTGGACGGATAAGGGCCCACTTGCACTATCGGGTATGTTACACAAGATTCCAAGGCATCTGAAAAAGCTCTTAATGAAGTATTACCCTAACATAGCAGTAAAGGCGGAGGATCATCTAGAAAAATTCTACCTACATCTGCAAACTCATGAGGTACGTTATGATGATGTTGCATGTATATTGTTTCCATGTACCTTATATGGTAGAGCAGTTGTGTGGTATCATAGTATTCCTCCGAATTCCATCCAGAATTGGAGGGGGTTTAAGAAATTTTTCCTTGAGAAATTTATTGATGACAAGACCCTTTCCATGTTATTGAAAGAGTTGGGTTGTATCAAGATGGAGTAAATGGAAAAAGTGAAAGATTTCAATCAAATGTTTAATCACATTCTGAATAATTTCTCATCAAACACTAAACCTCATGACTCCATCACCATCAATTATTACACTTCTGCCTTGCCGACAAGCATTACACAATTTATAAAGAGAATTGTGAGACAAACTTTGACCAAAAATTATGAAGAGTAAATTGTGGTTGAAAAGGACTTGCGCACAATTAGAGTCATTGTAGACAATGAACCAACTAAAGACTCCAAAGACATGGGTAAAAGGTCTCAGTCCTTTGTAAGCAAGGCCAAAGAGAAAGAAATTATTGATATTGAGAGCTTGAACCGTATTTTCAAGTCTCTATCAAATGAGCTGGCAGAGCTGAAACAAATGTCGAGTGAGACCACCGTGAGAAGAAAGCCTCATAAGTTCAAAATGTTTAGAAGGATTGCAACTTCCAGCAGTAGCAGCAACCAATCGACTAAGTCTACACAGAGCTCCAAGGTGGTATTGAATATTGAAAGCATGTGCATAGACCAATATTGTTTGTATCATCAAGAATATCATTTTGAGAAAACATGACCACAAAGAATAATTCCATGAGAATTCTTGTTACGCATCTTGTTGATGCGGTGATGGTTGAGGAGCAAACTGATCTTGCAGAAGCAAAGCCAGAAGTTGTTGTAAGCGAACAGACTCCAAGTGTAGGGCACACAGTGAACATGTTCAATTGCATACTCACAGTCCAAAAGGGTATGACCAACAAACAACCTTTGAGTGATGGTCCAACCCAAAAGTAGACCAACCGGTACAATCTGAGAAGCCAAGGGCTGGCCACTAGACTAGAGTTGACGAAGAAGAAACTCAAAGAAAACTTGTTAAGAAATATCAGTCCACTCGCCATCTTAGCACAGAACGCTTAAAGCTAGTATGGTAACACAACTACATAAGTAGTGAGAGTAAGACCAACATTCGAGAAGTCACACCCCCAAACACTTTGGCAATCCTTCCCACTGTAGATCACAACATAGTTGACGACATCAAGAAGGTTTGTGTGAACATCTCTATGTTCGAAATAACAAAGATCACGAGCCAGAGGAACATCCTCTTACACGCACTTGGGAAGTCCGCCACAGGTAATGATTCTTCTTTTGACAAGGGATCTGATACATCCTTTGGTTCCCTCGAATCTGTACTTAATTCTTTAACAATGGATGCAAATACACTCTGCCCTCGTTTTCTATTAAATTTTGAAATCTTAAATTTCAATATAGACAATTTCTTGGTTGATTCTGGTGCATCAATGAATGTAATTCCATTATCTGTCGCCAAAAAAATCAATGCAAAATGGGACAAAACAGATGCACAAATAATTCAGTTGGACATAACTCTTATCCATCTAGTTGGTGAACATAGAGATGTCATTATCCATTTATCATCTGATGAGTGAGTACACCAATGTATCAACATAGTGATTTTGGAAACTCTAGAAGCATATGGAGTGTTTTTTAGCAAAGATTGGTCCAGTTGGCTACAAGGGTACTTTTATATGGACTGGTCACACTTATGGCTTCTGTATAAGGGAAAAAATAATCAAATCCTGGTGAATTAAGAGAGATACTTGAAAAATATTATCACTCCCTTGAATGGAAAGAATGAACTTGTGTCTTTTGCAAAAATTATCTTCGACAATAGCTTCCTGGAAACCCAACTAGGGTGCTATCTTGCATATCCATCCCCAATCCCACCAAATACACAGTTGGAGCTCCTTCCTAGTCAAACTGGTGAAAATGACATTTGTACAATTAGTAATAGTAATAATAGTACTAGTGCAGTTCCCAATCCTTGTACATATGATATGTGGACTTTGTACTTTAATGGTTCCAAAATGTAGGAGGGATCTAGATTTGGTTGCATTTTAATAGACCTACTACAGAGAAAACATTTGATCTCTAGTTCTTGGGATTTGAGTGCATGAACAACACTGCAAAATACGATGCACATTTATTAGATTTGCAAAGAGTCATTGACCTCAATGTTGCCATCCTAAAAGTAGTAGGTGACTCAAATATTATGGTGCGCCAAGTATGTGATACCATACATTGTGTGTCACATTATCTTAAAAGCTATCAACAAGAGGTATGACGTTTAATTTCACGATTCCAAGCTTTTAATATCATTGTTGTTCCTAGAATGTGTAATGCAACTGCAGATGCATTTGAAAATGTTTTTGCTAGCTTGTCACTGTTAAGGGATGGTTTTTCTATTGAAATTATTTATAATCCATTCGTACTTTATAATATCATTAATTTACACATTTTCAATGATGACTAGCAGATACTACAATTCATGGAAAATGTTGATGTTTTCAAGGACACAACGATTCTTGAAGACAAGCACAAAAGTACCTTGCAGGATACCACTAGCTCAAGAAAAGGCAATCTCATGCCAAAAGACGTGGTATCACTGGAAACGTTGTATGACTTCCAAAGCCACTTACAGCGGCCTGTTAATGTTAAAACCCATAGTTCCACAATGTCACATGAGTAGATCAATTTCAAAATAGAAAAGGATTTGATGTTTGTCAATATTAGTACTTGTTGTACACTGTTGGGATGGGGTCCCCTGGGTCAGTTTTGGTGCAAAATCCCAAGTTTTGGGGAAAAAGCCCAAGTTTTGATGTAAAAAGATGAAAAATCTCCGCAAATTGTGGTCACGAAGTGCATAGCTAGTTAAGAGTCAAAAAGGGGTTTTACCCTCCTTTATGTAAGCTTGAGTTGGTTTTTGAAGATCTACCCATGGTCCGCAGACCGTGGGATTGTATAAAAAGGTGTGTCTTAGAGAGTCTAAGGTAGAGATCTATGATTTTATCTAGGGGTATGAACGAAGAAGTCTAGCGTAGAGAAGTAAGTCTTAGAGTGGGAAAAGGCTTTGCAGTTGAGTGCGCAGACGCCTAGAGTAGTCTCTGCAGCTGAGTGCACAGGGAAGTATTGAGTCTATAAACCTATACTGAAGATCAATAAAGAAGATTGTTGCATAAATTCTTGTGTTTTATCTCTTTACTTCTGTTATGTATGATTGCAATATATGTAGTGATAAAATGATGTCTTTATAAAATAATGATGTATTGATGCGCAAATTTACTTGATCCGTCTTATTATCTGAACGCAAGTAATTTTAAGTGATTACACAAATATCATAACACTTTCTGTTAAAGTTATAGAACACTTAGGTAGATCTGAGTAAATACTGATCTAAGGGTAATCTATGGTGCACGTAAGTAGCTAATTTGCATGTTCGAGATCCGCAAAAGCCAGTCGTAGACCTTCGTGGAGGTCTAAAGGCCAATTGAGGGGAGTTACAGCGCTAAGCCTTAAGGGCTTATAAATCTGAGCGAAGGCAGATCTAGGTCATAGAAAGACATCACACTGATCTCTAGATGCAAAAACTTGGTTCCAGCATCCCCCAATACTGCTTCGCGTGAGACTTCAGTTCGCGCTACGCAGATTGATGCTGAAAGGGCCAGTAGTGTAGGGATTTGTTTGGTGCAACTAACTTTGAACCTAGGTTAGGACCCCCTAAGCCAAAAAATGGTTATGTTGTTGGGACCGGGATCTGCATAAAGAGATGTGTGATGTCGCATCACTGGAATCTGACCAAGAAGGAAATTGAGAAGTGGTTGCATAGAAAGATCCATGAATTCGCGGCGCAAGAAAACAAGAATTTGTGCTTGACAAAAGAACAGTGGTTGGAAAGATATTTGTACACAGAAATACACAAAATTTTCTTATGCACCTTCCCGAATGAACTATACGAGTGGATAGCTAAATTAGTAGATGGCTAAGGAAGGTGTAGGCTTGACGGTTCAATAGTGTGGACCTCGGAACTAGTGCGTAGGTTGGAAGCCTCTGAAGATAAGATCACATGCGTTGTTGACCATTGGCTTGACCCGGTTATAGGAGGATTTGTTATAGAGTTTGTGGTTGATACCTTGGTCAATTACAATGAAGTAGAGCGACACTTCTTCAAAGGACCTCGGGGTAAGTATTTGAGATCTTTGAATACTTGGATTAAGATGTTGTTGTGTGAGCAACAAGTTATGCAACTGCCATAATGTTTGGAGCTACACAAAGTGGAAAGCTCTTTAGAGATAGGGGAAGAACAGGCCCTGAATATAGCCCACTGATTGAACCTCCTGTGAGTGACGACGAGGGAGAAACACATGCTTCACCGCAAAGTGTTGTCCAATTTATAAGTCAGGGTTTTCCGCCGATACGTCCACGCCACCTCCACCTTCACCCTCAGAACATACGCCTTCACCCACACCACCACCACCGTCGTTCAACATGTCGAATACCATGAAGTTACCAGTTTTCAAGGGCTTAGGGAGTGAGGATCCAGATTAGCTTTGGCTTGTTGCGAAGGTTGTATGGACAACACAACAGATTACGAATGATAACATAAAGATGGCGCAGTAGGTTACCATTCTGTAGGATCGCGTGCTGAAATTGTACATTAAGTATTGTACTGATAATCCATTGTCGTCATTAGCAGATTCTCAGACCACTTTGAACAAAGAATTTGATAAGCCTAATTCTACCTCGCAATCGATAATTGGATTTCAGGAAATCACGATGAGACCTGACGAAATGCCCTAGGATCTAGATCAAATACTGAAGTGCGGGATTTGTGAAGCTAATATGAATCTCACAGATAGTTAGCATCGCGATTGGTTTATAGTTGTGCTCCTACCCCACCTAATGATTACTTTATCGCAGCAAAAGAAAGAAACTCAAGCGAAAGCTTTGGAAATCACGATGAGATTGCATGAAACACCTATTTAGGATGTGTCTTTTGGAGTCCAATTGATTCACTCATAGTTCCAGAACCTCTGTTTGGAATTGCAGAGCTCGAAAAAAGAAAAGGAGGCCAAGAAAGATGTGCATGAAGAAGTATGGTACCTCAAGTGTAAGAGTCAGGGGCATGATAAGGATCATTGCCCTGTCTTCATGAATTATATCTTAGGAGGGAGGTCGATGCCCCTGAGGCAGGAAGCTATAGCAGGACCAAGTATGGGGCCCACGCTATGGTGCACCATTTGTCAGGTGTCCGAAAAACATGTCACAAATAATTTCCATTTGCTGTAAAAGTTTTTACAGACACCACAACAATTGTTCTGCAATTTCTACAAATCGGTGGGCCACGATGAATGCCACTATCGTAGCTATGAATTAATGATGGACAAGACGCCTATGTATTGAATGCAGACAGAAACTTAGCCTCCAGATCAAGGCCCTGGGGGAGCGCTCAAAGGATATCAAGGGTGCAGATGAGGCCGAGGAGGCCGAGGACCTAGTAGAGGTTGGGGACAGGTCATTTTCTATAATTGTGGAACACCAGGGCACTACACATGGGAGTGTATGAGTTAGACACGCCCGTAATGTCAATATTGCACTCAGTTTGACCATACAATATAAGAATTCCCTATTTTGATATCTAAGATGCAGGAGAAGAAGCAGCTTCAGCATCCTACACAGAACTTACAAATTATGAGGGTTGATCCCCACAAGGAAGATCCAAATGTGAATATCGTGTTGTGAAGCGGAATAACGACTGGTGATGATAAAGGGAAACAAACTGAAGAAAGTGGGTGGGTCCACAAGGCCCCAAAAAAGGAGGTTGGGTTTGATCTAGAGCATGCGAAGGAAACGTTTATGGAGGTGAAGAAAATATTTGTTATGGCCTCTACCTCAGGAAGTCAGGACAAACTCCCAGCAATCGACGCGCCGACAGAGGTTGACCCCTCTGTGCTTACCACCTTCTTGGAGACTTGTATGAAACTACTGTGTGATAGAAAGGCTATGAAAGGGCTACAAGAATTGATAAATAAGTGTGTTGGGAAGGAAAATGCTCTTGAAGGACACCGCATAGTCAGAAAGATTGGAAAACATAAGACAAGGACAGGGCATGAGATGAGGCTCACCGTGAAAATAGGAGACTATGAGATGGACTAGGTTATTCTGGATTTGTGGTCTGACGTGAACATTTTTCCTAAATAGACATGGGAGTGGATGGGGATACCTACACTGCAATGGTCTCTGATTCAGTTGATGATGGCGAGCCAGAAGAAGATTATCCCTATGGGACATATGCATGGACTTACTGTAGATATAGAAGGTACGAGCGCACAGGCTGACTTTGAAGTGATATAAATTGTTGATGACAACAATCCATACATCGCGCCCCTTGGTATTGATTGGGCTATTGACATGAATGGGGTCATCAATTTGAAGAAGCAGATAATGTCATTTGAAAGGAAATCGCTCCGCGTTGTAGTACCATTGGACCCTGCAGAAGGGTCGCGCGATATTGAACCGGGTCGCGACTATGAGGAAAGTGATGATGATTTGGATCAAATCTACAAAATTACGACGCGAGACCAAGATTGGGTTAATCCAACAGCGATGGATGGATTGCATGGGACCACGAAAGCTCCTATACCTCAAACTCAGATGAAGAATTAGAGAATTGGCAGAATATGCTACATGAAGTATCTATGTTGCATTGTAATATGATGACTAAATCACTGCATTGTGTGTCATCAGAGGTAATAAATTTACCTTATTATGATGGTTTAACCTATGTAGATAAGTTTTTGGATTCTTTTGAAGAGAAGTCTCCGAGGATTATCGTTTTCAAGCTCTTGATTTGGCACTGTGCGCCACACCTGCTCGATCGTGGGGTACGCACAAGGACAACTTTTATGAATGGCATGATTACAGGAGGATGATGAGGATGTGATTTGGTCATCCTAAAGTGCGGCTAACTCAGAAATATGATGGGAGGAATGATCTGTGCGATCATCTAGCAAATTGGACTAAAGTCTATGGAACAGAGCTGTAGCCAGAGTGGGTGCACTTATTCTATCACACTCTGGATATAATCCCTATAAATTGGTACCTGGAGACAAAGCTCTGCCACGGTACTGCAGAGTTGGATATTTTAAGGGAAGGCTTTTTTATGACCTTCAGTTTTGAAGACAAATTCAAAAGCATTGATGAGGTGCAACAGGAGGTTAAGGCAATGATCTTCAGAATTCCGCAGGATCCTTTGGAATTGGTTCAACCGGATTGGAGCACCCAGCCGCACCATGTGCTGGAATGCTATAATGTGACTGCTGAAGGGGAGGATGAGGATCCAAGGAACATTCCCAAAAACGGAAGGTCACCGTGAGGTCAAAGGGCCGCAAATAGAGAACCCGGATATCACCGCATCATTGAAGACTAGGAAAGTAAACATTGGTATTGAAGCAGAGCCAAAATTGGCGAATATTAGAGATAACTAGGATGATGCCACAGTGGATAAAGTTTTTGAGTTACTCCGCGAGTACCAGGATCTTTTTCCTACGAAATTTTTAGACCTGAAAGGCATCATAAATGATTTGGGTGTCATGAAAATAACTTTGAAACCAGATGCGAAGCCCGTTAAGCAGAGGCCATAACGCCTTAATCCCAAATACAAGGAAAAGGTTTGCTTGGAATTGGACAAGATTCTTGAAGCGAGCATTATCGAACCGATGGAGGAATCTGATGGGGTGAGCCCAATGGTAGTTCAGGAAAAGAAGCAGAAGGGAGAGATAAGGATTTGCGTCAATCTAAGAAAACTTAATGACACCTGCGTCCATGATCCTTTTCTGACACCATTTATTGATGAGGTACCGGATAATGTTGAAGGGCAGGAGGGTGACTCATTCACTGATGGGCTCTTCGGGAATCATCATATTAAGATTGCGCTAGAAGACAGGAGTAAGACAACCTTCGTGATGGAATGGGGTTGTTTTCAGTATACAGTGATGTTGTTTAGACTCAAGAATGCGTCGGTGATATTCTCACGCATAGTCATGGTGGCATTCAAGGATTTTATTCACAAATACTTGGAGGTATATTTTGATGACTGGACAGTTTTTGGGTTAGTAAAGCGCCATGTAGCCAGTCATACGTGCCGAACATATCAGTTCACACTAAACCTGAAGAAATGCTTATTGTGTGTACCCTTTGGAATTTTGTTGGGTCATGTGGTGTGCAAACAAGGACTAATGGTGGATCCTTCCAAGATTGCGGTAATAGTCAATTTGGAGGCCCCAAGGAGTGTCAAACAGTTGTGCACAATGTTGGGCCATACTGGGTATTATTGAAAGTTCATTAAGGCTTGTGCCTAGATTACCGAGCCTATGGAGAAGCTATTGAAGAAGGAGGCTACATTATGTTGGGATGAAGAATGTCAGCACATTCTAGATGTATTGAAAGAAAACATGGTCAACATGCTGATCATGGTCTTCCCGGATTGGAAGAAGGAATTCCATGTGAATGTTGATGCCTCATGTATTGCATTGGGAGTACTGCTAACACAGGTTGGTGAGGGAGGGATGGATCATCCTCTAGCATTTGCGAGTCGGAGGCTATCGAAAGATGAGAAAAACTACTCAACGATAGAGCATGAGGGATTGGCTTTGGTGTATGAGCTCCAAAAATTCAGACATTATCTGTTGGGCAGACATTTCAAGATGTACACAGACCACTCCACCTTGAATTACCTAGTCAATAAACCTGTGTTGGGGGGGAAGATATGCAGATGGTTGCTACTATTTCAATAATATGACTTTGAGGTAAATGTGAAGCCGAGAAGGTTGAATGCGGGACCTAACCATTTGTTGCGAATTGAAATGGGGGAGGAGCCTACTAATTTGGAGGAAGGGTTGCCCGACGTGCATCTCTTTGAGGTGCGTGTAGAGGACAACCAATTTGTAGATATTATCCATTTTTTTACCACAGGGACAACCCCAGAAGGATACAACAATCAGCAGAAGAAAGAGTTGGTAGTACGCGCGGCTAATTCCTCGGTAATTGCAGGAAATTTATAGAAGATGGGTTCAGACAAGATACTCCAATGGTATGTGCATGATTTCGAAAGAAACAACATCCTTGTAGAGGCTCATGGAGAGGCTGTAGGAAAGTAAATGGCGCAGAAGATTCTGCGCGCCGGGTTGTGGTGGCCTACATTACACAAGGATACCAAAGCATATTGTAGGGTGTGTGATGCATGTCAAAGAATGGGCAGGCCATCACGAAGGGATGAGCTTCCTCTGAATCCTCAAGTGTCGTTACAACCATTTGAGAAATGGGCTATTGACTTTGTAGGACAAATTTAGCCCCCAGGCAAGAAAACAGGTGCGTGTTGTATCATTACCACGACATAATACCTGACCCGAAGAGTGGAGGCACAGCCTGTGAAGGATTGTATAGGAGCCGCAGAAGCTAAATTCTTATTTGAATACATGTTAACCAGGTTTGGCTGCCCAAAAGTGTTGATGAGTGGTCGCGGTACGCACTTCCTCAACAAAACAATCAGCGCGCTGACAGAAGAGTTTCAGGTGTATCATCAGAAGAGTACGACATATCATCCTTAGGCTAATAATGGAGGCCTTTAATAATATATTGGATAATTTTTTGACAAATGTTTGCAACGCGCAGCGAAATGATTGGGACATGTGCGTACCGGTAGTATTATGGGCATACATGACTACTTGCAAAAAAATAACGGGTCAAACACCTTTCTGGTTGGTCTATGGCGTAGAAGTTGTGATGCCTATGGAATATAGCGTGCCTAGTCTACACATATCAGCTTTCACAGGGATGGCATACCGTTGAGCCTTGGAAGAATAGCTCGCACAGTTGATGGAGCTCGCAAAAGACAGATTCTTGGCTGGATTTCATCAACAAGTACAGAAGGAATGTGAAAAAGCATGGCACAATCGACACATCAAGTTGTGCACATTCAAGGTAAATGACTTGGTTTTATTATATGATAGTAAGTTCGATAAGTTTCCAAGAAAGTTTCAGATGCACTAGTTGGGGCCATATGTCATCAAAGAAAGAACAGATGGGGGCGCGGTTCAGCTTGCTAAGCTGAATAGTGAACCTTTCCCGGGAAAGGTGAATGGAATCTTGTTGAAGCCCTATGCAGGAGATCCAGCTCAATGACTACATGATGGTAGCACAGTCTTAGTGCTCAAGGCAGTTGCAAGGGCGCACAGGACTATAAACTACACTACCCAGTTTTGGGGGCTACGCGACAGAGGAGCTACGCGGAAAAGGGTGATGTCACATTGCCAGAATCAGCGTGAAGGGAGTTGCGATATGAAGGGAGTTACCGCAGAGCACAGCCAGAAAATGACCGTTAAAGTCATTTTTCATTATTTGAAAGCCAGGAGACGGTTAAGAGGAAGGGGGGGTGTGGCATTTAACGTTGAAATCTTTGGAGATCTGCCGCCAAATCAACATTTATGGACGGGTTTTGGGGGCAACGTCGGATTTGAATTCAAAATATCCTCTAAATTACGCGTGCTCGTCCAGCAGAGAACACTTTGCACCTTTAGCGTTTTTGAGTTGTGTTGTCTGTCACTTATGAACCAAAAGTTTTTCGAAGATTTAGTCGCAAGCTCTATGTTTGATAATCTACCCGAGGAAACTTAGCAATTCATTTACGGCACGATGTCAGGACCAGGTGAGACTGCAAGCACCGGAGGAATTGTTGCCTCTGAAGGAGCAGCTCTAGAAGTTTTGAGCATGGAGTCACTGGCTACTGGGCCTACGGCGCCGAGGTCACCTAGGCGAAAGCCTACACCAACGCGTGAAACCCACAAGCCGAAGAAAGACAAGAAGAAATGGTCAGTACTAGTGCGCAAATCACCTAGAAAGCATTTTTCTACCCAGAAGAAGGACAAGCAACCTGAGAAGGTTGTAGACTTGGAGGCTAAAGAGGGCGCTAAAGATATCGATGATGAGGGCATGGAGCCCATGTCCAAGTTTCCGAAGTATATCCCTCCGTGTAAAGGAAAGGTGAAGGTCACCAAGGACCCAGACGCAGAGAAATTCTTCATTCATACACCCCTGCTGCCAGAAAAGATAACCTTCTAAGGCCTGTGCCTAGCGCGGGTTCCCCTTTTAAAGATGGAGGATTGGGACTTAGCTGACCATGAGAGGTTCTCACACCTCGTGATGGAGAAGTACATGAAGCACGTATATTACAAAGACTCTGGTGTCACTGCATTGGAGCCATTTCAGTGGATCCGCGGAGTAGAGAATTCTGGGTTACTGAACCTACTGTGGGTACCCCACTACCACCGCTCTAACATAAATACCACTTGTATATGACAGCTACTGACTCTGGTGCATGATGGGTGCTTATGGCTTGGCACGCATATCCCCATCACAGACATACTCATCCACAGGATCATGCTCCTGCCATATGAAAGCTTGAATCTGGCCAGGGAGTTTGGTAGAAAGACAAGCAAGCGGGACTTGGCAGAGAAGATGAAGGTGAAATTTGAGATTCTCAAGAAGCCGCGTGAGTACTCCATAACATCCATCAACAACCCCACGGTGAAAGTTTCCACTCATATACTAGCCATCAAGGTCATGAGGAAGTTCTGCGTGGACGAAGTTTTGGCGCTTGTGATCTTGTTAGCTGCACAGTGCGCGGAGGGTGTGCAGTTTAACTGGTCGCGCTATTTATGTAGCGAGTTCCTTGTGAATTATCGCGAGGCTCAAGATGAGAGCAAGACCTTCCACTACGTGTGGTTGTTGCTCTCTATTGTAATGGTTGCTTGGGAGCTGCCAGAGGACAATCAGTTTCCGCCCTTGGAGGCAGGATTGTTGGAGGCTGCACAATTTGCCTCCCTTTGGGCCACGAAGGAGCCCACGTGGGTCGCAGAAACAAAAAATTTCTAGGTTTTGATGGAGGCGAGCATTTGCATGGCCATCAACCAGTGCCCACGGTTGTCCCCAACCATGTATGAACAGCTGTCAAAGTATGTAAAATTCAACACAAACTTCCACCGCGCTTATATCCAGGTGCTGAAGGATCCGGAGTAGAAGTGGTTTGATCTACCATATCTCGCCATGGATGATGCGATCCGAGAAGTCATTAAGTGTTGGCCAGTAGACTAGCACTCTTCGTCTGACTTGATCGCAGGTACAAGAAAAGGTGCGGGGAGTTCAGTAGAGAAAAAGAGGAATTATGCAGCGAAGTAGGCGGCATAGAAGTTGGCTGTGAAGCGAAGGAAGGAGGTCAAGGAGAAGGCCTAGCTGGAAAAGGAGCGTGCTGCAAAGCAGGAGGTTGAACAAGAGTAGCGCGACTCTGAGCAAAGCGGTAAATCCCCTTCGCCCCAGACTGAGGAGGAAGAGCAGTCAACACAAGGCAATGGCAGTGATGAGGGGTAGAGCACTCCATTTCAGGTAAATAGGTACAGAGAACAGTAGAAGGAGGGGCCCCAGAAGAATTCAAAGGTGACTAAGCCACCGCTAGATCCCATTACACTAATGGAGGGCGATCTCGATGAGATCGGGGACAAAGTGTGTGACACCACCACTAAAGTATTGCAGCAATTCAAGCAACAGAACCTGCAATCATTAGGTAATATTTAGGAGGATCTCCGCAAATTACAAATCTAGACTAGCAGGATACAGGTGGGCGCAGGTCAACTGGGCACTGCACAGACAAGCCTGGCACCAAGGACAAGTCAAGTTGTAGCGCTGGTAAGGACAGTGGATCTCAGGACAGTTGCACTGCCAGAAGGATCCCTGAGCATGGAATTGGCCAATGACAAAGTCATCATGAGCACTCTGAAGAACATCGTCCTCAACATTGCAGTGCTCCCCAATGAATATCTTCACGCATTGCAAACAGGTGTGACAGTGGAATTGAGAGCGCGGGAGCAGCGCTCTCTCAGTTTAATCAATGAGTACAGGGTGAACAACGAACAAATGTTCTCCAAGAAGACGGAGGCTATAAAAGAAAGAGATATAGCAAGAAGAAAAATGCCTAGTTGGCAGCAGCAGTTATAAAGGCGTGCCAAACAATGTCGAAGTTACACATCCCTGAGGAAGAGCAACTAGAGGCCAAGATCTGGAAACTCGTTGTAGGCGTCTGTGATGCTAAGGCAGAGGTGGCCACAGTTCAGTTGAACTCAACATGAAAATCACAGAGCTGGAACTCAAGTCATAGCCTTCCACTCCGCCCAAAGTCAGGGAACAGCACGAAGCTGCCATCAAGCAGGGAATGGCCATTGTGGATGCCGCAGTTGTGGACTGCACAATGTTGTTTGAACAGGCCATGGAAATGGTAACAACCCTGCAGGAAGACCCCAACCTACAATGATTGAATACAGAGATCTGCGAGCTCTAGAAATAGTACGACGAAGTGAGGGTAACAGCGCGCTCCATTTCTACGGTCCAACACCTCACCAAGTTACAGGAGGCAAAGAAACTTCTTGCACAAGTGGAAGAAGTGAATAAAAAGGAAGCAGTCCTTAAGGCATGGTTGGGTCGTTGGTTGGACGAAGCCTACCTAGTATCGGCCAACATACAAGAAAATTTGGTGAACTTGCAGCTTACACAGCAAAAGATCAAGCGAGCAAGCGAAGGACCAGCCACAGAGCAGCTAGTGGAACAAGTAAAACGGGCAGCCACGCAGAGCGCGACTGAAGTAGCAGTTATGGAGGTAGAGCTGGGGGATCTTTGTAGCAATATCATTGTGCCAGCTGAGTGACTCGAGGGTGAGTCACGACCTTTGTGTTGGGAGCCTATTGGGATGGGGTCCCCTAGGTCAGTTTTGGGGCAAAAGCCCAAGTTTTGATGTAAAAAGATGAAAAGTCTCCGAAAATTGTGGTCGCAGAGCACGTAGCTAGTTAAGAGTCAAAAAGGGTTTTTACCCTCCTTTATGTAAGCTTGAGCCAGTTTTGAAGATCTAACCATGGTCCACAGACCATGGGATTGTATAAATAGGTGTGTCTTATAGAATCTAAGGCAAATATCTATGGTTTTGTCTAGGGGTACGAACGAAGAAGTCTAGCGCAAAGAAGTAAGTCTTAGAGGGCGAAAAGGCTCTATAGCTGAGTGCGCAAACCCTTGCAGTTGAGTGCGCAGGGAAGTATTGACTCTGTAAACCTATACTAAATATCAATAAAGAAGATTGTTATAGAAATTCCTATGTTTTATCTCTTTACTTCTATTATGTATGATTGTGATATATGTTGTGATAAAATGATGTCTTTATAAAATAATGATGTATTGATGCACGAATTTACTTGATCCGTCTTATTATCTGTGTTAGTGTCAGTCTTTGAATCCTTCCTCCAGTGATCAAACATGCTCTTACAAAGTGATTTTAAGGTGTCAAGGTCAAATTTTGTCATTTCAGTGAGTCTTCAAGCAAAATTTGGTCACTAGGTATTAGGTCTAGGGTTTGCTTTCACTTCTTTCAAAGTTGTCCAAATGTCGGTCCATGTCACCATTCAGCTGAGTGTACCATCATTCATAGGGTTTTCATCATCATGTCAAGTTCCACTAGGTCATTTTACACCTTGTTCATGCTTTCAGTTGTGCCTAGGTAAGGTTCATTTCCCTCTCCTAGGGTTTTGAAGGAAATTTCTCTTGGATGGTCAAATAATCAGCAAAACTTGTATCCTGATATCCATACACCTTCCCCTATCCCTAATGTACCTTATTAAACACTTCCCATCACTGAGGACCCCAAAATTCCTCATTTTTCCACAAACCCTAGTTTCTTGCTACAACTTGACAATTTTCTAGGTTGGGCCTGTGTTTAGCCCTTTTGGACCCCTTCCCCTCACTCAATATTTAAAATTCCACTTTCCCCTGCTTCCTAACACCCCTCCCTACTTCCAAAAATTTTCTCAAGAATTTAGAAGTCCCTTATCCCCTTCATTTCGCTTCATTTTGACAAATCCCTTGTTCCACACATCGAGATAGGTTTTACTCCAATGATGTTTCTAAGCAAGAAAAGATGAATTTCGAAAAACTGAGAGAGGTTTTTGTCCACAATAGGCGAAGGAATAAAAACATCCTTTACTTTTTACACAAGTTTCATGGTTTTAGATAAATGTCAAAAATACAGTTGCCTCAGGAGAATTGATGTACCTCTGAAGTGACCTTGGAAACATCAAGTTTTATCCTAGCTTGGTTGGAAATATTACTTGTTTGATGAATCAAATGATAACTAGACACAAAGATATTTCCCATGAGCTATCATGAGCTCAATTGGGAGTTGAGGAAGACCTTCAAAAGTTGACTGCAACAGCACTCTGCCTTGAGGCAGCCTCATTTGGCACATTTTGACCAGTCTTGGGAGATTTGATTTTTGATAGGGAAAATGAACTCCAAATTGAAAAATTCTAGTTGAGTTGGAAGGTAGACTCAATAAAATTTCCAACAAGCTATCCTGTGCCCAATTTGGACACCGGGAAGGCCTCCAAAAGTCTCCTGCAAAAAGCACTACGCATTGGGTCACTGGCGCGGCGCATTGGGCTGCCCTCCACAGTGCAAAAAATACACTGGTGCGGCGCATAGAGAAGGCATGGCACGTTGGGTTTGAGGCGTGGTGCATAGAGCTGCCAAGCCGATTCTCTCAAAAACTCCCTCAAATTGCCAAAATCACTCAACTCTTCTAGTGTGCAAGTAAGTCAAGATCGTTTCCTTGCTAGTAAAGGAGTTTTTCTTAAAGTTTATGGTGGTGGTGTAAAAGAAAATTCAAACCCTAATACCTTGCAATTTCTCAGAAGCCATTGCCTAGCGTTTGTACTTTTCATTTTTCTACCAAGTTTTTTCTACCACTCCCTCATTTTTTCACTCCTCCATTCATTTTCTCAGCTTATCCACCCATATTCAGTAATCCCTATCCCCAATTCCCATTTTCCCAAATCCTAACTACAAATCCCCAAACCCTAATTGCCATCCCAAACCCTAAATATCATCCCCTAAACACTTTAATTCCCTAAAACCCTACATCTAGCATCAAACCCTCCCCTCATGAGTCCCACTCATCGATGGCGCTCAAAAACATGAAGGCAAAGCCGGCAAGCTGCCAAGAGTAGGAAAATTAAATTGACCACACTTGAGCAATAAATTCAAGATGATCGTGAATCTTGGCTTGAGAGGACAAACTTGCACTTAGGAAATGATGCTAGAGAAGGCCAACAACATGAAAACTATGTTGAGAAACATGACCCATCATTACTTGGCGAGAAACAAGGTGTGCCAAGCTAGAATCAGGAGCTTGAAGGCAAAGTTGAAGAAGAGATCGAGGAGGCAAAAAGCGCAAGATAAACTTCAGATCTTGGATGAGGCTTTCTTGGCCTATCACAACACTTGATGGAGAAGACTCAGCCCAAATTTCGAAAAATTTGGGACACTTTTTGCATTTTTGAAATTTGTGGACTAAAACACAAAATTTTCTGCGCTATGCGCCGCGCCACCTGGCGCTCGCTTTTGATGGGAGCCTCCAAATGATAAAAACTCGGCCTTTTTGGATTTTTCATGGAAAAATATGCTTGCCTACCAATGGCCAAGAAATTTTGACAAGTTTTGAGCCTTCAAAAAGGTCAAAAACACTCAAAAAATGACCTTACTACCCCTATTTTGACACATAAGAAGCAGTGTTGGGAGAACTGCATTTTGGAGGGGAAAATGGAGGCCAAATTGAAAAATTCCACTTGGGTAGGAAAGTAGACAGGAAGAAATTTCCAAAAAGCACACTTGGAGTGAATTTGGACACTGGGAAGGCCTTCAAAAGTGGCTCCAAACAGGTGCTACGCATAGAGAATCAGGCGCGGCACATAGAGGAAATTTGGCCCAGTTTGACCAAGTATACTCTGTTTTTCGCCTAGCTTTTGCCAGTTTGAATTTTTCACCTTCTTAATGTCAAATTTGTGATGTAATTTAATGTACATTGATGGATCATGATGTAAATATGTCAAAATTTCACTTATGGAGGTAGATTCATCTGTTAAAATGTTGTTTGAAACTAAATGAATCAGTTCCCTTGTTTCTAGAGACATGCTGTTCCACTGCCTAATTTCTAGTTCTCAATTTAGAATTAGTTGGAACAGCTCCTAAACATGTGAGCTCAACCCCTAGAGGCTAGGATGAGCTATGGTTTGTCTATATCTTATGTTTTTTCAGTCATTAGCATGGTTGGACTTTTGAGAAAGCCTTGAGCTTCATTGTACACTCATATTATCATTTTGGCTAAGGAATTGAGATCAGGATTTGTAGCACTCTTTGGGATCCATGTGGCAATTTGTCTTGGTATAGTGCTTTCCTTTGTAATTTTGAATTTTTATATGTGATTGTATGCCATTATCTCTCTTATTTATTCTCAGCTAAATTAAACAAGAGTGTAAGTAGAATCCATTGAAATTGCAGTGCTCTACTTGAGGTTTGCTTTAATCTTTGATGTTTTCAGTTGTTTGGAGAGGATCCATGAGTTTTTTTGCCCTCTTCAACTCCTCACCTGTCTAATCCCTCCATCTCATTAGATTTTAAGTGCCAAAATCATCTGCCTACCTTGCCCCATTAAGATCTCTGCAAGACTGAGCCTCATTCCCCGCACCCAAAATCTACCTTTCCATTAGAGCCAACAAAAACATCATTTCATTCAATCAAACTTTTTCACGCATATACCTAGCCTAAGATCAATATTTCTATCAGTCATCTCAAGCCTTCATCGATCATAATTTGTTGAGATTGACCCGGAGAGAGCCCTCCCCCGACCTGGTAGGGCTAGCTAACAGGTTAAGCGTGGTTTGATGTTGGCCCTAAATCCTGCCTTTATCAGCCTAAGGTAAATCTAGGCACTAACATAGTGGCAACCATACTGGGGAAGAAAAGTTTATTTGTTTGTTAGTGTTCTTGCTTTATAAACTTTAGACGGAGCCTGAAGTTATGCCAGGAAGCCTTCAAACTGCACATTGCTTTGCGAGTGCATAAGTAGATAAAAGTTGCTTCAGTCAATCTCCGGTCTAGTCTTATAAGCTGAACATCCGACTTGAAAATTGCCCCAATAACATGTATCAAGTTCAGATCTGATTGTTGATGGTGAACAACAATCAGACATAGCAAGGCTTAAATCATTCACCTAGCGATTCCAAATCACTTTCGAGATCATATCCAAAGACTCCACTGGAGGATGAACCTGACTAGCAGAAACATGAAAGGACAGTATGGAAAGATCAAGTATTCAAGTTGGAATTTCATCCAAGACATTTTGTTCTTAGTTGTAAATTATTTCTTCTCTTTTCCCAAGAATGTCAAGAAGGCTTTGCAAAGTATCTTGTATTTGAGAAGAGATCCTCGTCCTGCATTTGATTCCTTCCCTTTGAAGATTGTAAATACCAAATATTTGCATGCCTTTGAGCTTGATCAAGATCCTTTTTCTGAGGCTTGTGATAATTGTCTTCAAAATGATGAGCCACAATAGACCAAGACTGATTCTACTCCTTCTGTACATACCCCTATACCTTGTAAAATTCTAGATCGATACGAGCCTCTGATTTTACCTCCTATATCCCATGCTTTCCCTAAAAATCATGACCTATATCTACCAAGATTTGATCGTGAACACGACAACATCACTACTACGAGACATGTATTAAACTTTGAGTCTTTTCTTGATCTTTTTGAAGTTGATGAAGAAGATGTCAGTATTAGGCTTTTTTCTCTTTCTTTGCAAGGAAAAGTCAAGAGTTGGTTCAAAACCCTGCCTTGATTATAGAAGAGTATAACCAGTTGAAAAGATAGCCAGGGGAGACAGTGCAACAATTTTCTGCCAGATTTAACCAAGTTTATTATTCGATGCCTGTTAATATAAGACCTTCTCCTGGATTCGATCTCTTGCACTACCCAGGTGCCTTTGATCTGGAAATGGAGTTTCAGCTGAGAGAAAGGAATCTTGCAACGCTTGAAGAGATGCAGAACAATGCAGTAGATGTAGAGGCTCATTTGTTGATCCGAAGGGCAAAGTTGAAGGAAGAAGAGATGAAAAACATAGATCCGGAGGAATCAACATCTCTAGAGATAAAGCTTGACATTTTGGTAAGTGCAGTAGAAGAGATGATGCAAAGGATCACCACAAGGAATGAGTATAATGTTCAAACCCATGGCTCGTTGATTGAAGAAGAACAAGTTGCTGATCCAAAACATCTTCTTTCTTATCCTAGTTGTCATAGATCTGATAATGATTGTCTTATATATCATCTTGGAGAAGAGAGATCAGTTGATATGACATGTATGCTTGATGATGTGTTTTATACTAATGATTTGCCTCAGTTTGATCAGTATGATGATGATTATGTTCTCCAAACAGAAGCTAATCTTGTAGACAAACCAGCAGCTAGTTCATGGGAGAAAGAAGTTCACTTTCAGCAGCTCGAATACAATGTTCAGCCATCACATATCCGCTATGGAAATGATGAGGAAAGTGCAACAAATTTTGAAGTAAGTGAAGGATCTTTGCCTTTTTGTTTTGATTCGTTTTATTTCATCAGACACAACTTCCATGCAATCAGAAATCAATTGTCGATAAGTCTTGATCTAGACCATATTGAGAGCAATGAAAACCTTGTTCAAGACTTTTCATATCCAGAGTTGCAGCCCCCGAATCCCATTGATTGTCAAGTTGCAGATGAAGACTTGGAAGCTGGCATGTATGATCAAATGATGCAAGATGATTCCGTGCCATTTTGTTTTGAATCATTTCAGGTTTTGAAGGAAATTTTGCATAATATATCTTCAAATGGGAAAACTGTAGGAAATCATGTAATATCATCAAAGCCAATAGAAAATGGGTTGTAGCAATCTTTTCAAGTTTTTCACAATCCAATAGTTAATGTTTTGGATGAGGTCTGCAGTCAAAGTCCTTCTCCATTAGCTACCTGTGAGCTTGAAACGTATATTGATACAAACTTGATCCGGCAGCCGATTTCTTTGTCATTTTCAGTAGGAGTCTCGTCACAAAGCTCAGATCAAAGTTTGCATTCATGGTATGAAGAGAAGAGAAGTAATCCATTGGATGAGCTAAGTCCCAGTGTGCATGAATTTCGAGATCCTTATGCAATGTTTTTGGAGGCGGATAGAGAATCCATAGTATTCAACGGATCTGTTCACAAGTTTTCATGGGAGTTGCCTTTCAGTAGTTCTCTCTTGTTGTTCATAAGCAAGCACTTGCAGAGAATTCAAACAGCAGCCGGAATGCTTACTTGGTTGCATTGGTTGTTTCATTTCACTCGATCGAGTGATGAATGAAATTGTTAGAGTAGGTTTTGATGAATAAGCTCTACTTTGAGCATCATTTCTAGTTTGTCGGTTGTGTTTAAGTATCAAGTCAGTTTTTAGTTAAGTGAGATTCAATTTGTGTCATCAAGTCATCATTTTTCAGTCATGCATTTCAGCTTGAATTTTTTACTCCATTGCCCAATGGATGAAAGCATTGTCTGCTTTCCAAAGATCTGTAGTTCTTGGCACCTCTAAGGAGCAACCATCCCCATTGGAGCCAATGTTAGTGTCAGTATTTACAGCCTTCCTCCAGTGATCAAACATGCTCTTACAAAGTGATTTTAAGGTGTCAAGGTCAAATTTTGTCATTTCAGTGAGTCTTCAAGCAAAATTTGGTCACTAGGTATTAGGTCTAGGGTTTGCTTTCACTCCTTTCAAATTTGTCCGGATGTCGATCCATGTCACCATTCAGCTGAGTGTACCATCATTCAGAGGGTTTTCATCATCATGTCAAGTTCCACTGGGTCATTTTACACCTTGTTCATGCTTCAGTTGTGCCTAGGTAAGGTTCATTTCCCTCTCCTAGGGTTTTGAAGGCAATTTCTCTTGGATGGTCAAATCATCAGTAAAACTTGTATCTTGATATCCATACACCTTCCCCTATCCTTAATGTACCTTATTAAACACTTCCCATCACTGAGATCCCCCAAATTCCTCATTTTTCCACAAACCCTAGTTTCTTGCTAAAACTTGACGTTCGTTGTTCGCCTTTATCAACCTATGGTAAATCTAGGCACTAGCAATCTAAACGCAAGTAATGTTAAGTGATTATGTGAAGATCATAACACTTTCTGTTAAATTTATCGAACACTTAGGTAGATCTAAGTAAATATTGATCTAAGGGTAATCTATGGTGCGCGTAAGTAGTTAATTTGCCAGTTCAGGGTCCGCAAAAGCCAGTCGTAGACCTTCGTGGAGTTCTAAAGGCCGATTGAGGGGAGTTACAGTGCTAAGTCTTAAGGGCTTAGAAATCTATGCAAAGGTAGATATAGGTCATAGAAATACATCACACTGATTTCTAGATGCAGAAACGTGGTTCCAGCATCCCCCCATACTGCATCGAGTGAGACTTCAGTCCGCGCTATGCGGATTGATGCCGAAAGCACCAATAGTGTAGGGATTTGTTTGGCACAACTAACCTGGGTTAGGATCCCCTAAGCTAACATACACCACAAGAGTGGAAATCCATTATCTGCTTGTTTAGACAGTACCGAGATGTATTTGCGTGGACATATGATGAGATGAAAACTTATGACACTTTAATTATCTAGCACATGATTCCAATAAAATAAGGGGCCACGCCAATTCAACAAAACCTACGAAGGTACATCCAACACTTGAACCTCTTATTCAAAATGAGTTAAGGAAATTGTTGGATATTTAGATCATATACAAAGTGTGACACTCCACATGGGTATCAAATTTGTTCCCTATAAGAAAGAAATATGGGGAAATATGCTTGTGTGTTGATTTCTAAAATCTTAACTCTGCCTCAGACAAAGATAATTACCCCATTCTATATATGGAGAAGATATTTCAAAAAGTATCGGGGTCAGAAATTTTTTCTCTCTTGGATGGATATTCAAGATACAACCAGGTTCTGGTTTCAGATCCTAACAAACTTAAAACGACCTTTCGCATGAAGTGGGGCACATTTGCATTCAAGTGAATGTCGTTTGGGTTGATTAATGCTTGTGCTACATTTCTAAATTCCATGGACATCACATTCCTAGGATTTATTGGACACGGCATAGTGGTCTACCTTGATGATATTACAGTGTTTTCCAAATGGAGATTAGATCACATACGCCACTTGAAGAAAAATTTTGAGCGATGTCGCAAGTACGAGATATCTCTTAATCCCAAGAAGAGTATCTTTGTAGTGTCTGAGGGTAACCTCTTGGGCCACATCATTGCTAAGAGTGGGATTAAAGTGGACCTAGAGAGGGTCAAAGAAATCACGTAGATTCCCTTCCCAGTGAATAAAAAAGCTATGCAGTCCTTTCTGGGGAAAATTAATTTCCTCCACAAGTTCATTTCCGACTACGCTCAGATTGTTAAACCAATACAAGAGATGAGAAAGAAGGATCCAGTATAAATATGGGATAGGAGGGAAAAGGATGTGCTTTCCTGTATCAAACAACCTATCACAAAAGCACCTGCATTATACAACCCAAACTTCAACAGAGATTTTTTTCTCTACACCTTTGCTTCTAACACTTCTTTTGTCGTTGTGCTCACACAAAAGGATGACCAAAATAATGAGCGACCTATATATTTTACGAGCGCTAGTCTTCAAGGATCTGAACTCAATTATCTCGCCATTGACAAGCAGTCTTATGCAGTATACAAGGCAGTGAAGCATTTTCAGCCCTATTTTCTAAAAAATCATTGTATTATATTTGCTCCCCACCCAGTAATCAGATCATTGTTTGTCCAACAAGAGTTGGGTGAGAGGAGAGCAAACTGGATGACTGGTCTACAAGAATATGACTTAGAATTCAAACTAGTTCACACAATCAAGGGCTATAGTCTATGTCGACTAGAAGTAGAAGCAGTGGACACAAAAGAAGAAGAATATCTCTAAGGTTGGGAGCAAGAAATCAAAATGTACAATGTAGAGAGAACTTTCCCCACTACTTTCATGAACTCTTGGTACACGAATGTGCGCCCATACCTTGAGCATGGCACCGTACCCTCCCATTTATCCACAAGGAAAAAGAGGGCACTCAAACCTAAATAATTTTCTTACGAGTTGTTTCATGGGGAGCTTTTCAGAAAGCATCATAATGGAGTATTGCTCAAGTGTTTGGAAGCACATGATTCAAAGAAAGTACTACGTGATCTCCACAACGAACCAATTAGGGGACATTTTGTCGGAAACACAACAACACATAAATTCATGCAGGTCAGATTTTACTAGCCTACATTATTCAGAGATGCTCATGCTTACACCCACAAGTGTCTGGTCCGTCAGAAGTGTGCCAGTAGAAACAAGAAGTCAGCTGCCCCATTGCAGCCTATTGCAGTGGAAGAACCTTTTTAACAGTGGGGCTTGGATATCATTGGAGAAATATTTCCGCATTCATCGAAGAAGCACCGCTATATTCTCACTGCTATAGATTATTTAACATGGTGGGAAGAAGGAGTTCCTCTCAAACAAGTGAATGATCAAGAAGTCATAAATTTCCTTCAGAAAAACATCATTTCTAGGTTTGAAATTCCTACTTCACTTATTTTCGACAATGCAACATACTTTTCATCGCTAAGAGAATGGAAAATGGTAAACATTTAGCTAATTATTATCCGTAGGGAATGGTCTTCCTGGATCCACAAATAAGAACCTAATCTGCATCATCATAAATGCCATATTCTCTAAGTAGTGAAACTGAAACTCTTCTTTGGTAAATTCTTTATGGTCTGACTGAGTCACACCAAAGCCCTCTCTAAACACCTCCCCTTACTTCATGGTATATGGAAAATAATTCATCCTCCCACCGAACATCTACTTGCATGTGCTCCAAATTTTGTAAGAATCCCAAGGGAAGACATGCATATTAGTGCAACGTAGGATGGACACCCTTCACAAATTACAGGAAGAAAGGTTGAAAGAAAAAGAAAAATTTTAACTTCACCAGAATCATATCAAGAGGTGGTTCGACAACAAGTCTGCAGGGAAGAACAATTTCAGTGTGGGTGACTTAGCCTTGAAGTGGGACAAAGCCCATGAGGAAAAAGGGAAACACACTAAGTTTCAATACCTATGGATTGGGTAATTCAACGTCCACAAAAATATTGGATAAATCATCTTCAAACACTTCCCGAAAAGATTGACTCTCTCCCTGTCAATGGCCAAGACTTAAAACACTACTTCTAATGAAGATATGGGGTTGTTCCCTACACTATATACATAGTATTTTCTTTCTTGTTTGTTTGAATTTTGTTTTGTTTCCAACGTGTGAATAAGTGTTGTGCGTGAACATGTTGTGGCTTCTTAGTATGTGTGTGCCAAACTCTAAAGAGTCTTTTGACACTTCAACATTTGGCCAACCTTTGTTCCATCTTCCTTGTTTTCGTTATATCTTTTGGACGATGAAGTTCTGATGGAAAATATGATATGTCCGTAAGGAGATTTTTGGTCCAACCATGAACCCATATCTATTCTAGAAACCTCATGACTACTCTTAGTCTTTATGTTTCAATGTTTTCATGCTTATCCTATCAGTAGAAGCGTAGAAGGGGAAAATATAAACAAGAAAACCTAAATCATAGGTATCTATATGATTCTATGAAGGAACAACCTCTTCTGCTCTCAATAAGTCGGGATCCCTCTTCTGCCCAAACATGAATAAGTTTCGATGCACAACCCTCTTTAAAATAAACAAATAAAGGCAAAAGAAGAGAAAGGATTCCTATGCATAGAGGTGAAGGAAGCAACTTCGTCGGGATATTGTTCAAGCTCATTGGCAATGGAGCAATGTTTGTGCTCCTACGTGACTCTGTTGGGGTACTGTCCAGACCTGCTAGCAGTGGAGAAACACTAGAGATGAAAAATTATACTCTGAAAATCTTAATCTTGCAAGCTACATGTCACACAAAAATATCGTCACCATGACTATTTGCAGTCAGTATGGGTCTATCATCACTTATATTGTCCTCCTAAGCAAGTCTTAGACCTCAGCTCTTCATGTCAAGCTTTGAAAATGAGAGAAAGACATTAAAAATAAACAAATCTCTGGTTCCGCACTTTCTCTCACTGTTGCCTACGGTCCAAGCACTCCCTGTTCACATTACCTGCGGACCTGTCCGCTCTGTCCCTAAAGGAGTGGGTGCGAACCCCTGTGAAAGTCAAAAAGGTGCAAGTTTATTCTAAAAAACTCACTTTGGGTTAATTCTAGATGATTCTAGAAGGAATTTTGACATGGATGGTTCGCTCTTAGGTGGTTCATGCATCCCAAAAGAGAAGGAGCTAATCCCTTGACGAGAGGAGCTATCCCTTTGAAGGAGGGCTTTATCCCTTTGAAGGTGGACCTAGTAACTTCCCTCCATTGCACTATAAATTAAGGCATTGGGCTGGTTGCTAGGGAGGTTAAAAGCTGAACATTTTTTAGGGTAAATGCTGGTGTAATTGAGACTTCCTAGTTAAGCTTGAGAGGAGAGATCACATACCTTTTGGCTTCATTGGGAAGAGAGTGAAACTTGTCAAAGTAGAGGAAACTTCTTGTTGGACCCTGGGAGGAGCTTGTACAACATCAAGGCACAGGTTGTAAATTTCTTCTTTGATTTGAATTAATAAAATCAGATTCATTTTTCTCAACAAATTGTCTTATGTCATTTGTTTCATGAATTCCTTGATCATCATGATAAGTATGCTTTATGATATTGGCTTTTCAGGTGCTATTTAATTTGTGTGCTTGTTTGTGTTTGCAGATTTGCTACAAAGGAGCTCATTTGGATCAAAGGAGCGAGGCTTCCACAAACTTGCATTGGACCCAAGGTGAGCCTAAAAACACCTGTTTGCCTTTGTTTATAAATTGCATATTTAGAGAAAGATAGTTTTTTATTGGCTTGCTTGTCACTAGATATCATTAGATACTAGAGAGGTCGATCTTGTCCGCAAGAACGACTCATTCCGTGTGACAAAATGGCGACTCCACTGGTGGAGAAATTGGCATTGGCAGTTGTTCAAGCTATCCAACGTTTTCGTCATTACATTTTACTACGTAAAACTACAGTAATTTCTTATTGCAACCCTATGATCTATATTTTGACCAAGCAATTGCTAGGGGTCAAGTACTCCAAATGGATTGTGATCCTACAGGAGTTCGACTTAGAGTTTGAAAATTCTAAGTCGAAGAAATCTTTAGTCTTTGCGGAGTTAATGTGTGACTTCCCGCGTGCTGACACGGAAACTGTGGCGGAGGAGCCCATTGTGGACGAATCCTTGTTTCTAATCAGCACTTTAGATCCATGGTATGGGGATATCATCGTGTAGACCCCTGACTTTTTCCCCATTGTGAAAAAGTCAGGGTCCACGGGTCCCCTGTGTTATACCTGCGGACCCCCGCGCGCGGGTTTTTTGACCTAAAAGACTCAAATTTCACCCAAAAATTTCAATTTTTTATATTCTAATTGGCCTTTTTGTTGGATGTAGAGTATACATCTTGCTTGATTGGCAAGAATAGGAGCATGAGGATGTAGATCTCACCGTGATAAATCATCAATCTTCGATTGATGCATTGAAGGCATGCGGCTTATATAAATTCTAGGCCATACCTAGCATGAGGGCCCAGGTGGACTTTTTGCAGTGGCTGGTAGACAGGTGGAGCATACAAGACCAGTGCTTCTTCATTGGTGGTCACCAACTCGAAATGGAGCCGGCAGACATATACTTTTTGACTGGTTTTCCTAAGAGAGGTGAACATTTGACTCTATTCGGGACTAGGCCAGGTGGCCAGTCTGTCGATAGCCTCCGGCTAGAGTTATGTAACAACCAGACTAGAAACAAAGGGATAGACATCAAAACCATATCCTTTCCTGAACTCATGGTAATCGCATTTACTGTTACCACATATAGCCACTGGATCCCAAATACGGATGGCAGTTGACTGCTTTCGAGGCACCATCTTCAATTGGTGCGATGCTGTGTTAGCTAATGTAAAAGGCCAACTGACTAGAGCCAAGAACGGACAACTGAAGACCTTTGGATATGGTGCTTTAGTCGTGAGCTTTGGTCTAGAGAGGGTCCCAATGTTGGTCCCACAGCACCTCACTATTGGAGCTGGACTTCCTCGAGAGCCCAAACTGATGCGATGGGTTGCAGTTATGGCCCGTCATCCTGAGGAGGGGACAAAGGTCGTTCGATTCACACTTGAGTATTTCCATTGGTTGGAAAACCAGGTTTTTGCTATTCAGGACTTTCCTTATGCTGGGGTAGATTTTCGCAGTGACCCAGACATGGCTCTTCCACCGGGAGAGCAATGGGATGACTCAGGTAAAATCATTTTCAACATTTTTCTAATTTAATTTTTTTTTTTTATCTCATCCCAAAATTGATAGTAAAAGTTTCAAATGCAGATGTGGGTCCACAGTGACTAGCTGCTCTCCGGACCTATGAGAGGAAACAACCAGTTGTAGCGGCACCAACCCCACAGGATGAATTAGCAGAGACCTTGGCCGAATTGGAGAGCCATCTAGAGCATTTGACAGGAGACATTTCAGAGACCGGCATAGATGACATTCCTCTTCGACTACAGCGCTATGTGATTAGGGTCCCAGGACCTTTCAGGAGGTTCCTTTGTAAGGTGGCCCGTACAGTGGTTTCTTATCGAGATCATCACCAGTGATAGGATGATTGCCTATTGTAGACACATATGACATTTTTGCTTTTTGTACTATCATTTTTGCTGATCATAAGGTGTTTTTCAACCTATGATCGAGGACGATGTATATTTTGACACACTCCTATATTATACTATATCATTATTACCGGCTTACCTTGTAAAACATGTTATGGAATGCTTTTAAATTTACTTGTATGATTATTGCAAATGTCTACTTAACATTCGAGAAGCAATTGCATCTGCCAATGTATTTAAATATCTTGGAATATGATGATATTCAATATAGTCAAATTCACGTTCCAAGAGACGCACTCTCAAAATTAATCTCAATAACACTGTATTTCTAATGGCATATACTCTATTAAGTTGTAATACAATGAGTTCAGAATCTAACCTCACTATCAAACTCCGAATCCCAAATGAAATAGATTCATATAATAACTCAATCAGTGCACTATACTCTGCAATGTTGTTCGTTGTTTGACCAAGGCTTACCCCATGCATAGATACCAACTCGTTAGAGGGTGAATAAATAACCCAAGCTACGGAAGAAATGTTCCGTGTATTACGACAAGCACCATACTAAAAATCTCCACACCCATTTTTAAGCATAATACCTCTTCAGGTAAAGACCATTTCTGGGTTTACCTAAAGAGACTCCGTCAAAGTCTACCAATTCATAGGCTCCTTTTGCCAGCTTTCGCTTGACAACATAGGAACCATGCCACATAGGAACGAATTTTCCAGCGCCTAATTTATCATTTGCTTGATCGTATAATAAGACTAGGTCTCCTTCTGAAAAATTTTGAGGGGTCACATTTCGATCATACTAAGCTTTAATACATTTTGCATGAGTTTCGATCACCAATGCAGCATCACGTCAATTCTCATCTAGCTGAGCCAAGTATAACAAACATTTTTCCTCTTCGGAAGTGGCTAGAAGTAACTCGATGGCCATTTGAAATGACGGGATTTCGCATTCAATGGGTAACACAGCTTCCAGACCATAAACTAGTTGGAAAGGAGTGAACCCTATTGACGTTTTTACTGAGGTTCGATACGCCCAAAGCACTGAAAATAGCATGTTATGCCAATTCGACCTATGAATCCCAATGATTCGTCAGATCATGATGACTAGAACTTTGTTGATGGCTTCAACAAGACCATTAGCTTGTGGATAATATGGAGTTGAACTATCATGACGCAAACCAAGCTGGCTTGTAAGTTCAGTCATCATAACGTTTTGAAAATGACGCCCATGATCAGTAATAATCGCTTGTGGAACACCAAACCTAGAAATTATATGATTGAACACGAAAATCGCAATTGTTTTGCCATCTTCCTGAAATGTAGGCATCGCCTCGGCCCTCTTGGTAAAATAATCTACCACAAGCATGATATACGCATTGGCAGTTGTTCAAGCTGTCCAACGTTTTTGTCATTACATTTTACTACGTAAAACTATAGTAATTTCTGATTGCAACCCTATGATCTATATTTTGACCAAGAAATTGCTAGGGGGCAAGTACTCCAAATGGATTGTGATCCTGCAGGAGTTCGACTTGGAGTTTGAAAAGTCTAAGTCGAAGAAATCTTTAGTCTTTGCGGAGTTAATGTGTGACTTCCCGCATGCTGACACGGAAACTGTGGCGGAGGAGCCCATTGTGGATGAATCCTTGTTTCTAATCAGCACTTTATATCCATGGTATGGGGATATCATCGTTTATCTCCAGGTCAGAACGTCGAAAAATATGATTCCAATCCCAAAAATTCAGAATTATTGGAGATACTCTTTATCGTCGTGGGGCGGACTCTGTTTTTTGACGTTGTTTAACTCATGAGGAAGCTGAAAGGGTTCTGAATGACTGTCACTCTGGAGTGTGTGGCGGTCATATGTCTGGGTATGCCACAGCCCAAAAAATATTGCGCACTGGATACTTCTGGCCGTCTATGTTTAAATATTGTATTAACGCGGTCTGAAAATGCCACAACTGCCAAATTTTTGATCGAAAGATGTGCGCTCCGCCTGCTCCTCTCCACCCTATAATTGTCGTCGGTCCGTTTGCAAAATGGGGTATCAATTTTACTACATGTAACCCTCACTCAGTCGGGGGGCATGCGTATATCATCCTTGCGGTAGATAATTTTACCAAGTGGGCCGACGCGATGCCTACATTTGAGGCAGACGATAAAACAGCTGCGATTTTCATGTTCAATCATATAATTGCTAGGTTTGGTGTTCCACAAGTGATTATCACTGATCACGGGCGTCATTTTTGAAACGATATGATGACTGAACTTACAGGCCAACTTGGCTTGCGTCACGATAGTTCAACTCCATATTATCCACAAGCTAATGATCTGGTTGAAGCCATAAATAAAGTTCTATTCATCATGATCCCACGAATCATTGGGATTCATAGGTCGAATTGACATAACATGCTATTTTCAGCGCTTTGGGCATATCGAACCTCGGTAAAAACGTCAACAGGGTTCACTCCTTTCCAACTAGTTTATGGTCTGGAAGCTGTGTTACCCATTGAATGAAAAATCCCGTCATTTCAAATGGCCATCGAGTTACTTCCAGCCACTTCCGAAGAGGAAAAATGTTTGTTATACTTGGCTCAACTAGATGAGAATCGACGTGATGCTGCATTGGCAATCGAAACTCATGCAAAACGTATTAAAGCTCAGTATGATTGAAATGTCACCCCTCGAAATTTTTCGGAAGGAGACCTAGTCTTATTATACGATCAAGCAAATGATAAATTAGGCGCTGGAAAATTCGTTCCTATGTGGCATGGTTCCTATGTTGTCAAGTGAAAGCTGGAAAAAGGAGCCTATGAATTGGTAGACTTTGACGGAGTCTCTTTAGGTAAACCCAGAAATGGTCTTTACTTGAAGAGGTATTATGCTTTAAAATGGGTGTGGAGATTTTTAGTTAGGTTAGTTTTCTTTCTAGCTAGTGTGTTTTAGTTTAAAAAGTGTGCTTAGCTTAGAGAGTGTTTTTTGTCATTATTCCTGCTTATCTTGGTTTTACTCTTGATATTGCAGATGTCGGTGCCTCTCCAAACATACATTGGTTTCGCTGATGGTGTTTGTCGTAATACACGGAACATTTCTTCCGCAGCTTGGATTATTTATTCGCCCTCTGACAAGTTGGTATCTATGCATGGGGTAAGCCTCGGTCAAACAACGAACAACATTGCAGAGTATAGTGAAGTGATTGAGTTATTATCTGAATCTATTTCATTTGGGATTCGGAGTTTGATAGTGAGGTTAGATTCTGAACTCATTGTATTACAGCTTAATAGAGTATATGCCATTAGAAATCCAGTGTTATTGAGATTATTTTTGAGAGTGCGTCTCTTGGAACATGAATTTGACTATATTGAATATCAGCATATTCCAAGATATTTAAATACATTGGCAGATGCAATTGCTTCTCGAATGTTAAGTAGACATTTGCAATAATCATACAAGTAAATTTAAAAGCATTCCATAACATGTTTTACAAGATAAGCCGGTAATAGTGATATAGTATAATATAGGAGTGTGTCAAAATATACATCGTCCTCGATCATAGGTTGAAAAACACCTTATGATCAGCAAAAATGATAGTACAAAAAGCAAAAATGTCATATGTGTCTACAATAGGCGATCATCCTATCACTGGTGATGATCTCGATAAGAAACCACTGTACGGGCCACCTTACAAAGGAACCTCTTGAAAGGTCCTGGGACCCCAATCACATAGCATTGTAGTCAAAGAGGAATGTCATCTATGCCGGTCTCTGGAATGTCTCCTATCAAATGCTCTAGATGGCTCTCCAATTCGGCCAAGGTCTCTGCTGATTCATCCTGTGGGGTTGGTGCCGCTGCAACTGGTTGTTTCCTCTCATAGGGTCAGAGAGCAGCTGGTCACTGTGGACCCACATCTGCATTTGAAACTTTTACTATCAATTTTGGGACGAGATAAAAAACAAAAAACAAAAAATTAAATTAGAAAAATGTTGAAAATGATTTTACCTGAGTCATCCCATTGCTCTCCTAGTGGAAGAGCCATGTCTGGGTCACCATGAAATGTACCCCAGCATAAGGAAAGTCCTGAATAGCAAAAACCTGGTTTTCCAACCAATGGAAATACTCAGGTGTGAATCGAACGACCTTTGTCCCCTCCTCAGGATGACGGGCCATAACTGCAACCCATCGCATCAGTTTGGGCTCTCGAGGAAGTCCAGCTCCAACAGTGAGGTGTTGTGGGACCAACATTGGGACCCTCTCCAGACCAAAGATCACGAATAAAGCACCATATCCAAAGGTCTTCAGTCGTCCTTTCTTGGCTCTAGTCAGTTGGCCTTTTACATTAGCCAACACAGCATCGCACCAATTGAAGATGGTGCCTCGAAAGAAGTCAACTGCCATCCGCATTTGGGATTCAGTGGCTATATGTAGTGCTTTGCTCTCGCCAATCCTGGTAACAGTAAACGCGATTACCATGAGTTCAGGAAGGGATATGGTTTTGATGTCTATCCCTTTGTCTCTAGTCTGGTTGTTACAGAACTCTAGCCGGAGGCTATCGACAGACTGGCCACCTGGCCTAATCCTGAATAGAGTCAAATTTTCACCTCTCTTAGGCAAACCAGTCAAAAAGTATATGTCTGCCAGCTCCATTTCGATCTGTTGACCACCAATGAAGAAGCATTGGTCCTGTATGCTCCACCTGTCTACCAGCCACTGCAAAAAGTCCACCTGGGCCCTCATGCCAGGTATGGCCCAGAATTTGTATAAGCCGCATACCTTCGATGCATCAATCGAAGGTTGATGATTTATTGTGGCGAGATCTACATCCTCATGCTCCCATTCTCGCCAATCAAGCATGATGTATACTCTACATCCAACAAAAAGGCGAATTAGAATATAAAAAATTGAAATTTTTGGGTGAAATTTGAGTTTGTTAGGTTTAAAAAACCTTTGCGCGGGGTACGCACCCTCTCTGTTAGAGACAGTGCATGGGTCCGCACCTTGCCTTCACGGCAAGTGCAGACCCTGACTTTTTCCCCATTGTGAAAAAGTCAGGGTCCGCAGGTCCCCTGTGTTATACCTGCAGACCCCCGCGCGCGGGTTTTTTGACCTAAAAGCTCCTAAAAAATGAAATGAAACCCTAAAAATCAATTTGAAACGGATGAAATTAAAGAGTAGGATGATGTAGATTACTTGGAGGAGATGGCACTTGATTCCAACAGATGGATTTTCCACAATCTTCACGGGAAGTTTCCGACCAAAAACTCTATTTTCTCACCCAAAACTCAAACGGTAAAAATGAATTGACGAAAGCCCTTTTTATAAGTTTTTTGAATAAATGAGTTGTTAATTTGTTTATGTTTCACTTTAGAAATGTAACTTTTACAGCATTTTTATCCATTTTAAACAGGTATGAGTAATGTTTGAGTTTTTGTTCAGGATAACGGATTTTTCAGGCGAAATCTGTCATTTTCGACGAAAAAACATTAGAGTCACCTTTAAGCTCTTTTCTGACTCCTAAAACATGAAAAGATCGTCAAGTTTTTATTTTTAAACTCGTTAAAATAGAACTAAAAAGACGATCCACTTACAGCTCTTTTTCTGACCGTAAAAACATGAAAAGATTGCCGAATTTTTGTCATTTCAAATTCGATATTGGTTATAAAACGACGTGTCATTGATCGTTTTTTTACTTTTTTGGATCAGAGGCACTAATTACGAAAAGTACTCCTTGGTCGTAATGATCAAGCAGTTCTCTCAAGTATTATTTTATACTTTTTCGGGCTTGGGAGACACAAATTTACGAAAAAGGTCAACCATGGAGTCTTCTTAAGTATTTCAGACTCTCTAAAATTGAAAAACGTCGAGTTTCTCCTATACTAGACTCGTTAAAATTTAACAGTAAAGGACCTGTTCAATTACAAACAGGAACGGACCACTCCTTCTTAGGGTTCGAATTTAAACTAAGTTGGACTCATCCGAAGGATGAGCTTATAATCAAGAAAATTTTATCCTCCTCAAGCTTGTCAAAAATAAAGAGATACTTGCCAAAAATGGTGGGGGAAAAGAGAGAAAAATGAGCCTGATTGTCATACTTTGTAACCACTCTCAAACACGATACTTTTTATTCACCTGGGTTGGGAAATCCTTTGCCTAACAGTTGATAAAACCATATTGAAAGTCTTCAGCCGGTTTCTGGGTATTAACTTTGGGTCAATTGTCACCAAACCATCTGTTGTGTCGTTATGTGTTCAAGAGGTCAGTGCAAATAAGCCATTCATCTGCAAAATATCTGCCATCCATCTTGACCATCCCTGAGTCAGTCCTTGCAACTAAATTTCTTCAAACTTGATCTATGATTTCGTGTTGTGGGCTTGCCTACGACGAATCGTTTTCTATCGACTTCAGCTCATTATCTAGAAAGATGATCTAGAAATCGTCAGTACCTTGGGATCTGCATGCCTCAATGGCATGTTTCTCGCCTTCGACGATAGGTTGCATCATTGAACTTCGATCAAAGGATTCCATGACATGTTCGACATCAACACATCTATTCACATTTCATGGATCGTACTAAGTACTTTGAGAGCCATTGACATTACTGGTGGTTTCTCTCACACTTGTTAACAGTTTACATCATTGATTGGTAATCAAGTGGTTTCTACCATGTTCGACTTCAACACATTCATTCACATGGATAGAATCGTACTGTTTCGGGAAGTAGAAATGAAGACCCTGGATCTAGTTTCCGCCATCCAGGCTGCGAGGAATTTTGTATTCATTATACTGTGGACTATTAATAAATAGATGGTTGCGTCCATACCGTTTCTACATGTGTCTATACTTGTGGTGTATTACAAGATCATTCATATATCAAAGCAGTAGTTAGTTTTCTAGTTAGTTTTGATCTGAGTATGGGGATGCCTACCTCAACGATGATATGATCTCGTATATATATTTTGCATTGAATGCTTTTACAGGTTCCAACAGGGCTCTCCACAAGATGATCCTCGAAATGATAAAGTACTTCACTCTTCCTAGATAATAAATGAAATCCTCATCTACTACAGACTTCACACTTTAGGGGGCAATCTGTTACACAAAAATATCGTCATCATGACTATTTTTAGTCAGTATGGGTCTATCATCACTTATACTGTCCTCCTAAGCAAGTCTCAAACCTCAGCTCTTCATGTCAAGCTTTGAAAATGAGAGAATGACATTAAAAATCAACAAAGCTCTGGTTCCGCACCTTCTCTCATTGTTGCATGCGGTCCCGCACCCCCTGTTCACATTACCTGCGGACCTACCCACTCTGTCCCTAAAGGAGTGGGTGCGGACTGCTGTGAAAGTCAAAAAGGCGAAATTTTATTCTAAAAAACTCACTTTGGGTTAATTCTAGATGATTCTAGAAGGAATTTTGATGTGGATGGTTCGCTCTTAGGTGGTTCATGCATCCCAAAAGAGAAGGAGCTAATCCCTTGATGAGAGAAGCTATCCCTTTGAAGGAGGGCTTTATCCCTTTGAAGGTGGACCTAGTAACTTCCCTCCATTGCACTATAAATTAAGGCATTGGGCTGGTTGCTAGGGAGGTTAAAAGCTGAACATTTTTTAGGGTAAATGCAGGTGGAATTGAGACTTCCTAGTTAAGCTTGAGAGGAGAGATCACATACCTTTTGGCTTCATTGGGAAGAGAGTGAAACTTGTCAAAGTAGACGAGACTTCTTGTTGGACCCTGGGAGGAGCTTGTACAACATCAAGTCACAAGTTGTAAAGTTCTTCTTTGATTTGAATTAATACAATCAGATTCATTTTTCTCAACAAATTGTCTTATGTCATTTGTTTCATGAATTCCTTGATCATCATGATAAGTATGCTTTATGATATTGGATTTTCAGGTGCTATTTAATTTGTGTTCTTGTTTGTGTTTGCAGATTCACTACAAAGGAGCTCATTTGGATCAAAGGAGTGAGGCTTCCACAAACTTGCATTGGACCCAAGGTAAGCCTAAAAACACTTGTTTGCCTTTGTTTATAAATTGCATATTTAGAGAAAGATAGTTTTTGATTGGCTTGCTTGTCACTAGATATCGTTAGATACTAGGGAGGTCGATCTTGTCCACAAGAACGACTCATTCCGTGTGACACTACATTACGCTTCCCACCTTGAAACATTGTGATATCATTGAATCTTAAGTTTTGTTCAAACAAGAAGGCATAAAGGGGACCGTTTCTATTCATGGGATAAGTGGGAAGACCAAAATAATATGCATGATGAATCAATACTCCCTAAAGAACCAAGGCCTTGCATAAAAGAGGTTAACCGAGATAGAGAAGTTGGAATTCTACCAGTGTGTTGCCAAGTGTTGTAGCTACTACAACACCCTCCAAAATTTTGGCTTACACACAATTTTGGAGCCTTCCTTGGTCTTGTACATTGTTGTCGCAAACATCGAAGCTTATTTCATGAGCTTTCTTGAAGTATTTCGCTCCCTTTTGCAAGTTGGGTAAACTATCGTCTTTTGGCATGATTGGCTATCACACAATGTGTAGAATCTTGTTCTCATTGTTTTAAGGGTCTATCTTTGTTTATATGCATTTTTCTAACTATGTAAACATTTGTTGCACTCATTCACAAATTTCTTAACACTATCACACAAGTGTCGTCACGATCGCCTCAAACTCTGTCTTAAGTGTTGCACTTGTCGTAAATGGTCGTAAAGTGGTCACATGGAGGGAAATGCATTATTCATGTGTCTTGTGTGATCTATTTTGTTGTGTCATTAAGTATTTTAAGCGTGAGATCACAGTCGAAGTCTTATCACTATTCACATAAGTCTAACGGTCTTACACTTAGCCATTTCTGAGAAGCCTTCCCGACTAAGCAACTTGGCTTCACCTGGCCTCCCTGAACTACGCACTGCACAGTAACAACCCTCTAGCTAAAACCTTACCCCTTGACACTACGCAATGCATAGTTCCTGCCTCCCAAGACTGTTGCACTACGTAGTTCCTGTGCTCAAGCTTCAACCTTCACCTCTAGAATTACGCAATAATTCCTCCCAACTCGGATTTCACTGCGCAATGAAAAACCTCAAGCTCAAACCCTTATCCTCTAAATTGCATAATTACGTAGTAGCCCTCCCTCCCTTGCCTCCCAAAACTACATAGTGTGTCCTCTCAAGCTCATCCCCTCAGCCCATCCCACTGGTTCTCAAAACTATGCAGTCGTGTCCCTCAATCATGCCTGAACTATGTGCTACACAGTCTTAGGGCTCAATCTTTTCCCCTGGGTTATGGAACTACACACTCTGCAATCACTTAGCCCTCTCTCCCAACCTGTCACCTGGTTCTGGCCCAATTAATGGACCAAAATGCACTATCTTAGACTAGGGGGTTTTCAGACTGATGTAATCTCGTCATGACTGAATTTCATATACAGGTACTCTTTCACACCATGGCAAGATGATGAAGAAGGAGATGGAGGGAAGCTTGCTGAAATACACACTTGTAGTTGAATACACAAGCTAATCAATCAAGAGAAGCAAAAGGGACATTAGTTTGTGATTGCAACTCACAACTTAAGATCATTGAAAAATTATTATCGCCAAGTCATATATAGGTGAAAAGAAGAAGTAGACACTCAGCACTTAGCAGCAGCAGTGACTTGACATTACCACATCATCGTGCAATCCATGTTAGTAGTGACATGTCATGTCATGTTATGAGTAGTCATATGCCACCTTGTGGCCAATGATGTAACATATGTTTCAGAAATGTATTGTAAAGTGAATTATAAAGGACATGTGTGGAATATGAAGAGTTATTTAAAGTTGAAAATTCATAGGAATTCAAATAGTCATGAGGGTAGTCAAAGAGTCACAAGGAATGGGAAGCATCACCCCTTGGTTATATATACTTCCTCATTGTATGAGAAAATGACTTTTCACCTTGGATCCTCCCACAAAGCATTAGAGAGAGAAGTTAGTTCTTTGGGGAGCAAGGAGTGGCTCCAACGCTCCACTACTAGAGCTAGTGATGTACATTGTAAACATGTGTCTTGGAACTTTTACTTAATAACATAAGCCTTCAAGGCCATCATGTTCTTCAAGCATGTATTATGAATGTTTGTAAGACTATTCTGTGGATGTTTGTATTTCATGTTTTCTTTCACATGTGCTAAGATAGTTGAACTATTTGAGTTGTTTTAGTACTTATCTTATTGAGAATGTGTTGTAATGGTTGTTATTTTTATACCATCCTTGTGGACTATTCTACAAGATATTAGACAAATATTTCTTCATTTTTTGGTTGTAACGGCCATTGCATCCTCTGTGCAATATTTCGATGGATGTTAGATGGATCCTTTCGGTTCATATGTGTCTCTTTTTGGGTGGTATTACTACCTCTCACTTAGAGGCTCACTTTTCTCCCCTCTCAGCATTAGAATAACCTTGACACATTTACAACTGAACACTCACGAGGCACACCTTGTTGCTTTTCAAAGGCACCATTGCATCCCTCTCTCTTGCTAACAGTTAGAGCCAAGCAAAATCTTTAAGGATTTAGAAACCGAGGTTTTATACCATATGGGACTCCTACACAAAATGGTGTGAGGTCTACTTGGGACTTCATATCGGGGAGATCCCTTGAATGTTGGTGGGTCCAGCATGATCAATAAGTATATAAGAGTAATTGAAATATTAAGAAGGTAGATAATCATTGAAAAATAAAAATCATTTTAATCATTACTTCAAAATTAAACAACCATTTAATAAAATAGAACTTTATATTCCATTACCTTGTGAAAATAAATAAAGAATTATCAATGAAAAATTAACGACCAAAAATCTAAACATATAAATTATTTGCATCAATCCATGCTATTAATAATCAACACAAAAATGTCTCGGGGGGGCATCTCAATTGGTTAATCTGAGAAATGTGAAATCGATGAAACTCGAAAGACCTAGGTTCAAATCCCCCATGTTGTGACCCAAGATATGGGTAGGAGGACATATCGTAGCCCCCCATAGGTTTACTAGTAGTTATGTGTCAGGTAGGATGTTGAGTTCCTTTGAGATACAAAAAAAAAATCAACACAAAAATATTGAACTGATTATCTTAGAATTTACAAAAACATGAGAAGAGAATATTTACTTGTAAAATGAAGATATATTTAACGAATATTTTTGGAGTTGTGGAGCTATTTTGATATCGCTGATTGCAACAAGATTTTGAGGATGACTCTCCACCCAACCATAGGCTCAGCTACACTGAATGTTTCTACAACTGGGCACCATCGAGCCCTCAATCAACTACTATAGCCAGTAAATCCTCCTCTGTTAAAATTTGAAACTAGGGCCAAACTCCATGTGAGTCACCTTATTTATGGCAGCTGATATTTTTCCTATATTCCTCTCGTTGAGAGGTGTAGGATTGATTTAAAGATCATCTAATTCCAACGAGTATTTATGGAGATATGAATTTATTTCTAATTACTTGACAAATTTTCAAGGTCGGCCAGCAGCTAAGTGTGTGGCACACATGCCCAGCATTTCATATAAATAGAAGAGAGGTTGAGTCATTTTCAACTCATCTCATCACTCCTCCTCTCTCTCCTACACATTAGATGAGCCTCTCTCTCTCACACGTGTGGCTGAAGAAGGAAGACGCAGATTTTTGGTTAGGGCAGCGTTGACTTGGGTTGACCTAGCTGCAAGTGGGCAGATTGGATAGCGTTGACCATCGTGGAGGCCTTCTTGACTGCAAATTGGGTTGGGCAGCCTCTCCTAGGCTAGTCGTAGTTCTATTTAGCACCTTTGATCAAGTTTGACCACCCCTTTGACCAACGTTGACTATCAAGGAGCTGCTGCAGGTTTGACCAGACTTTGACCAAGTGTTTATTGTTGTTTAACTAAGGTTTGTGGATTGTTTTGGGCTGCTGAAGATAGTTGTTGAATACTGAGTTCTTCAAGTTAACTAGAAGTCAATCCAAGGATATTTTGACCAAGTTTGACTTTTCTGATTTAGGGTTCTCTGCTGCTATTACAAAATTACAGAATTTTGAATTGTACTATTTCTCTCTGCTAAACTATTGAAGATAAAAGAAGATTTGATCAAAGGGTTTCCCCGCATTGGGATTTGTCCCTAGCTAGCCGCCACATCTTGTATCTCTTGTCTTGGCTTGTTTTCTGTCGATCATTTAATGTTCTATCTGCATTTTAATTTATGATGTGATTGCTAATCAGTGGCTAATAAAAGTAAAAGAAGTAAACTGCTCTAAGCATAGAACATACCATAATTTAACATAGTATCATAGCTGAGGTGAAGACAAAGCCCAAGAAAGAGCAAGAGCAATAGAAATCACCGAAGAGAAGGTTGGCAAGGCTATCTTAAAGAAATCATGGGGTCCTCAACACACTTCCTTGCTGAAGACAAACTCCGCGAGAAGTCTGACTATCATGGGTGGAAGATGTCTCTCGATCTAACATTAGAAGAGCAGAAATTGTTGGACCATGTGAGAGGTAGAATTTTTGAGCCTCCATCAAAAGCATCCGATGCTGCTAGAAACAAGTGGACTAAGGGAGAAGTCAAAGCAAGGAAGATCATCTGGGACTCTATTGACAAGCACATGGTGGCTATGTTTCCGAGCTGAATACCTCCAAGAAAATCTACGGTAGACTGGTGAGTTTATTTAAATTTAATGATGCAAATCAAGTTTTGTTCCTTAGAAATAAGCTGAAGGAAATTAAGACGGGCAAAGATGAGAATATGAAAGCATATTTCTTAAGGATCACCGAGATCAAGAATGATCTCCTATCTATTGGTTAAGTAGTTCCTGACAGGGAAATGACACTCAGGACTACTCTTCTCAACAATAATGTAATTCCTGGATTTGAGGAATTGATGGCTAGATGCATTCAAGAATAAACAAAGATGGAAGAGCAAGAGATGCCCGCACTTAAAGTCCATCCCTTTGCTTTTTCTTCTCATGCTAAAAGAAGAAATAATTTTGGGGTTAAATCCAAAGGAAAGGTTGGACTGAAGGGTGGAAGAAAAGGACGATGTTACAGTTGCAATAAAATGGGCCACTATGCGAGGGAGTGCCCTAATAAAAGGGACTCACACCGAGACGATGATCAAAATCACTCTTAAGGCAATCAAAGGAATGGCAGGTCAAATGGCAGAGGAAAAAGAAATGTCGGAAATCAAGGATGAGGACAACCCTTCAAGAAGGAAAGAAACTACAGGTATGAATCTAATGTTGTTAACAATAAGCAATATGAATATTATCTACCAGCGGCCCTCTCTACTACTGCTCCCCCGGACTCATTTGGAAATTGGCTTATTGATAGTGGTGCCTCAAGGCACTTCATTGGTTACAAAGAAGCTCTCTCTAATCTGATAGAGAAGGAGACCAACCTAGAAATTGTTCTTGGGGACAACTCAAAATATCCCATGAAAGGCGTAGGGAATGTCACCCTTCAATTGAATCAGGGAAATACAATTCATTTACAAGATGTATTATATGTACCTGATCTCAAAAAGAACCTGGTGTCCATTTCGGTAATGGAAGACAAAGGCTACAAGGTGGCCTTCTTCGATGGCAAGGTACGTGTATGGAAAAATAACTTTAAAGATGCTTTCATTCTTGAGTTTCGAGTTGATTCATTATATCAGGTCGGAGGAAGTCTGCTGGGTTTCATGTCTTGTGACACATCTCTTCAGTCTGAACTATGGCATCAGAGGTTTTCTCACCTTCATTATAAAGCTCTACCCGATGCAAGGAAAATGGTGACAGGGATGCCTAAGTTTCGAGTAGAACAAGAAGGTGTATGTTCGGGATGTGCCGAAGGAAAGCTCAAAAGGGGACCATTCCCCTCAAGCCAAAGCAAGACCTCTCATATATTAAAGTTGGTTCACTTAGACATATCCGGTATGATGCCTGTGAACTCCTTGGGAGGATATTTATATTACCTCACTTTTACAGATGATTATTCTCGCAATACTTAGATATACTTCTTGAAAAAGAAGTATGAAGTGTTATCCTAGTTTCGTCACTTCAAAGCCTTGATCGAGAATCAAACCGAAAAGAAGATCAAGATCTTAAGGACTGATAATGGGACTGAATATAAATCCAATGAGTTTCATGACTTTTGCAATGAGGTTGGCATTAAGAGGGAGACTACTACACCATATACTCCTTACCAGAATGGTGTGGCAAAAAGGAAGAATCGTACGATTGTGGAAGTTGTCCATGCTATGCTCCATGATCAAAAACTTTCAAAGTTTCTATGGGCTGAAGCTGCAAATACCATCGTATATACGAAACCGATGTCCTTATCAAGCATTGGGTTCCAAGGCTCCTGAAGAGATGTTCACTGGTAATAAACCTGACGTATCTCATTTTAGAATTTTTGGAAGTCCTATATATTTTCATGTGCTAAAGGAGAAAAGGAATAAATTGGGTGCATCTGGAAAGAAAGGAATCTTCGTGGGCTATAGAGAAAATACTAAGGGCTATAGAATTTATGTGGCCGTTCAAAGGGAAGTTGAGATTAGCCATGATGTCACCTTTGACGAAGATATGGATTTTAGAAAAGTTGACATTCTTCCTACTCTAAGGGGATCTAAAGAAGTTGATACCAGGGAATCGAAGGAAAAGGGAGATGAGACGATGCTCGATGAGGAAGAACCTATGGATCCTATTGATCCCCCTTTGCAAGAGCCTTCCTCTTCTAGGAAGAGGCCTTCATGGCTTAGGGGGACACTTGATGATGTTGAAGGACACATTACACCCAGGGGATCCTTCCAAGAAAGTAAGAAGCCAACCAGGTATCAGGGATACATGACCATCATGAGCACGATCATCCAAAATGAGCCTTCTTCATTCACAGAAGCTGTCAAGCATCAAGTATGGAAGGATGCTATGACCGAGGGATATGATTCCATCATGAAAAATGATGTCTGGGATGTGGTCCCCAGACCCTAGGACAAAGCAGTTGTCACTTTGAATTGGATTTACAAGATAAATCATGCAGTTGATGGAAGTATGGAAAAGTATAAGGCTTGTTTTGTCACTCGTGGCTTCTCTCAGAAGGAAGGTATAGACTACGATGAGATATTTGCACCTCTTTCCTGATATACCACCATCCGCTCGATTATAGCCCTTGTTGCTTCGCAAGGATGGAACCTACATCAGATGGATGTCAAGACTACATTCTTGCATGGTTCGATCAAAGAGGAAGTCTATGTGGAGCAACCCGAAGGGTTTGAGATTCATGATCGAGAATCTCACGTGTGCAGGTTGAAGAAGGCCCTCTATGGGCTCAAGCAAGCACCTCGAGCATGGTATGAAAGGATCGACAGCTACTTGATGAAGTTGGGATTCACTAGGAGTGAAGCTGACCCTAAACTTTATTTAAGGTTGAAGATGACAATCCTCTCATATTGGTGTTGTACGTTGACAGCCTCTTTCTAACAAGGGCAGACTCTCTCATTCACAAATGTAAGAGGGAGTTTGCTTCTGAGTTTGAGATGAAGGACCTAGGACTGATGCACTATTTCCTAGGACTAGAATTCTGGCAAGAAGCCAGGGGAGATTTTCCTATCTCAAGGAAAATATGTGGTGAAGATATTGGAGAGATTCGTTATGGTGGACTACAAGCCCGTAACTACCTCGATGGAGCTTGACTTCAAGAAGTTAAGTGGTAGTGCTGCCGGACCTGTTTTTCAAAATGCTACCGAGTATCATCAACTCGTCAGAGCATTGATGTTCTTGGTGAACTCCCATTCCGATATATGCTTTGCAGTCAACACGTTGAGTCAACCTATGGTTGAGCCTCACCACACACATTAGATTTGTGCCAAGAATCTATTGAGATATCTTCGTGGCACGATCACTCATGGGTTGAGATACACTGTCAGAGACGTGAGACTACTTGGATATACCGATGTTGATTGGGTAGGCAGTGTGGTGGACCGAAAGAGCACTTCCGGGTGTTGTTTCTCTTTGGGATCTACCTCGATATCCTAGATGATCAGGAAGCAGAAGTCGTTGGCTTTGAGCACCGCGGAGGCAAAGTACATTGCTGCTAGTATGGCCTCCTGTGAGGCAGTCTAGTTGCAAAAGCTCTTCAATGAGCTATTTGGATTTACATTGGATACCACCATGATCCTATGTGACAACCAGAGCAAGATTTGTTTATCAGAGAATCCCATATTTCATGATCGCTCCAAGCATATCAATATCAGGTACCACTATATTCAAGATATGGTGCAGCGGGGAGCAATAAGGCTCCAACATATCGATACAGATGAACAGGTCGCTGACATTTTGATGAAGCCCCTGGGAAAGGTCAAATTTTTGACTTTCTGAGAACAACTTGGTGTCATTTAGAGACCCTCTTATGAGGCTTAAGTATGATGTATTAAGCTCTGGGAGCTCCAGGGGGGGTGTGGGGTACTTCTTGGAGCGACATGCGACCACAGGGTGACTCACCATCCCCTGGTGGTGCACTATGTACAGGGTGAAAGGTTCAACCTTCCCTTGTGACACCCTGTGGCAACTGTGGAATAGGATGATTAGTTCTCCTATGGGCCAGGATGATTAATTCTCCATGGCGACAACAAAATAGGATGATTAGTTCTCCTGTGGGCTAGGATGATTAGTTCTTCGTGGCAACTGTTGGACAGGATGATTCATTCTCCTGTGGACATGATGATTAGTTCTCCTGTTGAGGAATCCTACCCATGCAGTCTAGGACTCACGGGAAGTACCTCTCATCTTATCAATGAGCAGGGAAATGGGGTTAGGGACCATAGTAGTACTATCGATGGATGCATCGTTGTATCTACCATACTCCCTATGCTAGGGTGAACTCCACTGATCTGGGATCAGTGAGAGTGGTATGACACACTTTGGGACTGACTTCGGGTCAATGGAGGATGGTATGATACATCCTCGATCATTTCTTCTTCTTCATAGTTCAAGTAGAGCAGGGCCAAGCTGTGCAGGGCAGTGCATTTGATGGTTGGGATAGTAGCGACGGTCAGATGGATTGAAAATGGAGTTCTCCTTAGTTGAGAGGGAGTGTTAAAATTGGCAACTAGGGACAAACTCTATGTGGGTCACCTTATTTATGGCAGCTGATATTTTTCCTAGATTCGTCTCGTCGAGAGGTGTAGGATTGATCTAAAGATCATCCGATTCCGATGAGTATTTATGGAGATATGAATTTATTTCTAATTACTTGACAAATTGTCAAGGTCGGCCAGCAGCTAAGTGTGTGGCACACATGCCCAGTGTTTCATATAAATAGAAGAGAGGTTGAGTCATTTGCAACTCATCTCATCACTCATCTTCTCTCTCTCCTACGCATTAGATGAGCCTCTCTCTCTCACACGTGTGGCTGAAGAAGGAAGACGCAGATTTCTGGTTAGGGCAGCGTTGACTTGGGTTGACCTAGCTGCAGGTGGGCAGATTGGATAGCGTTGACCAGTGTGGAGGCCTTCTTGATTGCGGATTGGGTTTGGAAGCCTCTCCTAGGCTAGCTGCAGTTCTGTTAAGCACCTTTGACTAGGTTTTACCACCCATGTGACCAGCGTTGACTGTCAAGGAGCTGCTGCAGGTTTGACTAGACTTTGACCAAGTGTTGACTGCTGTTTGACTGAGGTTTGTGGACTATTTTGGGCTGCTAAAGACAGTTGTTGAAGATCGAGTTCTTCAAGTTGACTAGAAGTCAATCCGGGGTTGTTTTGACCAAGTTTGACTTTGCTGATTTAGGGTTCTCTGTTGCTGTTATAAAATTACAGAATTCTGAATTGTATTATTTCTCTCTGTTGAACTATTGAAGATAAAAGAAGATTTGATCAAAGGGTTTCCCCGCATTGGGGTTTGTCCCTGGCTAGCCGCCACATCTTGTGTCTCGTCTTGGCTTGTTTTCTGTCGATCATTTAACATTCTATCTGCATTTTATTTTGTGTTGTGATTGCTAATCAGTGGCTAATAAAAGTAAAAGAAGTAAATTGCTCTAAGCATAGAACATACCATAATTTAACATCCTCTACTAGAGTTCTCCTTCAAAAAGAATCAATATGTTTCATCCCCATTTTCATCCATTAAATAGAACAATGTGTTCAAAAAATGGAAACAGAATCTTTATGCACACAATTCATGTGTCATCATGTCAACTTCTTAAGTTTTATTTAATGTTTTTCTTAATTTAATTGATGCTTATTTTATTTCTTTTCTTTTCTTTTTGTTAACTTTACTGATTCTTATTGTTTTTATAGTTTATATATTTATTCATAACTTCACTCTACTATTCATTATTTTATTTATTTACTATTATTGTCTTCTCTTTAATGTTTATTATTTTATTTATATATTAATATTCTCATTTTTTATTGTTTATTATTTCATTTATTTCATTATTATTATCTTTATTATCATTATTCTTTATTTATTTATTTATTAATACGGGGCATTACACTTTTGCCTGGTATAGAAGGGTAAACAATTATTTTCCATGCAAAGGGAAATTGATATTAAAAATTACTTGTGAACATTGAAATGGAAATTATATCATATTTTTTCATTTGAAGAGTAAATAAAATTTCCATAAAATGGTGTATTTGTCATTATTTATTATTATTATTATACATGTCGCATGAAGTGTTAAGACATTGGAATTTTTGTTTGACCTTCTATTAGTTTGCAAGTGACAAAAAAAAATTGCAGTTTATCTATGATTTAACATTATAAATTGAATTTTATTATTTTTTTAATATTTTAATTTATTTATCTTAATCCACATTGGCTGACCACTTATTTTATAATGATTACATGTGTACAATAGTAGTTTTATTTATATATAGTTACTAATTTTTAGGATCTTATGAGAGTTGTATAATAGAATTTTTTTGCAATAACTTCTTATTTACAATAATCATGGCAAGACTTTGGGAATTTGGTATAGTTGCAATTTGATATATATATATATATATAATTTAAAAATTAGATCAAAATTAATAAATGAAAACCAAAACAAAATTAAAAAACCAAAACATTTACAAAATTATTTTTTCCAACTTTTCACTTCTTAGAGAAGATCTCTTCTCATGACCCAACATAATTGATAAAGACATTTGTTTTCTATGAGACAATATGATTCATTGAGATTTTAAAACGTTACAAAATTGGTAGAACTATTCCCAGTTTATCCATCTATGCATCAACAAATCTTCATTACTTTTAACTTTAATTTAACTATACTTCAACTAAGCAGCATGTACAAGCTAATATGTAGCACTTGTTATTATTAGTAGTAGTAGTCTTCTTTTACAACAAAAATGAATGTTCATATTTTTTCACAATAATGTCAAACTATTTTTTTCTTTACCATGCTCGTTCAAGAAAATAATTAATTATAATTTTTATGTAACATGATCCTACATTTATGGAGCTCATGTTTGTATGTTTTATTTATTGAAGTTATAGTTTAATAATGGACATTGGTGAATTGGGCATGTTTGAATTATATTCTTGTTGCACAAAGAGGAGCAATGATTACAAATTGAATCAAGGTTTAAATTAAAAATAGAAGATAAAACTTCAAGAATGAATCACACAACTCTTAGGTGAGAGGGCCTGAGGCTATCAAGCAACGTTATTATTTCATTAACCAAGCCAATCAAAATTACACGTATTTAAGTGATTACATTATTTTTAGAGAGATCAGAACCAACTCCTAGGAAATAGGATCTAGGACTTAATTATAAGCACAATCTAAACAACTTACTAAAAATTTTCTCCGGTATTCCCAAGTCTCCCCCTTAATGGAGAAAGGATATATTTCCACACCTAACATCTCCCTAAACAACTCAAATTTCATCTTCCCAAGAGGCTTAATGAAAATATCAACAACATTTTTAAAAGTACTTCAATATTCAAGAAAAATATCTTAACATTTTTAAAAGTATTACAATATTCAAGAAAAATATCTTTGGACTGTATCTTCTCTCTAACAAAATGGAACTAAGCATCAACATGTTCTATTCTTGCATGATAAAATGGATTATTTTCCAACTTGATTGAGCTCTAGTTATCACATTTGATCATTGTAGCCCTCTTTTGTTCTTCTCCAAGATTTTGAAGAACTCTCCTCAACCAAACAACTTCACAATTTTTTGAACACAAAGCCTTATACTCTGCCTTAGTAGATGGAAATGATACAGTTGGATATTTCTTACTACTCCATGAAATAATCATGGATTCAATGCTAAAAGCATAACCTACAGTATATCTCCTATCATTCGGATTACCAGTCTAATCTGAATCTGAGTAACCTATCAGCTCAACATCAAATGAATTAGTATACTTAAGACCAAAATCAATTGTTCCTTTAAGATACCTAAGTAAATATGTCACTTCTCTCCAATGGATTTGTAGAGGTCCCGCCATAAATTGACTTAACACACTAACAAAGTATGCTATATCAGGTCTGGTTGTAGTAAGATAAATCAAGCTTCCCACTTGTTTTCTATATATTGTACCATCAACCTCTGAGCCATCGTCACTATGAAGTTTCATATTCTGTTGCATTGGAACAAAAACAACTTTACACTAAACCATTTTAAACTTCTCAAGCAATTCTCTAACATACTTTCCCCGAGAAACAAAATTATGACCGACATCTCTCCAAACTTCAAGACCTAAACAGTAATGTAACTCAACAAGATCTTTCATCTCAAATACTTGTGAAATCTGCACCTTAATTCCATTAATTAATTTAACTGAATTTCTTTTCATAATTAAATCATCAACATACAAAGAAATTAGTACAACTTTCCCCTTTGACTCAATTTAATTTGGTATACATATTTGGATCACTTTGGCTCCTCATAAAACCCTGTTGAAGAAAGAACGAATCTATCTTTTCATACCACGACCTGGGTTCCTGCTTCATCCCATACAAATCTTTATTTAATCTGCAAACTAAATATTTTGGCCCCTTTCTCACAAACCCTTCAAGTTGTGTCAAATACACTATATAATTTCCCACTGTAGATCACCTGATAATGCAATATACTAAAGCAAAATAATTGATCTACTTCTACAAACAAATTTGTGGAAGCTTAACTGATTTTGAGCAAGATCAAATAGAACACATATAATAGAGAATGAGAAATCAATCACACATGAACACAAAAGAATACTCTGGGGAAAGCCTCAGCTAAAAACCCAGATCTCTGTATTATCATACAAGTGGAAATATGTCCGGATTACACAAAGCTTTAGCTCACAAGCTATCCAGATCTCAGTACAATCCCTCAATACAGCTCATAGACTGAATAGACACAACATATGCCTTCCCTCAGTCCTCCAAGCCTCCTATTTCCTTGCGCAGTTTCTCCTGGGGTCCAATGCTACCACCTGTGTGAATTGACCTCTCACACAACTCACCAAACTCAGAAGTAACTGCGCAATCTCCAAGGAATGAATTCCTTCTGCATGCAAGAGATATCCTCAATGGAATATTCCTGCAACTGATAGTGCATTGTCCCATCATCTGATCTCAATTGGGTCTCTGACTGAACTGACATGCATGAGTTATTTGTGAGAGAATATTCAGTTATCTGAAGTGTAGCAGTTACATGCATGCATGCATTAACTAACTGAACTCACAATTAGTTCCACAAACTGTTGGAACTAATCTAATTGGACTTAACTCAGTTAACTGAGCTAACTAACTACAACTCATCCTGATCTCCTTAATCAAGGGATAACTTCCTCAATCAAAGGGGAAACTGTTGCATGTCTTCACATAGACTTCATGTTTAATTTTCTACGACTAATTAACTCAAGATGAATTAATTAATTATTTTACAAACAGCTGCTAAGATCAAATTCGAATTTTAATTCTCAATTTTAGTTCAGGGACTAACTAAAATTGGAATGTATCTTGAAATGCTATTTATAGCAGTGCTATTTTTAGCACTTCTATTTTTAGCATTTCTTGTTGCTATTTTCAACACTCCCTCTCAACAAGAAAGGGATTATCAGTCACCCCAATCCTGTCTCTGTGGAACTCGAATTTTCATTTTGACAATGCCTTAGGCAAAATATCTACATCCTGCTCCTCGGTCGAAACATACAGCAACAACATGATCCTCTTCACCACACAGTCTCGAAGATGATGATATTGAATATCTATGTGCTTGGATCTGTCATGAAATATTGGATTCTCAGACAGTTTGATACAACTCTGATTATCACAATAGATCATAATTGGATCCATCCTCTGACCAAACAATCCCACTAGAATCTTCTGCATCCAAATGGCCTCACATGCTGCCTAACTGGCAACCATGTATTCAGCCTCTGCTAAGCTAAGTGCAATTGATCTCTGTTTCCTGTTGTACCAAGAAACTGTAGTTGAACCAAGGTTGAAGATTCCTCCTAAAGTGCTCTTCCGGTCTAATGGACTCCCTGCCCAGTTTGCATCTGTGAAGCCCTGAAGCTTCACTCCCTCTGTCTGCCTGTACCACAATCCATACTGAGATGTGCCTCTGAGGTATCACAACACATGCTTTGTTGCCTTCCAAAATAGCTTGGTAGGCTGAACCATAGCTTGACTCAACTGGTTCATCGCAAAGCAAAAATCTGGTCGTGTGTTCACTAGATACATCAATGAACCCACAAGTTGCCGATAAACAGTAGCAGCTACTACCTCACCCGAAGTAGCATCCTCCTTCCTCCAGTTAACAGCTAGAGGAGTTTGCATAGGCTTTCACTTCTCCATGTGGAATCGCATAAGCATCTCATTGGCATACTTTCCTTGAGACACAAACACTTCCCCATTCTTCTGCCACACTTCCATGCCTAGAAAGTAGTGCATAAGACCCATGTCTTTCATCTCGAACTCTCTTGCAAGGTCCTCCTTGCAAGACTTGATCAATTGATCATCACCTGTCAAAATCAGATCATCCACATCAAGAACAATGATCAATGGCTTAACTTCTACCATGATGTGGTAAAGATTTGTATCTACTTCACTCTTGGTGAAGCCCAACTTGGTGAAATAGCTGTCGATCCTAGTGTACCAAGCACGAGGTGCTTGCTTTAGCCCGTACAAAGCCCTCTTGAGTCGGCACACATGTGACTCACAATCGAACGTCTTAAAACCTTCTGGTTGCTCATTGTACACCTATTCCTCAATCTTCCCATTGAGGAACGCGGTCTTCACATCCATCTGATGGATATTCCAACCCATCTGAGCTGATAGTGCCAACATCGATTTGATAGATGAGTACCTTGCTACACGAGCAAAAGTATCATCGTAGTCAATCCCCTCGACCTGTAAGAAACCACAGGCAACAAACCTTACCTTATGTTTCTCAACACTGCCATCAGTTGCCTACTTTACCTTGTAAAGCCATCGGGAACTCACCACTGACTTATCCTGAGGTCTTGGGACAACATCCCAAACACAGTTCCAAACGATGGAGTCATACTCCTCCACCATTACATCAACCCAGACTGGCTGTTGCACTGCTTCCTCAAAATAAGAAGGTTCCATCTCTACACACTCCCCAACCAGGGCCATGTAACCAGTGTACTACTCGGGTGACCTCCTCTATCTGCGCTGAGAAGATGGTTGTCCCACATTCTCTCGCGCATCCATCATCAACCTGTCAGCTTCCCCTGAATGTTTCCACCCATCTCTGGAAGACTTAGCATGAGTGGATGTCTCCACTCCTAGATCCTCTGCATGCAACTGCTTCGAATCAGTTTGAGGCTCCTCCTCCTTAGGAACTAAAAGTTCCTCCTCTGCATGCAACTTGAGCTCCCTCTCAAGTGATACTCGCATGGATTTTTGCTCGTCGAACTTCAGATCTCTACGTACCATTGTCCTCTGATTGGTAGGCAAGCACACCCGATAGTTGTTGGGTGTATCAGTGTACCCCACAACTATCCCCAACTCAGCTGTTGGATCTAGCTTCTTCCGAGCATCTTTGGTCACATGGAAATAAACCGATGATCCAAAGATCCTGAAGTGACTCACATCTGGTCTCTTCCTGGAAAAGGCTTCCATTGGTGTCTTCATTCCCAGTATACGATGCAGGCTTCTGTTTTGCAAGTATACTACTGTATTGCATGCCTCAGCCCACAAATGAAGTGGTAGGCTTTGGTCATGCAACATCGCTCAAGCTGCTCCCACAATCGATCTGTTCTTCCTTTATGCCACCCCATTCTGCTGTGGGTTATGAGGTGCCGTCAACTCCCGTTTAATTCCTTCTGCTGCACAGAAGTCCTTAAACTGTTGGCAGACATACTCTCCACCATTGTCTCTACGCAAGGCCCTTATTTTCTTTCCATATTCTTTCTCTGCAAAGGCTTTAAACTCATAAAACCTTGAGAAGGTTTGATCCTTCTTCTACATAAATTAGATCCAACATCTACGAGAAAAATCATCAATAAAAATAACATAGTAACTTTTTTTAGTGATGGAGGTTGTAGAGAATGGTCCACACACATCTGTATGAACTCGCTCCAATATTTCTCCAGCTCTACTGTCTCAATCCTAAAAGGAATATTTTGTGTACTTACCCAAGGTACAAGCTTTGCATGTATTCGTCTGCTCCAGTTTTCCCTTGGAAAGTCTGGTAGAAATCTGCTGCATGATCTTCAAGGCCCCATGGTGCAAGTGGCCCAATATTCTATGCCATAGCTCACCAACATCTTGGCTCTGCACCAACTCTGCTTTGGAACTCAATGCAACACAGTCATCTACCTCCAGCTTGTAGAGATTCTTTACTCGAATCCCAATCCTCTTGGTCTGTCCAGTGCCGATATGCCTCAGGAATACCTTTCCTTTACTAAAGACTACATCATAGCCTTTGTCTTCCAGCATAGCGACAGACACAAGATTCTTCTTCAGACCCGATACATACTTTACATCATTCATGGTGAGAGGAGCTCCATGCTCCCTCTGAAACACAATTATACCTTCACCTGAAACATGGTACTTTCCATCATCACCCATCTAGATCCGTATCTGGAGATCCTTCTCCTCCAAGGTACTGAAAAGATTCTTGTCGCCGGTCATGTGGAATGAGGCTCCACTGTCCAGGTACCAAACACATCCCACCATCGATGAAACCATGCATGCGATGAGGGAGAAATCCAATTCGAACTATGAGGCCAGTGCCTCACCATCTCATCCCTTCGAGGATCCCTTCTTGGATTTCTTTTGTGGACAATTCGTAGCATAATGGCCCACCTCATGACAATGAAAGCATCTCACTTTCAGTTTGTCAAACTTCTTCCCACCATGGGAAGAACTAGGTTTGGAATGGGACGCCTTCACTTTCCCTTTCCTCGCCTTACTCGTTAAAGCTAGATTTTCTTCATCATCTTGCTTTGATGAAGATCCATCTCTGGTGCTTCTCCTTATCTCCTCCTGTATAAGATCCGACCAAAGTCATTCCCAATTTGGCAGTTTCTCTCTTCCATTTACCGAGTTTTGGTAGCTATGCCAGCTCTTAGGAAGACTGAGGAGAGCAAGACTCACCATGTCATCATCGGCTATCATGATCCCTACACTTGCAAGCTCATCCTTACAAGTGGTGAGCTTGTTCAGATATGTAGAAATCGTGTCGCCCTTTTCACACTTGATTTTCCGAAACTTGTCTTTCAGCGCCAGTGTCCTCTGATCGATGTTGTTCTGATATATATCCTTCAATGTTTTCCTCATTGAAAACAGTGTCTCCTTCCCATCTCAAGACTATGTGGTCTCGAACTCCCTCCAGAAGGATTCTCCTCGCTCTAGCCACACATTTCTTCCATTCCACCAATTCCTGGGCATTAGCTGCTGCTGGCATGGGGACTTCTTGATCAATGAAATCCTTTATACCGTTGTCCTCTAATACTGCTTCCATGCGATCCTTCCAGGCTATATAATTTGAGCTGCCATAAAGGGCATACTCGAGTCTCAAATCGTTGAACGCCATTGGTGAAATTTGAGATGTGATAAGAATTCGACTTCTATAATCAAGAACTTCAAACTTCAAACTTCTCCCTTCTTTGTATACTGTACTTCGCTTTGAACACCTTTGCTCCGATACCATGTAGAATTTCCCAATGTAGATCACTAGATAATGCAATAGACTAAAGCAAAATACTCGATCTACTTCTACAAACAAACTTGCGGAAGCTTAATCAATTTTGAGCAAAGATCAAATAGAACACATATAAACAATGTAAACTTTGAAACGGGAACTCATACTGTTACCTGTTTTGTAGAGATAACAAAAAAGTGACCCGATTTTGAAAAATGGTGATGCAGAACACACATGTTTTTTTTAGAGCATAGTTTTTGGCACTATAAAATTTTTTATGTACATTGCGTTTTATAATGGTAGTGTTTTTGATGATGATTTTAAAAAGTGGTAATTCTACACCAGGCCCATTTTTTAAAAGGCTTTTTATTTTATTTTTTTTATTTTCTAATGTATGAAATGTAAATAATTATTTTGTAAATTTGATAATTTTTGAAGTGGTCTTTTTCTTTATATTTTCTTGTTTTTATTTTAATTTTAAATTTTTTGTAGTGAGGTTTTTATTGTTTTGCATATTTAAAGAAGAAGGTCGATATTTTGAATTTTCAATCTTCTACATATTTATACGTTGTTAATTAATTTTTTAATCTACATGAAATAATTGTTTCTAAAAAACAATATTTTTTAACAATTGACATAAAAATAACCATTTTTAACATAAATATAACTAAAAAACTACACGTTTTGATAATTTTTTGCTAGAAATGACATGTCAAAATCAAAATTTTTATATGAAAATTTTAACTAAAAATGGTTAAATAATATTTTTTTTTAATGAATTTCATGTCAAAAAAATAATAATAATCACATTTTTTTTCAAAAAATAATGATTAACTTAAAAATTAATGCGAAAATCACATATTACAAATATTGAATGCATAACAACTTTAATTGAGTGTACATTCTTTTCATAAATGTCAAAGTCAAAACATTACAAGTATAACTACTTAATAGTTACAAAAAATGAGCTTGATTTCCAAGCATAACTTAAATTTAATCAACAATGTCACGTAATCCAAACTCTTCGTCCTCTAGAGTTTCATCATTGTCTTCTTCCACAATATTTTCTGCTTCCTTTTGCTCATTTTCCTCTTCTAATGGATCTTTGATGTCTGCGAATCTCCCAATGTATGTCTTTCCAAACATTCCATGTAATGGTGGTTGGGGTTCCTTTGCCTTTTTTGCCACACGTGATTCACTAAAGTCCCATTTTTTCAACCCAATTTCTTGCATTGCATCTGGAAGAAATTGAAGAGCATTAATTCTTTGTTGAATGAAATTGCACTGTATTGGATATTTTTAAATGCAATGCAATTTCTTCATTTTTGAAGGCAACATGTTAGTGTTGTACCTAATTATCAAGCACAAAAGAAATAATGAAATAAGTTAGTACAATGACATATTAATTAAAAAATAACATATTGAAATTCAATTCCATATAATAAAACTTACCTGAACCAGAAAATAAATCCAGAACCCAATCTCCTTCATTTGAACATATGTATATAAGATTGTTAATCAATAATTGTGGTTTTTTATAAATGTTAACTATCTCTCGTTTTGCTTCTTTGTCTTCATATGTTAGTTTTCTCACAACAGCATCATAAGTCAGTATTTGGCTATGACTCTTTTCGTCTACCCGTTTAAAAATCATAGACATATAGCTATCATCTTTTGCCCAACTATCAATATGAATGAACTCACAATTATTTATAAATAGTTGATCTTCACGGTTAAGAATATTTGACTTTTCCCTGTAACATGAAATAGTAAAAGTTCAATTAAGTTGTACATAAATGAATTTTTCAAGATTAATCAAATATACATTTTAAATGTCTTACCATGTAAGCTGCATCCTTGAATTTGTTTTCCCCTTAAAGCTTGACAATACCATTGCCAATTGTGTGTCTGAATGAAATGTCACAAATCTCCATAATGGTGATGACGTGACTTCTACAAATCCCGCAACCACTTTACTAAGAGCTCGATAAGTATAAGGGTCACTATCATATTCAATGTTTGGAATATTGAAACCATGGGGAATATCTGCGATAACTAGGGCATAATCCCTTTTAGGTATGAGTTTAGCAATGTCTTCACAGTCGCCTTGTATTACTTGATATTGAATAGTGTCTAACCCATTCCAAATGAAATGAATAAAAGTTGGATCAAGTTCAACATTCTTAATACGTTGCTTCCTCAGTCTTTTGATCTTTATTTTTTCAATAAAGGTTCTAAAACTATCTGGTGCTCCATTATCATCCTTCTTCATCCTTTATAAAATAAACAAATATATGTGTAAGTTATAAATTAAAAATAGTATGCAGATGAATAAAAATGAATGTATAAATCAAGATACATTTTTAAATGCAAGTTAAAAAACTTTTAATGTTGATGTAGAACTTGAATCTGGATAGTTGAGTACAACATCATCCCAACTATCTTCATTCAACAATTTAACCATTTGTTCTTGAATTTTCATGTAAACTTTGTGACTGCATAGATAAAGTAACAAAAAGTTAATATAATGATATGTATAACAAATACTACCAAGAACAACATGTTTTATTTAAAAGAAAATTATAATCTAGAAATAAATAAAAATAATTCAACAAACTTACTTTTGAAATTCCTCAGACATTTCCTCTAATGATAATTCCCCTGACCTCACACGAGATAATATTGTTTTGACAATTTTTTCATCTTTCACTCCTTGCATTTCTCTCCAAGGTGTGATAGTCATATCTTCTGGAAGCTGCTTCATTTCAGGACCTGATTTACTGCTGCTACATATCAATGGCTTAGAATTTTTGACCTTCTGGTTTTTAATGCCAATGTTTTCCCACATGCTAAAAATCTCATTAATCAACTCCCATACATCTCCAGTTCTAAATGCCAACTGGAAAATGTTATCAACACCTCTAAATAAATCACCAATTTTGCTGCCTTTTCCACCTTTTGAATTGGTTTTATCTTCAATTTGATAGCCTATTTTCATACAACATTCCTTTCGGAAATCTACAGTAACATTTATCCTATCCCCACCACATTTTTCTTGAAATTCACTATGAATAAATCTAACCCTTTGGATTAAAGTCATATACATCCTATATTCATTATCTGAATTATGATGCCATGCCACTAACTTTGCTTCTGTATCTGATAAACCAACATAAATGATACATTTCATTATTTCAAAACGTGGGTTACTAGGATATTTCTCCATCAATTGTCTTTGAGCTTCTACAAAATGGTTCCCCCCAAGCACATAATAATTGTATTCAAAACATTTTGACTTATCAAATGCTTCTTTGTTGGGAACTTGAACTGGATCAACAAGAAGCACATAACTAACCACACGAGCATATGGATTGTACCTCATCAATGTCTTCAAGTTGTGAACATGCAGATGATGTGGTTTTCTGACTTGATATTGACATTGTCCTTCACTTTCCTTATAAGTTTGTTTGACATTAAGCTGAAATATACGACCACCATCAATTAAGTTTCTCTGTCAAATTTTGTCGAATGACATTTTTTTTTTTTTTATAATGCCATCCTCTAAATCAGCTCCTGGTGTAATGATTTCTCTACTTTCTTTTGAAGTTTCACTAGGTTCTTGACTGCTGGTTATGACTACTTCAAAATCTTCAACTTTACTTTTCTTTTTCATAACATTCTCATCATTAATTGTAACAGATTTATTCTTGGGCATTGTTACTTTTAGTCTTTTACAGCTCTTCTCAGTTCCAATGTCATCTTCAGTAACGGCAACATATGCTTCACTGTCAGTTTCAATTTCATCGTCTTCAAAATTAACTTGTCTACCCTTACTATATTTATCCACTAGAGGCCTTTTTTTTCTGACCCCTTGGATGTAGTTTTGTAGCATCACCAATTACTACATTTTGCTTGTTTTCCATATCTTTTTTTGACACTGAGTAGAAATTGCTAACAACTTTCATAATATCATGCTCTATGAAATGAATGCCTCCCAACCTAATTGAACAACTTTCAACAAAATTCTGCCAAACAAAATATCATATGTCAATAAAAACAAAGTTAAAAAAATATAGTGAGATAGTTACAATAATGCAAAATACAAATATAAATAACAATACTTATGATGTTTTGTTTTATCTCATTTACAATTTGTTTACACAACTTTGTAGATACCTCTCTCGTGTCATACAATGAATATGATAGTCGGTATTTAATCCTTTCATGTGACTTGGGAGGTTTTGTAAGTATGTAAACAACTTCAGTGTCTGGTACCAAACACATATCTATGACTCTTCCTATCACCTCATAAATTCCATTATCATTCGGTATATCAATATATAGATATATATTCACATTTTGGCTTTCTCTTTCTTTCACATACCAGATTCTTGATGGAAATTTCACTTCTTTTGAATTCTTCTAGTATGAAATCATCTTCTTATCATTTGAGGCACTTGAAAGATTTGTAGCCATGAGCTCAGGTGGAGTTCGTTCACCAATGTTTTTTGAAGATGCACCTTTAAGAGTCTTTGGTCCAGAAAGATTCACAGAAATCTTCTTTGATACCATTTTCCTGAAAAAAAGAAACACATAAATCAGTAAATAACGAAAACATATTAACTTAAATTAACAATGAAAATATATCATAAATTTTTAATTTGTATAATCAAATCATTGAAATTAAAAAAATATTAATACTAAGAAAATCACCCGCCACCCCATGGGCAGGTGGGCCGCCGGGGTGGCACGAGGGGAGGCTGTGGCAACAACTTCTACCATTTCTCCCCACATTGATCTCCTTCTCTGTCTTCAATCTACCCCTCAAGGGGGAGGCTGAGGGGTAGATTGAAGACGGAGAAGGAGATCAATGTGGCGAGAAATGGTAGAAGTTGTTGCCACAGCCTCCCCCCACGCCACCCTGGCGGCCTGCCCGCCCGTGGGGTAGCCACCAAGGTGGCGCGGCGGGCTGCCATAGCCTTCCCCCTATGCCACCCTGGCGGCCCACCAGGCGAGGTGGCACGAGGGGGCTGCGGCAAAAACTTCTACCATTTCTCCCCACATTGATCCCCTTCTCCGTCTTCAATCTACCCCTCCCTTGAGGGGTAGACTGAAGACAGAGAATAAGATCAATATGAGGAGAAATGGTAGAAGCCCCCCGACACCACCTCGTCGGCCCGCCCACCAGTGGGGTGGCGGGCGATTCCGGGAATCGCCCAACCCTCGCGGGTGAGCAGGTACAGAGTGGGGCTGCGGCAGCCCCACCCCGCGCCACCCCGGCGGCCCAGCCCCACCCTGCACCACCCTGGCGGCCCGCCTGCCCGCCCGCAGGGGGTTGGGCGATTGCCAGCCCCACCCCGCGCCACCCCGACTGCCCGCCCACCCGCGAGGGTTGGGCGATTCCCAACCCCACCCCGGCGGGCGCCCCGCCCGCCGGGGTGGCGCGGGGTGCACTGCCGCCGGGGGTGCAGACCACAGGGGTGGTGTGAGGTGGGCTGCACCCACCCGCGGGGGTTGGGCGATTCTCGAAATCGCCCAACCCTAGTGGGCGAGCGGGCGGGCCGCTGGGGTGGCGCGGGGTGGGGCTGCTACCGCCCCACCCCGCCCCACCCCGCACCACCCCATTGGCCTGCCCGCCCACCGGCGGGATTGTGCGATTCCCAACCCCACCCCGCGCCACCTCAGTGGCCCCGCCCCAACCCGCGCCACCCCAGCGGCCCTCCCCGCCCACTCGCGGGGATTGTGCGATTCCCAACCCCACCCCGCGCCACCCCGGGGGCCCGCCGGGGTGGGGCTGCGGCAGCCCACCCCACGCCAACCTGGCGGGCGGGCGCCGGAATCGCCCAACCACCCTGCTGGCGAGCGGCGGGCTGTCGAGGTGGTGCGGGGTGGGCTACCACAACCCCACCCCACGCCACCCCGGCAGCCCGCCCACCTGCATTGTGCCGGGCAATTCCGAGAATCACCCTACCACCCCGCGGTCGGGCGGGCCAGCCATGCTCTTTTCCCCTAACCTACAGGCCTGTTTGGTTGTCGTGAACTTTACCGGGCCCACCATGCTCATGACGGATGTATTGGTTAATTTGGCTCGCAAAAAGTTTTAATTTAAAAAAAAAAAAAAAAAAAAAAAAAAAAAAATCTACTTGATTGCGAGAAAAATTTAACTAACCTTTCAATTGCAAGAATTCTTCGTTAAATATGTTGTTGATAGCAATGTAGCTGCTCCACAAATTCGCTCCAAGTCTTTCAACGAACCTCAGAAAATCTTGATGTGATGTGAGTAATAGGGATAATGGAATTTATTATATAATCGAAATTACAGAGATGTTTTACCGTACAGTTAATGTGGGATTAATTTGTTTTAAAAAAAATTAACATGTTAATTTTTTTATGTCAACAAAGGAAAATAGGATAAAGCAAATATTATGGAACTGTTTTACAGCGGGGTGAGCGGGGTGAATGTGGTATTAATTTGTTTTAGAATGTATTATAAAAATTAAAGAAAACATTCAATTGTTTAGTAAATATTATATACTTTAACTATTAAAATAATTTAGGTAGAAGTTGTAGTTTACAATTTTAACTTTAATGATTTATTTCATAAAAAAAAATTAGTTTACATTTTTCAATAAAATGTAGAATAAAATAATGAAAGTAAATAAATATAACAAACTTTTTAGAGGGAAATATTTTCGCGAAACTTTTTGGAGGGAAAATTTCATTCTCTAAGCTATATAATATCTTTAGGAGACTCTCCATTTGTATCATTCAACATCTTCTATTTGAAAGGGATGGATTGTCTTGATAGTGAAGTTTCGATTTGTACAGCATCAACATCTTCATCACGTAACAACTCTATTCATATTGATGAATATAGCGGAAATTCTTCCACTATGAATAGAAAGTCAATTCTTCCACTTAGTCCTGATCCTAAGGACTATGAGAGCAGCACTGATGAAAGAGGGGGTGGAGAATTTCAAATAAATAAAGAATCATAGATTCCACTTAGTCCTAATTCTAAGGACTATGAAAGCAGCAGTGATGAAGAGCATGATGACAAATTTCGAAAGAATGGAGTGTCACGATGTCCACTTAGTCCTAATTCTAAGGACTATGAGAGCAACAGTGATGAAGAGCATGATGGTGAAGTTCAAAATAATGGAGTGTCACGGTGTCCACTTAGTCATAATTCTAAGGACTATGAGAGCAGCAGTGATGAAGAGCGTGATATCGAATTTCAAAAGAATGGAGTGTCAAAGTGTCCACTTAGTCCTAATTCTAAGGACTATGAGAGCAGCAGTGATGAAGAGCATGATGATGAATTTCAAAAGTATGGAGTGTCATGGTGTCCACTTAATCCTAATTCTAAGGACTATGAGAGCAGCAATGATGAAGAGCGGGATGATCAATTTCAAAAGAATGGAGTGTCACGGTGTCCACTTAGTCCTAATTCTAAGGAATATGAGAGCAGCAGTGATGAAGAGTATGATGGTGAAGTTCAAAAGAATGGAATGTCACGGTGTCCACTTAGTCCTAATTCTAATGACTATGAGAGCAGCAGTGATGAAGGACGGGATGATGCACTTAGTCCTAATTCTAATGAGTATAAAGGTAGCAGTGACAAAGGACAGGATGTAGCATTTTCAGTAAGTAAACAGTCACATTTTCGACGTAGTCCTAATTCTATGGACTATGAGAGCAGCACCGACAATGCACATGAGGAAGAATATCCAATAAACATCGAGTCAAATTTTCCATTCAGCGCAAATTCTAAGGACTATGACAGTAGGACTGAAGAAGGGTAAGATGAAGAATATCCTCCAAGTCAGTATTTGAAAATCACAGCTGATCATAGTGTGGATAAAATTCCTCTTAATGATGATGAAAATCCTTATACAAATGATGATCCAATGATGGAGATGTTGCCAAGAAATATTGTATCGAGGAGTAGGAGCAGACCTTTTTGTATCAATACAAGATGTTCTAGTTATACAAGGGGTAGAGCAAAATATCTTATGAGAAGAAGTTCTATCAACGCTCTCATTTCAAGTGAATGTTGCCAAAAAGATTGCTTGAAACATATGGATTTCAAATTTGTATTAGAGAGCAGGAAGAGATATTTGTCAATGAATAAAAGCATGCAAAATTCATATTTAGTTGGGTGCATGCAATCTACATTGTCAGGTTATGATTATCATATTAGGACTTTATTTATCTGTAGAAAATCTTTCAAAATGTTTCATTCGATTGGGAATTTTTGTCTCTCGAGAATTCAAGAAAATTTGGAAAAGGATCCCACATTTTATTCAGAAGTATGTCATAAAAGACAGTGTAGGCCATTATCAAATATTGCAATGTCATGGATGAAAGATTTATTTTCAAAGCATGGAGAGTGTATGCCAAATAGAGAGACAATACATATTCCAGATAATTTTTCAAGACAAGAAATCTACAACTTATACAAAGAATATGCAGAAGGTGCTAAGGGACATGGCCATTTTATTACATATCAATATTTTGTGAAGGTATGGAAGAAAGAATTCATCAATGTCTGTATTCCTAAGAAGACAAGGATGGGGATTTGCAGTACATGTGCTTCTCTTAAATAAAAAAGGGACAAATGTGAAGGTTCAAAAAGAGGTAAGCATTCATAACTTTAACTTTTAAAATTGTATAGTCATCAACTATGAAAACATATTTCTTAATGGCTTTATTTTATGTTGTGTAGATTCAATTGTCAAAGAACTTCAGGAGCATCGCGAACAACAAACAAATGAAAGGAAAAAGTTGTACAAGCATCGAAAGAAGTGTTATGATAATCCGAATAAATATTTGGGTTTGATAATTGATGGTATGGACTAGAAGAAAACATTTTTACCACATTTTGTTCGCACACCCAAAAATTTACAAGAGGAAAATTTTATTCAGTATCACTTGGTCGGTTGTATGGTCTTCAATAGGAAAATGTTGCCAATGGTGTACTTCACAGCTCCAAATATTCATAATGATGCAAATCTGACCATAACCATAATTCATGATGTGTTTTCTCATTGGTCTGGTAATCTTTCTTAAGTTTTGTATCCACAATTGGAAAACACTTGCCATGAAAACAAAAATCAGGTTCTTTTTGGATATCTAAACATGCTTGTTGAATTGAGAAATTTTCAGAAGGTAAAGTTTGGTTTCCTTCTTATTGGGCACACTCATGACCATATTGATCAGATGTTCAGTCTTTTTTCAGTCACATTAAGGAGGAAGGAAGTTGGGAGCTTGCCATCATTAATTGAATGTATTAAGAAATCATACATGCCAGAGCCTATTTTTGATGTGTTGGAAGAAACTGTTGACATGCGAAGGTTTATTCTGGAATCATATGGTGAGGGGAAATGCATTGAACAACTTAATGACATTAGCTTCTAACATCAATTTCGTATCAAAAAAATTGATGGGAAAACACTAATATGGGGCAAGAAGTATTCAACTACTGTAGAATGGGCATCGTCATCAGGTTTGCAATTTTTGAGGTTCATTCCAGATCATCCAATATTTGCATCAAAAATATTGTTATTACAATCGGTTGGTGAAGTTCATAATGCATGCAGACAAAATAGAGATGTAAATTATTCTGATTTCCTAGAAGAAATTAAAAAATGTATTAGATATACATATGAGTACTTTGACATTGTTGATTCAATTTGGTGGAAGTCATTTTTCAATAATCAAAGTGATATCATTTCAACAACAACAAATGAAGATGTACCTTTGAAAAATCCATTTATTTGGCCACAAAATGTGTCGAATGAACATGAGGGAATAAACATTGTTGAACAGCAACAATCTCAAGGTATTATTAATTCTTCATAGGCAGAGGAAAGAGAGATGTATATTGGTTCTAGAAGATCTCGTGCACAACATCAAGCCATGGAAGACCTTTACAGGGGTTCAGTACAGGATATTAAGGAGTGTTGCATGATCGCAGTGCAAGCAGATGGAGATGCCAATGGCTATCCATTCTGGGTTGCTAAAGTTATAAAGGTCTTTACAGAAAATGAAGACGTTACATGTGTTGAAGTACATTGGTATTCCACAAATACACACCCATTCAATGGTGTGTATAAGCCAGAGATGGTAGTTGACAAAAAAAAATGGCAGAAAGAGAAAAAGAAAAGGTACAAATATAAATCGTCGCCGCACAGACATATTAAAATTGGAGGATGTTGACACACTTGTTTATGACTTCAATTTAACAAAGAGAGGAACTCTTCACTTCAAGATGATAGAGATTTTGAAAAGGTTGTTACTAGAAGGAATAGTATTGAGATGGGAGTTTGCTAAAACCAGTCGTAGATCTAGAAGAATTTTGAAACCTGAAATGGTGGGCATGCATGTGGACTCAGATGGGGCACTAGTTGATGAAAGAGAAGAATATGGAACATCTTCGTCAGCATCCAGTCACTCATCTGAAGATGTAAATTCTAATGGTGTGCAAGAAAATATGAGTGATTTTGAATAATTGTTTAAAACAGTTTATATAACTGATATTTGCATCGTATCTTGAAATAAAATTTTTGATTTCCATATGGTGTTAAATGAGAAGTTATGAGTCATTTTTATGTTGTTGGATTATATATCTTAATTATGATAATTTTTATTGTTTAGAATATCTACAATGCAACATTAAATTAGAGATATAATGTATGTTTCATTCAATATACAAATAATGACTTTTGAATTCATTTAATAATGTAATTTGTTCATAATGTCATAGTTTTTTAATTTTATGGTTGAAAAAATTTCAATTTCTTTTGTATCTAGCATGTTATGGTTGAGAACATGTTGAATTTATACTTAAGAAAGACAAATGTTATTCTACCAAAAACATTAGTGTATTTCTTCCTCATAAACAACTTTCTTTGGCACATAAAATTTCGGTTTTACTAGCATTTTTTAAAAATGTTGAAGATTGACCCTAAAAAAAATCATCGTTCCAGTATCATCACTTTTTCGGTTTCAAGCTGTTTTTTGCACGAAAATTTCGTTTTCACTGCCATTTTTAAAACATGTTCAAAATCGACCCTAAAAAAAGAACCATCATTCCAGTAGCCACACTTCTTGTTTTTAGCACTATTTTTGATGTTTTTCAAGGTTTTTTTGCCAGAGTTCATGTTTTGAGTTTGTAGTTCTTGTTTCAAAGTTTACATTGTTTATAACAGAGAATGAGAAATCAATCACACATTAACACAGAAGAATAATCTGGGGAAAGCCTCAGCTAAAAACCCCGATCTCTGTATTATTTTACAAGTAGAAATATGTCTGGATTACACAAAGCTTTAGCTCACAAGCTATCCAGCTCTCAGTACAATCCCTCAATACAGCTCATAAACTGAATAGACACAACATATGCCTTCCCTCAATCCTCCAAGCCTCCTATTTCCTTGCACAGTTTCTCCTGAGGTCCAATGCTGCCACCTGTGTGAATTGACCTCTCACACAACTCACCAAACTCAGAAGTAACTACGCAATCTCCAAGGAATGAATTCCTTCTGCATGCAAGAGATATCCTTAATGGAATATTCCTACAACTGATAGTACACTGTCCCATCATCTGATCTCAACTGGGTCTCTAACTGAACTAACATGCATGACTTATTTATGAGAGAATATTCAGTTATCTGAAGTGCAACAGTTACATGCACGCATGCATTAATTAATTGAACTCACAATCAGTTCCACAAACTGTTGGAACTAATCTAACTAGACTTAACTCAATTAACTGAGCTAACTAATTACAACTCAAAGTACAACTCATCATGATCTTCTTAATCAAGGGATAACTTCCTCAATCCAAGGGGAAATTGTTGCATGTCTTCACATTGACTTCATGTTTAATTTTCTACAACTAATTAACTCAAAATGAATTAATTAATTATTTTACAAATAGCTACTAAGATCAAATTCGAATTTTAGTTCTCAATTTTAGTTCAGGGACTAACTAAAATTGGAATGTATCCCGAAATGCTATTTATAGCTGTGTTATTTTTAGCACTTCTATTTTTAGCATTTCTTGTTGCTATTTTCAACATACACCTCCTCCTTTAAATCACCATTTAGAAAATAAGAGTTTACATCTAATTGGTGAAAATTCCAATGGTACTTTGTAGCTAACAAAATTAACAATATAATTGTGTTTAGATTAGCTACAGGTACAAATGTTTATGCATAATCAATGCCTTTTTTTTGTGAGTACCCTTTTGCCACCAATCTAGCTTTGTATTTATCTATACTACCATCTGATTTGATCCTGGGTTTGTACAACCATTTACATCCTATGGGCTCTTTACCTTTAGGTAGTTCAATCAATTCCCAGGTATTATTTTTCATTATTGAGTCATATTCTCCCTTCATTTCTTTCCTCCACACTTCATGTTCATTGGCTTCATTAAAGTTCACGGGTTCTATAAAATTTAAAACACTACTTATCAAGGAATACTCTGTATACCTTTCAGGTAGGTGAATCTATCAAGTAGATCTCCTTGGCATTTCATTGTCTTCACCCATGTTCTCTGAAGGTCCTTCTCCACCTCTAGGTGAGCTCTGATTGTTGGTAGTATCCATATCACTAGATTCTTCCTCAAGCTTTTGTTGATCTCTATCTTCATCTTCTTTCGTAGTGTATTCAACTTCAGGAAGTATGTGCCACCTTTTGTAGTTGTTGTCCTTGTTGCCTTCATTTTCCTGCTCGTGGAAAATTACATCTCTACTTGAAAATACTTTGTGAGTAGAAGGATCAAACATTTTGTAAGCTTTAAATTCTGAACAATATCCTACAAAAATGCATTTGATGGATTTAGCATCAAGCTTCTTTGTATTCTCCTTTGGAATATGTGTAAAGGCTTTACACCCAAATACCCTCAAATGATGAATTGTTGGTTTAAAACCATAAAAGGCTTCGAATGGAGTCTTGAGATCAAGATACCTTGTTGGACTTATGTTCTTTAAATAAACTAAAGTACTAATAGCATCTACCCAAAAATAAATTGAGAGATTATTACCTTTGATCATACTCCGTGCACACTCCACCAACATTATATTTTTCCTTTCTGCAACACTGTTTTACTATGGAGTGTAGGATATTGTAAATTGTTGCACTATTCCATGATTCTTGTAGTACTTGATGAAGTTCCCCAACCTGTACTCTCCCCCTTGATCTGAATGGAGGATTTTTATGAAATTTTATGTATGCTTCTCTACAATGTTTTTGAATTCTTTAAAGTACTCAAAAACATCACTCTTTCTCCTAAGGAAGTACACCCAAGTGTACCTTGTGAAATCATCAATAAACAATAGAAAATATAATAAGCAACTCCTAGGGATCTAGTCTTCTTAGGTCCACAAACATCAGTATGCACAAGTTCTAATATGTATTTTCTTCTTCTATCAAAATTAGAGGGGAATTCATCTTTGTGCATTTTTCCTAAATCACAGCTACCCTCACAAGTAGCATATTCATTCTTTAACATAGGGAGTCCTTCAACCAGTATTTGTTTCTGCAACAATAACAAATCATGAAAATTGATATGACCATACCTCCAGTGCCAAATAATTTATGTTGACATAGTTGTAGAAGTTAGTGTTTGATGACTCTTCTTGGTGACATCAAGTTTGTACAAGCCTCCAACTCTGACTCTTGAAGCAACATGTCTGTAGTGATCCAGCAGGTCCTTTACTATGTAAAGTGTTTTGAATAATTCAACCTTCAGATTCTGATATGTGATTGTGGACACAGATATCATATTTTTCTTGATCTTGGGCATATACACAATATTATGAATGCGCCTGACACTTCCATTTGGTAAAGTCATTGGAATATCTCCATATCCCTTGATCTAATGTGCACAATCATCTCCAAGATAAATGTTTCCACCATTTCTTATTTCCTTGAAGTTCTCATACTAATCCTTATTGCATGTCATGTGGATTGAAGCTCTAGAATCCACAAACCATGCATTGACATCATTGGTTTCAACAGACAATGCAACATTAGACACAAACAACTTGATATTTTTAAGATTAGATTTCAAGGCTTCTCCTGCAAAATGTCTTGAATGTCTTATGTGTTTATGCATCGGTTTATCACTTTTCTTTTTATAACAGTCTCTAGCAAGATTCCCAATTCTACCATAATAAAAAAATTTATTCTAGAATCATGTCTAGTAGGTGGTATACCTTGATTTAGCTTTGGAGATGGCCTTCTCTGAAATGGATTTCCACCTTTTCTTCCTTCTCCATGTTTTCCTTCGAAGAATTTCTTCTTCGCCACAAGTGCTAAGTTTGGATTTTGAGGCTTCAAATTCCTACGCCTCTTCTTCATGCATCAGTATCCCTGTCAACTCATGAAAAGAGGGATATTTTTCCCTTGCTGCGAGACCTGTAATGAACATTTGATAGTCCTCTGACATCCCATTTAAAGTAATTGTAACAAGATCAGCGTTGGGTACTTATTCCCCTATGTTTCCTAGCTTATCTTTCAATTCTTTGATTCTTGAAACAAAAGTACTAATTGATTTAAATATAAAAATTTTGATTTCAGTATAAAGGAGCTTACTTTTCAAGAAGAGGATCCGATTTGTATTTTTAGTCTCAGACAAATCCTTCAGTGTAGTCCAAGTTTCATTGGAAGTCTTGCAATGAAAAAGGTGAGGAATTGTGATATCTTTCACAGGGATCCTAAATAATACCTTTGCTTTATTCTTTCGCTTGGGCCTAGTCTTGGATTGATGCAGCTGCCATGCCTCCATCCACACTCGGTTTTGCTTCTTCTCCATTTGTGATCGTCCATACCCCATAACCTTCCATCAGAGTTTGTAGCTTGAATTTCCAGTTAACGTAGTTGGTGCCATCCAATTTATTGGCCTCGTTCATGTATGTCTCTGCAAGTGGATTAGTCATTTTGACAGGAAGTCTGCTTACACTATCTGCTTTTATCAAATACAAAACTTAATATCGTTGCCAAAACCACTAACACTTCAGCGCTTTCATGACAACCTCTCCATGCCAACACTTATTGTTGACCAAACTTATCGCAAACCAAACTTTTCTTTTTTCTTAGTCAACCATCGCACCTTTCAATACTAAATGGGTGTGATGCATTAGAATAATTACCTATTTCATAAGTTCTTCGCTCTCCATCACGCTTTTCACTTTGATATCAAGTGTGATGGTTGCATAAAAAAAATACTTATGGTTGCAATTAACTCTCCTTGCTAAGCTCGGCTCTTCTACGAAATCTTCACAGGGTACACACAATCCAACGTGCCAAACTGATCTACCCTACCTTCAACGCTCTCGGCCTTTTTATTTAGCGCACGACTATGTTCCCTATAGCTCAGCTTGGCTCTGATACCAAATAAAAAATACAAGACAAAACTTGAACAATGAATCATGCAGCTCTCAGGTGAGAGCACCTGAGGCTGTCAAACAACGTTGCTATTTCATTAACAAAATCAATCGAAATTACATGTATTTAAATGATTACATTATGTATAGAGAGATCAGAACCAAGTACTAGGAAATAAGATCTATGACATAAATATAAGCATGGTCTAAACAACTTAGTAAATTATTTCCAAGTGTTTATGATCCATTCTTTTACTCCTTCGATTTACCAACCATCATCTTCTATCGCTGCATAGTCTTCTCTTGCACTTCAAAGGATGATCTAAAATCTAGATGTAACTTGGTTTAATTCATTTCGATTTCATGCATGTGACTTTTGTTTATAAATTATGTTATGCAAATTATGTATTTGACAATTTTTATAGATTATGTTATGTGTAGGTTGTTTTGTGTAGTTGTGATTTTGAAAGATTTTTATCATACTACATTCAATTTAAAAAGTAAATAAATTATAATCTTAATAATTGTGTATAGATTTATTGAAATGATAGTTTAAGAATTCAAGGTCTTAAATTTCTTCAAGCTAAATATGATATGTACTTAAGTTCAATATTAATTAACTTGATAGTAGTAGTGAGCCTAAGATAAACCACACAGACAAAACACCTCAATTATTGATTATGATTCCAACGCACATTTGATGAGAAAATTGAATTTTAATCATAATTTTACATTAAATTTTGATTTACCGAAGGTTCCATCCTATCTTAAAGTTTCTTTCTTTTAATGATTTCCTAATTAATCCCTTTTCTACACATAAACTTGCATTAAAAGATTTTAGTGAATTTGGTGCTTCCAACTCCTGTGGTGTCTAAGGTCAGTTGCTTGCTCATTTGATTTTTGTCCTTGATCATATCCTTTTTGTTAGTATTTGGTACCAAACATCCCCGCATTCAAGGGTAGATTTATTATTTGCTAGCTTGAGCAAGATGCTAGCCATGAAAGAGGATTCTCTAAGTTGAAGTATATAAAAAATTGATGATAGATCTAGATTTTGTCTAGAAACATTATAAACTTTGATGTTTTTATCTTTATCAGAACCTCAAGAATTGCATGAAGTAGATTGAAACATGGACAATCCCATGAAGTAGATTGGAACATAGTTTTATAAAACATGGACAAGCATGAAGACATGATGACCTTTTTCACTAGATGAAAGAAGTTAAGATGTTATGATATTTTATTAAACTTTATAACCTTCAATATTTTGAATAATGCATTTAAACAAGTATTTTATATCATATGTAAACTTATTATCTTTATATTCATTTAAAAATAATTGAATTGTTTTTAATTATTTAAATTTAAATTGATAATTAAAGAGTTATATTTTGAAAATGATATTGTTAAATACTTTACAATTATGTTATAAAACAATAAATTTATATATAAATTTTATTATATTCAAGTTTAAGATGAAAAGAACAATTATAGCATTTGGACTCGTCAAATTACATAAACATACAAATTATATTAAAATTATATTAAATAAACTAATAATTAAAATAAAATAGTTAATTTAGCATTGGTAGACTCTAGATTTTGAATATAATATTTTTATTTTAAATATAATATAATATTTTGTATTTTTTTAATAAAATTGATAGGTGTAGTGCTCTCAGTGGAGTATGCTAAAGATGTGTAATGTTAATGTAAACATTTCGACTCCTTAATACCAATAAGATTTGGTAGAGATGTGCAACATAATATAATGTAAACATTTTAACTCACTGAAAATATATATATATATATATATATATATATATATATATAATGAATGAGTCAAAATTTTAAATTATATATATTTCTGTTATATTGGCATTGCTATGGAGAGGTGGGATCCAATGGTTTTTGTGCTCCCGGGTGTTTTGGAACTGTATGGCAATGTTCTCTTTTAAGCAGTAGCTGCAATGGGAGCTGAGGAAAGTTCTGGAAGCTTTGAAGGCTATTTTTTTGGAGAGGTCGAAGTTCTGGAAGCTTTGAAGGCTATTTTTTTGGAGAGGTCGAAGGCATCCTTAAGACCGATATCCTTAATTAAAAAACTAGAGCAATCTCTTGATGGGTTAAGGCAGCGTGTGGGGCCTCGATGTAACGGCAATCTCTGGATGTCATGCTAATGAGTATTCTTTTTGTTGTATATATATATATATATATATATATATATATATCGCAAAAGATTTATGTGGCAGTCAATGCTTAAACATTAGAGTTTCTTTACTTTTTCTCTTAAGAATAATTAGAAAAACATATGTAAAACTGTTCCTTTGTATTTTTAAGCCAGATATTTATATATATACAAGGGAGAGACTCGCAGAGAGAGACACCGAGAAAATATATTTATATCTAAGAGATATTGTATATAATTTATATATTTAAATTGATTTTAATATTTGAATATTTTGATTCAATATTAATTTTGATTATTATATAACTATATAATTAAAAAAATATTTTTTTTATATTTTTAATTTTTATTACCATTTCTAATTAGTTATTTTCTGTAAATTTTGGAGAAATTTCTAGTCATTTCCAACATCTATACCTAAGTGGGAAAATTCAACGTTCCCACTGTCCAAAAAAACTCATGCAACATAAATATATTTAATTCCGGTTATATATACACAACAAATAAATCAAAATTTTAAATTATATATATAAAAATCGGAGTGAAACTCAAAATCAAATTTAGCCATTACTACACAATCAAATTTAGCGACTGCTCTTATGAAAACACAAGAGTATAAATAAGTCCAACAAAAAAAAATAAAATAAATAAATAAATAAACTGCACTGGACAAAGGACCCAGCAAATAAGTTAACATACCAGAAATTTAAGGCTCCACAGGACAACGGACCCCGCAAATAAGATAACATCTGTACTAAACATGATAAGCTATAATGCAAAATATTTTATGCAAATATGCAAAGTAATTGTAAGTCAAAAGACCCCAGTAAAGTGGTATGACAACCTATGGAGTTGCTCATCATATTTGAACGGGCCAATCGGAGATCGCGTATTGAACAGACACCAATACGTCAATGCGTCGGTGTATTGTACCAACGCCAATATGACCGTGAAATTTATGCCGTGGGTCGTTTTACCAAATGCAGGGCTTGTTGTTAGCATTTCAGCTCGCATGTGCTTTTATTGGCTGTTCCTCCATTCACAGCCTTACGATTGGCACGATTATTATCAAACAAGTGTCACTTTTCACACCGGGTAGATGTTGGGTATACGAACAAAGTCCCACATTGATTAGAAGTGGTAGAAGTGGGAAGGATCATGGGTATATAAGGATGAACAAATATCTCCATTGGAATGAGGCCTTTTGGGGTAAAGCCCAAAAACAAACCCATTAGGGCTTAGGCCCAAAGTGGACAATATCATACCATTGTGGAGATATGTGGTGTCCAGAGTCCCAACAAGATATATGTGGTGTCCATAGTCCCAACAAGTGGTATCAGAGCCAAGTTCGAGGTTACCCAAGTGGATGAATCCTCGGAATGCCGAACAAAGATGGTGAGCCCCCGTAACCCTGTGGATGAGCTCGGTTAAACAGGTGGTGTGCTCCGGATTCTTCATGGACGTGTCTTGTCTACCAACACGGTGAAGAGGAGTTGACCTGGGATGGAGCAAGCTCTCGAGACAGGTGGTGCTACCATGTAAGGCGTGTGCTTCCAACGCATTGGAGCGGAGAATCCTGGTTGGTAGAGAGGTGAGAATCCTGCGGATGGTTTGAGGGGAGGCTCGATGGTCCTTTGTTCGAGGGGAGGATTGTTGGGTATACGAACAATGTCCCACATTGATTAGAAGTGATTGAAGTGGGAAGGATCATGGGTATATAAGGATGAACAAATATCTCCATTGGAATGAGGCCTTTTGGGGTAAAGCCCAAAAACAAACCCATAAGGGCTTAGGCCCAAATTGGACAATATCATACCATTGTGGAGATATGTGGTGTCCTGAGACCCAACAAGACCAACAAACTCCACCTTGACAACAACTTTCCCATTCATCATCTTTCCTGCAAGCCAAGAGAAGCTAAACACCACCGCAACTTCTCTACTGTAACTGGCTTTGTGAATATGTCTGCACAATTTTCTCGTGTGTGGACCTTTTTAAGAGCTACTTTTCCACCATCGATCACATGTCTCAGAAAATGATATCTCACATCAATGTGCTTGGTTCTGCTGTGATAGGCAGGGTTTGTGGCCAAGTGAATAGCACTTTGACTGTCACAAAGTACACTCACTTTCTCCTGCGTCCTTCCGATTTCATCGAGCAAACCCTTTAACCAGATTGCTTCTTTACTGGCATCTGAAGCAGCTATATATTCAGCTTCGGTAGTGGACAATGCAACCGTGTCTTGAAGCTTTGACATCCAACTAATTGCTCCACCTGCAAGAGTAAAGACGTAACCTGTAGTAGATCTTCTTTTGTCCAAATCACCTGCATAGTCAGCATCTACATATCCGTAGACTGATCCTTCACTACCATCAAAGACGATGCAATGATCTCTTGTGCCTCTTAGATATCGAAGCACCCATTTCACTGCTTGCCAATGTTCTTTACCTGGATTTGCCATGAATCTGCTGACAACTCCAACTGCATGTGAAATGTCAGGTCTTGTAGATACCATCGCATACATTAAGTTGCCTACTGCATTTGCATATGGTACATGAGACATATACTGCTTTTCTTCATCATCTCTAGGACTCAAAACCGAAGAAAGCTTAAAATGGGAAGCTAAAGGAACATTAACAGGTTTCACATTATTCATAGAGAACTTTTCAAGTACCTTCTCCACGTACTTCTGCTGTGATAACCAAAGCTTACCATTTTTCCTGTCTCTGTGTATCTCCATGCCCAAGATATGTTTTGCTGCTCCAAGATCCTTCATATCAAACGCCCTAGAGAGTTGAGCCTTTAACATGTTGATCTCTTCCATGCTTTTGCTTGCAATAAGCATATCGTCAACATACAAAGCTAAGATAATGAATATGCCATTGAAACTTTTGAAGTACACACAATGATCATACTCACTTCTTATAAAGTTCTGGCTCACCATGAAGGAATCAAACTTCTTGTACCATTGTCTGGGAGACTGCCTCAGACCATACAATGATTTCCTGAGCTTGCAAACTAATCTTCTGCTGCGACCTCGTACAAAACCTTCTGGTTGTTCCATATATATCTCTTCGTTCAAATCACCATGTAGAAAAGCTGTTTTAACATCTAACTGTTCTAACTCAAGATTAAGCAACGCAGTTAGTGCCAACACAGTACGTATAGAAACAAGTTTTACAACTGGAGAAAAAATCTCATGAAAGTCTATACCTTCAACCTGAGAATACCCTTTTGCTACCAGTCTCGCCTTATACCTCTCGATACTACCATCAACTTTCCGTTTCAGCTTGAAGACCCATTTACACCCAACAACACTTCTCCCTTCAGGAAGCTCTACAAGATCCCAGGTATTGTTCTTGGCTAGGGAGTCCATTTCTTCTTCCATAGCCTTTTTCCATTTCTCGCTATCTGTATCATCTATCGCTTCCTGATAACAAGACGGTTCCCCATCTTCAGTAACCAAAGCAAAAGATGAAGCAGCAGAATCCTCATACCTTTTGGGAGTTTTCCTTTCCCTTGTAGACCTTCTCAGAGCGACTGGTTGCTGAACTTGTTCAGAAACTTGCTCCGGTTCAGAAGCTTCAACGGCTTCCTTTGTGTCTTCAACACCTTTGTCTCCAGAAGTCTCTCCTTCCTTTCGACTGCCACCGAAAGATCTGGCCTCCAACTGAACTCGTTGACTCGGCGATACCTGTTCCTGTTCAATTCTTTCAACATTTGATTTTAACAAAGATGATTCATCAAATGTTACATCTCTACTAATAACTATCTTCCGCAATGTAGGATCCCACAACCTATATCCTTTCACTGCATAGTCATACCCAACAAAGACATAACATTTCGACTTTGGATCTAACTTTGAACGCTGATTTTTCGGAATCAGAGAATAAGCATCACAGCCAAATATCCTCAAATGAGAATAGTCACAAGACTGACCTGTCCAGACTTCTTCAGGAATTTTACAATCAATTGCTACTGAGGGTGATCTGTTAACTAAATAACAAGCAGTAGATACTGCTTCCGCCCACAACTCCTTTTGCAAGTTAGCATTGCTGATCATGCTTCTGGCTCTTTCCATAAGAGTCCGATTCATACGCTCAGCAACACCATTTTGCTGAGGAGTATAAACAGCAGTTTTGTGTCTAACAATGCCCTCAACCTTACAGTATTGTTCAAATTCAACAGAAGTGAACTCACCACCATTGTCAATTCTTAGACATTTAATAGATTTGCCTGTTCTTTTCTCTACCATTACTTTAAATTGTTTAAACACATTGAACACATCAGCTTTTCTTTTTAGCAGATAGACCCAAACTTTACGAGAATAATCATCAATGAACGTTAAAAAATACAATGCACCTCCATATGACATAACAGGGGAAGGAAAACTCCCAAAAGGTATGAGGAAAAAAAAAAGGGATAGCAGATTGCAGTTTAGCAGATTGCAGTTTTTTAAAAAAAAGATAGCAGAGGTTGTTTAAAAAAAAAAAAAAAAGTTTAGCTCTCTCGTTTTGTGCTTGCTGTTTCTTTCTTTCTCTGCTCTCAATTCAAGAAGTGGTATCAGAGCCAAGTTCGAGGTTACCCAAGTGGATGAATCCTCGGAATGCCGAACAAAGATGGTGAGCCCCTGTAAGCCTATGGATGAGCTCGGTTAAACAGGCGGTGTGCTCCGGATTCTTCATGGACGTGTTGGGGAACACACGGTGAAGAGGAGTTGACCTGGGATGGAGCAAGCTCTCGAGACAGGTGGTGCTACCATGTAAGGCGTGTGCTTCCAACGCATTGGAGCGGAGAATCCTGGTTGGTAGAGAGAGGAGAATCCTGCGGATGGTTTGAGGGGAGGCTCGATGGTCCTTTGTTCGAGGGGAGGATTGTTGGGATACGAACAAAGTCCCACATTGATTAGAAGTGGTAGAAGTGGGAAGGATCATGGGTATATAAGGATGAACAAATATCTCCATTGGAATGAGGCCTTTTGGGGTAAAGCCCAAAAACAAACCCATTAGGGCTTAGGCCCAAAGTGGACAATATCATACCATTGTGGAGATATGTGGTGTCCAGAGTCCCAACAAGATATATGTGGTGTCCATAGTCCCAACAGTAGAGTGGTTACTTTTCACTGTTTTGGTAGGTTGATATAGGTATGGTTTATGAGGTGTTATTTTGTCGGGAGAATTAATAATCATGTGAATCTTGTTTTTTATGATTGAAATGGATTCAGCATTATCAAAAATTCAAAATTTTTAAGTTTGACAGCTATAATTTGAATTTCTAAAAATTTCAAGAGTATTTTATCAAAATCATGTCAGAATTTCCATTGTTCCTTTACGGAAAACAAAACCTTCCATTGATACATTCAGTAAAGAAACACACAAAAATTATCTATTTCTGTGAAAGCAGTGCCTGGCCAGTTTTGGAACAAAGATGTATCCTTATTAGGCATTTTCTAAAAATACATTGGTTGTTGTTATTGTTGCAAGTGACATTGGACTAATCTTTTCTCTGCAAGGTCCATTGATTTTTTCAAAGGGCAATGAGGTGTATGTTTCTTATTAAATTCAGGTTGGTTGGATAAATTGGTGACTTGCAAATGGTTTTTGTTGTGTAAGTTTATTTATATTTTTTTAATTGCAAATAGAAATGGGTTTATTTTCAGTAAAAGTAGACACTTCTATTTGTAGATATGAGTGATTGACAAGCTTCTAGTTTTAAAGTCTTATCAATCAAGTATGTACAAGCAAGCTTGAACAACAACCAAACCAGAATCTCAGGCCTAAGCCAGATTCATACTTGTAACCAAAAGTTAGAGCCATGAGCCAAATTCCTTTTGTGATCTTCCTAAACCCACAATTTAGTAGATGTATAGCTTCTGATATACACCACTTTGTGGTCATTTTCAATCACCCTTTGAGACACTTATATTTAGTAGAATACATCAATTTCTAGTCAAATTTGGAAATGTCACAGGAATTGTTGAGCCCAAGCTTGACAATTTAGGTTTCTTCCAACCACCATCAATCATCTTCAAATCGTCATTTGTGAGCACTTCCAATCACTTGAAGGCATTAACTTGTAGCCAAATTTGGAAATGTTTAGAGAACCATTGAGCCTTAGAGCTGAGTTACATAGTCTGCTAGCCATTGGATTTGTGGTAATTTCAAAACCACCAGAAAGCACATTCAACCATTGGCAATTTTTCTTCTTCTCTCTAATTGAACTCACATAATTAAAAGGGATGTTAGAAACTGAATCTTTTGTGATATTCACTTCGGAATATGAAAAGTCTCAAGAGAGACATTGGAAACTAAATCCAAAGATCATCAACATGTAACATGTATTTATATATGTATCATTTTAACAAAATGTAACACACTTGTCTTTAATTTCGATGCAATCCAACAAACATAAGATAATAAATATATCATAATCATTTACGAGACAAATAATAATTAATAACAAGAAAGCAGTTTAATAAAATGATAATAAAGAAAACGATATCATATCATATACAAAATTAGAAAACAATCAACTAAAAGTTAACACACACCTATAAGATGCAATGGAGCTGTAGTCAGGCCCTATCCCTCAGAACACAGCTCAATAAAGGAAAAATAATGCCCCCGTAACAACAACAACAAAAAATATACCTGAAAAAAAAGCTTGCTCTGCCTCAAAGTTTACCTCGGACCAATAACTAGAACCTAGAGCTCAACTGCCAGTTGCCTCTGCCTCAAAACCTAGAGCTCAATTGCCAGATGCCTCTGCCTCAAAGTTTACCTCTGTAGAACCTAGAGCTCAACTGCCAGTTGCCTTTGCAATGAAGATGATTGAACTTGAGTCTTGAAAGTTTAAGGTGAAATTTGACGCTATGAAGTTGGATGTTTAGTGCCTTCAATGGAGTCGGAAAGCTCTTATGAGAACTGAAATACGGTAGAACTCATGCTAAAGAAGAGGTATGTTTGAAAAAAATTGTGTTTTTGGTCCTTTGTTTTATTGTTGTTCTTAAAAAAACCCTTACTAAACCAATGCACAAATCTTCTGAGAAAACAGGAAATAATGTCAAAATATACTTTGAAACAATGCACAAATCTTCTGAGAAAACAGGAAATAATGTCAAAATATACTTTGAAACAGTAAGAAATGAAATTATAAGTGTTTTAAGTCAAACGGATCGGATGGTTTTCTGAATACTAGTCAAGTTGTAAGAGTTTTTTAAGTTTTTGAATGAATATTTGTTAACTGATATAAGATTTAAGTTCATGGATTTAATTTCTAGTTTTTTTTGGTGATATATTTTTAGTGAGAGGGCAATATTTCATTATTTAAATTATATTTTTAAATATAAAAATTAATTTAATATTTATATGAATTTAATAAATTATAATTATAATTTTTCCATTTTTAATTAAATTTCAAAAAAATCTAAAAATATCACCGATCCGATTGATTTCCCAACTCAGCAGATCCATTTTATATCGAGTCCATTATACTTGCAAATTTGAAATCAAATCCAGTGAAGCTTGTTAACTACGCCATACAAATAGGACGCCCTCAAAAAAGCAAGATAATAAGTAGCAAATTAAACAAATTCATTTGTTTCTCATTGAAAAAATTTTGAATACCTCCTCACGAAAAAACAAAATAATAGGTAATAAGGTTAAGCAATTCAATGTTTTCTAATTGGAATAATTTTTTATAATCATAAAACTTTATGATTTTAAAATCATTAATTAAAACACAAAATAATTTTCCTCTACTTTATTACTCATTATTCCAGGAGAGAATTTTATGACTATCCCCCATATATATGTTTGCTTGTCATAAGCATTCTTCCACGCTTAGGACTATTTCCACCTCACGTATATATATGACAAGCTAACCTAAGGACAGCAAATATGCCTCCATCAAGCTTAAGCCCCAACACAAAGCAAGAGAACACTAGTAATGCTTAAAAAAAAAAATAAGTAATTCATTACATATTTGAATTGAAGGATGATGCTACTGATTGTTCGTCAACTAATGAAAGATGGTTCTAGGGTTAATTCCTGCAATTTACACCCACATACAAAGAGCAATGTTGTCAATAGAATTTGATAGGTTCAATAAATAAATATTCATATCACATTTTAAGTCAAAAAGTTTCTGCACTTTAATATATCTATTGCATCTAGGCCAAAAATTTAAAATCTTCCACTGTAAAAAGTTGGGAGAAAAGATCCCCATACTGATAACTTGAAACCTTGCCATATGATTTTGGAACATTTATAGAACCTGGCATGGTCTTGAAGAAAAGCATTCGGTCCGAAGAAAAGCATTCGGTCTGAAGTGTGCTTGAATTAGCTTCTCGACAATTCCAGTTTTTTTATCAAAGAAAATCAATTTTCAGCCTATATTTCTTCAGATCATCAACATGACATTTCGTACACAGTTGTAAGACTTTTCTAGAATCAGAATCAAAGGAAAGGATGTTGTCCAGTCAACATTGTTATTGAAAGTTAGTGACAGCAGTTGAAATTGTAACAATGCTAAGTGCTTGATCGGGTCTTGTATTACAGAGCTTTAAATTACGATCTTTTGTGGAAGGCCTAGATTTCATTTATGCAAGGCTGTGGATCGGACAATTCCAATAAAGCAATAGTGCTTTAGTACAGGGTCCTTAGAAATTAAATTGTGCCCCACAAGCAAAAGCTTATGCCCAATATGGTTTCCTCTCCAATGCAACGCATATTCTCTCGTACCAAGGAATAATGATTTCTCCCAGATGTATTTTGATGCTGCAAGTTGGAAAGCGAAACAACACTCATTCATGACCCGGAGGTCCCACTCACATAGGGAACGGCCACATTCGCTTTAAAATAAATATAAAAACTTTAATAGCATCATGTGGAGATATCATGCTTTGATCAGCTTTCTTTTGCACATGGCAGGCAGCCTTTAGAGTAAATGCATGTACAATGTGGCAATCTTGTGAAATAAAAATACAAGGGTAATATACAACGCTTGCTTCACAGGGGCAAGCCAGCAATACTTGCTTCATCTCTCTAAGGTAATGGGATCTCGCAAAAATCATTTGGCAATATAAAAGCTTGGATTGCCAAATATACTCCCCAAGAAGATTTGGAAAGTCATTACAATATTTTGGCCTCTTCCATGGATTTCAAATCCATTTTAAAAGTCAAAATCATCAACATTATGTACAACCACTACCAAGATCAAGAATATCAGCACGGAAAAACAGTGCACACACAGCACTCCTTTTTCAATTTTTTTTTTCTTCACCGTGCCATATTCAGTCCATACAATGCTGAAGGGATTTAACCGTGTCTAATGCGTTGAAGCTTTCAGCCAACTTTTTAACTGCAAGAACTAAAGTATACAATTTACATGAGTGAACAACTTGCATTGAATTTATCCCTACGTGGAAGTGATCTTTGAAGTAGTAGAACAACATTACTATCTTAAAATTATGATTGCTAACCTTTGAACTTTCTTCATCCAAAATATCTCTTCGAGCCAAGAAGAATACATGCCTCAACGTTATTCTGCAAAAGGGCACAAAAAGAATGATGATTACACTGAAAAGTTTAAGCTTATGAATGAACAATTCAAAACAAACAAATATAAAACATGGATAAGATATTTACCCGCTTGTTCTTCATAGAATGGCAATTACTCCATGAGCATACTCAGAGAATCCCTTATGGATTGTAAGCCGAACATCTTAGATTCCAGTTTCCTAGTTGTGCTGTTGTTCAGTGATGGGAATTTAACTTTACACTCAGAGTTTGCAAGGATTGATGATGAACATTACCATATTTTACCTTGGCATTCTTGATTTTCACCACAAGGGTTTCCAGGGTTTGATAATGTAATCCCTTGCTCGTTGAGAAAAGAACAGGCTTAGAATTGAAAGGTAAAAACTTATCAAAGCACTGATGCCAAATGCAGACAGAGACATGAAACTTTCATCTTCCATTTGCTTTATCTCCGTCCCAGATGCAACTGGCAAGTTTGATGAACAATCCTGCAGAGCACCATTGCATAAACCCGGATTACCTAGAAACGCATCAGGAAATCTAGTCAACCGCTGGGCTTGAGGAATAGATCCAGAGAAAGCATTATAAGACAAGTTCAAATCCATTAACAACGAAAGGTTGCCGAGCTCAACTGGTATTTCTCCCGTTAGAGAGTTGTGTGAAAGATCAAGTGATTCCAATGAGGTGACATTCCCAAAGCTACTAGGAATTGGACCTGTTAATGCATTATATGAAAAGTTGAGATATTGCAAACCCTGCAGACCGTTCAGATCGGCAGGTATACTCCCAGACAGTTCATTATCGGAAAGATCAATGCTCACAGTCACATGAAGTGAATAATATAAACTAAGCTGGTTGGCATTCAATGCAACAGTCACAGTTTCTGAATAAAATCCACCTTCGTTACCCCCCGAATGCTCGATCTCCTGATCAGCCTGCAGATGAACATCTTGGGGAATTGAGCCCGAGAAGTTGTTGCTGGAGAGGTCAAGCATATGCAAGGATTGAAAACCTAGAATCCAGTCCGGAAGAGGCCCTTGGAAATAATTATGGCCAAGATTGAGCACACGGAGGTCTATCCATTTAAAGATTGCATCCGGCAGATGCCCTTCTAAATCATTCCAGCTTAAATCCACCACTTCCAACTTGGTGCATCCTGCCAAAGGCAAAGGAATTTCTCCTGACAGATGGTTGTGACTAATATCCAAAATCTTCAGTGTTGTCAATGCTCCAAGCTCAGGGTGAATTGCCCCAGAGATGTTATTGTGGCACAGCTTGATTTCCAGAAGCTGAAAGCACTCTACCAGCGATACTGGCAGGGAACCAGATAAATCATTGTAAGACAAATCTATAGCCTGCAGATACATCATATCTCCAAGTGAATCAGGCAATTCCCCTGTTAATCCATTCTTTGATAGGAACAGGGCTTGTAGCAACTTAAGCTTACTAATTTCTGCTGGAAGTTTCCCTGTGAACTGATTATTTGAGAGATCAAGCAGAACCAACCCTCTTGTATCTGATGTCTGTGCAATACGCCGGGGAATTCTACCGGGAAGATTATTGGAATGCAAGTCCAAGGTGAGCAGTTTATCAGAAAACACAAGGGTGGGCGGTAGCTCCATGTTGAAGTTATTGCAGGACAAATTGAGCTCTGAGAGGACCGACAAACTGGAGATACAAGAGGGAATACCTCCTGTGAGAGAATTGTTGGAGAGGTTTAGTATTACCAGGCTTTTCACAGCACCGGTAAAACATGGCAGGGTTCCAGACAGTCTATTTGAATGTAGCTTCAATGAGACTATAGGAAATCCCCATTCTGGTATCATTCCTTGTAAATTGTTGCCAGAAAGATCAAGGTCGACCAAATTTGGGAGTTTTGCGATAGAAGGTGGGATTTCACCAACAAGAATATTGTTCTGGAGATACAAATGCTGCAGGTTTACCAGATTGCCAATCCAGTCGGGTATTAAGCCCTCCAAACTGACACCAGCCATGTCCCAGAAGGTAAGGTTGAGCAATTTTGAGTACGAAGGCGGTATTTTCCCCGTGAATTTATTCAGTGAAAGAGACAAGAATGTGAGCTTTGTCAACTTACCAATCCATCCCGGTATATTGCCGCCTAAATTCCGATTTCCGGCCAGTGACAGGTTTTCCAGGTTTCCAAGAGCCGAAAGCGCCGCTGGAATGGTGCCGGTGAGCTGATTTTGCTGAAGATTTAGAGTAAGTAATAAGCTCAGATTTCCAAGAGAGGCAGGAATCGAACCTGCGATCTGGTTTCCATAAAGTGAAAGAGTTCGCAGGGACGATAACTCGCCGATGCAATTGGGAATGACGCCACTAATATTATTCTCCCGCAAGTCCAAAGTCTGGAGCATCGTGAGGCTGCAAATTTTGTCAGGAATCGAACCTGCGAGTCGCATTGAGCCCAAATCCAGTTTAGTAACGCGACCAGACTGGGAATCGCAGCCTACTCCCTTCCATTGGCTGCATTCTTCGCCCTTCCAGTTGTCCAGCTGTCCTTTGGGAACTAGTAGCGCTTGCTTGAAGCTTAACAGCGCCTGCCTATCCCCGGAATGGAAATCGCCGCTGCCTCCGCCTCCGGAAACGCTGAAAATTATGGCATGCAGGAGCAATCGGAGTGCTAATTTGTAAAATGAATCTCTAAAATGCATCAACGTTGGAGGGTTCCTGCCTGGGATTTGAACCGTGTCCCATGAGGTGCGAGCGCCTTCCATAAACACACAACCCTTTTTTATGCTCCTTTCCTCTTCCTTCCCGCCCTTCAATATGCTCCAGTCTTCTTCAAGACTCTTCAATTCCCCAAATGTTCAGAGCTTTCTGCTCCTTCCTCGAAATCTTCTGCTCATAAAGATGACGAGATTTTAGAAGTCTGCAGCTATCAGAATTTGAGGGTTTTATGCTCTTACCCGCTGTATTTCCATCTTATCTGCTAATGAAATTGTCAACGGTCTTTGTCCTTTGTTACCGAGTTTTCTGCTTATTGTTTTCGGCATCGAAATACAGTAAAGGACAAGCACATGAACAAATTCTAGCTTGTGCTAACTTGAAGTGCTTCCGATATCCTTCAAATACAGGAAATCTGAAGCCGTTCAAGAAGCACAGCTGACATTTCCTGCTCGCATTCAACATCCATGAAAATATAGAAACGAAACCAAATCCGCAGACGTAAACGAGAACGGAACAAAACGGAACAAATGCTGCAACTACTAGGTTTCAAAGCCGGAGAAAATTATCCGGACCCGGAAATGGTTATAACCGTCACCAACCAAAGACTCATGCATTTACCCTATACGAGCTGAGGTGCATTCACCAGGTTCTGCATTGAAAGCGAGACTGCAAGAAGCCGCATTTTTATTAATTTGAATGATAGAGTCGTGAGGTGAGCCATTAAAGGGCATTAACTGTTGCTGATACAGCATTCAATCCTCTGATGAGAGCGTTGTGCCTGGAATGCAACAAATATTCCACAACTTTATCTAATAATGATAACTGTTCTGGAAAGGAGAAGCAGAATGCACCTCAAGATTGGAGTCGGTCCACGCAAAACATTCATTCCACCTCCGGCAACAGCACCAGGGAAAGACCAGAAAAGAGGAGAGGACTGGACTGGACTGGACTGTCGATTCCCAATAATATAAATATATTTATTCATCCTATCCCATTATATTCTTTTTCTCTCCAATCACCATATAAAGATGAATGCTACACCATCCCAAAGAGAAAAAGAAACTTTAAAAAGATAAAATATCTGAAAAAGTAAAAGTGTGGCCCCCACCTAAATTGCATCATTACCATGCAACCATCATTATCATTATTGTTTTTCTTTTATTACATTGGCTAATATGCTATTTATTTCTCTTTTATAATAAAACAAGATATGTCTCAATAAAGTTTGCTTATCTTTTTAATTTAAAAAAGTAAAATTGTAATGGCAATATTTAATTTTATATATGAAATTAGATTTAAATGTTATTAAATTTGTATATTTTTATTTAAGGTAGGTAAATATATATTTTTATATTTTGAGAAAATTTATTATAATTTAGTTGTTATTTATTAATGAAGGTTGACTCATTATTTATTTTAAGGAAAATCATGCCACTTTGAATAATTTTTTGGTGGAGGCTTTGACCCCTACCAAATGATCCCTCTAGGTCTTGAGCCTTACCTCCCGGAAAACGAGTCCTTACCCACACTGAAATAGTTTTAATGCATAATCAAGGTCCATCAAAACATTCTTATTTAGAAAGAAAAATAAAATTAGCTTTTATAAAATAAATTTTAAATTTTAAATTAGTTTTTAAAAACTAAAAGTTAATTTTAAATATTAAAAAAAAAAATATTTAAAATTTAAAAAAATATAAATATAAATTATCATTATAAATTATTTTAAAAATGTAGGATAATGATAATTAATGTCTATTAAAACCTAAATGGTTTATTAGATGGGGAAAAAGTAAGAGATTAGTCATAATTCTTTAACATTTTATTTCTGCCCAAAAAAGAAATGTAATAAGTGTTCTCTTGTTGAGTTAAAATATTAAGAAAATTGGTAGTGTGACAAATATTTTGAAAAATAGATTGGATGTGAGTATAAGATCAACAATCTAAAAGAAAGTGTTTTTCATCTTCAATCCTCTTTCATCCCAATGAGTTTTGAGAATTTACCAATGTCTAGTTTCACTATGATGCTCATTGTTCATTTTCTTCTCAACATTTGTCAAGACAAAGAGATATCAACATTTGTCAAGACAAAGAGATAACTTTGATTTTAGCTTGGAGTTGATCACCTCCTTATAATATTGTAGTTTCTTTTTTCCCTCTAGCTCTTTATTTCCCCACAATTTCACTTTAAATTTAGAAGTAATTACACTTATCCACATGATCTATTTTGAAATAGAGTTTTCATAATTTCCATTATTAAAAAAATAAAAATGTATAGATGTTCTAGATTTAATAATGAGAATATCTTTCATCATAAAGATAATTTAACAGATGAAATCAAGGGTTTCCAATTTTTTTTTAGTTTCAAGTGTGTTTGAGACCTTCATGTTGTTATGGCATCGCAATTCTCAACTTTACATAAATTAAATGGCACATAAGTGTTTTGATGGTCATGGGCATTAATCAACTATTTAACGAAAGATTATCCTCTCTTTTATTTACCAATGGTCTAAGTCAAGAATGGGCATCCTTATGCCACCCTCCAATAAAAGTTGGAGATTTTGGCTAGAGTTAAAAGCAGTTTTAAGAAACCCTTTTACATTCATATTGTATAACTTCATTTTATGTATAAGATATCTAGTCATAGCCATGTTTTCAAAAAAAAAACTTGTTTTAACAAAAAATAAAATAAAAATATTTCTTTAATCTTAAAAAAATGAATTAAAAAAATATATTATATAAATAATATATATATCTAGATAAATCACATTAGTTAGTTCTAAACTAGACCATTAAAATATTTGATAGGATGAATTTAGAAAACACATTTTAAAATATATATATTTAAAACATATTTGAAAATAAATTCATCGAGACCCCTCAACTTCGTTAGTTTTTCATATTAAAATAAGTGAAGTGCATAACCAACTAGGCAATTACAGATATAAATATACAAATTAAAAGTGAAATATTATTATATTATTACTTTAATGATAAATGATATATACACTCAAAAGTCTATACATGCCATTAATTCATTAAAGCTCCAAACAGGGTCTTCACACTTGTGATTTTCTTGTTATATTTATATTAATAATAATAAAAAAAGGAAAAAGCAAATAGAACATAACAGAACTCAAATGTCGGTGTAGATAAAGCCAACGTTCAGCTTTGCGGGTGCAGCAGGGCTAATCCTAAGAGATAACGTAGCCGCCCAGCACTCCATTTTGTTATTTATTAAAAAATTAAAAAAATTGAACAGTGATGTGTGGTTTGGTTAGTTATTTTGGGCGAAGCTTAAGAGATTGCAGCTCAAATTTCATTGAGTATATGACCGGTTATAGTGGTAGTTAAAGTTTCCCATATATTAAAACTGGCAGTTATTGATTCACCATGTGTTAAAAAAAAAAATCTTATTTTCAGAATTCAACCATGTCTTTTTATTTAATATTTTTTTATCCCAATGTGAAGGAGTTAAGGGAACAAGTTGGAATTTCAAAACAGAGTTATTTGTCAAATTTTAGAGTTTGTTTTTACAGATTTAAAGAAGGAACTTGATGGGTTGCTCATCAAATTTTATCCCTAGATCGGAGTAAGCCTTAAAACAACTTTTGTTTGGCTAAGAGCCAATTTTCCATGGATTTAACGAAATAGGTTAATGGTCCACTAAGAGTCATTCCAAGTGGCTTGGATTTAACGAAATAGGTTAATGGTCCACTAAGAGTCATTCCAAGTGGCTTGGTTTTTGTGAAATCACTGTGATGAGTCAGTGTGCATTGTCACTGTTGGTTTGATAAATGAGTTATGATAGGTTTTACCACCATGAAGTGGTTTTCCTTGAATAATGGTGATGAGTCAGCCAGCGTTAGCTGATCAAAACAAAAACTATCTTCACGGCTAGTTTAACCACTGAATTATGATAAATTTTTGGTTGTTCCAGACAGTATTCACGCAAAATAAAAAGGAGTAATTTTTAGTGTGACTTTTTAGATTTTCGCGGAAAAATTTGAGGTGGAATCTTGATTTGTGTTATTTAAAATGGTTTTTTGATTATATATATGGATTCACCACCCTAAAACACCTATAGGGCACTTCAATTGTGGAGGATTACTCATCAAACTTGTGATTTCAATCAATTCTTATAGGATTTTAGAGAAATTAGACCCAAGAAACTCACCGCACAAACTCACAAGACAACTCCAAATAAAACCAGGGTTGTGAAATAGAGTTAAAGCGGAGGCAGCACGTACAAGCTGTGCGGGAGGCGTCACGCGTTGCCAGGAACTTACTACCCTGAGCTTTTGCTTTGCCCTGCCAAATCCATCCCTGGATCTCCGTCCCGTTCCCAAGGGAGGGGCAGAACCCTTTTCAGAATTTTACCGGGTAGAATTACCGAGTTTCCAAAAGCGCTACTACCAAATTCTGCGACTGGCCTGTACGATCTGACGGCGAACATTGACGACTCTGGCGAAACTACGTTTTTCTCTTTTCCGCTATCGTTCCCGCTTCTGCTCTTTATGCTTCCCCCCCTTTTTTTTTCCGTTCGCTTTTGGTCTCCGAACGCATCTACTGCATCCGAATTGCTGTCGTTCCCGGCGCGACTGGGATGCCGCCACATCGTTCGTTCGAATCCCTTGGAGTGTCACATGATGGATGCCAGCGCCAGGCTCGGTCGGAAATGCACGCTTTCGTGTCACAGCGCGGACAATGACAGGTCACGCCTTCGAACTCCAGGGCCTACGTAAGCCGCTCAGCTTTATATGGTTTTGTGCAGCCTGAATCAGGATAGCTTCGCTTTCTGCATTTTGGCCCCAGCAACGAAAGCATGTGGACGCAATTTGAATGTGGGGGGTGACAGTGGGGAATTGATTAGCTAAAGGCCAATATTGTGCAGGTTCAGTCCATTCATTTGTCAGAGTAAGAGAGCCACCATCTTTTGACTCTCTTCTCCTTTCATTTTGGATTTAGAAACCACAAATTACCAAAATTATGGCCGTTGTCTGCTTATTCCATCGATGATTTTTGTGGGCTGTTTATGAGGAATTGTACAGAAAGTTGTAGAAATTCCGATCATATTTAGAGAAAATTTGACAAGGATTTTTGTAAATCCAAGTTATTGTTAAATTTAAAAATTTTAGGTGTCTTAGACGTTTTTGATGGCGCCGAATCCATTTGCACCATCAAAAACACAATTCAAACATTGTCTCTACAAAAAATTTTGAAAATCTTTTACCTAAATTCAAACCACTTTTAGCAGTCCGAGCAATTCCTCCTACGGCCTAAACAACTGCTTTTTATGGGCGGGAGTATTTACCGGGCATGGAAATCGTTATATCTTCACGTGTTGGTTTCTCTGGAAATGGAGGAATGCCCGCATCTTCCAGGAGTCCAAGGTTCCAATTGCCTCTGTGCTCGTTTATATATCTGCTCTATGTGGAACTTCTCTCATAGGAATCATCTCTTCTTTTTTGGATAATTATCATGAACATGTTTTGATTTATGTTATGGTCTTTTGGACCTCTTTTGTATCAGCTCAAATCTTATTATCTGCTCAGAACAGCGACATCTATATGTCCCCATCTGCTATCATCTACAGCATTATCATCAGGATCAGTCGGCCGGAATGTTTATGGCCTTCTATGTAACAGCTCATTATATTTTCTTAATATAATATACATGATGATTTTCTCTCTGAAAAAATAAATTGAATTAGTATTATGAAAAATTTTGAGGCAATTATATTTACAGGGAAAAACTTATAATTCTAATAAATTTTTATAATCTAAAAAAACACCATTGTTAATATTTTATTAATAAAAAAATTTGGGACATTATCTCTTGTTGTTTACGTAGCCAACCAATTTGTGCTGCACATCATTTCTCTTCCTTGCTTACGTGGCCAGCCATTTTGTGGACACATATTATGTTTAAAGGTTGTGCAATGGTGTGTGGGTGACTTCCTAGTATGTCACATGTTCCTTGCCATGGTATGGTTAGGTGACACGCGGAGATTCTAGTAGGAATGTGGACATCTTTTGAATAGGTGTTTGACCACGACCATATGCGTATATTTTATGCAGTCCATGTTGAAATTCAAAATTATTCCAAGTACTCTTCTCTTACAAGGCTGAATAGCTTGATTCTTCATGGAAAAATAGTGGTCCATAGAAAAAATGATAAGAGGTTATTTGATTGGTTTATAAGTTTATTTTTATATTTCAAATTTCAGTTGATAGGAGAAATAGTTTTGTTTTTTTGTTTTATTTATTAATTCAATATAATTATAAATATTTTGAAATTTAAATTTAAGGTGGGTATATGTGAAATTTAAATTTAAGGTGGGTATATGTGAAGTATTTTAAAAGAAAGTGTTTTTATGCTTCACTTTCTTATTATCATAAAAGTGATATATTTTGAAAATTGATTCTTATTTAATAAAGTTGATTTTATTCTTTATGCTAGTTATAACATAAGATATTGCGATTTTCTAAAATAGAATTATAAGTCTTTTTACAATGTTTTGATTCTTTTAATCTTTTAATTCTTTATCACACAACAATTTTTTCTTAAATTTTAATGTAAAAGTAGAATTATGAGCCTCTTTATAATATTTAGATATTTTTTATTTTTTATTTTTTTATCACACCACAATTTCTTCTTAAATTTTAATGTAAAAGTAATTGTTTACAATACCCATTATTTACATTTATCTCATCTTTATTGTTTAATGATTTAGGAAAGACTTGGCATATTTATGCAACCTCTGTTAAGTCATAGGTGGCTCACATTGGAGTTTGAAAAATCTTAGGAAGCCTCTGGTCTTGCATGTAAAATTTGTCTTGTGCTTGTACATGAGGTATGCAATGATAGCCCTACTCTCAATGGGGGAAAGACCTGCTTCTATGAGGACTATTGATTTGTATATGAAACTGCTTGAGGATTACGATAAATTGCAATTGATTAAATTAGGGTCTTTTAAGCCTCTTACGCCAAATTCATAAACACATAAACATGAATTAAAAGTTCAGTTTTAACAGAAAACCTGAGACAACATCACCATAACAGCAAACACAACACAACAAAATGAAGGATTTCACCCCTCTTGGGCTACATCTCCTGGTCCAACTTCCAATGGTTGGGCCTCTTTCATTATGTTCATAAAATGGTGTTTACATCAAGTTATAGTGCTCAAATGGCTTCAACAATAGCTCCAATGGCTTTAGAATTGTCAAAAACCTCTGTCTAGCCTCTTTCTGCTCCCAAAAAGGCCAAAAAATTGCAAAAGATATGATCTCCCAAAGTTTCTCTGCTATTTGTTCTACAAATCGCACCTGTCTGCATACCGTCCTACAAATCCACCCAAAAAATCTCTAATGGAGCGACATCTTGGCTAACCACCAACGTATTTTGTGGGATACTTAATTCATCCATTAACGCCTATGGATTGAACTTTTGACCTCCTCGTAAGTCCCGCGTTTTTGGTTTTATTGTAGCCACATGGCCTTGGGCTGTCCCCTTACCAACCTGGTGCTCGGTCACGGGTGTTGGGCATATGGTTGTGAGGTTGTGGTTGTATGCGACCCGTGGGCTGGGCTAGGGCCTAGCCCTTGGCCCCTCACCCACGATCCCGTGGCGCTAGGGTGGCCAAGGGCTAGGCCTTAGCCCGACCCCTCCCCAAAAGCGCCATAAACCAACCTTTAAATACCTGTGGCTCACATCATATGACAAGAAACATGATGTAGCACATTGGTGTTGTCGTTGGTTAGTTTGTGAGTGGTTGCGCATTTGATCCTCCAGAGTCGCAATTCTACTTTCAACAAAATTTTAGTGGCCACCAGGAGGCCGCCTGGCGGCCACGTGGCAGCCTTTGGTTGGCCCAAGTGGTCCCTCTTGGCTGGTCCACTTCACCAACCTCAAAATCAATAAAAACCACCCATTTTTCAACCAATAAGATTATGACAAGTCACTGCATAGCCCTGTACAACCAAAAACCAAATTTTTTTACTATTTCCACAAATAAACAGAACTCATTTCCGGGGGCATACGGCGTCCGTTTTTTGTGAAACAAATTACGCCAGATTCAAAACAATGAGATCTACACGTTCGTTCTGGTTTCGATCCATTACGACGAATTTTATATTTAAGCATAAAATTGATCCACTGGATCAACTATGCCTTGCTCTCTTCTTTTGAAATAAAGTCATATTGCAATAAAATGAGCTAGACAATAAACACCACACCACATACGTAAGGAATACAAGATATATCTTTGGAAGCCCAATATCAAAAAACCCAACAAGAAGGTGAGGACTATGCCTTGCTCCTTTCAACTTAGGTATGAAATGTAAATACAAAGAAATATGAACTTAGTATGGAGTTGCCATGGACATTGTGGCTTGTATGGCTACTATATGGTTTTCTACTTCCTCTGTGCTACTCACAATATCCCACTCATTTTTTCTACTTACTGTGGAACAATGAATAACTATAGCAAGAATTGAACCCCTTCCTTTCCTAGTGGATCAATGTTTAACATGCCTTGATGGCCATTTAGGGTTATGGTTAGTGTTTCACATGCCTCGACTCCCGATTAGGGTTAGGATTTTGGACCCTCTAGAAACTTCTTCAAACTCTACATGCAACTAGCTCCACATATGTGGGTAATGGGACTTGAGGTGGCATCCACAAATATAGGTTAACTTGTGGGTAGCATAACTCTACCATACAAGCTTCAATTGAGTTTATCTTTATGCTTATGGAAATCTCTTGATGTGTATAATAACGTCAAATGGTTGTGCACTTTGTCCATAAATGTTTGACCCCAGCAAACAACTATTTAATGCCCCAAATGAGCTCCTAAAATTGTAGGACCCAAAATCACCAAAGTAGGACTTGCCCCTAAAATAGGCCATGTTACTCGCCAAAAGTGGGTAAGCCGTAAGAGAAAAAATTTCTCCCCTTTGGTTAGCTAGCCAATCAACATCCCTACACTGATCCATAGATAGTTTTACTTTAAAACTTTCCACCCTTTGTTTTGGTCAATTTTCTCTCATCTAGCATATTCCTTAAAGGAAGGTGGGTCATCTATCAAATAGCACGCTAACCATTTATGTAATCATACGTTTTCATTTAATGTTTAGGGCATTCTATTATGGATCATAGGATAAGTTGGATGATTGATTTCTCTTGATTGCACCCTTGTTCCCACACTTTACGTGGGAGTTTATCCTTTGCCGCGAGTATAGTATGACCGCCATTAAGGATTTTATTTCAATTGTTCAGGGGAGACATTGATTGATATGGCATGCCCAAGGTAATCCATACTTTTCATTTTCCGTATATCTCCAATATTCATTTCCATTCTTCAAATTGATTGCCATATGTCATTCGTACTAGCACCCTATATCCACATCTTTAAGTTAGGGTTCATAAACTTTGCCTTGAGAGGTTGATGCAGTAGAAAGAAAGATAAAAACATATATGGCCACAACTGAAAGAAAATGAAAAATGCAAAAGATGGCTAAGACTAATAAACAGGTGGGAAAAAGTGTGACTCCCTTGGTGGACTTCCCCCTGATTTTTATAACGTAATGACACTGAATTATAAATAAATATATTCTCCATCTATCTCCACTATTCATTTCCATTCTCCAGGTTGATTGTCATATGTCATTCATACTAGCACCCTATATCCACATCTTTAAGTTAGGGTTCAAAAACTTCTCCTTGAGAGGTTGATGTAGTAGAAAGAAGGATAAAAACATATATGGCCGCAACTAAAAGAAAATGAAAAATGCAAAAGATGGCTAGGACTAATAAAAAGGTGGGAAAAAGTGTGACACCTTTGGTGGTCTCCCCCATAAATTTTGTAATGTAATGACACTCTGGATTATAAATAAATATATTCTTATGTAATGGCATGAAGAGCAAGGCTATTGATCCATGATCTAAGGAGGAAGAGGAAAAATAAGCCTGTGTGGAGCCAGCTGGCACCACTATTTAATTTATGGGAAGTTATCAAGAAAAATTAGAGGAAGCTTCCAAGAGGAGCATGAAGAGACACCCATGAAAAGCTAAAATAAAAATGGAATTGCACAGTAATGTGGGGTTGGACTTCTTCTTGGGGGAGTGTTGGAAAGATCTACGAGCTGAGGGAGTGAAATTCCCTAAAAAGAGAAATTGTGACCAGGGGGAGTTGAAGAAAATCCTAAGGAGATGGGAATGAGTGCTTTCCAAGAATTGGTTGAGAAACCACTCAAAGTGCATGCTAATGGTTGAGAAACTACATGCATAAGGGTGCTTGATGAGAGAGAGTTGACAAACCACCCACGTTGCTTATTGTTGGGCTAATAAACCACTCTTAGAAGTGCTTGCCACAACTAATAAACCACCTAGTATTGTGAATTTTTGTTGTTCTTTCCAAGCTAATAAACCACCTAAATATATAAGTGATTCCTATCCTTGTGAAATGAGTATGGCTTCCAGCTGAAACTTGTTGGCTGGATAAATCAATCTTGCGGACAAGACCAATCTCCCTAGTATCAAAAGATAGTCTAGCAACAAACAGACAAACAAACCTATCTTTCTCTAGACATATGCGATTTATAAGTAAATACTACAAAGGTGTCAAGATCTTACCTTAGATCCAATGCTTGTTCGTAGTAGTCATCCTCTAGTTGTTTGAAAGAGTTACTTTTGAGGACCTGCAATCACAAACAAGCAAACATTAAATAGCACCTGCATAGCAAATATTATAAATCATGTCTATTATGGTGATCAAGGAATCCATAAAATAAACCATGAATTAACAGCTTATTGAGAAAAACAAATATATTTGTATTAACTTTGAATAGTAGAAGAACCTTACAACCTTTTCAGCCTTGATGTTGAACAAGCTCTTCCTGGGGTCCAAAACAAGAATTTCCTTTACTTTGACAAGTCTTGCACTCTTCCAAATGAGATCTTAGAGGTATGTAATCTCTCCTCATAAAAACTCAACTAAAGAAGACTAAGTTCCAGCAGCATTTTACCTCAAAAAATACTAAGCTTCTCCCCCAAGTAACCAGCTCAATGCTTCTTTTTATAGTGCAAAGGAGGAGGTTACTGGTCCACCTATGAAGGGATAGAATCCTCCTTCAAAGGAATAAGCTCCTCACATCAAGGGATTAGCTCCTTAAGGTATGGGTTAAATGAACCTTAAAAGGTCGAACTTGCCACCTCAAGATTCCTTCCAGAAGCTTCTAGAAATAACTGAAAGTGAGTTTTTTCAGAGTATACTTGTGCCTTTTTAACTTTTACAGGGGTCCGCACATTTAACACAAAGACAGTGCGGTCAGGTGCACAGGAGACATGACCATTAGGTGCGGGACCGCAGGTAAGACAAAGAGAAAGTGCAGAACCAGAGTTTTAAAGACTTTTGAGAGCTTTTATCTTATTCTCAAGACTTGATATGAGGAACTGATGTTTTAAACTTGCAGAGGAGGAAAGTATGAGTGGTAATGAAATCACACATATAGCATAATGTCAAGGTGACAATTTTTAGTGCAACAGATTGCCCCCTAAAGTGTGAAGTCTGTAATAGATGAAGATAGAGTCTGTCATGTATGAAGAGTGAAGTACTTTATCATTTCAAGGATCATCTTGTGGACACCCCAGTCGGAACCTGTAAAAACATTCAATGCAAAATATATATATATGTAGACATATCATCGCTGAGGTAGGCATTCCCGTACTCAAATCAAAACTGACTAAATTGTTCTGATATAGGAATGATTTTGTAATACATCAAGAGTATAGACATGTGTAGACACAGTATGGACGCAGCCATCTATTTATGAATACTCCATTGTATAATGAATAACAAAATTCCTCGCAGCTTGGATGGTAGAAACTAGATCCAGGGTCTTGATTTCCGCTTCCTGAACTAATATGATTCTATCCATGTGAATGAATGTGTCAAAGTCGAACATGGTAGAAACCACTTGATTACCAATCAATGATGTGGATTATTAACAAGTGTAAGAGAAACCACTAGTAATGTCAATGGCTCTCAAAGTACTCAGTACAATCCATGAAATGTGAATAAATGAGCTAAAGTTGAACATGTCATAGAATCATTTGATCGAAGGTCAATGATACAACCTATCATCGAAGGCGAGAAACCTGCCATTAGGGCATGCATTTTTCAAGGTATTGACGATTTCTAGATCAACTTCCTAGATAATGAGCTGAAGTCGATAGAAAGTGATCTGTCGTAGGCAAGCCCACAACATGAAATCATAGATCAAGTTTTGAAGAAATATATTGGCAAGGACTGACTCAGGGATGGTCAAAATGGATGATAGATATCTCGTAGATGAATGGTTTGTTTGAACTGTTCTCTTGAACACATAACGACATTGCAGATGCCTTGGTGACAATTGACCCAAAGCTAATACCCAGAAACCAGCTAAAGACTTTCAATGTGGTTTGATTAACTGTTAGGCAAAGGATTTTCCCAACCCAGGTGAACAAAAAGTGTCGTGTTCAAGAGTGGTTAACGACTTTTTTTTTTTTTTAAACAAAGTGTAACAAACAGGTTCATTTTTCTCTCTTTTCCCCCACCATTTTTGGCAATTACCTCTTTATTTCTGACAAGCTTGAGGAGGATAACATTTGCTTGTTTATAAGCTCATCCTTTGGATGGGTCCAACTTAGTTTAAAATTCGAACCCTAAGAAGGAGTGGTTCGTTCCTGTTTAAAATGGAACAGGTCCTTTACTGTTAAATTTTAATGAGTTCAGTATAGGAAAAACTCGATGTTTTTCAATTTTAAGGAGTCATAATAAAAACTTAAGAAAACTCCATGGGGCTACATTTTCATAAATTTAGTCCCTCGAGCCCGAAAAAGGATAAAATAATGCAGGAGAGAATTCTATTGACCATAATTAGTCAACGTATACCTTTTTCGTAAATAGTCCATTTCAGTCCGTAAAACTTATGCTGAAGGTACGATTATTCATTTATTTTAACGAGTTCGAACAATCAAGTGCTCGGCAATCTTTTCAATTTTTGAGAGTCTGAAAAGGGCTTAAAGAGGACTCCAATGCTTCGCTTTTTCGTAAATTTTTGAAAGAGTCCAAAAAAGTGATAAAACTAGGCTCTTTGTTGAAAAATGATCAATTTTCCCGAAAAATCCAATATTCTGCACAAAAACTCGAAACATTACACATACCTTTTTAAGATAAATAAAAATGTTTTAAAAATTTACCTTTTTAAAGTGAAAAATAAATTAATTAAAAATTCATTTATTTGAAAAAACTTATAAAAAGGGCTTTTCTAACTTCATTTTTACCATTTGAGTTCAAAGTGAGAAGTGAGAGCTTTTGGGTAAAAAAGTTCCTGTGAAGATTTTGGAAAATCCGTCCGTTGGAATCAAAAACCATCAGCTCCAGGTAATCCACGTCCTCCTTAACTTGCATTTCATCTGTTTACATTTTGTTTTTAGGCTTTAAATTTGATTTTTAAAGGAAAAATAGGTTTAAAAAATCACTCGCGGGGATCCACAGGTGCAACACGCAGGCCCTGCGGACCCCAACTTTTTATATAAAGAAAAAAGTCGTGGGTCCGCACCTATTGCTCACAACCCGTGCGGACCTACGTGTAAGCAGTGGGTGCGGACCCTGCAGAATGAATTTTAAAACTTAAATTTCTCCAAATTTGCCCAAAATTTTTCGAACAAGCTTGTTCTAATATGTCTTTTTATGCATTGTAGGACATTCAAAATGCTTATTGGCGAGAACGCGAGCACGAGGATGTAGATTATGCTGCAATGAATGATATGCCCATATTGCAGGCATTAGGAGCATGCAGATTGTATATGTTCTGGGCCATACAGGGCATGACGGCCCAAGTAGACCTCTTGACATGGCTGGTAGACAGATGGAACACACAGGACCAGTGCTTTGTGATTGGTGGCCACCGGCTCAAATCAAGCTAGAGGACATATACTTTTTGACTGGTTTTTCCAAGAGGGACGAACAATTATCTCTTTTCGGGATTAAGCCAGGTGGCCAGTCTGTCGCTAGTCTCCGATTGAAGTTTTGCGATGATCAAGCAGACCCCAATGATAAATGGATTGATATTAAAACTATCAGCCATCCCGAGCTTAAAGTTATTGCATTCATTGTTACCAGACTATGCGAGAGTGCATCATTGCATGTGGCTACTAGATCCCAAATATAGATGGCTATAGACTGTTTTCGAGGCACCATATACAACTGGTGCGAGGCTATGTTGCCAAATGTGAAAAGCCAACTAACCAGAGCAAAGAATGGAAAGTTGAACAACTTTGGATATGGATTTATCATAGTCACCTTTGCTCTAGAGAGGATCCCCATGTTATCCCCGCAGCATATTCCTGTTGATGTTGGTCTTCCTCGAGAGCCTAGAATGGTTTGTTGGGTTGCTTTGATGGCCCGTCACGCTGAGGGCATAGAGGTTGTTCGATTTCCGCCTGCATATTTTCGTTGGTTGAACAACCAACTTTTTGTGATTCAGGACTTTCCATATGCTGGGATGGATTACCGCGGCGACCGAGACATGATTCTTCCACCAGGAGAGCAATGGGATGATTCAGGTAAAAATCATTTTCAACACTTTCTAAGTTTTAATTTATTTTTTATTTTTTAAATCGTCCAAAACTGACAATCAAAAGTTTAAATGCAGATGTGGGTCCACGACGACCAGCTGCTCTCCAGCCTTACGAGAGGAGACACCCAGTTGCAGCGACACTAGCCCCATAGGGCCAATCAGCAGAGATCCTGACCGACTTGAAGCATCATCTAGAGCGCTTAACACTAGATATTCCAGAGACTAATATAGATGATATTCCACTTAGGTTACAAAGATATGTGATTGGGGTCCCAGGACCTTTTAGGAGGTTCCTATGTAGGGTGGCCTGAGCAGTAGTTTCTTATCGTGATCATCACCAAGGATAGGATGATCGATTTTGTAGACTCACGACATTTTTGTCTTTTTGTATTATCATTTTTGTCGATCATAAGGTGTTTTTCAACCTATGATCGAAGACGATGTATATTTTGAAACACACTTCTATGCTATGATATATCATTATTACCGGCTATCTCGTGTAACATGTTATCGAATGTTATTAAATTTACTGTTTTGATTATTGCAAATGTCTATTTATCATACTAGAAGCAACTGCATCTGCTAATATATTTAAATGTCTTGGAATATGATGATATTCAATGTAATCAAATTCACTTTCTGAGAGACGAACTCTCAAAAATAACCTTAATAACACTGGATTTCTAATGGCATAAACCCTGTTAAGTTGTAATACAACGAGTTCAGAATCCAACCTAACAATCAAACTCTGAATCCCAAATGAGATGGATTCAGATAATAACTCAATCATTGCACTATACTCTGCAATGTTATTCGTTGTTTGACCGAGGCTTACCCCATGCATAGACACTAACTCATCAGAGGGTGAATATATAACCCAAGCTGCGAAAGAAATGTTCCATGTACTACGACAAGCACCATCAGCAAAACCAATGTATGTTTGAAGAGATGTCGACATCTGCAATATCAAGAGTAAAATCAAGATAAGCAGGAATAGTGATAAGAGCACTCTCTAAACTAGGCACATGTTTCTAATCTAAAACACACCAGCAGTAAAGAAACTAATCTAACAAAAAATCTCCACACAGAATTTAAGCATAATATCTCTTCAGATAAAGTCCATTTCTGGGTTTATCTAAGAGACACCGTCAAAATCTATCAATTCATAAGCCCCTTTTGTCAGCTTTCGCTTAACAATGTAAGGACCATGCCACATAGGTACAAATTTTCCAGCCCCTAGCTTATCGTTCGCTGGATCATATACTGAAACTAGGTCTCCTTCTGAAAAATTATAAGGTATAACACTTCTGTCGTACTGAGCTTTCATTCGTTTGGCATGAGCCTCATTTGCTAATGCAGCAGTGCATCGATTCTCATCTAGCTGAGCTAAGTACAAAAAACGTTTCTCTTCTTCAGAAGTAGCTGGGAGTAATTCTATGGCTAATTTTAATGACAAAATTTTGCATTCAATAGGTAACACAACTTCCAAACCATAAACTAGTTGAAAAGGAGTGAAACCAGTTGATGTTTTTACTGAGGTCCGATATGCCCAAAGTGCTGAAAATAGCATGGTATGCAAATTCAACTTATGAATACCAATGATTCTTTTGATCATAGTGACTAAAACTTTATTGATAGCTTCAACCAGACCATTAGCTTGCGGGTAATATGGAGTAGAACTATTGTGGTGCAGGCCAAGTTGATCTATCAGTTCAGTCATCATGATATTTCGAAAATGACTTCCATGATCTGTAATGATAGCTTGAGGAACACCGAATCTAGCAATTATATAACTGAACATGAAAGTTGCAGCCGTCTTGTCGTCTGTCGAAAATGTCGGCATTGCCTCGGCCCACTTAGTAACATAATCTACCGCTAGGATAATATACGCATGCCCCCTAGCCAAGTGAGGGTTACATGTAATAAAGTCAATACCCCACTTTGCGAAAGGACCGACAACAATTATAGGGTGAAGAGGAGCGGGTGGAGCACGCATTTTACGATCAAAGATTTGACAATTGTGGCATTTCCGGATTGCATAGATACAATCTTTGAATAACGATGGCCAGAAATAACCAGCGTGTAATATCTTTTGGGTTGTGGCATACCCAGACATATGATCGCCACATGATCCAGAATGACAGTCATTTAAAACCTTTTCAGCTTCTTCATGAGTTAGACAACGTCGGAAAACAGAATCCACTCCACGACAATAAAGCGTATGACCAACAATATTGTATTGTTGGGATTGGAAACGTATTTTCTGTCGCTGTGATCGTGAGATTTCAAGCCGAAAAGATTGGGTTTGGAGATAAACAATAATATCTCCATACAAAGGATCAAGAGTACTAATAAGAAACAAGGATTCATTCGTAATGGGCTGTTCTGCCACAATTTCAGTATCAGTACGCGAGAAATCACACTTCAGTTCGACAAAAACCAAAGATTTCTTTGCCTTGGATTTTTCAAATTCCAAGTCAAATTCTTGCACAATAACTATCCATTTGGAATACTTGCCCCCTAGCAATTGTTTAGTCAAGATATACATCATAGGGTTACAATCAGAAATTACCGTGGTTTTGTGTAATAAGATGTAGTGACGAAATCTTTGGACAGCTTGGACAGCTGCCAAGGCCAATTTCTCCACATGCGAATATTTAAGCTCAGTTGGATGCAGATTTCAACTAAGATAGTAAATCACATGTTCATTGTTGAATTCATCTTCCTGAACTAAAACAATGCCAATGGTGGAATGAGAAGCAGCGAGATACAAAAAGTAATCTTGGTTGTAATTGGGAGGATGCAGTAACGGTGCATGGGTTAATGCATGTTTAAGTGCATCAAAAGATTGATCAACGATCTCATCCCAAAAGAATAAAATATTTTGTTCTAACAACCTGGTAAAACCTTTCGTTATCTTGGCATAGTTAGGAATGAAACGACGTAAAATGTTTGCTTTCCCTTGCAAACTTTGGAGTTGGCGAAGAGTCGAAGGAGGAGGTAAATTGACGATAGCTTCAACCTTCAATGGATCAACACTGCTTTTGAAACGACAAATCTTAGTAAGCGACCTGATTCTACACAGAAAACACATTTGTGTGGATTCAGATAGCTCATAAATGAGTGATATGATTGGCCCTACACGATGAATGGGTAGGTAAATCATCGAGATAAGGCTGCACAATGTGCTTGATGTCATGAAATGCATAAGACATAGCCCTTTGAAAAGTTGCCCCAGTGTTCTTCAATCCAAAGGGTAGTTTGCAATAAGCAAATGCTCCCCACGGACAAATGAAAGCTATTTTAGGTTGATCAGTAGGGAGTATGTTGATTTGATTGTAACCAGAAAAACCATCCATAAAGGAGAACATTTCACTACTAGCACAATCATCAATAATTTGATCGATATAGGGTGTTGGATAATTGTCTTTAGGACAAGCTCGATTAATATCCCTATAGTCGATACATACTCTTATCATTCCTTGCTTTTTGTTGATAGGAACAATATTTGATACCTAATCGGTTAAAGGAATTGGATAAATGAAGCCTGCACGAAGTAATTTCTCAACTTCGGCTTTGGTAGCAGCAACTTTTCACGGATGTATTTGACATAAGTGTTGTCGAACAGGTTTAGCATCCGGGTAAGTCTTAATTTCATGGACAACAATTGACAGATCGATTCCTAGCATTTCTTCATATGACCAGGCAAACACGTCACAGAATTCTTGAAATAGGGCTTTATAAGTTTAGATTTCATCATCCGTAAAGGAAACACCTATATGAATGTTTTCAATAATTCCTGGCTTAACTGAAATGTCAATAGGAACCGTTCGAGAGATATTTTCCAAATTGAACTCAGAATCAGAATGTTGCAATGGATTTTGTGGTTCTTTGACATAGTCAGTAGTAAAAATAGAAGAAAAATCATTTTCAAAATGATCAAGCTCAGATAAAAACGAAGATCGGTGATGAATATCTTCCCATGGTAAATCATCAACAGACAAAAGTTCACGAATCTGCTCATCAGAATGAACAGGATCAGAAAGTGTTGTTGGAGTTGAGGTTGATATCGAAAGTGATTCCCCATGGACCACATTCATTGGATCAGTTTCGGTTGAATAGGAATTAGAAAACGACTGTACAGCCTGATATGCAATTTCAAAGGCACTCAAAGGCATCGCGCCATCAAATGAATCCACCTCAGAATTGGAAGGTACGATATAAGGATCATCAAAAGTAACAGTATTCGATGAAATCATATGAATATATGCAATAGAAGGCGACACATTAGGAGGAGGGAAGGAAAAAGTTCCTAGTAAACCAAAATCTTTAATCGAACCTACACCAATATCCTTGTAAGGGATAGTCGTTTTACCGATGTGTTGAATACTATCTGTTGGGGCTGGGTTGGATGAGAAATACGTCAGTTGGTATATCGTAACGATCTATTCCGTTATGAGGAAACTTGATAAGCTGAAAAACCGATGAAACAATAGCAGTCATAGCATAAGACCAACTGCGACCTAGGAGAAGGTTGTAATCTAGAGGGGCATCAACCACTTCCACATCTAGATTTATGGTTTTACCTTCGACCCCTATAGGTAAATCTTGCAAAATACCAAAAGGATGGAACCCTCGGCCATCAAAAGCCTTTAGAATTGTCGGAGACTGATTGAGTGTGGGAGAACCAAGCGATTTCCAACACTGGATCAATATAATACACGTAGAAGCCCCTTCATCAATCACAGTCTGAAAGCAAGGTCTGTTTTTTACTAAAACTGGAATCTGGAAAGCCATTTGATGAGGTAGGCGAGGTGTACTATTCTCTAAATCGAAGATTATTACGTTCGAATCCTGAATATCGACAGCTCCTATAGTAGACAATAGTAATTTACGCTGTGCTAGGCACGATTGCAGCACTTCCAAAGTCGACATTGCTGAAGGGGAAATAGCTAAGTCTTCAACAATGTTGTAATTCTGAGCAGCTCTCGCATGTGGATTGAAAGCTAATTTACAAAGTACACCTTTAGCAGGTGGTTTGATTACTAAGTCAGGGTTGGGTTTCTCGATCTATAGTGGATCAGAACCAGGAGGAGGTGTAGTTGATGTGTTTGAATTAGAAGATTCTACTTCTTTAGCACCAACAAGATTTTTACTACCATAATCTTGTGATCGCGTCGCAATATTGACATGAGAAATCATCATAATAGGTTCTTTTGAGGCGTTCAAGGTAGAACCAATCATCTTACTATCTTGAGTAGGAAAAGGATCCTTCAAGACAGCAGGCTGTTGAGAACCTTTAACGAATTTCGAAACCTCTGCTCGATGTGGGCATTCTTTGGTAAAATGATCCTCGTCACAAATGAAACAAGGATAGTGAGGTTTACATTTTTTGTCAGTAGATTCATTTTTATCTGTTTTATCTTTTGAATTTTGTTTGTTTTTATTCTTCCCCTTCTTTTTACTGCCAGATTTAGATTTGGTCGTAGATGACTCTACGACATGGATGTCGGTAGAAACTTCAGCGAAAGAATCTCCTTTCGGGGAATCAGGTAAAGTTATTATAGGAGAAGAGTTCTTTGAAGATTTTTTCTTGCTTTTAGTACTGACTGAACCAATCATACCATCAGCAGCATGAGACCCTGAAGGAGCTGCAGTTATTTGACCATGTTTTGGAAGATCAGGGATTTTTTCATGTAAAGTACCTGACTGCATATAAACGAGGTCAAGGTACTAAGCCTAAGCAATGACTTGCTCTTCAGTAACAACTCCTCCCTTAGCTACGTCTTCAGTGATTTTGGGTAATAATGATTTAATAAACCATTCCGCCAAAATTTGATCCGGAATGAAAACTTTCACTAAACGCTTTCTACGTCGCCATTCGTGAATATGATCAGAAATATATGTGGACGTGGATTGTTTCGGTGAAGTTAACAGTTCCGTGCCATTGTCATATCTGACAGGAAACTGAAAATGAGTTAAGAAAGCAGTGGCTAACTGATTGAAATGATTAAAAGAGCCTTGTGGTAACTCAATGTACCATTTGGCGGCAAGACCAATAAGAGTTCGTTGAAAAAGACGCAATCGAATTGAATCATCAATGATTGAATTAGATGCACACCAGAGGTGATAAGTCATAACGTGATTTGACGGATCCTCTCCTGACTTACCCTCGAATTTCGGGATATCACTAGGCAACTTACTAGGCATTGGTGGCCAATACGGAAGATAGTAAATCGGATCGTTTGTAAGGTGCGACAAATCAGGTAAATCCAAAGTTGCAATAAATGGTAACTGACGGTTAGGGTCGCGAAAACCTTGAGTAATGAGACCAGTTCCAGGAGGAGGATATCCAGGATAACCTGGAATCGGATTTGCATTAGGAATGTTATAACCTCTTGGAAAACCAGGATTAACCAGACCAAACTGGGGTTGTTGAGGCTGTTGATAAGTATAGCCAGGATACGGTTGATACTGATAAACTGGGTTTTGTACTGTAGGACCGAATTGATATTGTCCCTGGTATGGTTGTGTTGATGCCCCGAAAATCGTTGTATCAACATTGGGGGATAACCACCCGGTCCAGACCTTAATACAACTCCTTTTCCGTTTGGGATGGTGGCTCCGACTAGATATAATGGGACCAGTTTCCCAATAATGAATAAAAGGAGATGGATGAGTGATTGGTTTTCTAATAAATGATAATGAGTGGATGACTTATTCTAACAGCGAAAACATAAATGACTATTCTATCCTGGGAGGCTTCTATTCCTTTAAGTGCAACGCTTGATGATCTGTGTTCATCGATAGGCATATAGATGACTCTACACAATAAACATAGACATTCATTTACTTAATAATTGCTTTGTTCAAATAGTTGAACAAAGTGATTAACAAAACATTGTTACACTTATCCTTTTATATTACCGATATATGTATGATAAAAGAAAAGCATGCTGTAAACATCCAGTAGTGGAAATTATAAAGAATGTTGTTAAAAACACACGCATATATCTGATAATAGCAAGAGCGATCAAACAACAATTCACATAAAAAGAATGAACTCAGACATAGATAGTAGTACCATATGAGCTGCAAATCATTCCCAACATCAATCGCTATTTGAATTCCTTCTTCCGACTCAGAAATACTTTTAAATAAAGGCAGTAGTGCACATCCACATAAAAGCTTCGTTATCAAAATTGGAATAATTGGCCCAGTCTTTATAAAAAATATGTCTGAAGTACAGTAGTGCAACTTCAGGTTTAAGTCATATACAAAAAATTATGACCCTTTCCAATGCATTGAAAGGGTCTATAAATACTTGATTAAAACTAACTAACTATGAAATTAAAATCCTACTTAATTGGTACAACTTGATTTGGAGTATCTTCCTCATAGCAATGTGGCAATCGGCAGCATGATTCATCACTTTGGCTGTTTGCCTTTCGACCTGAGTTGGCATATTGCTAGCATTGGTTCCACTTCTGGAGGGCGGCTGAGACGAGAATTGATTTGAGCAGCATAGGTGGCATCTTGTATATTGGGAATGATACACCCGATTGCATCTGTTAGTCACTTAAGGGTGGCTTTCTGGCTGTATGGTTTTACTAGGAACAACTAAAAGGTGTCCCAAGTCAAACTGTTAATACCTGCGATCAACCTCCCATTCTTTTCCAGCTCTTGATAACATGACTGCTCCAATGTTTTAGCCGATAGTAATTTACCTGGGGTACATTGAGAGATCATGTTAGATAAGTAGAGAGTGTCATTAATCAATTCAACCAAATTACTTGTGATTAATTTGCATCTGGAAACTGCTCTCTCTGACTTCATTAACTGGGACTTCCATTCCATAAATAGGATCTCTTTATGGGATTCTTAGATTTTTGGCAAATTAGTTGCCTGTCCCTCATCAATGTCCTACCAATCAAGAAAATTGGTCAAGGTCTCATCGACCTGCTCCAAGTCTGTTCTAGCATCAACTGATTTATCGATTATTGATGCTGTTATGTCACATAGGGGTTCTGCTTGAGCGATTTTCTGACATAATAGTCTTATTTGTGTCACCAATGCTTTGTTAATCTGTAGTGCTTCTGCTCTGAACTCGGCAGGCTGCGGAAGATTCTTGGACTTTTCTATTTGGCCTGATAATTGAGCAATTTGCTCATCTTTTGACTTCACCATCTGTTCATTCACTGCTTTCAATTTTTCCAATGCTTCCGACAGCTCTTTCTGCTTTTGAATTGCACTTGAATCAATCCTTTGTTTCTCTTCCTACAATTGTTTATTCAATTGATTGTTTATTTGTTGCTGCGTAGACAACTGCTGTTCGAGTTGTTCTGCTTTCTGCTGTGCCTCCGATAACTGTGCTTGTAGCGAGGCGATTGCTTGGTCCTTTTCTCTTAACAGATTAGTCACTTCTGATGCCTTGTCCATGGTGGCCGCCGAATAGGCTCCAACATATTGGGACAATTTTGTTAGGTCATCAGAAGGATCAAACTCCTCTTTCCAAACCACATTGGCTGTCACTGTTTGTTCAGGGAATAGGGAAGGTTGATCAATCCTTCTCCTTTTCCGCTGTCGCTTTACTACAACCCTGTGCTTTGGGATGTAAAAGACATCCAATGGAGGTATATCCTCCACTTGCAAAACGATCTGATCCGAAGGATCTTTGGGAATTATCTCTATTTCTGTAGAAGGGGGTAGGCCGCTGGTTCCACTTGGAACCTCTTTTGATGTTGTATCCTGTGTATCAGCCGCTTTAGATGTATCGGCTTCCTTTGAGCTTTCAAGATTGCTTATGATTGAATTGAATTTCTGCCATTCCTGGAGCAACTTCGGGTCAATCTGGGCATCGACATTCATGTCCGTGCTGCTCTGCTCCTGCTCTTTCCTTTGTATTTCCTCCTGCTCTTTCCTCTGCACTTCCTCCTGCTCTTTTGTTTGGATTTCTCCAGCAATTTCTGATGTAGCAGGAGGTTCATTGGTAAGTCGCTGTTCAGGCTCGCTTGACTGTGTCATCGGAGCCGTTGCTAACAGATCTAGAGGCAGAGTTTGCAACCTCTGCTCTCTAAGTCTGTTAAATTCAACTAACCCGTCGTCATGATATCTCATTCTGGCTAGTGCTTGAACCTGAAATAGTGACTCGGCTGAGGAGAATAGGTCATCAAACTCATCATCTTTATGTTCAAATTTAGTGAGTTTTGCCTGTTCAAGTGCATTGTAGGTGACTTTGTTTGGATCAAATCGCCTATTAGGAAGAGTGGCGAGATTCAGTGTATTAATCTTGTCTGCTTCTTTCTCTGCATGTTTATAGTCATGCAGAGCGTAAACGCCACACCTTAGAGGAAAAGGAGGCCAAACCTGCTTCTTTTTATTCCTTAGAGTCTATGTAACTCCTTCGGATGTAAGCTGATATGCTATCTCTCGGGCCAACAGTTTGTCGGGTGTATATAAGGGGAGGACATGAGGCTTGGCATGGCTGCCGAAAACTCTTACATAGGTGAATTTTTCTTCTCCGAACCATCTCCCTATGGCTGTCAAGTCAATCTCTGCTTGTGAGGAAATCTTAGGAGTAGGTTTGTCAAAAATGGCATAGTGAATGGGTAGCATAAATCCATTGCAAACTTGATATAGGTGGTGTTTATAGTGGGCTTTCCATAACTTCTGGTGGTATATATGAATGGGCATGGGGTCTTGTGGAGTCCATCTCCACCCCAGCACAGGAAATTCAGAATTAAAACACAGGGTATCCAAGATGTAGGCACTATAGTAAAATGGGGGAATGAACCTTTCAGTAACGCAGGATTTGTTTCTGAATTCAAGAACAGTTGTTGCTAACTTATCAGACAGTATATTCCCCCAATCCATTATTTCGCTATTGCATGTTGCTTCCATTAAAGGTACCATCTCTGTAGTGAAGTTTGAGGAATCATGTAACCCCCAAATCCTACACATCATTACTCCGGCATAACAATAAGGAGAACACAAGGAATCGACAGAGTACTTACCCGAAGACTCATGCTTGTGTTTTGCTGGGTTTTGCCTCCAATCCCGTATAGGTTCTGATTCAATGCCATTTTCATTTCTGAACTTCTCCAGAAATGCTTTGTTGTACTTCTTCTCCGGTGCAGGCAAATGGTACATTTGCCTCAAATCATCAGGTTGAAACGAGCCGAACACTCTCCCGTCGATGGTGCAAAATGTTCTGTTTGTGATTGGGATTTCTTCAATTGCCCATCTTACCACATCTGTATATGGGAGGATTTGCTCTCGGGCTGCTATCCGATGAAGGTAAGAGTCGGCTAAATCCTTTAGAGTAGCATCAGACTTCCGGGTTGGGTCTGCTGTGGCTTGCACTGTTGTTACCTCAGGCTCTTCGGCCTCAATCAGATTGTAGATGCTCAGCCAAGTAGTTTTACCGAGTCCTAGACATGTGGTGTCCGAGATTAGTCCCTTTTTGCTTGGTCTTGGATCGACAATGTGTTGTCCTGTTGCTGTGGAAGTTGAAGCTGTTCCAGTTTTCTTAGATTTCTTCCCCATTTGGCTTGAATTTGCTGCTTCGGAGGAGCTCTACACAGGAGAGAAAATGAACGTAATGCGGAGAATTGGTGGCGCAAACCAAATATGAACGAGATATATTAATCAATTAATAATGGAGGATTAACTTAAGGTGGCCGTGGATACAATCTTTGAAGAGATTTTGGCCTTACTGCTCCATTAAATGGCCGTTTAAACCTGTCAATCCTTTAAATGCTCATCATATCGTTTATTGGCCAAATAATTCATTTAAGCATGGCTTTGATGTTTTGGCGGTTGAGCGTAAGTGAATCACTATCGGGAAGAGAAAGGCCTTTAATACTAATTAACCATAATATATCCCGGCCTTATCAATATTTTTTGAAATCCGCGCCTAGATTTATCGCAATCGGCGATCGGGGGAATGCTTAAGTTGTTATATTGGTGTCCTTTCGGAATCCCCGATCGCCGATAGCGATATCGCCAATTCGCATCGGGAGTTTCTAAACGAGGGCTTTAGATGCATGCATGCTACATTCCCCGATCGCCGATAGCGATATCGCATCAGAGCAAAGAGAGGGGCCTTTTGTTATGATCGCTTGCCTTCCCGATATCCGATAGTCATTTGTGCATTGTCGCATTAGGGAAAACCAATGGGTCTTATGTCATGCATCCTTTGTTATTGCGATATGCGATCTTGCGATCGCTTTATCGCAATAATAAAGGATTATTCATTTTTTATTATAAGACCGATTAAGTGATTTATCAAAAAGGTTTATAATGTTTTATTTCTTTTCGGACCTTTTGAATAATGATAAGTTGATACCAATTTAATCTAAAAGGGACCTATTTCATATTGTAGTTTTGAAAATAAAAATTTTATGAAATGGGGGGTTGTTGTACAGCACAACAATTGGCGATTCGCTGGGAGAAACAGTTATCTCTGAGAAATACTGAAATACTTAAACTTTATTTAAATAGGAATCTTATCAAAGAGGAAAATTCTAATATAACTAGGTATATATACATTTCGAATAAAATAAAAGCCAATTTTGCTAATTTCTTCTCTTGTTAAAATTAGATACATTCTAAGTTTTAAATTGGCCTCTATTGGTTGATAATGATAAAACAGAAAACCTTTCCAACTCAGCCTTTTTAATTGACTCCTTTGTCATAGGTAGAGCCTCTGCTACCAGCAAACGTTCATAGTTTCGACAGGGATACCTTTTTAACCATTTTATTGTCCATTATCCCATCCATTTTAGAGTGTGATTAAAAAAATGAATTCAAAACATGCTTTCATACTTTGTATCTCTTTTTGCTTTTCTATTATTTTGTAAGATAAAAATCCATTGTCTTGGTTTGGTGGCCAGCTGTTTGACAATGCCATTCACTGGTAGTAATCTAACTGAACAAGCTGGCTCGTGATGAGACCCCTTGTCTTATGATTCTAATCCATTACCCTGTTTTGGTATGCGGTGTTGGTAATGTCGGTTAAACTATTTCCCGATGATCATGGTAAGCAGGCTTGTAATAAGACCCCTTATCTTTTATATCAAATATTTTTAGAATTACACTCTGAGTAATCATAAACTTTGATGACTGGGATGGACAATTTTCTCCTTAAGAGTGAATGGATGACAGGGTAAGAGTTGAAGATGCTGAAGTTGAATTAATTTCTGTTTTGATATTGATAACCTTTTTGTGACCAATTTAAAAACATAAAATGATTTACAATACTTCTAAATCTTGAGAAAATTTCACAAAAATTGAAATGGGGTTTCAGAATGTGAATATACCTAACTTCCTAGAAATTGTCCATTTTGTTTAAGGCTTCTATTATTTAAAAGTAAATATCAACACTACTTCTTTGAGCAACTTTTCAATACAGTAAAGGTTAATGGAGGATACCTTACAACTTTATTTTCTAATGGTCCTACAAACTACAAATTATACTAAACTAAAAAGGGAGAAGGGGTTACCTCCTCAATTGAAGAATTTCTTTAAGATGAGGCCATTAACAGGAAGAGAATCTCTCTTTCTTGATAAATCTTGTAATATGAATGTCGAATGGCCTATCTTCTCGCAGATCTGAAATGGTCCAAGCCACATTTTCTGGAACTTGGTGTGTTTTCCTTTATCCTCATGGGCTTTGTCCCATTTCAGAACTAGATCACCAACTTGCAACTATTTTGAACTGGATGAAGCTGAATCAAAAGATGACTTGATAATTTGTTGATGTTTTGCATGAATAATTTTGGCCTTTTCTCTTTCTTCTTCTAATTTTAAGATTTTATCATGTCTAAGTTGAATAGAAGAAGAGGGGCTTTCTTCAATAAAATGAACTAGGGCTAGAGAAGGAAGGATAAGATTCGTTGGTAGCACTGCTTCTTTCCCATATACAAGATTGAATGGAGAAGAACATATGGAAGCCTTCTGTGTTATCCTATCAGCCCATAGTGCGAATATTAAAGATTTGTGCCAGTTTTTATGATTCTGTTCGATAGTTCGCTTAATAATTTTAACTAGATTTTTATTGGTAGATTTTGCTAAACCATTCCCCTGGGGATAGTAATTTGCAGAATATTTCAATTTAAACCCTCTTTTAATAGCGAATTCAAACATAGCATTTCCAGAAAAATAAGATGCATTATCGAAAACAAGAGCATTTGGGACACCAAACCTGGTAATGATGAATTGATCTATGAATTCCATAATTGCCTCAGAATTTGTTGTCTTTAAAGGAATTGCTTCAACCCACTTAGTAAAATAATCAGTGGCAGTAAGGATATACTTATGCTGTTTGGACGAATGTGGAGTGATTTCTCCAATGATGTCCAATCCCCATTGCTCAAATGGTTGTTCAATGTTGACTGGTTGCAAAGGGAAAGCTGGCTTTCTTTGTCTTCCACTGGAAGTTTGACAACTTCGGCATTTCCTTACATATTCATGAGCATCTCTGAACAGGGTGGGCCAATAGTATCCAGCACGAATGATTTTGTGGGCTGTTGTATCAGCTCCAAAATGTCCTCCCGCTGGTCCATCATGTAGTTCCTGCAAAACCTTTTGTGCTTCAGGTTTTTCTAGGCATCTTAATAAAATCGAATCATAATTTTGCCTAAAATGTACATCATCAATAATTGTGAAGTTTTTTGCTTTTAATCTAATGGCCCTTTTGTTTTTATAAGATAGGTTAGGAGGTGCATATCCATTTTTCAAATAAAATATCAAGTCTGCATATTGTGATTCAGAATCAGTAATACTTATCTGGTTGATTTTTTCGATATGTTCTATATCACCTGGTTGTTGAATGTTGGATGCTCCTGCTAATAACCTGCAAAAACCTTGGCCTCTAACAATATTTGCTGGCTTGATTTCCAAGTCATATTCTTGAAGTGTTGTAACCCAGTTTGCCCTTTTTTCACCTAATTCCCTTTGGATTAGTAATTGCCTTACTGCAGGAAAAGGAATTATAATTTTTGTATGGGCTTTTAAGAGGAAGGGTCTATAATGTTTGACAGCTTTATACACAGCAAAGGCTTGTTTTTCTACTTCGGAATAATTCAGTTCAGCACCCTACAGGTCTGAACTATAAAACGAAATCGGTGCTTCCAAATTGTGATCATTAATCTGAGTGAGTACTGCTGCATAAGATGAATAGGATGCGATAGTGTACAATGTGAAATGATTAGAAAAATTAGGAGTATTTAAAGCGGGGGCATTGATTATTAATTGTTTGATTGAATCAAATGCTTCCTTTTCTGCTGATCCCCATCTAAACACTGAATTTTTATTAATCATAGTTTGGGGGGGGGGGGGGGGGCTTTTCCTTACTTTGGATTCGCAGATCCAAAGTCCCACTTCTTCTGTTTAAACTTCTACTCAATATTTATAACGTATCGATACGCTGTGCCGAGCGAGGAAATGTCCAGGAACTCCATCTCGTCCTAGATGTACTTGTGTAGATAGCCATGGTACTTGAGCACCAAATGTTGCTCAGTATCCTTGATACCCAACTTCGTGCGAAGGGTATGGAAAGTATTTGTGAACTCCGACACATCTTGGTCCCTTCCTTGTCATAGTGTGGTCCACTTTATGTATTTATCTTCATAGCTCCCAACAGGGTAATACTGTTCCTTGATGGTGTCTCAGAAAGAATTCCAAGTGGGTGTAGCTGAAAACAACGAGGGTTCACTCTCGTCCTTTTGTTCACAGTAGGTTTCCCACCAGTCCTTGGCGTGTGGGGTGGCTTTGAGAAGTGAAAACGTAATCTTTTCTCGATTGGAAAAGTCATGAACTAAAAAATATCCTTCCAATAAATTTGACCATTTATCTACAGCGTATGCATCTATCAGGCCTTCGAATATGGGAATATCGAAGTTAACTTGTACCTTAAAAGGAGTGGTGCCTCCAAAGTGACTGTTGGATGAAAACACATTGCCTATGGGTAGTCTTCGAAGGATTTGGGCAAAGTTATCCATGATCGCATCCCTATGTTGCTTGAGGGCTTCTTCGAGCAACATTTTGAAAGGATCTCATGCGCCCTCATCTTTCTTTTCTTCCACCATGGGAGGTCAATGAGTTTTTTGAGGCTGATCCTGCAATGGTTCAACCAGATTGAGCCCTAACTCCTTATACCCTGACCTCATTGGGGACATGCAAAGAAAAACAAAGAAAGAGCAGACTGCTTTGATACTACTGATCTGAACTTAAATAGGAATGTAACAACTTACATATATAATCCTAAACATAGAGATGCAGCAAAAAAACACTTCATTTCATTAATAGAAAAATATTGAACTATGCCTACAAACATAGTGGAAATAAGATAGCTCGGACGATGGTAGCTTATCTCTAAGAAGAGATGTGGCAGCTACATGCCTCTGAACTAAGTTACAATGAGGCTCAAGGGCCTTTTCATTATTTAACAATAAGGGAAAACTCTAAACAACCAAAACCCTAACCTGAGGAGATGTAACACCAAGAGTTTATGGGCCCCTTTGGGGTTAGTTGGGCAACCAACTTCCCGAGGTCGTAACTTGTTCATATTATCTTTGTTTGACGCGTATGATACCTCGTTGAAAATATATCTCTGAAGACTACGAATACTAATGCGATTTCTTTTAAAATCACCAAAGGAATTTTTCCAAAAAAACTCGTGTAGGGCCTCAAGACGGCTTCAGAAGTTCAAGACCCGAAAAACTACCAAAAATAGTACACTGTGCTACCATTAAGGAAACATATGAAACTAACTAAGGGGTCTAGGTGGAATAGGTGGGTGGCCACCAATATCCACCTAGATCATAATTTCAAGGGATCAGAGCCCTTAGTGGGACCCAGGATAGGAGGGCATCTAAGGAAATCCAAAAAAAGTTTCTAAGTGAAAAAGGCTTGCAAATAGGCTGAACTTTAGCAATGGGACCTGTTAGGTCAGGTTTGGGATAGTTGGCTAGGAGGCGACATTTAAGATGAGTTCGTGCTTGACTTAAGAAGTAAAGTTGAACTAGTCAGGTTAGGGCTCGTTAGTCCAAGGTCAGGCTAGTTGGGGCTAGTGAGAAAGTGAAATCAGTGCAGGTTTAGTTAGTGGTCAGTAGTCGGGGCCTGGGTAAGGTTATCGGTTAGAAGTTGGGACCTTGGCAATGTGCACGAGGGGTTTCCTCGCAAGGAGGCCAACCCTGACTTCCACATTGGTGGGCCCTAATCCATGTGATGTGGCTAATCCATAGTGACATAACGATGAGCTGGAACCTCAATGGGGTGGGATTGCCACATGGGCACCATATGAGTACCATGTGGGTGCCATGGGGTAGTTCCTTATTGGCATGACCAGGAAGCAAAAAGGAAAAGCTTTGAAAGGTCATATTTTTTATCCATAATTGGATTGAGGTAAAATTTATATCACCAGAAAGGTATTTATGATAAGAATGTGATGGTGAGGTTTGTTTTAGGTTGTGGAGAACTGGAAAAAGGTCGAAATTTTTATACCCCATCTCCATAATAGAATATTGGAGGTTAAGTAAACATAGTAATTTCCTCCTTCTACCATTAGTAGGGACTAAGTATAGTAGGGGGGTATGTTACAGAGTGGTATCGGAGTGTTTGGTTCAAGCAATAAACCTGAAGAGGCTCACATGCACAAACTAGATGAATGTTGGATATGCTTGATATGCTCGATTTGTTAGATTTACATTCTGATGACAGATGTGTAATGATATTAAAAAAAAAAAGTAATTTTATGTATGTATTTATAGTATTATTGATTGCATATTATCTATGTGCTAACTGATATTTGATGTTTTAGATCAATATAGACTAAGGTGGTGAGTACTCGTGTTAATTGCATTTTTCTTTATGGTCAGTTGACATCTGTGTGTGTGTAAAATCAGATAGACAAACATCGAGGTAAATAAAGAAAGAGAAGGAATGGGCAACAATTTGAACACTATGGTGTAAATAGATTCTAACAAGGCCCTGAACAAGAGTAAGTTGGGAAGATAAAGAAGAGGATGCTCTTGAATTTATGCACACTCTTAGAAGTCTAAGTGATAAAATAAGAAGTTGGAATGTAGATAATGAAAAGGTTATTAGAGAAAAAACATAGGTGAATGCCATATTATTACAAATCCTATGAGACTTGCAAAGGAAAAGACAACAGGAAATTGGCACTAGCCATCAAGACAGGAGCAAGCCTAAGGATATTCCATCATAGATCCAAAGGTATAAGTTGGATAATAAGAGAGCGGAAGGTAGAAAATCAGGAAAGAGGCAAAGACATGCAGAAGGAGGAGTAGTCCTACTTAACACTCCAGAAAGAGAATCAAGCAGCCCTAGAAAATTATTAGATAGTGTAGCTAGGAGGCATCATTATCAAAGGAAGAGTATAAACGCTCCCATGCAAGAAAAATTCAAGAAAGCAAAACCTACAACCTTTCAGGGAGAAATCAAGAAAGCAGAAGATGTAGAGGCTTGGCTCTAGGGAATAAATAATTACTTCAGACTGCATGATTATTCAGAGAACATGAAGGCTAGAGTGGTTGTCTTAAGTTTAAAAGGAAAGGCTGATATATGGTGGGATGATTTCAAGAACATCATGTTGGAAAATCGGAAGGATTTACAATTAGATTAGTTTTTCCTTTATTTGATAACAACTTGTTAATTTTTGTTAGCTTCTTATTAATCTTTATTGTATTCTTTTCATCAAGAAATTACCAAAACATAAACATGAAGATCACAAAAAAAAAAAAAAACATAGGACATACACTCCAAGCTAGGGCAAAACCCCTTCAGGGGAAAACCCAGAAAAAAATCTCTTCTTATAGAATCAGATCAAAGTGAGATATCCAAGGCCCATGACCAAAGAATTCAATCCTCTAGATTCCAAATCAGACCTTCCTTCTTGAAAACAAATTCATAAGAGACCAACAACAAATTTCCAACAAGAGATATAATAGGGAAGAACTTTCACAAATGAGATTTCAATAGAGACTCTTCATCAACTTCATATTTCGTCCTTCCTCTTCTTCTACGATTTTTAAGATCAGATTAATTGAATTGTGTGTCCAAAATGAGCTCCAACATTCCTCTATATACTTGTCTAGAGGGGTGCGAATAGTAATTTCTATTGGGGTTGGGCCAACTTGATAGGTAGGCCGACTTGGCATCTAAAGGGGTTTTTGACCCAAATTACATATTTAAAAATACAATTTTCCTTTTTCTTTACAATAGGTCCAAATAAGACTTTGAGTCTTTGACCCAACAAAACCTAGAAGCATGAAGAACATGGTTATATAGATAAAATAATAATTCTTGAGCATGGAACCCTTGCTTGATTTTTTTTTCTTTTGCATTTTACATAAAGTATAGAATGACATAAGTACATTGACAATTATGAAGACTGCACCTAGTTACATTTTCCAACACTCCCTCTTAACTAGGGAGGTATTCATAATTTCATAACCGATACAAGGATACTTCTCAAATTGAATTATTCTTATAAGAAGAATCAGTTCAACATCATAACTAGCATATACTATTCCAAGGATCTAGATACCATCTAGGCTACTTCCAAGGTATCAACCCAAGATCTTTCAGGGATCTAGGTACCATCTAGGTTATTGTCAAGGTACCAACACAACATCTTTCAGGGATCTAGGTACCATCTAAGCTACTACCAAGGTACCAACCCATCTTACATGGATCTAGGTACCATCTAGGCTACTGCCAAGGTACCAACCCATCTTATAGGGATCTAGTTACCTTATAGGTTACTACCAAGGTACCAACCCATCTTAAAGGGATCTAGGTACCATCTAGGCTACTACCAATGTATCAAACCATATTATAGGGATCTAGGTACCATATAGGCTACTGCCAATGTACCAATCCTAAGTACCATCATACAAGTTATTCAACATAAGGTACAACAACTAGTCACCATGATCCATTTGGCACCTCAACCTCATGGTATACAGACTAGTACATGTTTTCCATCACCAAGGTCAAACCTCCATGAACATCCATGTTCCAATTACATAGGGTTGGCCAAACCCTAAAGGACATTCAACTCCTCACACCACGAATCAAAACACTAAAGGGTCCTTACATTACAGGTTTCCATTATCTTGGTCAAAACCTAACATTACAAGCCTCACTCTATGCCAAAAAACTCACTCAATAAATAACTAAGCCTGAAAAAGGCACCCACTCTTATGGAGTGACTCAGCCAACACATAAATTCACCTACTCTTCTAAGTAACTGGGCCTTAAGGACCATTCTTCCTAAACTATGAGAATGTCTACCCTAAACAATAGCTTGGGCCATTCTTCCTAAATCTGGAGAATCTCTGACCCTATTGTTATCTTATAATGCTCTCTCTTACTACAATAAATTATCTTAACAAGTCCAAGCGTGTCCTTAAAGTACAAGTACTTTATCTAAGACAAAGGCTTGTCACAACTTTAGTCTTTAAATATTATTTAAAGAATACTTAAATACATACCTTAAAATTTGAGAGTTGACTACTCCCTCTAAATCTAAGCTTCTTTTAAATTCACGGTTCTTTCAAGATTCAAAGCTCCCTCTGAATCCAAGACTTTTCATGGAGTTTTGTTTTGATATTATAACTTCTTCTATCCCAAACAATTTTCAACATGTACTTGCAATCCTATTTGAGGAGATCACAAAATAGTAGTTACAATCAAGTCATGAAAATAAAGTAGAATAGAAATCAATAATAGTACAAGAAGAGAGATATAACACTTCTCTTTTATGAACAAACAACATTTCCCTCTTTCTAGTAAGCTCACCATTATCAAGAATTCATCATCAAGCACGAACCTTACATTACTTTGTCCTTCCATCCTTATCATCTTGCTTCCATCACGTATCTGCAATCCTCACCAACAAGTACAACCAAGCAAAATATGCAAGTACTAGAGCATGATGTCAATCTTGTCAAACTAGGGTTTCTATAGATTTCTTAAAAGTTGCATTTCAAGGATTTTAGTACAAACCCTAGATATCATTTTCCAAAATCTAGGGATTTCCTTAGAGGAATGAATCAACTAGGGTTAGGGTTTTTCATTCCTAGGGTTGATTCAATCTAGGGTTCAAAAACCCTAAATACCAATATTCTTCCTACAAACCCTAGATTTTCAAAGACCATTATGAAATGTACATACCTTTGCGACTTTACTTGATCTCTTCTTTGCGAAGATCTAATTCTTCTTCAATCAACCTTTAGCAAATTGATACCATAGGTGCCTGAACTCATCATTCTTCAAGCTAGAGTATGATCTGCAGAGATGCAAAGTCCTTTGCTTCATAGTTCTGTAAGGTCTCGATCTTTAGTGTAGGTCTGATCCTTTCCTCTATATGACACATTTTTTTTGTGCTCACAACATTGATCTAATCCTAAAATATTTCTTTCAGGTCGGCCATCATGAATATCATTGTCAGTGTTACTGATATATAAATTTCTCTGCTATAGTCATTCATTCAAGTCACATAATCATTGTCATTTTTATAAGTTCAGGTCATTGTAAATGGAAATTCATCATAAGTGATGAATCATAGAGCATAGTCACAGAGTATGCAATGCCACTATAGTGTAGAACCATATAGTACTAAAGTGATGTTGCAGGTGTCGAATGATAAAATAAAAATGATGTCATCACTAAATATATGTCTGAGTTGTAGTAGATTCGTTCCACAGGGATGTGCCAACATGGTTGTCATAAGTGTTTTTCACATATATAACATACGCGGGCCATGTCATGAGTCATATTGAGTCCTTTTATAAATCAACGAGCTATTACTGAGTTACGAGCACATTTGATTCACTGTGATGTCAATTACTATACAGAGAAGCATAGTTACAGTAGCGAGCCAAAGGAGTGTAGCCACTGCATTTGTAGCGAGCCAGAGTGATGTCATACATTGTCACTATACATATTTATATGAATGAAACCACTATGAAATAATTCCTCTGTTACAATAAATGTGAAGCCTACATGTGATGCCACTCGAAGATGAGTGCGATGATACTGTATTTCAGACATCAGACCAATAAGGAAATGTTATGCCATATAAGACCATATATTTGATGCCATAGAATTGAGTTGCGATGCTACTTAGAATTCAATCAAGGCCTATAATAATTATTATGACCACTGTAAACATTTAATCAAGCCATTAAGATGCGATCCAATGTGATACTATTGAGAACGTATTTCAGTGCAGTGTCAAAGTGATGTTTAAAAGTTTACTATTAAACATCAAAAGTATCCCTTTGTAATCACATCATGTGTGAGTCACACAAAATATAGTATATGAGCGATAAGTGAATATAATGCGTGCCACATGGGATTGTGATATGTCACATAAAATGAACCACTATGTGAGCTACGAGATGTACGAGTCACTATTACAAGTTACAAGTCACAGCAATCACATGCTAGTCATAAATACGATCTTCATATCAAACGATTTAGAGGATATGTATGAGAATCATAGAGATGTGGTCATAGGGTTAAGTACGAGCTTTAACAGTGTATGCGAATCATAGAGAACATGCCACTGATGTGTGTCAACAATTCTTAAATAGGATATAAGGACCACATCGATCATTGTATCTTAAAAGAGGATCTGATCCACTAAATATATAAAGGAAGATTTGAACCATTGAGAGAGATCTAAATACCTTCAAGAATGTATTAGTCAAAATTCCAACAAAGTGTGATCTCCAAGCCCCCTTTAGTCAAACCTTTGCTATGATACCATGTTGGAAAATCAGGAGGCTTTATGATTAGATTAGATTTTCCTTTCTTTGATAACTGCTTGTGAATGTTTCTTAGCTTCTTATTAATCTTTATTGTATTCTTTTCATCAAAAAATTAACAAAACATAAACTTGAAGGTCACACAAAAAAAAGAACATAGGATATAGGCTCCAAGCCAAGGAAAAATCCCTCCAAGGGGAAAACCTAGAAAAAAATATCTTCTTATAGAATCATATCAAAGTGAGATATCCAAGAGCCATGGCCATACACTTAAACCCTCTAGATTCCAAATCATACCTTCCTTCTTCACAACAAATTCACAAGAGACCAACAACACATTTCCAACAAGAGATATAATAACGCAAAACTTTCACAAATAAAATTTCAAGAGAGACTCATCTTCAACTTCATATTTCGACCTTTCTCTTCTTCAGCGGTTTTTCAGATAAGATTGAGTGAGTTGTGTGTCCAAAATTATATCCAAATTTCTTCTATTTATACTTGTCTAGAGGGATGTGGATAGTCATGTCTATTGGAGATGGGTTGACTTGACAGGTAGGTCGACTTAGAACCTAGAGGGGTTTTTGACCCAAATTACATATTTAAAATTTTATTTCTCCTTTTTCTTTACAATAGGTCCAAATAGGACTTTGACTCTTTGACTCAACAAAACCTAGAAGCATGAAGAGCATGCCTGTATAAATAAAATAATAATTCTTGAGCATGAAACCCATGCTTGAATTTTTTTTTTTTTCTTTTGCATTTTACATAAAGTATATAATGACATAAGTACACTAACAATTATGAAGACTGAACGTAGTTACATTTTCCAACACATCAAAGGTATCTGAGAGAAGGAACTGACATGGAGGAAGTTTGAAAAATACTTCTGAGCAAAATACCTATGTGAGAAATATTATGACAACAAGGCCAAGTAATTCTACAAACACAAAATAGGGCATCTGACACCAGAGGAATACATTAGCAAATTTCTAGAACTTCTAAGGTGTGTACCTTATATCAAGAATGAGAAGGCTAAGATCCAAAGCTATATTAGTGGGATACAACATGTATATCGAGATATAATAGAATTTGATGAACCCAAGGCCTTGGAGGAGGTTATTCAGAAGACTACACATTGCTATGAATAGTCTAGGTGTAAGAATGAGGTCCATAATGATTGGAAGAAGAAAGATAAAGGAAAGGGACAGAGGACCTCCAGATATAAACAAGGGAGAAAGGTTGAAAAGTTTAAGGCCTCCACTAGGAACAAATTTCAACAAAATCCCTCATTCACTAGAAATGAACCTAAAAAATCAGTAAATGAAAAGGTTGAAATGGTCTGGAAAAGGAACCTTGTAGTGTTGGGAATGTGGAGAGAACCACTTGCAGAGAAATTTCCCTCAATTGTAGAAGACTAACAAAAAGATATAAAACGTACAAGAGGTAACAATTTTTGATGATGTGGCCCAAGCATGCCCAATATTTATGTTGCGTTAGACAATAGGTATGCAGACCAACAAGCAACGATCATCCAAATGGAAGGTATGTTCAAAAACTTATTAGTCTCAATTGTAATTGACCCATTATCTAATTTCAACTATATTAGCCCTAGGATTGTAGAGAGATGTGAATTTCCAAATAAAACCCATGAAGAATCATGGCTTGTTCAATTAGCCACTGGGACAAAGAGACAAATAACATACATGGTTGAGTATTTCCCTATAGAAATTGGTGGCATCACCACTGTAGTCAAATTGAATTCGCTGCAATTAGGATCATATTGTAAACACTCCCCACCTTCACCCCGATGAAAAGTGTTCACTTTCTAATCCAATCTCCCTTGTATAGTTAGAGAGACGGGATAATTAAACTCACTCTCTTTTTTTTTCTCTAACACTCGAAGTGAATACCCCTACTATGTCTGCCTTGGTGAGATGATTCCAATGATATAAAATTTTTCCCTGATCCGACCTCTAGATCGAGAGTTATGACCCTTCGAATTTCTAGCAAATCCGATGATACACATCATCACCTCGCCACATGGCACCCATGTGGCCATCTTGGTTAGCCTTCTGATGCCACTTGGAAATATAGCATTAACTTTCTGTTATCACTATGTGATTTCCTTAGGTTGAGAAATGAATCTTAGAGGTAACCACAAGCCACTTTAGGCCAGAATCTAGCCCTTCTAGCCTAGAGAGGGCTCTCTCACTTAGGTTATTGAACAAATAGTATATTAGGCTAGGTAATAAGCTCAAAAAAAATTTGATTTTTAGAGGCCTGTTGATGAGAAAAGGGATAGATCTATGGATTCATGCCAAATCAGATTTTGTCTAGTGAGATGATGGAAAAATAGAGGGTTTCTCCACAGGGGAAAGGTAGGCAACTTTGGTGGTGGGTTTAGATCAAATTGCTAAAGGAGGTGAATGTAGAAAAGGTGAAAAACTAACACATTAGGCATCAAATCATGGATGATTTCTAAAGTGTTTCTTTAGCTTAAAAAATTGATAACTTAGAAAACTAAAACAGATCAGTCATTAAAGATGAATTGTGAATTAGTCATTTGGTTTTCCAAGCAAGACGATTCACATTAAAGAGATGTAAAACACTTAAATAACTTACTAGACCAAAAGAGCACAAAACCACCAAAATCTGACTTAGGAATCCCTACAAATTTCTCCTCTGTATTTCATTCATTCACTGACAAAAAGTCTTCAAAAATACAGTGCACAAAATCTTCTCCTCTAATCTCAATCAACAACCTACTTACAATGATTTTTGATATATTTATACATCATCAAATATTATATCTCCTATCCTAGGTGGTCGAATTCATTGATCAAAACCAACTTTCAACTAGATACATTCAAAAAGTAGTGCATATACTAAAAAATAGGAACAATTTTCCTTATAACCAATACAAGACTAAAACATCATTAATTTGAAATATTGACCAATAATCATTAAACACACCCCCTAAGATAATTTTTCCACTTATTTACATAATCTAAACCACTACTAGAGATCAAAAATTCGAAATTTGAATTGAGAAGAGTTGATTGTCCAGATTCACAGCGTATTAGGCAGACTTGTAGTGCATTGAGGTGGCTTCCATGCTTTATACGGTTGCGGCCCATGTCTATAAAAAAGAAGCAAATGGGTATGCTTCAAATACCCTTGTGATGGTGCTGGTCCTCCTAAACCATATTCAAAACACCTGTAGACATCCCTTTGGCCTGTACCCCATTTTCATAGCGCACTGGTGACTTTCACTTAATGTGAAATGTTGGAAACATCAAAATGAGTGTTGGGACCTTCGTAGAACACCTTCATGACAAAAAAAAAATCCAACTTCACTATCCCACAATTTCCAAAATTTATATATGAAAAGGGAGCAAGCCCCTTGCTGCATTTTTGTAAATTCCATTAAAATTTTGCCTTTTCTGATCTCCTGAACCAAAAACAAAGTTTTAGAGCTAGGCTGAGGCTTCTTGCTAGAGATTCACCTTTGTACTAGCATCTGCAAGTAAGTCCAACTTACCTCTCTTCCTCTTCCTTCCAACATCTTTGACTTCAATGAGCTTGCTCTTCACCAACCTGAGTCTTCTTTTGAGGACCAAGTTTTGTACATATAAATTTTTTACTTGCCTATGCAGAGGCAAGTTCCACTTCAGTTTATACTTATATTTTTCAAGTACTGGTATAACAACCTCCACCTCTATAAACAAGGCCAACTTGTCCCTATAATCTTTCTATGCAAGTTTATCTACTTGATATTGTATCCCTTCAAGTTGTTCCAATAGCTTCTCAAATTCGTTTTGTTCATAAAAAACCACAGGATTAAAAAACTCCTTTTCTTACATATGCATCTTAACAACAGACCTAGTCCTACATCTTCTAGAATGCTCAACTAGCTCCTTCATTTCTTAGATATCAATGACCATTTTACATTTTCCTTTGGAAACATGTGCCAATGTTTCATGTCGTGGCTCTTCTCTTCTGGGTTGGATAGTCTCTTGAGACACTTTATCCCTAAGCTCCTTGTTCTTCTACTACAAGTAAACTATTGTCACATGGGCCTTGTCCAATTGATCTTGTAACTCCAATTTTTTGGTCCTTTTCATCAATTTCCACTTCTCTTTGTGTGATCTCTGATTCCATGACTTGAATTGGTGATCATGGAGGAACCACATGTAATATCCTAGCTGCAACTCTATTTCTTGGCACCCTTACCATCTTTTCTACCTTAGGGGATGCCACCTTTTCTACCTTAGGGGAAAGCTGTAGCTTCTTAGCACTTTTCTTACCAACCAATTTTCTTTTAGTCATAGGTTTCTTGACTGAGCTTAGTGTTGCAGGTAAATCTTCTTTAATCACAATTGAAGGAGTGTCTTTCTTAGTCTTTTGACTGTTTGAATATTAGACTGCCCATCCCGAAGAAACCAAGAAATATTGCCATGACTACTCTTTCTTCTCAAGCTCCTTCATTACCAGCAATTTAGTTAATGATAAATGGAACAAACTAGCCTCAACTTGACTTTAGTTTGAACCCCGTTAGCCATTTTACATAAACTCCTAAACAGATAATAGGGAAGGTTCAAATATTTCTTGCCAGTAATGTGCATTAAGAGCCTAATGTGATAGTGATACACCTTGTTGAATCTCCAGTTACATGTGAAGTACCTTTGGATGACCTCCAACAGGATGCCATGATAATCCTATAAATAGCTCCTTGGAATAGATGAACCATACCCTTTCCTATGTTTTGGCTTGTGGAAATCCTTGAAAGCAACCAAATCAAAATCCATTCCTTTGAACCATTTCTCTCCATTCAAAGGTATCCCAATAGCCTCAACTATTGATTGAGTTGAGATAGGAAAAGTCATGCTTCCCACTTTTGCTTGTGCACCATCAAAACCCCTAGCAAATTCCTTTGTCAATTGCAAATGATATCCCTAAATTCTCTCACAGAATCTCATGCACCCTACTTGTTCAAAATCCATCCTAATGGTTGGATCTACATTAATGGTTGTGATTTCTTGTCGTTTAAAACACACAATGGCTCTCCCTTTGTGTCTTTTTCTTCTTCTGGTGTTGTCATGATTTCATTTTTGCAGCAATGGATAGTTTGAGTTTATGAACAAATTGCTTGAGAAACAATGGATGCATTATGGATTTTAAACCTTATGACAATATATTAAAATACAACCCAACAATTTTACCAAGAGTCACAATCTCATACTTCCTCAGGAAAACCCTATAGGACTCAAAAATTCATAGTTATTGGCAAAAGAGAAAACTAGGGACAATCATAACGCACAAACCATAAATGTAGCGCTAGAACATTTGACCTCTAAACACCTTTGAGCGTAAATTTTTAAGGGAAAAAACTTTGTCAGAGTCTTTAAATTAAGGCAATAATTTGCATGCAAAGGCTCGCACAGTGAAAAGGCAAACTGGAAACGAGAAAAAAGTAAGATGTCTCATTGTGTGAATTCGTAGCAAGTTGGGATGAAAGCGCAGTGCTGAGAAAGAAAAACATCGAAATGCAAAAAAGTAGCAACGACAATTTTGTTCTTTTTGCAAGCTATAAACAGTTTGTGCTGGATTTTAAATGTAATATCAGAGTTCTATCATGACTGAAAGACAAAAGGAAAGGAAAATTTGCACTTGTGAGAGGATTTAGATCATCGAGATGCGAGAAATTGAACCTTGTGTGGATTTGCAGTGCCCCTGTCACCCTTTTGCAGTGAAAGAACCATGCCTCCTGAGATTTATGATGCCGATAAGGAAAATCCAAGTGCTAAGAGGTCATAATTCAGGTTCAAATGATCACTATGAATGTCTTGGAGCGAGGGTGATTGTGCTAATTATGATTTGGAGAGAAACATCATGAATGCGCAACATTTTTCCTCGATTCACAATGCATTGGGAATTTAAATGACTTTCCTCTAACCGTTATCCCTTACTAAGCTCACCTACTTTCGTTTTTGAAATGACATCCAAATCTATGTATGAAAACCTCCACATCTTTTTCACAGTCATTGCATGATTGTTTTGATAAGGCATTATTACCAAACTTAGGTGGCCTACTAAATCTAACTTAATATGAGACTAAACCACTGACACTAACGAAAGACTTTTGACATTATTTTTGTACCCTTTTACAAGTGACCAAATACATTTCATTGTTTCCCTTTGAAAGGAGTAACATAATCTTAGACATTGGCCTCTTAATCAAAATGACAAGCCTTACATACTCTAGACCTAGACCTTTTAAAAAATAATAATAAGTTGATTCATGACTAATATTTACAATTTTGACCTTAGATACATTCCAAGACTAACAAGACTCAGATTCCTAGACATAGGACATTAACAAGCTTCACAACCTCATGCTATGCACTAATTTATACTCCACCTATCACACCGGAACCCTTTCCAAGGTGAACCTTGAACTTTGGGCTAAATCCATAGTTTATAGTTGAAGGTTAGCTCGATATGCTGGTAACAACTACTGATTCATAGAATTTGGCCCGATCCTGACTTCATATGTATATAAACTAAATGTATTGGACCCGACCTCGACTCCAAGTTGGAGGTCGACTCCATCTCCAACACAAATATTGTTCCACCATGTAGAGATCGACCCCAACTACAACTCACAAATTAAGTTGGGATGTCGACCTTGACCTTTGTTGAAGAATTAAGGGTACTTTTGTTTGTTAGGATTCTTCACTGCTTGATAAAAATTTGTGAAGCACTTTTACAGTTACCTTAGCTTCATCTTCTTCTTATTATTAGTGTGTGTATTTCATCAAACTGCTACCAAAAACATAAAGACACGAACACAAATGTTGGCTCTCTACCAGGGCCAAAAACTCTCTCTCTTAGAGAGGAAAACCCTTTGGTAAGTTTCTATTATTGAAGATTCTTATTAATCACTACCAAACCCTAAACCCTTGAATAGGATGTCCTCCAAGCACAAGTCAAGTCCTCTCCTCTTTTCTGCAATTTGTTCCCCAACACATAGACTTCCTCCTTCTGACACTTTTCTCCACAGCACTTCGTCCTCCTTCTTTGTTTCTTGTCTAGAGATAGACCTTCCTTGAGTGAGCCTTCTAGATGAGATGTTCCTCTTCTATCCTTTGCTCAAGTAGACTTCTTCTTTTGTTGACCAAACAAGATCTTTATTGAGATATGGGTGTATGACTATACTGCTATTTTGTTGCCCTAGTTTTCTCACATGTGGAGGGTACCCTTAGTGAATTAGGGTCCTTTCACCTTCGATAGAAAGAGAGACTTATTCACTTGAATTTGGAGGCCTTGTAGGCCTAATATCTAGCCCAAACACCAATGAATCTTGCATTGAAAGGTAACTATTGTTATATCTGCAATATGTCCTACTTCTCCTCACACGTGTGATTGTTTCTAGCCCTAAAAACAATCCCCTACACTTCGGTCTTCTTCCTCCTTTCTTCGCTTGTCTTGGAGACCCTTAGACTTGCCTTTTCCATCACTTTCTCGACTTCCACCTTCCCTGATTTCAGAGCTTGCATTATATGCTTTATGAGGGAGTGGACAACCTCTATATATAGAGGATTCTCCCTCTTATAGGCAGACATTAGGCCGGCATTCTATCTTCAAGCTGACTTGACCATATCTTCACTATTTTCTTCGTTTTGCTTCAGTTGGATGATGTTGCTACATGGAGAGGAATTGGACTTTGATTGGAGGCATTCCTTTGACCTTTATACTATTTTACACATAGTGTAACATGTCCTCAAAGGGTTTTACATAAATACATTGACTCTTGACTTCCTAGAAGCACTTAAACATGTGCTTGACCTAATTCAATGAGAAAGAAACTCATTTACAAATATCATAAAAATAATTTCTCTTTTCTTGAATAATTACAAAAGTCAAACTTACATTTATGAAGACCAAACCTAGTTACACTTCCTTCAGCACTCCCTCTTAACTAGGGAGGTATTCATACAACATTACAAGGTGTTTGGCTATGTTTCAATCTTGAAGAATTCACATAAGAGAAACCGGATTTGCAATCCATTTGTTATAGCATCATAATAACCCATTGTTTCCATAACAAGGCCTCGACTGACAGCTCTATCTCTCAATAGATCAGAGCATAATGTTGGCGAGACCAATGACTTATAAACACCTTAGTCATTATTTCTCAAGGTACATACCCACCCGGGTGTTCACTGAGTATGACCTTCTAGGACTATTCTTGTCTTGGGTTCCTAGCCCTCAAATAATATCGTTCCTCTTGCCTACTCTTGTCTTGGATTCCCTACACATCCTCAAAGAGTATCAGATGTCATATGATTACCCAATCCTCCCATTATTTATTCCCAAGTGAAGACAAGAATGTTGTGTCTATCTTGTGTCTACATTTCCATTCGTGGCCTTCATCTAGACTTACGATCGTTAGTCCTAGTCTAGTGCATGATCCATGAAATGGAAAAACACAATTTGTCACTCCTTTGTAATCAGGGGTGATCCAAAACTCCCTCTTGATCAGAGAACTGTCATAGCTCCCTCTTAACTATGGACTCTTTCATTCATCAACAACTTCTTCTTCATGAGTCCTTCAGCTGCTTGATCTCCTTCTTTCCTTTGATTTCATGAAGTCTTTGTTCAAAATTATTTTGGGTAGGGCACCATCCATCGATCATTTCCCTTCCTAGTTTGTCATGTCATTGCTTCCTTCATGGAAAGTGGATTTCTTGTCATACATCAGATTTTCTTATCATCTAGCTACTCCTTTTTCATCTGTCCATACTCTTCTCATGGAAGCTTTGTCGTACTTTCTTGTTTACATGCTTCGACCTAGTAGCCTATCATGACTTCATCCTGATATTGCTTCAATATTTCTTTTTTGTTTGTTGTATGGATTATTCATCATGACATATTCATAGAGTAGAATTAGTTATCTGCATCTTTCATATCTCTAAGGCCTTCATAGGTGTCAAGGGTCCTTCTTTCCTTTGTCAAAGTTGTCCTGCCTTCTTTCGGGAGACATATTCAATGGTTCTTTGTTAGATAGTGATTCTTTGTCATCATGGTGTTATTCACATGCTTGATCTCTTTCTTCATTTGCTTCTCTTTGGATAAATTGGTCAACCATCTTATGCTCCTTGAGAGCACTTCTCCATTGATTTCTTCCTGGACTAGTCAACATTTCTTCTTGCTTCTTAGTTAGCAATCTTATACTCCTTATGTGAGCATATCCTTTTGTTGAACTTTATTTCAATGTAGTACATGCATTCAAGCATGTCATTGGTGAAAGAGATTCTTTCCTACTTGATCATGTTATAGAACTATTCCCGTGACTCAATAATATACAAATGATAACATGACTAAAATTTGATACATACATACCTCATCTTGATTCTCCTTTGATCATCTTGACTTTATTTGATTGTTCATGGTGTGACCCTTCTTGCTTCATATTAGCTTGCCTGCTCATCATCCTTTTCTTGAATCCCATGAATGGGACTTTCCAATGATACATCTACTTCTTATTCATGAATCTTATTTTAAATATTCCATAATAAGATCTTGAAGACCCTTTCCCTGCAAATGTTTCTTTCCTTTTGATGATGGAGGTCTTCTAAGATTCTTAATCATGATCAATTTCCTTTCATCATGGATGATGTCCTATACTAGGTATGTTCCTTTTACATGATATCTTGAGCTATATATACCATGCTCCTATATTCTAGAAGATATTTCTAACCATGCATTTTGTTCTCATTATAAATGTTACTTCTTCATGAGTATCTAGAACTCTATGTACTTCATTCTTCTAGATTCTAGAATATGTTTCTAGCGATGCAATTTTTATTTTATTCCTACATGCTCCTATCCTACTTAAAACCTTGAAAGAAGACTTGAAGTAAAGAGTTTTACTTAGTCATAGTAGAGATATGGAGGATCTTCCTTCTTTTGCTTCTTTTCTTCTTCTTTCACCTCTTGAGTCATGTGAGATTCTTCCCTCTTTATTTTGTTTTTGTTGTCCTTCTTAAGATTAGGACAATTCCTTTTGTAGTGACCATATTCTTGGCATCCATAGCATTGGATTTTGGAAATGTCTTTGTTGTTTGTTCTTCGTGGACCAAATTTGCCAAGTTTTCCCTTTCTTTTGGCCATGGTAGAAAATGCTTTCTCCTTTGATCCCACATCTTCCTTTGCTTTAAGTATGGTTTCCTATGTCTTGCATAGAGACCACATTTCACTGAGTGTGGTTGCTTCCTTCTTGGCACATATGCTTGATGTGAAGTTTCCCCAATCCTCAGGTAGAGCATTGAGTACTACAATTGTCATTTCTTTGTCAGTCATGACTTCCCCATGCTCTTGAAGTTGATCCCTCATCTCAAAGATCTTCATGAAGTAGGGAGCTATTCCGTCCTTTGATATATTCATCTTGTACAATTCATTTCTTAGATATATCACTTCTCCGGTTGTGGATACCGAGAATAACTCTACTAGATTATCATAAATTTCTTTTGATGTTTCAAATTTGCAGACGTAAGGAATGAGAGAGTCTTTGATTGATTCTATTAGAATCCTTTGAGCTCTTGTCTCATCCTTATTATAATTTTCTAAGGCTTGAGTTTGTTCCTTAGCAGGCATAGTGATATTCCCTTTGACATGTTCTAGGAGTTCATTCTCCTTGAGAAGTAAATCAATCCTCTTCTTCCATGCACGAAAGTTATTGGTACCTACCAATTTACTGCTTTCCTTGCAAAAAGACATTGATGTATATTCAGAAGGGGACATATAATTACTTGATAGATTTTGAGATGTAGTGGATTTTATTTCTCCTTGAAGACTTGAAGGCTTTCCTTTCTAGGATCTTGATGTTCTTCAAGTTGCCTTCTCCAAGTGGACTTACTTGATGAAGAGATTTTCTTGGTAACTTATAGATGATATAGGTCCCTCTTTGATCTTTTCTTCTTTGTAGGTGCCTTTGTGTAAGGCTCTTCTTCTTTCTATGTAGTCTTCCTTGATGAATGATAGATGGTAGGCCTTCTTTTCCTTGAGTAGATTTGGCTTGATGCATCAACCTTGTAGATGCCTTTCCTTGATGAGTGTTCTTGAGATGCCCTTTTCTTGATGTATCACCTTAGCTCTAATGCCATGTTGAATAATTAAGGGTATTGGTGTTTGTTAGGATTCTTCACTTCTTGATAACAATTTGTGAAGCACTTTTACAATTATCTTAGCTTCATCTTCTTCTTATTATTAGTGTGTGTGTTTCATCAAACTGCTACCAAAAACATAAAGACAAGAACACAAATGTTGGGTTTCTGCCAGGGCCAAAACCTCTCTCTCTTAGAGAGGAAAACCCTTTGGTAAGTTTCTCTTATTGAAGCTTCTTATTGATCACTGCCAAACCCTAGACCCTTGACTAGGATGTCCTCCAAGCATAAGTCATTTCCTCTCCTCTTTTCTGCACTTTGTTCCCCGGCACATAGACTTCCTCCTTCTGGTACTTTTCTCCCCAGTACGTCGTCCTCCTTCTTTGTTTCTTGTCTAGAGATAGAAATTCCTTGAGTGAGCCTTCTATATGAGATGTTCCTCTTCTATCCTTTGCTCAAGTAGACTCATTATTTTGTTGACCAAACAAGATCCTTCTTGAGATATGGGTGTATGATTGTACTGTTGTTCTGTTGCCCTAGTTTTCTCATGTGTGGAAGGTACCCTTAGTGAATTAGGGTCCTTTCACCTTTGACAGAAAGAGAGACTTCTTCCCTTGAATTTGGAGGCCTTGTAGGCCTAATATCTAGCCCAAACACCAACGAATCTTGCACTGAAAGGTTACTGTTGTTATATCCACAATCTGTCCTCCTTCTCCTCACACATGTGCCTATTTCTAGCCTTAGAAATAGTCCCCTACACTTCGGTCTTCTTCCTCCTTTCTTCACTTGTCTTGGAGACCCTTAGACTTGCCCCTTCCCTTCACTTTCTCAGCTTCCACCTTCGTTGATTTCAGAGCTCACGATATATGCTTTATGAGGGAGCAGATAACCTCTATATATAGAGGATTGACCCTCTTCTAGGCCGACATTCTGTCTTCAATCCGACTTGACCATATCTTCGCCATTTCATTCGTTTTTCTCCATTTGGATGACATTGCTACATGGAGAGGACTTGGAATTTGCTTGGAGGTATTCCTTTGACCTTTATACTATTTTATACATAGTGTAACATGCCCTCAAAGGGTCATTAGGGGAGTTTTGAGGTCTAAAATGGGCCTCCTAAGAAAAATGTACAACCAAAATAAACTTTATAAGAACCAATAGGATTCAAGATGATGATGTCAACCATGGGGGATGATTCACCATTTTTGTAGGAAAAAAGTAAAAAGATTAAAAAATAATAAAATAATAAAACTACTTTTTCGACTTGTATTTTCAACTTAAATCCCTAAGGTTTTACTCAAATTTTGAGCGGGAGTACTCGTTGGATGAAAATTGTAATTCCTCATCAAAGGAGTACCCATGTTTCATACTTTTGATGGACTCTGCTACACGAAAAATGAGAAATACATGAAAAAACATGATTGCAATCATGTTTTTATGTATTTCTCATTTTTTTTTGTAGTAGGGTCCATCAAAAGTATGCAACATGGGTACTCCTTGTATGGGGAATCAATTATGCATCCAACGAGTGATGCCACTCGAAATTTGAGTAAACCCATAGGGAGATAAGTTGAAAATACGATTTGAAAAAATAGTCTTTTTTTTTTCCCCTCTAAAATTTGATGATGTAATCTAATCTTATTTTATTATTTCCACTATTATTTTATAATTTCCTTAGGAGGTCCATTTTAGACCTCAAAATTCCCCTAATGCTTACATAAATAAATTAACTCTTGACTTCCTAGAAGCACTTAAACATGTGCTTGACCTAATTCAATGAGCAAGAAACTCATTGACAAATATCATAAAAATAATTTCTCTTTTCTTGAATAAATACAAAAGTCAAACTTACACTTATGAAGACCGAACCTAGTTACACTTCCTTCAACAACCTCAACTCGTTCAAGAGATTCATAGGTTCAATCCCGATCCCAACTTTACTCATAAGGATTTTGTCATGCATCTGGTCACGGGGGCTATAGGAAAGAGGGCTAGTAAACAACAACATTTCATAGAAAGGAACCTTTTTTGCCTTTCCTTATGCGATCCTTTACGAACCTCCTGAACATTCCATCTTCTGCTAGAGAAGATTGGATAAGGCATAATTGGATCATCCACTCAGTCGCTTCCATGTTAAGACTCTATTAGGGCAACTAGATAATGTCTATGAGTAAGATTACAAGGCTTGAACCTTGCGCCTATGTATACAAAGAGACCATTCACAATAGGACTTTGCCCAAATCTTGACTAAGATAGTTCTACCTCGGACATGAGCTATGAGATATACACTTCCTCTTAGATTTGGTGGTTCTCATAAAGAATTTCTCGCACTCTGCATTATTCTCTCTTGAAAAAATAATTCAAATGTGGGTTGACTACAGTGGTTCTATGAATGCTTGGACTTGCGCCAGAGTCCAACCATATCCACCGATATTTTATGAGCACATTTCAGTGTTATCGTTCTTGGTATTTCAAAGAGATTACCCTCTACAGATATGCAGATAGAATACGGTGCCAAAAAGGATACAAGGAGATCAAAACTCTCCAAATATTTAGGAATCCCTCCTTCTAAGGCCAATCAAACACATAAACCATGGATATAAATGCATGAGTGATAATATTAAGAGCCTATAATAATTTCTTTCTTGTGGATTGGAATTCCAGGCATGAGATGCACAAATGGTTGTCACACACCCATGTCTATAAACTTAGTGACCCATGAAGAGCCTCCAATACTCATATTTCTAATCACATTGATGCCCAATTCCTACTACAATGACATACGTGGATACATATACACTTATATAAGCCTCATTATGCTTAATGGATAGGAAAGAAACACCTTATGAAGGGTTCCTGACAACGTGTTAACACAAGTAACCAACATATGAATACCCACTCATGGAGTACTATCAAGTTGAGCATCATGGCCATAACCAACCATTCAAACAAGGAGTTACCACGCAATCGCAGTACTGAGACAACATATAGAATATGGCCCCTAGCCATGAGCGATTCAATATCAATGCATGCACAACAGAGTTATAACTTTTCAGAAAGCACATAGCATGAAATCAAGTCATTCAAGCTCATGAGTTTGTGCCTTCCACAACACATTAGTATACTATTTATTTAGACCAAATCATTCATAATATTATAGAATTATAGACATAAAACCAGGGTATATACCAATAAGGACTTGGAGAAAGCCTCCTTATAAACAATGAGAATAGAGAGGAAGAAGTCCTCAACACTTCCACATAGTCACATAAGCAATATTATAAGGACTTGAAGTCATTATAGTCACAGCTATGTAATGAAAGGACTTCCATACTAATGACCCATGATAATACATGATATTCCAATACATTTAAGCCAACAATAACAATATGTTAATCATTCATGTAAATAATAAGAACATAAACCATGTTCAATAGATTTATACCATTTCAGTCCAAAAATACAAACATATATTCACTATCATTGCAAGTATGTAATAAAACTTATCTTGGGAACTTTTGGGCAACTGAGTTTTGGACAATGACCCTCCACCCAATCATAGATAATTGTAGCTAGTTCTCACTTACAACTATCAACCCTGAGCCAGATCCCAAATACTGAGGGGTGTTTTGCTCAAGGGTTGAAACACAAAATTCATTTGCTCTAGGGACTCCAAAGACCTCCCACCTCCACCCTCCAACTGAGTTGTAAGTAACCACACACACAAGGAATCCAAAGACTAGTTGTATCCACCCTCCAACCAAATTAAGCAACAAATGCATAGGGAATCCAAAGACTCACTATCTCGACCCTCTAGAACTCAACACCATGGTTCCACCTAAATTTGGGAATCCATAACCACAACAAATCAAACATACAACAAGGAAGCCATCCAAAAATACTCCAAGAATTTTCCCAGGAATAATTCCTCCACCTTGACCCTTAGGGATTTTCCAAGAATCACCATCTCCACCCTCTGGCTAATGGGGACTCAAGAGGAAATTTCTTCCCCACTTGGAAGTGATTTCATCTCTTACTTCTCTTGCCAACCGAAGGTGGTATGTTTCTCCTTTTCCTTCTCTCTATGTTCTTTTGTTTTTCTTCCTTTTTCTGTTCTCTCATCAACAATTCAAATGCATCATCTATTTCTCTAGCTACGTTGTTCCAATAGCTTCAGTCCCTTTGTTGCCCTCACTATATGTTGTTTCGGGTGCATGTCCAGCAAGTCAATTTCCTCCTTGCCTGCTAATTCTTATCCAGTTTCCTCCCTTAGTCCAAATCTCCAAATTTTTATAGTTTGAATGCCTCTTCCAACAATTCGAAATCCAATCTATTCTATCTTCCCCTTCCAACAGTTCAAATTGCCTCTTTTCTTGCTGTTACCTTGTCCTCTTTTGTGTTTCTCTCTTGTAGCTCGATATCTCCTGCTACCTTGTCCTTTTCCTTGTTTCCCTGTTTGAATGAATTTCCCTCATCCATTCTGATTCCTTTGACAACAAAATTTTCTTGCCACAATCATTCCAACCAATAAGAAGGGTCCACCTATCTAGCAGTTCCTAGATTTTTTTGTTGGTTGGCTTGCTACAATGGGTGGCCAACATACCATACTAGCTAGCAGCCTACCCATTTCCCATTTTGATTTTTTTTTTTCCTTTTTCCTTGTGTTATTTTCCAAAGAAACATGGACCTGTGTCCTTTCTCTTGCTACTTCATAAATTCTAAAAATACTAGGCCATTAAATTCCACCACCCAGCTTTCAAGATATGACATGACCAATTCAGATTTTCTTTCTTGCGAAAATCTCCAACCTCCCAAACAAGTGACCATATCTAGTCTTTGGAATATGTGTCCCTTGACTCAGCCCATTTTTCTTTGTAATTAAACCACATAACATATTTACAATGCATACATAACTAGGAAAATTTATCAGGGTTGTCACACATATGATGTTCTGATTGGTATTGATTGGTTGGCAGTCCACATGGCCAAGGTGGATTGTTATGAAAAAGAAATAGAAGGCCTCAATGATGGAGGTGAATCAATAACACTACAGGGTATTAAGAGGCCAATTTCACTTAGGATGATTTCAACGATACAAGTAAAACACTATAGTAGAAAGGGTTGTGCCCTTTATGCCATCTAAATAACAAAGGGAAAATAAGTCAATGTAAATCCATTTGTGAATTACCCAGTATTAAAGAAGTACACCAATGTGTTCCCGTATGAATTGCGAGAACTACCGTCCAACAAAGACATTGATTTCACTATCGAGATGATCCTGGGAAAAACACCACCAACAAAAGCTCCTTATCACATTAACATGTCTGAGCTTGTGGAATTAAAATTGTAGTTGAAGGAATCAATGGAGAAATGGTATATATGGCCGAACGTTTCATCGCGGGGAGCCCCAACATTTTTTGTCAAAAAGAAAGACGGAAAATTGTGTCTTTGCATTGATTACCCAGAATTGATGATCTATTCTATAAACTGAGAAGGGTTATTGTATTTTCCAAAATTGATTTAAGGACTAGATACCATCAGGTTAAAATTGAAGAGGAAGACATATACAAAACTACATGTTTAGAACAAGTTATGGCCACTATGAGTGTTGGAGAGGTAAATCCCCTCTACGGATAGAGGCGATCCCTACTAGCCCAGAATGGGTCTAGCAACAATCAATCAATGCTACTGTGCAAGTTCCTAATTGCAAATAAAAGAGAGGCAATGAACACCTACTTGGATTCAAACGCTATTGTTTGATGAAGAGATGCCGCTCTCACTCCTTCGCTCTGGCCGGTAACGATCCTCCAAGATCTCCGTGAATAGATACCTGCACACACGAAGAGAAAGACAAACGCAAGCGTGAAATCTAATAAAAGCAATTATACATCAGTCAGAAAGGATGTAATTCACATTAACCATTATAAAGACAAATGAGAATGGAACCATAACAGTAGTCATCTATTATTAAATCAATAACAGAGAAAGGTACAACCAAAGTTCTGACGCTGAGTCCTTCTCTTGAGGGTCCAGCCAGCAAGTCTCTTAAGCATTCACCCTTGGAGGTAGATTCTCCCAACACAAAAGCCCTCTCTCACACAAGCAATACTCACAACCTTCCTTAAGCTTCGTCTAGCAAAACCACACTTGTCACACCAACTACCTACTAACAGCAGCAGTCCAAGCACTATGAATTCCACACTATCCAACTAGCTGCTCATGGTAATGGTGGAGGTTTAAATAGGAGAAGGAGTCTCCATGAATGGTGGGAGGACAAGCTTATCTTCAAGGAAGGTGGTTCCAAATTACGAACAGACATGCCATAGAAGGGAGGGCGATACTCACAAGGCTAACAACCAGGTCTGGAGTTATCTGGAAGGTTGGCTGTTAGAACAAATTCGCCCAAACTGGATCAGCGCGGGTGTAACACTGAACTGGAGCGCTGACAGCGCATCATAATAACAGAAAAGGCTGTGTCAACGCGGATTAATACTTTCATAGGATGCGCTGGCTCATGAAATTCGACCAACGCGGAAAACCCGTGTGCTTCCGCGCTGGCAGCGCATCAGTTACACTATCAGCCGCCAGTCAGCGCGGTAATTTTAATAACAGTCGCGCTGATGAAATAAACTTAGGCAAAGTGGGTCATTTGGCCAGTTTAGAGAGCATGAGCATGGTGCATTTGATTTCATGACACAGTAGGGAGACTGACAAGGAGACAGTGACAATTTACTGCGTAACAGATGCCCCCTAAAGCATGAAGCCCGAGAGAGTGGGAGGGGTGAAATGCTTTACAAAACTGCTGAACTGGAACACCACCAGGAAGGACCTGCACGCATATACAACTGATATCTCAATTACATGTAGTCTAGGCATGGGCGCAGCCATCCAAAAGACATACGAAGAAGGTCTGTGGTATGGATGCAGCCACCCAGCTGAAGAGACCATGATGATAAGAAGGTATGGTCGCAGCCATCCATCAATGAGTCATGTAATAACAATCCACAAAATCGCAGCCTGGTTCACAACAGATAAAAACCAGGGTCTTGCGCTCCATTCCAACCCGAACAAAGTACAAGTCCAAGCATGTGAATACATGAGCTGAAGTCGAACATGCATGAACATCGTCTGATTACCAGTCAATGATGAAAACTGTTAACAGACGCGAGAGGTACCACCAATGATGACAATGGCCCTCAAGGTACTTATAGGTACAATCTGCGGCGTGTGAATCAATGAGCTGGTGTCGAACACCCGCAGAATCATCCGATCGGAGGCCAATGATTAAAACCTCACGTCGAACACGAAGAACCTGCCATTGAGGCATGCAGGCTCTAAGGCACCTGAAGGGAGTCTCTAGGTCACTTTCCTGGATAATGAGCTGGAGTCGACAGGAAGTAACCTTGATCGAAGGTGGGCCATAATGTTTCCCACATCATCGACACGAGACAGAAAAGGATAAAATATTTTGTGTGAGACATCAGAGGGAGGTGGTAAGCTTGCAGAGGCCAACTTCTCTTGAACATATTGGCGGCACAACAGCGGATTTGGCAGTATCTGACATCAAATGAGCAGAGGTCATGGTGACAAGGCAATGAGCAGATGAGAGGTCAAATAGGATAACCCAATCCCATGGAGGCTAGTGTAAAACAAGATGAGAAATCCCCACCCAGACACGAACGCAGACGAGTGCCATGTTCAAGAGCGACATACTGCCGACACAACCATTATTACAGTTTTATTTTCCCCACCATTTCTGGCAGGTACCCCGATTATTTTTGGAGGACAAGCTTGACGGGGATAGCATATGCTTGGAAAGCGTCATTTCGACGATATCCGATGTCATTGAGTTTTAACGAGCCTGACAAAGGAAGAACTCGACGTCTTTTCCTGTTTAGAGAGTCTGAAAAGACAGCGGAAAAGGAAACTCCAGGGGGGTCCTTTTTCGTAAAGTTGTGTCTCTCGAGCCCGAAAAAGTATAAAACAATGCCCGAAAGAACCGCCCGACCAGTATGATCGAGGAGTACTTTTCGTGAATAGTGACTTCGACCCGAAAAAGTAAAAAAGCAGTCGGAAGCACGTCGTTTTAGAGCCAATAACGAGTGCGAAATGACAAACACCCGGCAATCTTTTTAAGTTAAACGGTCGAAAAAAGAGCTTTAAAAATGACCGCCTCTCGTTCCTTTTAACAAGCTGAAAGGAAACTCGGCCATCTTTTCTTGGTTTGTGCCGGAAAAGAGCTTAAAGACGACATTTTTTGGGACCAAGTGTACATAGAACCGTTATGATCACGACGGTTACTAGAACCTGCACAAAAACACCACCCGCATAAATCTGTTCGACATGTTTAAAAACATAGTAAAACATGCATAGAAGCATAATATAGTGGCATTAGTGCTAAATCCATGGTAAAAATATGACAAAAACCCACATTGATAAGAAACTATAGCTAATTATGAATTTTTTACCATAAATAGGGGGGTAAAAGTCATTTTTTACCATTGTTACCATTTTGAGTTGTGAAGAACGTTGTGGAGCTGCCAGGTTGACGGAGCGATTTCTAGCTCGTGCGGACACCATTCATCCGGCAGCTTGTTCCAGGTAGGTTCTCCTCTCCCTGCGCTTTAATTTGAGTCCTTTTTGCAGCATTTCCATGGTGGGATTTGGCCGTTTGGGCAAATTCTTTGAGCGTTGATGCGCTCTCGGTCAGCGCGGATTTCCCGCTCGGGACCGCGCTGATCGATTTAAATTTACACACACCACCTCTCGGGTCAGCGCGGAAAACACGTGTTCTTCCGCGCTGACCCAAGGAAAAAACAACGGGGCGCCATGATCAGCGCGACTGTTTTAAAAACAGCCGCGCTGACGCCGTAAAAATTTGTTTTTAAGAAAATGAACGTACAAACTCCAACGGTTAGCGCTCTAATATTTTTTCATGGTCTTGCAGGGCAAAATGTCTTTTGTTTGGCAAGAGAGAGCTCACGATGATGAGGATATAGCCGCTTATGCCATTGCCGAATGCCGAAATGCAATGCGGGCATGCGGGTTCCTAAAATTCTTCCTCACTCCGCGCCTGAGGGCGCAACCTGATCTCCTCAAGCTCTTAATCAGAGCTTGGAACCCAGTTGATGGAAAATTCACAATCCGTGGCCGGGACATTGAGTTTGATTCCACGGATATCTATTTTTTGACTGGATTGTCACGCCGGGGCCAGATGCCCATTCTGGAGGGGCAGCGGCCCAGCGGTGAGACCCTTGACCAGCTCATGGCTCGAGTGTGCCCACGGGCTGTGAAAACACGGAGCGGGAAAGTTGGTATTCCGACAGTGGACGACATGGTTCTTCGCACCATACTCTTTATGGTGACACGGGCAGCGGGCTCTTTGGCCAATCATGAGGCCTCAAAGACCCATCTACTACTGGCTCTTGAGTGCTTACAGCCCACCATTTTCAACTGGGCAGCAGCTGTGACGACCAGCATGAAGAGGCAGTTGAGCAACTGCCGACGCGGAGAGTCGAAGCAGTTTTCTTATGGGTCGCTCTTACTTCCGCTCATGCTGGAGCGGGTGCCGGCCCTACAGCTACAGACCATGGCCGTGGATCCACCCAGAGGTCCCCGGGAGACGAGGGCCAGTCGATGGGGCCGTGTTATGCCGCGCGGAGGTGGCGGCCGCCCAGTGGCTTGGGGAGTGTATTTTCGAGAGTGGCTGGATCGGCAGGCCATTCTCGTAGAGGACTGGCCATATGCCGGTATGGACTTCCGCAACGATCCCGACATGCCACTGCCCGCGGGAGAGCATTGGGATGATGGAGGTATGACACTTGATCTCTTTTTAATATTTTTTAATGTTTTTGATTTTGCATGTACATGTCTTGATAAATGTCATGGTGTGCAGATGTGGGACCTGTGAGACCCATTGGCCTAGCCCCAGAGGCACGGAGAGAGGGGCAAGGAGCTGGAGCCCTGGCCCTAGTTCCTCCAGGAGTTGACACGACGGAGACTATAGCTCGCAACCTTGAGGGTTTACTGGAGGGGGTGCCAGATTACCAGGGGGTCGAGGAGGTCCCCATAGCTCACCAGATCCACACAGTGGGGGTGGAACCCAGGATGCACCGCCTTTTGAGGCGGGTGGCACGGGCAGCTGTATGCTATAGAGAGCATAACCCAGCTCAGTAGTCATCTAGGTCTTTTCCACTGATGTTTTTGAGAGACATATGTCTCGGATGTACCGAGAACACCGGCTTTACTTCAGACATATACACTTATTTTTGAGCGCCTTAGTGCGCCACACGATATATATATATATATATATATATATATATATATATATATATATATATATATATATATATATATATATATATATATATATATATATATATATATATATATATAGATATATATATATATACTGTTTTTGGATGGATCTTTTTCACATGTGATGATGTTTTTATATGCTATGCAAATGTCTAATACAAATGTGATCTAATTGTATCAGTTTGCACAACACACGACCCATGTATTTTCATTTTTTATGCAAGCTTGAAAGCACACATGCAGGCACACATGCAAACTATGCTTGGAAAAGAAATTATTTACGTATGCTTATTCCTAGATGGATCTTTTCTTCATGTGATGATGTATTTTATATGCTATGCGACCGTTCGACACACATGTGATCTGATGTATCTACTGCATAACAAACGACCCATTGTGGAATGTATTTACACACACGCATATATTTTATTTTTACGAAAGCTTGAAAACACACATGACAATCACGTATGCAAACTATGCTTTGAAAATGGATTTTATTTTGATGCAAGCTTAAAGGCACATATATACATGCAAACTATGCTTGATGGAAAAGGAAACGGGCATGCCCCCCAGCATCGTGTCTCAATTCGAGGTACATGCCCCCCAAGCTTCAGTCCATTGAAAATGGGTTGAAGGTTGACATAACGGTTATTGCGCTCGAATTGCACGAGCTCATGTTTCATTGTTTTAACGAGGTTGACACAGGTAAAAGAACTATCCTCGGACACAAGTCGTTTCATTATTTTAACGAGGTTGATACATTAGCAAAACTATCCTCGAGACTCCCTGTTTCATTTTTTAGCGAGCTTGACACAAGATCAGGAACTATGCTCCGTAACCCTTGTTTCATTTTTTAAGGAGCTTGACACCGGAAAGGAACTATGCTCCACTGAGACCCAATTTCATTTTTTAGGGAGCTTGACATAGGAAAGTGAACTATGCTCCGACCAGACTGCTTCATAATGAATAGGAAGTCGGTGCTTCCAAGAGTGTGATTCCTGATGGAAGGACCACATCTTGGAAGTCAGGACCTAATGCCCCCAGGACACTATGCACGACGGTGTCATCACTGGATACAGGCACAGGGTAGGTGGCCACGTAGTTGATCTGCGGCGGGGCAGATACAACTGGTGGATAAAAACTAGGAGGGGGCGACAACTGCGCAGGAGGCATCGGGGGACTAGCGAACGACAATTGATCGATAGTCACAATTCTTCCATCGTGTGGAAAGCAAACCACACGGAAAAGCGAAGAAATAAGTGCCCCCATGGCGTAAACATAGTCGCGACCAAGGAGAAGACTAAAGTCTAAAACACCTTGGGTAACCAAGACGTCTATATAGACGGTTTTTCCTCCCAAAGTAATAGGGAACTTCGGGAGAACTCCTAGAGATGGACAGGCTCCTCCGTCGAAGGCCAACAGATTCTGTGTGACCGGCCCGAGCTACGGGGAACCTAAAGCTTGCCAAGTAGTGTACGGCATAAGACTGACCGACGCACCTTCATCCAGAAGAGTGCCAGGTACTGCCTTATCACAGGCAAGTACTGTAACCTGGAAGGGCACATGGGATGGAAGTCGACCTGCGATCAGGCGATTCCAATCAAAGGAAGAGACCAGACTACTTGGTGGGGGAATCATATGATTGCCCCCAGGTGCTAAAGGGAACGAAGGAGAACCTTCGGGAGCGGCTAGGTTAGGAGAGTCATTTCGGGACTCCGGAGAATCTGAAGAGACGAGAAGAACGTGAGCATGATTCTCTTCCGAAACAGAGTGAGCGAGCGGCTGACTCGAGTCGTCACTCTTTCTGACCAATGGTTGGTCTGGAACAGGCTGGACACGGCCAGGTTCGGGAAGAGGGGCCTGGACAAGAGAAGAATGTGAACCAATCTCATTGTCGGGAGGTGGAGGATCTGCAGCTGCAGAAAGACGTTGATATCCAACGGGAAGTTGGGGTGAGGGAGCTGGGAGACTTTCCAAGACACTGAAGGCTTTATCCATGAATGGACAAAGGTGAAGGGGATGATTGCCCTCACAAAGTCTACAAGGGATTCGAATCTTCCCTTTTCCCTTACCATTCCCAACTAATAGGGTAGCATCGCTGTGAACTTCAGAGGACGATGAGGGGTGGGCCGGATCGTGAGACCATATTTCTAATACCCTGGGAATGCCAGGACAATCGCGAAGAAGATGGTCTTCCTTGCATAATCGACAAGGAAACTTAACCTTCCGCGGAGGAGCAGAAGGTGGCCCTACTTCAGGTGTACTCGGTGGAGCAAGAGTTATACTTGTAGCCTTTCCCTTAGGAGACTTCTTCTTCTTGGTCTTCTTCTTCTTCTTCTTAGCCACCTGGTTAGTCGAATCGAGACTTTCATCAGGCGAAGTACAAGAGGAAGACGTAGAAGTAGGCGTCGAAGGGGAGAGATCCACCTTAGGATCAACTTGATGTTGTTCAGGTGGAGGGACTGATGGACTAACAGCCGACACGACAGGGACCAGAGAGGTTGAAAACAACCATACAGGCAACCCGACAGTTAACCCTGGGAGGGATAACGTTGCCATATAAGGAGCACCAAAATTCCCGAGAGGAGGGAAATGACCGGGATTCCCGTCAGGAGGGGAGCTTGGGTTGGTGAACCCTGGAAAAGTTGCCATGGCAAACAAAAGGAAACCTATTCAAGCTAACACAAGACTTAACCAGGTGATGTTATCGTGGCCGAATAAATTTTTAAGACACAGGAACTAAACTTGACCTTTTCATGTTTCAAGAGTCGAGAAAAGGACGAAAAGATGACTCTAGTCTCCTTCGAATGTTTAATGAGCACGAAGTGACAAGAAGCTCACTGGCACCTTTTCATTTAGGGAGTCCGAAAAGGATCAAAAGTGACTACTCTGGAGATTCTAGGCAAAGGGTTTACCAAGCAATCCGTAAAACTGCTTATACACCTTGGCAATCGTATGAGAACCAAGGACTTTCTGTACTGCAGTCAATCTTCCCGAATGCTGTGTTCGGTGCGTTATGACTCGCAGGGCGGCAGACTCGGCTTCCTATGGATCAAGGATAAAAGCCTAGTGGGGTCTCCCTATATACGCGACGGTACGTGGGAGCACAGTCCGTGTTAGACCACTATCGAGTCACAGAAGGAGGAATCACCCAACCGTAATGTGAAACAATAGTGACTATGTTTAAAGACGCCGGAACACATCTCTAACCTAGACCTCTAGATGTTTGCGTTAAGTTCCAATGCGTTTTTAGGTTTATTCAGTTTATTTTATGGTTGATCTTGAATTAAGTTTCGGTTTCAGGCCTTATCGTGTGATCTCTCACAATTACCTAGATGCAAACTACATGCCAAAGAATACCATTTCGTTCGATGAATTCTAACTATGAGAGGGTTAAGAATTTTCAATCAAACAAAATGAACTCAAACAATCAAACAATCTAATGCAGCTAATGACAAAGAAATGAAATTTTTCTTTTGAGAACACAAATCAATGAAATGCTCTTCTTTTCATTAACTATTGAATGTAAAAGATGCTAGTTTGATTTCTTTTTCAATGGCACTATGCACTTTAAAATGAATTTTGAGAGACAGCAACACCGAGCAAAAAGAAGTAAAATCACTCAATGAAAAGCACAACAAGCGTGAAAAGAGCTGATTGAACCCTAGCAACTGTGATCTGTGTCTGGGTAGTGAAACAATCCGAGGATCGGTTCAACAACAATCACCTCAAGCAAACAAGCAAAGAAAGCAAAAAGAGGAAGGTTTCCGCAATAGCAAAGGCAAGTAGCAACGAACTTTTGTGAACAAGTGAATAAAACAAGGTCAATCCAGTGAAAGCTGGGTGATGGCACTAGGTCACGGGACACAAAAACGAAATTCGTTCGACAAGACTTCGCAAGCAAGTGTTTCACAATTCAAACAATAAATATCAAGTCATAAACCAAGTAGAAAGAGCTGGAGATAGTCAAACCAACAGGCTCAGGAGGCAAAATTGAAACAAATTCAATTTTACAGGATCAGCGCGGGTAGCGCTCAGCAACAATGCGCTGACAAAAGGTCACGCGTAGCAACTAGGCGCTGTCAGCGCGGAAGGACACGACTTAAGCGCGCTGGTTCGATTTCAGAACCGTCGCGACTGTTTTACGTACAAGCGCGATGACAACAGGGTTAAAGAAACAGCTATGCGCTGTCAGCGCAACTGTTTTGATATAAGCCGCGCTGAGGCTAAAAAAGAGGCAGAATCAAGCCAAAAACTCCCAAACCAAGGCCAGAACTCTTTAAACAATTTATACACCTCCCAGACTGAACTAGGACGTCTAAAAATAGAGAACTAATCCCCAATTTTGAAAAGAGAGTAACAATCAAACTCAAACACAAGAATGAACAGAAAGAGACAAAAGGCCAGCTCCCCAGCGGAGTCGCCAAATTGTTGGAGAGGTAAATCCCCTCTACGGATAGAGGCGATCCCTACTAGCCCAGAACGGGTCTAGCAACAATCAATCAATGCTACTGTGCAAGTTCCTAATTGCAAATAAAAGAGAGGCAATGAACACCTACTTGGATTCCAACGCTATTGTTTGATGAAGAGATGCCGCTCTCGCTCCTTCGCTCTGGCCGGTCACGATCCTCCACGATCTCCGTGAATAGATACCTGCACACACGAAGAGAAAGACAAACGCAAGCGTGAAATCTAATAAAAGCAATTATACATCAATCAGAAAGGATGTAATTCACATTAACCATTATAAAGACAAATGAGAATGGAACCATAACAGTAGTCATCTATTATTAAATCAATAACAGAGAAAGGTACAACCAAAGTTCTGACGCTGAGTCCTTCTCTTGAGGGTCCAGCCAGCAAGTCTCTTAAGCATTCACCCTTGGAGGTAGATTCTCCCAACACAAAAGCCCTCTCTCACACAAGCAATACTCACAACCTTCCTTAAGCTTCCTCTAGCAAAACCACACTTGTCACACCAACTACCTACTAACAGCAGCAATCCAAGCACTATGAATTCCACACTATCCAAACTAGCTGCTCATGGTAATGGTGGAGGTTTAAATAGGAGAAGGAGTCTCCATGAATGGTGGGAGGACAAGCTTATCTTCAAGGAAGGTGGTTCCAAATGACGAACAGACATGCCATAGAAGGGAGGGCGATACTCACAAGGCTAACAACCAGGTCTGGAGTTATCTGGAAGGTTGGCTGTTAGAACAAATTCGCCCAAACTGGATCAGCGCGGGTGTAACACTGAACTGGAGCGCTGACAGCGCATCATAATAACAGAGAAGGTTGTGTCAGCGCGGCTTAATACTTTCATAGGATGCGCTGGCTCATGAAATTCGACCAGCGCGGAAAACCCGTGTGCTTCCGCGCTGGCAGCGCATCAGTTACACTATCAGCCGCCAGTCAGCGCGGTAATTTTAATAACAGTCGCGCTGATGAAATAAACTTAGGCAAAGTGGGTCATTTGACCAGTTTAGAGAGCATGAGCATGGTGCATTTGATTTCATGACACGGTAGGGAGACTGAAAAGGAGACAGTGACAATTTACTGCGTAACAATGAGTTTATAGTGGTGCCATTCAGGCTTGCCTGATGAATAATGTTCTTAGACCATACCTAGTTAAGTTTGTACTATTATTTGTGGATGCCATCCTGGTATATTCAAATATTGAAGAAGGGCATGAGGACCATCTAAGAGTTGTTCTACAACTTCTAAGGGAGCATAAATTATATGCAAAATTCAGCAAGTGTGAGTACTTTCAAACTCAAGTCCACTATTTAGGACATGTAATCTCAAAAGGAGTGGTTGTAGACCCAAAGAAGATAAAAGCAATAATGGAATGGCCCACACCCTAGATTGTGACAAAGGTTAGATCCTTTATGGGGTTGGATGGTTACTATCGAAGTTTCATTCAAAATTTCTCAAAGATTGGACATCCCATCACTACTTTACAAAGAAAAGGAGTAAATTTTCAATGGGCTCCTAAATGTTCAACTATTTTTGAACAACTAAAGATTCTACTCACTTGTGCACCTATATTAAGAATTGTTGACCCAGAAAAATATTTTGTCATTTGCATTGATGCTTGTAAGGAGGGACTTGGTGGAGTCCTGGTGCAAGAAGGACATGTAATCTACTATGAATCTAGGAAACTAAATGAACATGAAAGGAATTACATTACTAATGACTTGGAGCTGGAAACCATTGTGTACGCACTAAAAATGTGCAAACATTACTTATTGGGAAGGATATTTGTGTTGATGATAGATCACAATGGAATGAAATACTTGTTTGACTAGCTAAAAATAAATGTTAGGAATGACACATGGTTTCCTTTGATTAGTGAATTTGACTTTGAAATTAAGCATATAGAAGGAAAATAGAATAAGGCAACAAATGCGGTCAGCAGAAGCTTGCAAGAGGTTCACCTAGGAGCCTTAAGCACATGCTCATTCGACATCAAGGGAAGAATTAAAGAAGGGTTGATTAATTATGAACATTACCAATATGTGAAGAAGCATTGGTAGGAACAAATATATGGATATGTAAGCAGAAGTTACCAACTCACTAATGATGGGATGCTAATGTTCAATAGTAGAAAATATGTTCCTAATGCAAATTATCTAAGGAAGTTTGTCTTGGATGAATTCCATAGAATACCTTATTCAGGTCACCCTGGATATTAGAAGATGATGGAAACCATGAAGAAGGAATATTTTTGGCTAGGGATGAAGAAAGATATTGCAAAATACCTTGCAAAGTATTCAGAATGCCAACAAGTGAAGGTAGACTAAGGACATCTAGTTGGTCTGCTACAACCAATCCCAATTATAGAATGGAAATGGGAGGTCATATCCATGGATATCATTACATGGTTTCCCAAAAAATCTAAATAACATGATGCCATTATGGTGGTAGTGGATAAGTTGACCAAGGTATCTCATTTTATAGTTGTTAAGTCTACTCATAAAGAAATTGATATAGCTCATATCTTCATGAAAGAGATATTTAGGTTGCATGGAGTACCTAAAAAGATAATATCAGACATAGATGCCAAGTTCACTTCAAACTTTTGGAAATCATTGTTTGCTAGTTTTGGAACCCGACTACCCTTTAACACCACCTATCATCCCTAAACAAATGGTTAAATACAGAGAGAGAATACAATATTGGAATAAATAGAGAGTGAATAGAATATATGTATGTGATGCATCAACCAATAAAGTGGGAAGACTATCTTCCACTGGTAGAATTTGCATACAACAATAGCTATCAAGAGTCATTGGGAATGAGTCCCTTCGAGGAAATTTATGGCAGGAAATGCAACACCCCTATCAGTTGGGAGGACCCAGTAAACAAAGTAATCGTTGGGCCAGATTTGCTAAAGAAATGGAGTAGGAGATGATTAAGATCAGGAAAAAGTTAAAGGCAACCCAAGATAGGGAAAAAAGTTATGCAGACCAGCAAAGAATTCACAAATAATTTCAAGTGGGAGAGCATTTTAATCGTGTTAAGCCAAATAAAATCTCATTGAAAGTGGGATCATGTGTCAAATTAGCACCCAAATTTTGCAGACCATTTCAGATCTTGGAGAGAGTGGAGCAATTGGCCTTGCCACCCATAATGAAAGCACACAACATTTTCCATGTTTCTTTTTAAGCAATATGTTCATTATACTAATAACGTTATTGATTGGTCTGTGATACGAGTGGATCCAAAGGGAGAGTTCCAACTAGAGCCCCTATGCATCCTGGACTAGAGGAAAATCACACTTTGGAATCAAGCAATATAATAGGTCAAGGTGCAATGGAAGCACTTTGGACCTAATGAAGCCACCTATGAAATATCTGAGCAAATAAGGGTGTTTTACCCATATTTTTTATTGTTGAATAAGTGGATGTCTGAGCTATGTGTGAAGCTCATTTTTGCTTGCTTCTTTTCTAATAATAACATTGAGGATGGTGTTCCCTTTAAGGGGTTGGGGTTTTTGACACCCCTGGAGGACTTCCTCTTGATTTTTGTAGTGTAATGACACTCTTAATTATAAATAAATATATTCTTGTGTAATGGATTTAAGTGTGGTACCACAGATCCATGATCTAAGGAGGAAGAGGAAAAATAATCTTGTGTGGAGCTAGCTGGCACCACTGTTTAATTTATGGGAAATTCTTTAAAAACAATAGTGGAAGCTTCCAAGAGGAGCATGAAGAGACATCCATGAAACAATAAAAATAAAAAGGAAATTGCACAAAAATGTGGAGGTTGGACTCCTTCTTGGGGGGGTGCATGAAGAGCACTAGAAATACCTACGAGTTGAGAGAATGAAATTCCCTGAAAAGAGAAATTGTGACCAGGAGGAGTTGAAGAGAATCCCGAGGAGATGGGAATGAGTGCTTGCTAAGAACTGGTTTAGAAACCACTCAGGGTGCTTTCTAAGTAAGGATAAACCACATGTAAAAGGGTTCTTGTTGAGAGAGAGCTAACAAACTAGACAAGGTACTTGCTATTAGGCTGATAAACCACTTGAAGATATAAGCGATTCTTATCCTTGTAAGTTGATTATGGCTTCCCACTGAAACTACAAAAGAAAATTCCCCTTTAATCGTGGATCTAACTCAGGGGTGACTACTGCAAGTGATTCCAGCTGCAATGAGTCTATGGTTGGGTGGAAAATTGAATTCCCACATTTAGTTTGGTCATTTTCCTTATGGTAACTAAATGAATTTAGCTGAGTTATGTGAAGTTAAAGATATTCTTTGTGGAATTTCATGTATGCTCTCAGAAATTTTGCATGGCTGTAGGATGTTGGTGCATGAAATTATTGGCTAAAATGTTTGAATTCTTAGTGGATTTTATGAATTTATGTCATCCATCTAGAAACGAAATGCATGGAAGTTTTATTTTGTTAGAAAGTGTAGTTAGAAAGTCTCGATTTGACTTTAGCCTTAGTCAAATTAAGTAGTGTGTCATGACTCTTGTTACTCAATTAGATTGGTCAATTAAAGTTAGTGGGCTTGGAGTTCAGTCATGCATATGTTGATTGCTAAATTTTAGCAATATAGTTCAATTATTTTTAGTGGTATTAGTTAAATGACCTCTAACAATTAATAGAGTCAATTGAAGGTCAGTTCGTAGTGGGACAACAGTTTAACTAAGAGATCTGTTAGTTAACTGATCAATCAATCCAAAATAGCTCATGCATGCATGGAATTTGAATTTCTTAGCTAGAGTGGAGGAATTAAGGCTAATGTAAAACTATTTGTATACTAGTGGAGTGTACAAAATTTTGCATGCAGGCAGTTGATCAATCCTTGGGAATTGCATAAGGAAATAGGGACTTCCTTATTGTTTAGGGGTTCAAATTGGCTTAGTTTTGCGTAAGGAATAGGAGGCTGGAGGAGGCAGAAATTGGCTAAGTGTTGGCCAAAGTTTCTCATTCAGTAGAGAGAGACATTATTCTTTTGCAGGTTGTGCTCAGAGATGGAGCAAGCAATTGTAATAGTTTCTCTATTCAACTGATTAATGCAAAGAGACTTGAGGGGTTTTTCCCAGTTGGATTTCCCTAGAAATCACTGTTTACTTATGGTTTTGCTTGTTGCATGCCTATGGATGTTGTTCTAAATTATAATTTCTATTCCATAGATGCAATTTTGAAATCTTGAGCAGATGAAATTTCTATCAAATTTCTAGATGGTATTAGATCCCTAAAATCACATTAGAACCAAGATTTCAAATTTGTCCCTCAAGAATTTCGAATTTGCAGCATCAATGTAGCAACTTTTCTTCATATTCGGGAAAATGTCTTTCAACGGATTGAGATTGGAGTATGATTTGGTGGGAAGTTCAAATTTATACTCTTGGAACAGATTTAGGATAATCACAAATGTCTTAGGAGTAAGATTCTGGAGTACCTAAAATCTTGACAAGTGGGAAGTCATTGAAGTCCTCATGTACAGTGATCATTGAAGAACTAATGAGCTATTAGGAGGCAAATTTATGGAGCCCTAGTTTAGGGCAAATCCAGAAGACCCTATGTGTAGATTTCTTAATGGAGCTAGAAGGCTGCTAGTGGGAAGAACAGTGAACCAATGTTCAGTGACAAACAAAGGATTTGTAATTATTGATATTGGCATATTGAGGAGTAGGGACATTTCCCATAGGGAGATCAAGACTCATAGAGAGTCTAGTTTCATAGGGAGCAACCCTATGGAAGCTAGTACTTCATGATATTGGGAGACCAGAATCATTATTGCAGTAGCAATGTGGAAGCAACAACAAAGCAATAGAAACAACAATATGAGTAGATCAAATTTCACCATGCATGCAACTATACGTCCAGGAGTGAGGTGGGGCGATGTAGAGCCCTAGTTCTAGAGTTGCAAAGATTTGGGCAAGGTCCATAGGAGAGTAGTAGTAGCTGCAATATACTCTCCTCATGGATCATTACCTTGCTACAGGGGCCCACAAAATTTAGTAGAAAAAGGATCAGTATCAGTTGGTGCAGTTAGATGCTGAGAAGCACAAAGAAATGTTGATAACAGTATAATAGGAACAATGTAGGATCAACAACAGTGCAATTTTCCTAGTAGACAGTTGCAGAGACATAATTGATTCTATATTTTGGATGCTTCTCAATTACAGTTGTTGCAGTGGAAATAACAACGGTGAGAGGTAGTGTTATAATACATTCCATAGGTGCAGGATAAGGGTGGTGAAAAATCCCTTTCTTGCTAAGAGGGAGCTTTAGAAAGTGTAGCAAGAAAGGCTCAATTTGACTTTAGCCTTAATCAAATTAAGTAAATCAAATTTCCACACAACATGAAAACTTCAAGGCAGTTGACTAGTCTGACATGGCTCCTGTTACTGAGTTAGATCAATAAATTCGAGTTAGTGGGCTTGGAGTTCAGTCATGCATGTGTTGATTGCTAAATTTTAGGAATCTAGTTCAACTATTTTCAGTTGTATCCAATTAACTAACCTACAAAAATTAATAGATTCAGTTCAAGGTCAGTTGTGAAGTGGGACAACAGTCTAACTCAGAGATCTGTCAGTTAACTGATCAATCAGACCAAAACAATTCATGCATGCATGGAATTCAAATTCCTTAGTTGGAGTGGAGGAATTAAGGCTATTGTAAAATAATTTGTATACTTGTGGGAAGTACAAAATTTTGCATGTAGGAAGTTGATCAATCCTTGGGAATTTTGCAAGGAAATAGGAGTTTGGAGGAGGCAAAAATTGGCTAAGTGTTGTCCATAGTTTATTATTCAGAGATGGAGCAATCAATTGTAATAGTTTCTCTATTCAACTGATTAATGCAAAGAGGCTTAGGGGTTTTTCCCAGTTGGGTTCCCCTAGAAATCACTGTCTACTTGTGGTTTTGCTTGATGCATGTCTATGTATGTTCTAAATTGTGATTTCTATTCTGCAAATTAGTAGAGTAGAATTGTGTCTCTTGTTTGCAGTTCAAAATCTTGAGTAGTTGCAATTTCTATCAATTTTTTTACATATTTGGTTGCATGTGGATACCATGTTTGTGTTTAATGTACTAATTATAGTGTTGTGGAATCATTGAGGGATGTTAATATCTTATGTAGAAATTGTAAGGAATGTTTGAATTCCTAGCTTGAAAGTACCTAATTATTTGAGCATAATAAATGGGAAAAATCCCTATTGGTGTATAATATTTGTGCCTTAATGAAAGTTTTATAATTGGTCTTTATATGAATAGAGAAAGCTCATGAGAGAGGGCGCTTATACATATTAAATATACATAAAATACATATGCATGTATAGGTTGGGCTGGACTAAGGTTTTAATAGCCCAGAAAGGATAGTCCTGCCGAGTTTAAGACACAGGCTATGTGTGTGTATACATGTGTATATGTACATGTAAATCATAGTGCCCAACACCAAAGCTCAGGAGGGATAACCCATTTCATTTAATTAAAAGCACAAAGGGATAAATCTAGGTATGTATATATATCCAGATATTTGTTATAGGGTGAGTCAAACTGGAATATTGTGAGCTTAGGAAGGATACCACGATGATATACTTATATTCATATATGTTTGTGTGGGCTAGAAGTATGGGAGTTCTAAGGGTTGGATTTAAGCCCTAGCCCATGTTGCGGAGCGCGACTAGTGGAGGCCCTTTTATATTTATAAATATATTCACGTGGGGATGGGAATTCAAAAGCTTTGCGGGAATAAGGCCATATGGCTAGGTGATATGACCATGGGCGGTGTTGACTAACGACTGCGATGGGACGTTGATTGAATGAAACATATGAATTGCAGACCCCCCCACTTAATGTCAGGTTGGAGGACGGGGGTCCACACTAAACTTCTGCCAACGGATAATTCAAGGTGATATCATGAGGATATAAACCGTTGGATGATGAGAGAACCATATTCTGTAACTAGGAAACAGATTCCCCCCCCCCACCCCCCCCCCCCTTGTGAAGTGACAGAGAAGGGGGTGGGGTCCATGTTTTCAAACCTTACGGTTGAAAGGTCAGAATCGTCACCACCGTTGGATATAAGGTGGGCCCATGGAGGGGCTGGGGAATTATATATATATATATATATATATATATATATATATATATATATATATATATATATATATATATATATATATATATATATATATATATATGTATATGTATATAAACACACACACACACACACATATATATGTAGTTATTGTTACATCATGGGAGTATGTGGACCTTCAACTCCTTATCATGTGGAGTGCATAATTTGCGAGGGCTTAGAGCCCTTAGTGGGATCTAGGCCACGAGGAAATATGAGGAAATCCAAAAAAAGTTTATAAGTAAAAAAGGTTTGCAAATAGGTTAAACTTCGCCGGTGGGACCCGCCATGTCGGGTTCGGTCCATTCAGCGAGGAGGCGACGTTCAAGAATAGTTCACACCTGACTTAAGAACTAAAGATGAACTAGTCGGGTCGGAGCTCGCTAGTTGAGGGTTTGGATGGTTAGGGTAGGTGAGCACGTCAGATTGGTGCGGGGTCGGTATGTGGTCAATAGTCGGGGCTCAGGTAAGGTTGGGGGTCGAAGGTCAAGATGTCAGTAGTGTGCATGAGGGGTTTCCCCACAGGCATTCTAACCCCAACTTCCTCATTGGTGGGCCCTAGTCTAGGTGACATGGCCAAGCCACAATGGCATAACGATGAGGAAGAACCCCAGTGGGGTGGGATCACCACGTGGGCACTGTGTGAGTACCATGTGGCTGCCACAAGGTAGTTCGTTATTGGCATGACTAGGAAGGAAAAAGGTAAATCTTTAAAAAGTCATATATTTTGATCCGTAAGTTAGATTGAGGTAAAATGTATATCGCTGGCAAGGTCTCAACCAGACTAATGCGATGGTGAGATTTGTTTTAGGTTGTGGAGAATTGGAAAAAGGGTGAAATTTTTATACCCTATCTCTACAACAAAACATTGGAGGTCAGGTCAACATAGTAATTTCCTCCTTCTACCCTTAGTAGGGGCTAGGAATAATAGAGGGGTGTGTTATGAAAATCCTAACCTGACCTCTACCCCCCTCATTAGATATCACATAGTTCCCAAGAATATAATGTTCTCTCTAAATCAAAGGAACTTATAATATCCCAACCTCGATGAGAAATAAACCACTGCATCATCATGGGGTATTGGAAAATCATAAAGAAAATTGGTCACTCAAGCTATGAAATAAAGAAAATAAAATTGATGATGTAAAAGGTGCACTAGAGTGGTGGAAAAAGCAAGCCTCCATAATTGCTCCCTCTTAACATCATAATACTCAAGATGTTAGACTTCCTTTAGTTGGTACCATAACTATGGTTATCTTCCTTGAAGCCTTTCTCACTCCATGACCACACTTGAACATGCACCTATGGATCAATGGGCCTGCCTAGGAATTGCTCCCCTTGGGGATGGGAAACACCTAATAGAGCTAATTCCATAATCAATATCCCTAACACAAATGTCGTAACTTACTTACAAATTATCAGCTACAAAGACATTTGAAGGTAAGGTTTGTGTGAAGTAGTTTTGTACCCCCAACATTGAATATGGTCCACTATAATACTCTAATGGTTTCTTCACCTAATAATGTTAATCTCACTTGATCTTGAAGGTATGTTTAAGGTGGATTATCATATGTACTATTATACATCAATTTTTCACAAATGATGCTGAATCTAGATCGTTCGCTATCCAATGAAATATTGTCATAAATCCCCTTGAAAGATGGAAGAAATATCTCTTTATGGTGTATAAGAATCCTGGATTAAATACTTAAAAAACCCTAATTTTGAAGGACATTGCAGGTATTCAGTTTACATCCTACGATGAAACGTGTTGCAAAGTAAACACAAAGTGATGTCATCATTTTATGCCCGTGTCAAGGTCATAATGATCTTCTTACAGAGGTAAACAATAAAAAGTAAATGAATCTTCCTATTCTAGAAGCCTCGTAGTTGGTATTTAATCCAAATTGGTGTAGATTGAGCTCGGGCTCCCCATATCCTATGCCTCCTTCCTCCTATAGTGGATCCATCCCACTCATTGTGGATATCTCTCCTCCAGTCATGGATCTCTCAACTTCCACTCCTTCCCATAAGTGAAAAGCATCCAAAGAGAGCCAGGTTTCCATTTTATACTTTTAAACTTACTTACATGCTACCAAAATACTCATTAGAGTTCTTTTGATTTCAAAGGTTTGGGTTAAGGATCATTGCAAGGAGACTTCCAACATCAAGGCACTTGGTTGTGTTTCTACTTCTCTTGATTATTAATACAAATAGTTGTTTCTTTCTCATATACATTGTTATCATGTTTATTGTAGGATTTCTTGATCACTTATATAGTTTATGGTTGAACCATTAACGATTCATATGCTTTGATCTCTTGCTTGCCTTTGTCCTTGTAGGTCCCTTCTTGAATAATCAAGTGAGAAATGTTGACAACCACAAAGAAAACCAACAAGGATAATTACCAGACATTTCATAAAAAATGTATGTGCTTGGCATCCTATTTACATTGCGTTTCAATCATAAATTAGGGAAAGTTTTCATGTATTTGTCTATTTATTTTTAGGCTTGGTTTCTGATCCTAGGGAGATCTGTCATGTCCATAGGATAAGATTTGTTCTCCAAAAAAATTGGTGACTCCAGTAGAGAGTGAGATTCTCTTCAGTTTCCCTTGTTTTTTAAAAGTCGAGTTGTGTTCTGAGTCTTTTGGTCAACCTTCATTAATTTTGGAACCATAGAACTATCTGATCTTGTGAGAATTTTTTATTTTTTTCTAAGTTTCTGCACTCATCGCAATTTTTTATTAGGAACAATGTATTGACATCACACTTTTCACTTTAACAACCACGACCATCACTTTGGTGTCAACTGTTGACCCACGATGATATAGGGAAAATTGTAATTTATTTTTCTTGTTATTTTTTTGAGCCTCAATCAGAGGATCAATTTGGTTCCTTGATTGATTGTCAACCTGTTTTAAATGAAATTGGTTTCTTTGATTTCATTTGGCTGTTTCATGTAAAATTTTCCATTGTTGCACAATTTTGAATATTTGGTTGCTTCATTGACCTAGTGAAGGAGAGAGTCACTGTTGTACATGATTAGGTATATTGCATATTTCTTTCTCTGTCTATACTAATCTTTTTTAGAATCATATTTCTTGTGTTTTGGAAAAGTTTTTATTACATTACATAAAAATGTTGTTTTCACAAAGAAGATAAAAATTGTTCTTGGATTGATTTGCATTGATTGGTCATTTTGAAAATTTAGGCATTAAATAGTTTGTTGTGTTTTCTATTATGAATTGATTCTTGCATTATGTAAAGTGTATGGTTTATTTTGAAAGAGTGCTTTTGGAATCATTTTGTTTTTGGTGAAAAGATATTTGTTGAAGATAGGATCTTTGCATTTGTTGAAAAGTGAAAGAAGTCTTCTCCTTCCCATAAATAGGAGTTCATTGAATCAAGAGTTTGAATTGTCATATTCACTACATTAGAATTTGGTTCGTTGAAATATCATCAGTTTCATCTTCATTACCCTTTTGAGAATAAACAGCCTAAAAACAGTGCTAATAAAATCAACTAGAATTTTTATATTTCTAGGGCTCATTACACCTACATTAGATCATATTATAGGGCTTTGGAATAGTAGAGTGAGTTAACTTTCCAAAGCCGCAAACAAACATTAGTATCTTGTAGTAATGAGTAAATCCATTTATTACAGTTTGGCTCTGGGAAGCTCCTCTAACAAGGGATTTAAGCACAAGATCATATCGGACCGAGTGAAGTAATCAACCCTGCTTCATTAGTTACAATAGCACTATTTGCATGCATTACAAATGATAACAAAAGGTACTTGGGAATCACTTCAAAGGTCAACCTCATTGCGAGGAATCTTTCAAGGGGTTGAAATTTGTTACTCTTCCCTTGCATGTACATTCGATTTGCGACTGTCCCCCTAGGCCAAGTTGTTGTATGTGGTAACCTTAGAGACCATAATCTTAGGGCTTTTACCTAAGGTGACGACAGGGGTGAAGTCCCTATTGTACCTGGAACATTCATTGGATAGACTCACTTGGGCCTTCTTGGAAGGTACTTCAGACGAGATGGTATATGTGAATTTTCTTGCACCAAGTTGTGACCATTAAGTAGGTTGTCAATGTAACTAGTTCCACGCACTCTATCTATAGCCATTTTTCACATTGATCTTTGCGATGTTGGGTTTCATATCGAATTAGTGAGTTCATTGTGAAAATGTTGTTTTCATTGTTTTAAATCCTTAGATTTGATGTCTTGTGTTATATTGTGTGTTTTTACTTTTTAGTGGGACCTTAGGTGTAAACTATGAATTTAGTTAATTAATCTTGTTAAAATTCTTAATTAAAATTCATTGTGGTAGATCCACCTTGATATTCTCGTAAGATGCAAGGTTTACCCCATGAAATTACAACCGAATTATTCAGTATACTAGACATGCATAACTTGAAGTAATGAAATCTGATACAATTTAAACAAAAATAGTAGAACCTAAAGTGGAGGAATCCGTTCATGAAACCGTTTTTATCGACAAGACCCAGTTTGGCGGAATGGGGTCTGAAACCTTCCGGAAGCATTTTGAGGAATCAAACGAAATTTTTTGGGAGTAAATATTTTCCTCTCTAATGCCACACCTTTTCATTCTGTTCTACACACAGATACCTTTCCAGCAGCGCAAGAAGCACGTCAATAAGAGTCTATATGCAAAATTTATGCCACTCAGAAGTTGACCTTCCTGTTTTCACACTTACAGTTCGGGAGGATGCCACGTTAGCCCCCATTATTTATGGAAAAGGGACTAGCCACGTGTTTGTGATGTAAAATACTATAAAAGAGTCTATATTGTAACTATATTTAAGAGTTGATGTAGTCAAAATTAACCACTAGTAAGCTATCGAGTTGTGTTATAACCTGGCCACTAGGAGGGAGAGGCATTCCATTATTTCGAGAACATTTTGTTCCATAATTGAGAAAAGATAGCTAGGAGAGATAGGAGGTAGAGTATATAGAGAGGATCTATGCATTGTAGAATCCCACGGGCCACAGACATTACTTCGTTGTCCCTGTAGCCATATTTCCAGACAGAGAAAAACAACAAGGCAACCTCACCCTCTAGCTGGGTTTTCCCTCGAAAGGGTTTCCTATAGAGCATATCTTGCGTCTTATGTTTGTGTGAGATTATTTTGTCATTCTCTACTTTTCTGCATAATTTATATTCGCATGCATGCACTAATTACTATTAAATCCAAAGATCTTAAAGTTTAATAAATTGTGATAGCGTAAAATTTCAATATTTTAATATATTATTATCAGATCTGTTTTGATGAACTGTCGAGTGGAATATCCATGGCAGTTTATGGATCATTTGGTATCAGAGTAGGTTTCTTTTGGTATTTGTGGAGATTGCAGGGATCTAGATCGGTGGGGCCAAAAATCTTAAAACCCTAATCATGGGAGATGAATTTGTAAACGAACCTCCTGAACCTGCAGAGGTGAGGTTTTTGCAGCTCGAACAACAAGTTGCAGATATAAACTGCAATGTAAACCTCCATGTGGTGGCCCTAAGAAATAAGTTGGGGATATTAGGAGAAGATGGAGGTTTGAATGCAGAGGACAAATCATAAGGGAGATCGGGAGATCGAGAAGACACGTAGAACCAGCTGAAGAAAGAACCCAAAAAAGATCAACCTAGTTCGAGTGTTATGAATCAATCCCTATTCAAAATGGAAGCAAAAGTCGATATCAAGACATACCATGGCGAGATCGATGCTTTGAAGATGAAGCACTGGTTGCAACAACTGGAATTTTATTTTAGCATCCATCAGATCGAGGAAGGGCAAAATATCTCATTTGAGTGGTAACAACCCTGGTTAAAAATTCATGTAAAAATATATAAGACCATGGTCATGGGACACGTATTCCAAGATGAATGGTGGGTAATCCATCCTAGCGTGGTTGTTCATTTTAGTTTGTTATGGCTATGGAAATTGGCAAAGGGAATGGCTAAGGATTTGAAAAGGCATGAGACATTTTTTTTATGAAAATAATGGAAATTAGGAGAAAAGGGAGGTGAAAGGTCACAAGTTGCGTGTGAGGAGGAAAATGAAGGAAAATAATGGAAAATGAAAAAAAAAAGAGGCCTCATTAATAAAAAGGCTTATGAGGATCAATGGGAAAGCTTGGTTAGTGAAGCTTGGTCAGTTTAGTTTTGGAGATTTCTCATTATTCTCTCTTTCTCACTCTTAGACACTTATAGTTTTCTTGGAGCACTCTTGGAGGGTGTAGAATACTTGTATTTTTGGAGCAAGAAGGAAAAGGAAAAGTAGGAAAGCGCAAAAGGATATTGGGATCAGTAGCTACAACAATTTTTTGCTTGGAGGTTTTGAGTTGCATGTTTGTTTTCCTCACTAGTTTTGGCATGCATGGCATATGCATGTGGTTTATTGGTCATGATCTGTCACTAGCATGGAGGATTTCCTGGATTGACAGTGGATTTCCTAGCCTTTCCATTTCCTGGATAGCCATGGAGATTGTGGGTTTATTTCCTTGTTTTGTTTTGTTTGTTTCTCATGTTTCCTTAGCTTGGGTTGAGTTACTAGTTCTTGGAGCCTTGGTTGGACAAACGCTCTAGAGCCTTGTAACAACTTGGGTTGAGTTACTAGTCCCGTAGCCTTGGTTGGAAAAATGCTCTGGAGCCCTTAGTGGGTTGAGTTACTAGTCCTGGAGCCTTGGTTGGACAAACACTCTGGAGCCTGGTGACAACTGTGGGTTGAGTTACTAGTCCTGGAGCCTTGGTTGGAACAAATGTTCTAGAGCCCTGGAAGGCTTGGATAGAGACTAGTCTGATGATGGTTTTGTGATATCCAACCGTGAGGTGGAATCATTGTTTGATGGGTTGAGCTGGATGGCCTCTGGAAGCCCTGGATGGTTTTGATTGATGTGTTTTATGAGATCCCACATTCATGCTTGGAATATGACACGGGGGTGATTGGCTGAAGAGAGATTTGGTCAGCCATGTCTACAATTGGGTGGAATGTGGTAGTCCCATACTGGGTTGGATTTTGCATCATTAATATGAGGTTATTTCTCCTTTTTCTCTCATGAGTATTATATTAGTTTATATGTGGATTATATGGCTGTTGTTTCCTTAGTATTTCTGTTGTTATTGTGCTGGTTATGAATATGTATTATGATAGTGGCTACGTATGGCTCTCATAATTTTTTCACTTGTAAATGAATGAACACCATATCTATGACCTAATGGATGAAGTTGCAACTAATGTGATAAGGAAACAATGCTTCATAGCGAATCTCAGATAAGTATGAGACCCATATGCTTAGATTTGTTGCTTACACTTGTAGATTGCATTGATGCCAAGTGTTTGACAGAATGCCAGTCTCGGTTGGGGATGGTCAAGCCTAGTCCTGGAGTTATATTTTGGTTTACTAGTCTTTCCATCATGTGTTTAATGGATTTTTTAAGTTACAACAAGTTCTGGGTAGTGGTCGTAATTCTAGGCTTGAAAAGTGCCTTAAATTCCCCATACTCTGGTGAATGTTTGCTGGAAATAGTCCTTGGACGCGAGCATGTAGGCTTGTGGGAGCATCTAGAGCTCTCTGGACGCTGGCATGCCCATACTATGGGAGTGTCTAGAGGTTTAATAGCTTAAAAATGCAGTGTAACCCATGGGCTAGTTAGAAGAAAGGTTGGGATGGTTCCTAGGGGTCCTATTCCTGATGTTGAAGGTCTATATGGTGTGTTTCCATCAGTTCCACTTCCTTAACATGACTTAGGAGGTCAAATCATATCATAGTAAATTATTGTCACATTTTTACCCCATTTGGCCAGTTACTTGGGTAGATGTGGGAGGAGGGTGTTACAAAGTGGTATCAAAGCATGGTTCACCCCTTAGATTGGATGGGCAGTGTGTTGCTCATGCATTCATGTTGGTTGCATATGTGTGCCTTATGCTTGTAGTCCATGTGCTTGTTTCATTTGCATGGTGTTGATCATAGTTGTAGTGATGTCGTTGTGTGAAGGTTGATGGTGTTGTTGTGGGATATGTCAGCATGCGTGTATGGTTGTATATGCATTTGTTATGCATGTTGGTGTCTATATGTTGTTATGCATGCATTGTCATGGCTATGGTTATGCATGTATGGTAGGTTGAACATGCATTGTGAGGTCATTGTATGCAATTAGGTCATCATGATGCTATTGGTATGTTATGAGGCTAATGTGTTGGCAGAGATAGAGCAGGAGATGTAGACCATCAAAGTGAAGTTGCAGCATTGGACCTCGAGGTAAGATAAGATCGTCATATAGGTATTGTATGTTTGGCATGCAGGTATGTTAGTAATGGATTGTTATATGCATTAGTGTTATATACATTAGGTTTATGTACATGTCTGTGATGTTATGGTTACATGCATGATAAATGCTAGTTGATTAGTATAATCATATGCACATGTGTCAGATAGTCATGAATGCTAGTAACTTGTGTTGTATGCATTGTTATTGTTGTTTTATGTTAGATAAATAGAATATTATGTTATATGTTGTTAATGAGTATGTTATAGATTAACTTGTTGTATGATAGTTAGCTTGATGATAAGGTTATATGTTGTTGATGAGCATGATATATAACTTCTTGTTGTTATATGCTAGTAACTTGATGATTAGGGTTATTACATTAAGATCTTATTGTTATATGTATTATACTAAGTTGGATTGGTCTATGTGAATGGTTAGGGTTATGACATTTAGGTATGAGTTAATATGTTGTGATATTATGTCATACTAATCTATACTGACTGTGCAGATGTGATTATTATATATGAATGATAAATGTTTGGGAGCTTATGATGTGAACATGTTAGTTAGTTACTGTTATGGATATCATGATATTATTTGTGGTTGAGTTGATATGTTGCAAAGTTATATCGTGCTAATCTCACTTGATTGGGAAGACAATATTGCCTCCCCAGAGATATATTAAGGTATGAGTTTGCTTATGTCACCTATTTAGTGTTTGAGTGTTTGGTGTATATTATGTCATCAACCTACTGTTTGAATGTTTGATTAATTTCACGATATGAGTATGTGTTAAAATGATCTTGTTTTAAGATGATTGTACTAATACATATGTGTTGAGACAATTGATATGTACTTGAGTGTAATAGGTGATAGTTGTAGCATTATGTCTAATGACTATGAGTTGACTATGGATTATGACATGATTGTTAGTCTTGGTAAAGGTTGATTTCAAATTGATAGATATGATTGTCTTGATATTTGGAATGTGTGGTTGACATGTGTGAAGAGTTACAGGAAACATGCTTAGTATTAGCATGACAAGGTAATAGTTGATGTGTTTATATAACTAACTGTTGGGTGATGTGACAACACATAGTAAACCTTGATTCCAACAAAGTAAAAAAGGTAGAAGAAAGGAATTGGGCAATTATTCCTTTGGCTGTATTTGGAAACCTTAATTCCAAATGAATGAGTGCTTTGCATACAAGAAGTCTTCTTAACCTTGATTTTGTTTAACATTATGTATAGTCGTAAACATATATTTGATAGGTATATCAGCTAGTTTCCAGTTATGGATAGATTCATCAAGGGAATTGAAGCCCCTTGAGAAATGGCAAGGATGTCTTCAGTTATAAGGCAATGTGCTTGGCACAACAAGCTAAGGTAACTAGTATGTTGTTATGTTTATTTATGCACTAACAATGATGCGTTCCTAACAATATGATGCAGGGGATTGCATGGCAAGGGGACTTCCATGAAATATTGAAGAAGGCTTAGGTTGAGCTTTCCTTTGGAAGAACTGGGAGCCATGGGGATTGAGTCATGGTGTCTGTTGTTAGTATTGTGCTTTTGGTCTTTTGTGATTTGTCTGCACTTGATTTGAAGTTTTGTTATGTATAGTGCATGACCATGCCACTTTGTTTGTGGTGTCGTATTGTTATTGGTTTTCATGGTTTTATTCTTGTTTGTTTCTTGTGCTTTACTTTTAAGTTTTGAGTCTTGGGAATTGGTTGGGAAAGAGAAAAGTTAGTGGATCTCGGAGAGAGCTGAATGAAATCCAGTAGGCAATGTAAGACTTAGATGAAGCCGGTGCATGTGTAAAGGAAGTTGACGGAAATAGTATGACAACCAGTTGGACTGGTTGGGTCCACTGGTGTAAATAAACAATGATGGGATAATCATGGGAAAGGTAATCAAGAAAAGTAAGCTAAATGGATTTGAGGCGACATATGCCTTAGATATGTTGGGAACTGTTGTTATTGATGTTGCACATGTGTTGCACGCATAAAGGGAGTTCTCTTAACCTTGACCTTATGTTATCTGGTAATTATTTTATGATCATGATTATGTTGATGTTTATATATACATATGAATGTATGTATGTATGTAATGTCTGACAGGGTCATCATGGATCATGGTTATTTAATGATAATGTTTATATGTATATATGTGTGTATGCATGTCGTTGTATGACAAGATCATGATTGTTCTATGCTAATTTTTATGTATATGTAAGTATGTATCCATGTATCTATGTCATTATCCAACAGAGTTGTCAGGGATCATTCTTTTGGAGGGATGATTGCTTATGCAGGTGAAGGGCATGAAGAGGTTCCTGTTCTTACGAGGAATCAATTGGGAAGAGTAGCCCTGAAAAATCTATGATGCCTGTATCATGTGGATATGAATTGATATTGTGTGCTTGCATTATGCCTATGTTTATGTTATGATAGGTAACTTCGAGGGATACATCAGCAAAATGAAAGCAATGTGGTCAGTGGCAAATTGGGAAAAGCATGGATAAGACACTGGAAGCACGGTTGCTTGGTAGAGACGGCGTGGTTTTGGATGTGTGGTACTATTGTTGTGCATATGTTGTACATGTTTCATATGTGATGTTGTGCGCATGCGGTGTTGGGTATATATAGTATGTGTACATGTTGTTTATGCAATGTTATGTATAGGGTGGTACAGATAGTGTTGTGTGAATATTGCATATGCAGTTCTGGGTATAGATGGTGCTATGTACATATTGGATATATGGTGTTGTGTACATGTTGTACTGTGTGCATGATGGATATGCGGTGTTGTGTGCATATGGCGTTGTGCGCATGTTGGATATGCAGTGTTGTGTACATAGGGTGCTATGTACATATGGTGTTATGTGAATGTTGTACATTTGGTACTATGTACACATGGTATTATGTGCATGATTGTACAAGTGGTGTTGTGTGCATATGGTGTTGTGTACATGTTTTACATATGGTGTTGTGTGCAGGTGGTGTTGTGTACATGTCGTGCATATGGTGTTGTGTACATGTGGTGTCGTGTACATGTCGTGCATGTGGTGTTGTGTACGTATGACTTTGTGTACACGTTGTACATGTGGTACGATGTACATGTGGCATTGTGTACACATTGTGCAGGTGGTGTCATGTACATGTGATGTTGTGCAAACATTGTGCGGGTGGTGCTTGTACAGGTGGTACTGTGTACGTGTTGTACATACAGTACTAGTGTACATGGGGTATTATGTGCATGTAGTACATGTGTGTTGTGTACATGTGGTACTATGCATGTGCATTGTGTAGTTCTGGTATCGTGACATGTGTACTCGTTATGTTGTACTTTGTGTAGTACATGTATTGTGTTGTGTTGTATGCCAGGTGTAGGTACATGTATTGTGTGGCATTGTACATTGGGTATAGATGTATGTATTTTGTTTTACATCAGGTGTAGGTGTATGTATTGTGTGGTGGTGTACACTGGGTGTAGGTGTATGTATGTGTTGTGTTGTACACTAGGTGTAGGTGTATGTTTGGTATGTCAGGTGTAGGTGCATGCATTGCATGGCGTTATATGTCATGTGTGGTTGTAGGTGTGGGATGTACACTATGTGCATGTGTACATGGTTGAGGAGAAGGAACTAGGTATTTGTCAGGTGTGGCAACTGATCCAGTGTGCATATGAAATAAGGAAGAAGGTAGAAGCTAAGGATTGATTAAAGGATAAGTACCAATATTTTATTTCAGTTTTATTATGCACGTGATTCATGGTTCTCTTATATGATGATTACATGTGATTTATGATTATGTTTATGATGGTTACATGTGATTTATGATTTTTATCTATGATGGTTGAGTTTGAGCTAACCGGATATGATATGTTTATTCATGATGATTTGATCAAACAGTTAGTTTGACTTGTTTTCACAAGAATTAAACAGGATTGCAAGTGTGCCTTATTGACGAGCTACCAATGAGGTATGATGTGAATTTATTTCAACTTATTTTGAATCTAATGGAAGTTATGTGCTTGGTACATGAAGCACGGAAATGCCTGGTTGGGTGGTTGAAACTGACTACAAGAATTAGCAGCAAAAGGAATTGGAACAAGCAACAGTATGATGGTAAAACACGTTAGGAGTAGGGCCATTGTGGGACACTGGTACCCAATAGTTTCCATCGATTTCCATGAGAATGCTATGACCGGTATGATGGTTTTAAGGCTAGGATATGCCTTGGTTTTTGTATCTTCTACTGCGAGGAAGCCTTTCCAAGTGATGGGGGTGCCAGTGGAACTTGGAAGGTGAGTGACTACATGGAAGGGGGTGACCAGATTGCTCGAGGGACTGTGTAGTAGAGAAGGGAAGACCGAGGATGAATTTGTTTTGGTCATTAGCATTTCCAGATGGAATCAGATGCACCTTGGAACAATAAGTCGGTAACTGTTCACTGGGAGGAAAAGTGTCGCAGGATTGTAGCGATGGACATTAGATGCAGATTTTGTCTTGCAATAGATTTTGGACTTCCTGGGAAGGAGGTGAATCCTGGAATTACGTTGAGGGTGGAGGTGTGAGCCTCTTGATCCCCTTGTGCGGATGTAGTTATCGTATCCTTTTATTGGTTGATCAAGCAAATGTATATATGTGTATATTATTGTAACAAGCTAGTTTATAAAGGCCCATAGACAATATGGTTATTTGATGGGTGAAGCAAATGTGTATGTGTGTATATGTGGTTATTATTGTAAATATCGTATTGAGTTATGTTATAAATCTCTAGTAAACGGTATGTTTGTCATGTTTTAGCAGATGGTCATAGTAAATACTGCAATGGGTTGTGTTATAAAGCTCCATGGGAAGTATGTTTTGTTTTCAGCAGTCTTGTTGGTTATAGGTGTCATTGAACACCAAGGACACAATTCCCCCAAGGTGGACGGTTATGTAACAACCCTAGTTAAAAATTCATGTAAAAATATATAAGACCACGATCATGGGGCACATATTCCAATATGAATGGTGGGAAAGACATCCTAGTGTGGGTGTTAATTTTGGTTTATTATGGCTAAGGAAATTGGCAAAGGCAATGGCTATGGCTTTGAAAAGGCATGAGGCATTTATTGGCATTTTATTTATGAAAATAATGGAAATTAGGAGGAAATGGAGGTGAAAGGTCACAGGTTTCATGTGAGAAGGAAAATGAAGGAAAATAATGGAAAATGAAGAAAATAGAGGCCTCATTAATAAAAAGGCTTTCGAGGACCAGTGGGCAGGTTTGGCCAGTGAGGCTAGTTCATTTAAGTTTTGGAGCTCTCTCATTATTCTCTCTCTCTCACTCTTGGACACTTAGATTTTTTTTGGAGCACTCTTAGAGGGTGCGAAATACTTGGATTTTTGGAGCAAGAAGGCAAGGGAAGAGCGGGAAAGCACAAGAGGACATCGAGATGAACAACTACAATGGATTTTTTCTTGCAGGTTCCGAGATGCACATATGTTTTCCTCACTAGTTTTGGCATGCATGGCATATGCTTGAGGTTTATTGGTCATGATCTGTCACTGGCATGGAGGATTGCCTTGATTGATAGTGGATTGCCTAGCCTTGCCATTTCCTGGATAGCCATGGAGAATGTGGGTTTATTTCCTTATTTTGTTTTGGTTGTTTCTCATGTTTCCTTAGGTTGGGTTGAGTTACTAGTTCCTGGAGCCTTGGTTGGACAAACACTCTGGAGCCTTGTAACAACCTGGGTTGAGTTACTAGTCCTGTAGCCTTGGTTGGAAAAATGCTATAGAGCCATTGGTGGGTTGAGTTACTAGTCCTGGAGCCTTGGTTGGACAAACACTATGGATCCCAGCAGCGACTGTGGGTTGAGTTAATAGTCCTAGAGACTTAGTTGGAACGAATGCTCTTGAAGCCTTGGAAGGCTTAGATAGAGACCAATCTGATGATAGTTTTTTGATGTTTGACCGTGAGGTGGAATCACTATTTGATGGGTTGAGGTGGATGGCCTCTCGAAGCCCTGAATGGTTTTGATTGATGCGTTTTATGAGATCCCACATTCATGCTTGGAGTATGGCACCGGGGTGACTGGTTGAAGAGAGATTTGGCTCAACCATGTCTATGGTCGGGTGGAATGTGGTAGTCCCATACCAGGTTGGATTTTTCATCATTATTATGAGGTTATTTCTCATTTTTATCTCATGAGTATTATACTGGTTTATATGTGGATTATATGGTGTTTGTTTCCATGGTATTTCTTTTTTTATTATGTTGGTTATGAGTATGTATTATGATAGTGGCTATGTATGACTCTCATCATGTTTTCACTTGTAGATGAATGAACAATGTATCTATGACCTAATGGATGAAGTTTAAACTAATGTGATAAGGAAACAATGCTTCATAGTGAATCTCAGATAAGTTTGAGACCCCTATGCTTAGATTTGTTGTTTACACCTGTAGATTGCATTGATGCCAAGTGTTTGACATAATGTCAGTCCCAGTTGGGAATAGTCAGGCCTAGTCCTGAAGTTAGATTTTTGTTTATTAATCTTGTCATCATGTATTTAATGGATTCCGGAAGTTACAACAAGTTCTGGGCAGTGGCCAAAATTATAGGCTTCAAAGGTGCCTTAAATTCCCTAAACTTTGGTACAAGTCTGCTGGAAATAGTCCTTAGAAGCAGGCATGCAGGCTAGTGGGAGCGTCGATAGCTCTCTAGACGCTAACATGCCCATATCATGGGAGTGTATAGAGGTTTAATAACTTAAAAACTCAGTGGGACCCAGGGGTTGTTTAGTAGAAAGTTTGGGATGGTTCCTAGGGGTCTTACTGCTGATGTTGAAGGTCTGTATGGTGTGTTTCCCTTGTTTCCACTTCCTTAATGTGACTTAGGAGGTTGAATCATATCATAGTAAATTATCATCACATGTTTACCCTATTTGGTCGGTTACTTGGGTAGATGTGGGAGGAGGGTGTTACACGCGTGACCAAAATTAGAGGGCCATGCACTGACTTGGTGGGAGAGCCACACAGAAACCCTAAGTTTGGAGGGAGAACCTCTAGTGACTGAGTAGGAGGATTTAAAAAACCTCATTAAGTCACAGTTTTATCCCATTGGGTACGTGGAGGACTAGTGGATCTGGTTGCATTACTTCAAGGAAAATCTGGACCAAAGTGTGCAGGAGTACATTACAAAATTAAGAAAGATGGCTATAATGTTGGGTATATCTCCAAAGAACTTAGATGTACTCCTCAAGTATTTGGGGGGTCTGCATTGCCATCTGCGTGAGCAAGTGATGTTGTTTAAGCCCAAATCGGTGGATGAGGCATGTGTACAACCACAATACCTAGAGAACATAGGCCTAAAAAGAGTGCAATCAAGTGGATCGAAGTAGAAGGAGCAACATGAAGCTTCTAAGGAAGGAAATAAGAAGGAAAAAGGGGGAAAAGATAAAAATACGATATCCACAACACACTAGTGCAAAGATCTTAGCAACCACTGCAACCACTACAACATTGATGACCATACATAGAAGAACATAGATGGAATAGTGACTTCAAAACCAGAAAAGGTTTGTATGAGTGGTCAGTTATGACGTTTGGCCTATGTAATTCACCAGCTACATTTATGAGATTAATGAATGATATATTGCACCCTTTTATAGATTCATTTGTTATTGTCTATCTGGATGATATACTATTATACATTGCTACCTGGGAGGAGAATATTTCACATTTAATGTAGGTGATGGAAACATTGAAGAAGCACCAACTCTTAGAAAATCTAAAGAAGTGAGATTTTATGCAACAGTCTTTGGTGTATCTGGGGTATGTGATCGATGGAGGAGAGCTGAAGATAGATCCTTCCAATATGGAGGCCATCATGAAATGACAGGTGCCTGATAATGTTTGAAGTCGGGAGTTTCATTGGGGCAGCATAGTACCTAAGGAAATTGATAGCCTTGTCTTTAGCGGTAGCAATACCGTTCCATGCCATAACAACAAGTGACAAGATTTTCCAATGGGGAAAAGGTCAGTAGAAGACTTTCAAGGAATTAAAGAAGAATATTAGTCAAGCACCAGTTCTGGCATTACCAAACTTGCAGCGACCCTTTGAAGTGGAGACAAATGCGAGTGGGTATGCTATGGGATTTGTTTTGATGCAGGGAGGAAGATTTGTATGCTACCATTTCGAAGTATTTCATGGGGTAGTCCTTAACTACCCTACCCATGACAAGGAGCTCTATTCCATGGTGAAAACTGTGAAGAAGTGGAAGCACTATTTGATGGGAAAGGAGATAATAATCCACACAGATCACTAGTTGTTACACTACTTGCACGCACATAGTAAGCTACAAAAGACCAGGCATTACAAGTGGATGGGGTTTTTACAACAGTTTCATTTGGTCATCAAGTATAAGAAGGGCATCAAAAACACGTTGGCCGATATGATTTCAAGGTCACCCACATCAAATTTTACATCTTTGGGGATTCTTATGCACATGGAGTTGTTCACCCATGATGCATACAAATATGCATATTCAGAAGATGATGACTTCAAGGTGGTGTATCAATAGTCGCAGCGTCAAAGTCATGTGCACGATGATGACAATACCGTTGACTACCATCTCTAGAATGGGTTAATATACAGTCTGGATAAGCCATGTGTTCCTAAAGGTGAGCATTTGTAGCTTGTTAGAGAGGATCACACCTCTAAAGTTGCAAGGCACTTTGGTGTAGGGAAGACCATGGCTAACTTGCAGAGGTATGTGTATTGGCCCAAGATGCAAGAGAAGGTAGATAGGTTTATAAGAGGATGCATGCTTTGTTATACTAGAAAGCCTAGCAATAAGAAATAGGGTCTATATCATCCCTTACATATACCTACTCATCCTTGGGAAAGAATTTCCATGGACTTTGTGGGAGGTTTACTGACAACCAGTAAGGGACATGACTACCTATTCATGGTAGTTGATAGGTTCAGTAAGATGCGTGTTCTGATGCCCTGTAAAAAGACCATCAATAGACATGAAGCAACATACATATTCTTTAGATAGGTCTGGGTGCACTTTGGGATACCAAGGATCATCATTTCAGATAGGGACATAAGATTTATCAGTGCATTCTGGACTACATTGTGGGAGAACATGGACACAAAGTTGAAGAGATCTACAACATCCCATCCATAGATAGATGGGCAGACAAAAGTACTTTACATGAATTTGGTGCAGCTTCTGAGGGGATACAACCAGAATAAACCGAAGAATGGGATGAAAACCTTGTATATATACAACATTCTTATAATAGAGCAGTCCACACTTCTATAGGAAAGTCCCCATTTGAGACTTTTTTTGGATATTTTACACCTTCAACTTTGGATATTGCATATGGGAAACAAGGAGGAGTGAGGGAAGATCTTATAGGAGATGCTTTGAGGGCTAAAAAATTTATAGAGAAGATTGGGCAGATTCATCTACATGTACAAGAAACACTTTAGAAGTTGCAAGAGAAGTATAAGGTCGTGCATGATCAATACAGAACAAAGAAATCATTCAAGGTGGGAGACAAAGTATGGCTACAGTTGAACAAGGAGAGGCTGCAGGGGCATGGTAAGCAAATAAAGGCTCTAAGGTATGGTCCCTTTGAGATACTGGAAAATGTGGGTGATAATTCCTATCGACTCAATTTACCACCATATATGTGCATTTACTTAGTTGTGAATGTAGATAATTTGAAACTCTATGAGCCTTTGATGCTAGATCAAGAAGACGAACAAGTCCTACATTCTATAGAGGATTTGGCACCAGACGCTCAGGTAGAGTTGACAGAAGATACATTTTTGTAGAAGAGGTCAAAAACTACAAGACATGGACAACATGACCTTTGGCAGATTGGGTTGAAGGGATAACTTCCAGGCAAAGCTAAATGGTACACCAAAGATAAGGTGGAGGAAAAATTTCCTCACCTGATTCAGTAAAATATTTTGGGGACAAAAAGCCTCCCAAAATGGGAGGTGTGATCTGAATTGGATCATTATATTTTTTTTCATCCACCTCGATGAATTTGGAGTGGAAAAATTGGAGGAATCAACTCACAAGACCGTTTTTACCGGTGGGACCTAGTTTGATGAAACAGGGTCTCAAACATTCCGGGAGCATTTTGAGGCATCAAATGACATTTTTTAGGGGTAAAAATTTTACTCTTTCACACCACACCTTTTCATGCTATTTTAAACACAAATACCTTTCCCATGACATAAGAAGTGTGTCAATCAGAGTCTGTATGCAAAAGTTATGCCACTTAGAAGTTGACCTTCCTGTTTTTACACCTACAGATCGAGAGGATGCCACATCAGCTCCCATTATTTATAGAAAAGGGGATAGCCACATGTTTGTGACATAAAATAAACTATAAGAGTCTATATTGTAACTCTAGTTAAGAGTTGATGTAGTCAAAATTAACCACTAGTTGGCTATAAGGTTGTGTTATAACCAGGCCACTAGGAGGAAGAGGCATTCCATTATTTCGAGAACATTTTGTTCCATAGCTGAGAAAAGATAGCCAAGAGAGATAGGAGGTAGAGCACACAAAGAGGATTTCTGTACTAGTGCAGCCCATGAGCCACAAACATTACTTCTTTGTACCTGCAGCCATATTTCCAGACAGAGAAAGAGAGTGAAGTGACCTCATCTTCTAGCTGGGTTTTCTTTCGAAAGGGTTTTCTAGAGAGAATATCTTGTGTCTTATGTGTGTGTGAGCTTATTTTGTCGTTATCTACTTTTCCGCATAATTTATATTCGCATGCATGCACTAATTATAGTTAAATCCAAAGATATTAAAGTTTAATAAACTGCAATAGTGTAAAATTTCAGTATTTTAATATATTATTATCAGATCTGTTGTGACGAACTGTCCAATGGAATATCCAGGACATTTTACGGATCACCATGACTTCTTGCAAATCCTCCTCTTAGTATAGGAGATGTTGTAGCTATTCAAATTCCATCCCCTTTTCGACCTGAATCTTGGTATACAACTCTTTTATCTTATTTACCTAGGGGAGCTCCTCGATTATAGACTCCTTTATCTTTCTTACCTAGGAAAACCATGAAATACTCCACAACTGTAAGTCAACCTTCATATGCTCCTGAGAGTAGACCTATCCAAATAAGTATGACTTCCATGTTTAAAGTACCTCCGAAATCATTTACATATGGTGGACCCTGTATACCTACTGGGTATCATTCACTTAGCGGAACCTTTTCAAGAGTTGTACTTGATCTTCCTTCTTCTATGATCCAAAAATGTAAAAAGGTATTATAGACTTTATGTGAAGTTTTCTTATGTTACTTAGTGCAACGGATCAAAAAGATTGCGAATAACATAAACACAGAAGCAAATTGAAACATAAACATACGCATCAACACAACGACAATTTGATAACGGAGTTCACCAAACTTCCTGGCTACCTCTCTGGGTCCTTAGCTTCCAGTGCGACCACTTTATTAGTCTTCAAAATGCTTTTACAGACATGAGCTCAAAAACAGAGACTCAAATGAGAAAAAGGATCTCACCATTGCGTTCAGCCCAAAATTTCGAGTCAAACGAGTATAAACTTGCCCGTATTTGACCTCTGTGCCCTCCAGACCCCTGGAATGTGCAAAACCACCTCTGCCTTCTGCAAAACCACTTTCCGCTGACAAAAACTACCCTTTGTGCTGTGGAAACCACCTCGGTCCACGCGCCCTGGATTTGGCGGGTTCGGCTTTGCAACAGGTTAAAAGGATTTTGGTTCGGCTCTGTTTCAAGTCCGAACATATGGGAATATTGGTTAGCCCGAAGGTGTAAAGGCGTGGTATATATTACAATGTTGGAGGTCGGCAGGTCGAAACCCCCGCCCGACACTCCGACATTTTGATATGGATTGATATAACATATATCCACATTAAACTTTAGGTGACATGTATCTCCGCACTTCGTTGGCTTATACATTGGATATATGGTTGTTTGTTGTGGTGGATGTGGGATAATTCTGTAACCTTATAAGGGGTTCGGTGGCCGTGGGGTTGACCCCGACCGTCGGCCCTTTTTTCCGGCGCCTTCAATCTCACAACAATAAATATAAAATCAACAAATCTGTTAACAAGCACCTCGGTAGCTCGACCGATGAGCGGATTTCGACAAAGTCTTAGTAGTTCCGGGAGGTCAGGGGTTTGACTCCCCTTGACCCCAAATTTTTGGGATTTCATGCCAACATTGGGCAAATCCGGGCTGACACGTGTCAGCACCAGATTGGCCCATTCTGTCCAATCATGTGCCGCCATGTCACTGCTCCTGCTGACGTCATCCAGGACGGGTGGCATGTTCCTGGGATGCCATGTCCTGCTGATGTCACCCTGCATTGACCATTGACTTTGACTTTGACCTATTGACTTTGACTTTTTGACTTTTTTGCCATTTGCCCTAATTTTTCCCAAAAATTTTGACTGGCCATAACTTCTTCATCCAAACTCAGATTTACGCATCGTTCACACTGTTGGAATCGTATCGACGAGCACTTCGATTTGATTCAAGTTTCAACTACATTTGAAGACTTTTATTTGGAGGAAAAATTGAATCCATTTTGGATCACTCCTACCCACTTGAAGCTTTTGGACCACCAAAAGTTGGTTTTAACTATCGAGTAAGTGAGGATAATTTCCTTCACTTTTCCAATTTCGATCCATTGTGATTTACTTGGATTTGTACCTTTGAGTCCAACTCGAAGATACTCAACATTTCCTCGTCGTGAAGTCTTTATCCTCCTGTCAAGAATTGTGTCCTCCTGTAACTCATTGAGATACTCGGGTGAAAAATCTTCTATGGAAGGTACCTGACTTTGCTCTTCAGGATCTTCGATCAATGGAGGCTCATACAATTGCAAGTTTTCAACATTTATGACGGAATATATTTGCATATAAGCTGGTAGATCTAGGCGGAAAGCATTTTCACCAATTTTATCAAGTATTTTGAAAGGACCATATCTAATTGGTTTTAACTTCTTACCTTCCCCTTGTAGTCTTTCTTTGCTGATGTACAACCAGACTTGATCACCAACTTGAAAACTATGCTCAACTCGATGCTTATCATGCCACGCTTTATACTTTGCTTGGCTTCTTTCCAGCTGTTCCTGTATTGCCTGGTGAATGTCTTGGATTTGTTCAATGAACTTTGTTGCCTTGTCCACATCACTGTGTCCATCAACTGCTATGTATTTACCAAAGACAAAATCCAAGGGAGACTTTGGTACAAAACCCAAACAAGTCTCAAAAGGAGATCTCTAAATAGAAGAATGTTTTGCATGGTTGTAAGCATGCTGCACATAACACAAATGTTCATCCCAAAGCTTAGGATGCTTGCTGCAATATCCTCGAAGAAACTGTATCACTGTCTTGTTGACCACTTCTGTCTGACCATCTGTTTGTGGATGAAATTCCATGCTCTTCTTTAACCTAGTGTCCATTAACTCCCATAGACTTGAACAAAATTTCCCGACAGATTGAGAATCTCTACCAGATACAATAGAAGTGGGTAACCCAAAATGAACCCATACATTTTGAAAGAACAACTTTGTAGTTTGTTTAGCTGTGACTTGCTTATTACATGGTATCAAAATACACATCTTACTGAACCTATCCACAACTACATACAAATAGTCATGACCCTTTCTAGACATTGGCAATCCCCCAACAAAATCCATGGAAACACTTTCCCAAGGACGAGAAGGAATTGGTAATGGAGTATACAAGCCTAATTTTCTATTACTTGGCTTGCTTGTAACACACATAGTACATCCTTTAATGTATCTAGAAACTGTTTCATTCATTCGTGGCTAGTAGCAGTGTCTTTGTAATTGTGCAACTATTTTACTTACACCAAAATGAACTGATATGAGAGAAGTATGTGATTCTCAAATTATGTTAACTCTTTCAGTTTGTGGAATGCATAACTTTCCCAAATGATATAAGAGTTTGTCCTTTATGAAATAATCCAATTCTTCTACCTGCTTACCATGACTTAATGTTGCATATACATCCTTAAAATCTGTATCTTGAGCATATTGTTCAATGTAACTTTCATGAATTACTGAATTATGCTTAAGTATAGTGGATGCATTTATGATTGGTCTTGATAACATGTCTGCAACCTTATTATGTATGCCCTTCTTATATCCGATAACAAGATGAAATTGTTGTAGAGTGTCATGATTGTTGCAATTTAGTTTGTGAGTGTAAGTATTGTAGTGGCTAATGATCTGTATGTATTATTGTTTCTTTACCCATTATGTAATGTTTCCACTTTTTAACACTCTGTACTAATGCATATAATTCTTTATCATACGTGGGATAGTTAACTACTGCTGATGTAAATGTCTCAAAATGAAAGCATATGGGCTTTCTATGCTACATCAACACTGCCCCCATGGCATATTCACTTGCATCTGTCTTGATCTCAAATGGATGTTGAAGATCTGGTAGTGCTAGTACTGGCGCTATACTGATCCTTTATTTAAGTGTATTGAAGGATTTTTATTGTTTGCCTCCCCACTGGAACACCTGTTTCACACTTGTCAAAGCATGTAGAGGCGCTACAATCAAAGAAAAGTTAGAAATAAACTTCCTCCAAAATTTTTCCACCCCTAAGAAACTTCTGACTTCTGTAGCAGTATTGGGCTTAGGCCAATTTACAACGACTTCGACCTTAGAGGGATTTATCTTCAATTCACCACCCCCTACAATATAACCCAAATAATTCAAATATGTCCTGCCAAATTCACATTTTGACAGTTTTACATAAAGATTTTCTCTTTTCAAAACATCTAAAACTTGCTTTACATGCTTTAAGTGCTCTTCCCATGTCCTACTATAAACAAGAATATCATCTAAATAGACTATTACAAATTCATCATTGAATGGTCTAAATACATCATCCATGACTCGCATGAATGTAGTTGGAGCGTTAGTTAAGCCAAATGGCATAACCATCCATTCAAAGAGTCCTTTCTTCATTTTAAAAGCAGTCTTCCATACATCCTGCTCTGAAACTCTGATCTAATGGTAGCCACTTCACAAGTCCAATTTAGAGAAGTAAACTGCATCTTTTAATTGATCTAACAAATCATCAATGCGAGGAAGAGGATAATGATTATTTATTGTGATTTTATTTAATTCTTTAAAATCAATGCACATTCTCCACGGACCGTCTTTCTTACGCACTAACACAATAGGTGATCCACATGGTGAAGTGCTTGGTCGAATGAACTCTTGATTGAGCAACTCATGTATCTGCTTCTTTATCTCTCCATTCTCTAGAGTTGATAACCTGTACATTCCCATGTTAGGAAGACGAGCATCTGGATGAAAATAAATCTCATGTTCTATCTCTCGCTTGGGTGGAAGCCCTTTAGGCTCTTGAAACAAAATATCATAATCAGAAACAACTTTAACTAGATCTGCTTTCTGTTTAGGATTACAGCCTTGGAAAGCATCGGATTTATCAATATACCTTGCTTTTACAATCATAAGTAAAAATTGTTTACTTGAATTTACAATTCTTTTCATCTATCCAGAATTTAGGAGAGAGAAGTTAACTTTGGGTTTATGAGCTCTTACAATATATTCAATTCCATCCTTAGTGAGTTGATACTTATTTTCAGTTCGATAGAAGATAGAATTTCTATCGTACAAGTATGGACTTCCTAACACAATTCCACATGTGTCCAATGGGACTATGTCTAACTCTACCTCATCTACAAGCTTTGACCCAATAACAAAACGACGTTTACATTGTTTCATAACTTGTAGCTTAGTTTTATCACACACCCAACCTAATGGATATGGCTTTTTATGAGGTTTAGTTTCTATGCCCAATTTCTTTACAATTGCTTCAGAAATAAAATTAACTTATGAACCACTATCAAATAAGGTATCAATTTTAGTATGCTTGGAAATGACTCTAATGTGAAATAACTCATTTCTTTTCCTCTCACCATTATCATTATCAACAGAATGTGAAGAAGTACTTGTAGATGCTTTAGAATCTTTACCTTTTATACCTATAGTTGTGACCATTGTCTTGTCACCTGAATCTGATCCCAAGTCCTTTTGAATAGTAACAACATTCTTCCTCTCCTTACTCCCAAAATTCTTAGGCTTCAATTCCAGATTTAATGACCAACAGTGTGCCTCATCATGGCCCTCCTTTTTACAGTGAGTACACAAAGGTTTATCTTTCTTCACGGTGTTTGCTTTCTTCTCCTTCCACTTAAGTTTCTTCTTGTATTTATTCTTGCTTTCAATAGGTTTGGATGATTTCCCAACATCATGGGTTATATTTTTGCCTCTAGCTTCTAGATGAGTTGCTTGGACCGATACATCATCTAAGCTAGTTGGATTAAACATAAGTATAGTATGCCTCAAATAACTAGGTAGGCCACCTCTGTATTTCAACAATGTCTCTCGTGAGTCTAATGATATGCCTAATGTTAAAGCTCTTTTATGAAATTTCTGAGTATAACTTTTCACACTTTGACCCTTTAACTGACGTAATGTTTACCAACTCATCATTGCTTGTTTCATATAAGCCAAAGGATAAAATTGCTTTTTAATAGCAAAAACAAATTCATTCCAAGTTGAAATGATTTTACCATGCTTTTTGAGATATGCTTGTGTCTTGCCTTCCCACCAAACAAGTGTTGTTCCTCCAAGTCGAAGGCTAGCAAGCTGGATCTTCTTCCTTTCAGAAACCACTTTCTGTACCCTGCAATAAACTTCAATTTGTCTTATCCAATTGTCAAGCTTTTCAGCGTTAAGTTCTCCATCATAAATTGGCAAATCAAACTTTACATCTAATTTGATCAAAGAGGATTTCTTCTTTGTATTCTTAGAAGGACTAGATTTATGAGAAGAAGATGATGATGATGACGATGATGGTGATGATGGAGGAGATGGTGGAGGAGGCATTTCTCCCTTTCCCTTATCTTCTTTGTCTTTAGGTGATGAAGTGCCTTCATCTTTGTTCTTCTTAAACTCACGATACATCTCTTCCACCATTGCACGTATCGTCATGAAACTATCCAGGAATTGAGATTCTGATCCAAGTGGGTTTTCATCCATCATCCTTCTTTGTGAAAAGACCCTTCCAATCTCTGGATTCGCCTCAACAAGTTCACCTTCACCTCGTTCGAGCCTCAACCTAGTAAGCATTCAAATCTTCACACAATCTTGTCAGACCTTAAAAACCTTGCTGCTCTGATACCAACTTGATCCGAAAATGTAAAAAGGTATTATAGACTTTATGTGAAGTTTTCTTATGTTACTTAGTGCAATGGATTGAAAATATTGCGAATAACATAAACACAAAAGCAAATTGAAACATAAACATATGCATCAACACAACGACAATTTGATAACGGAGTTCACTAGACTTCCTGGCTACCTCTCTGGGTCCTTAGCTTCCAGTGTGACTGCTTTATTAATCTTCAAAATGCTTTTACAGACATGAGCTCAAAAACAGAGACTCAAATGAGAAAAAGGATCTCACCATTGAGTTGAACAAGTATAAACTTGCCCGTATTTTGCCTCCATGCCCTCCAGACCCCATGGAATGTGAAAAACCACCTATTCCTTCTGCAAAACCACTTTTCGCTAACAAAAACCGCCCTCTGTGCTGTGGAAACCACCTCGGTCCACGCGCCCTGGATTTGGTGGGTTCGGTTCTACAACAAGTTAAAAGGATTTTGGTTCGGCTCTACAATAGGTTAAAAGGATTTTGTTTTGGCTCCGTTTCAAGTCTGAACGTATGGGCATATTGGTTAGCCTGAAGGTGTAAAGGCGTGGTATATATTACAATGTTGGAGGTCGATGGGTCGAAACCCCCGCCTGAGACTCCGACTTTTTGATATGGATTGATATACATATATAATAACATATATCTGCATTAAACTTTGGGTGACATGTATCTCTACGCTCCGTTGGCTTATACATTGGATATATGGTAATATATACCATATATGGTTATCTATTGCGGTGGATGTGGAAGGGGTTCGACGGCCGTGGGGTTGACCCTGGCCGTCGACCCTTTTTTCCGGCGCCTTCAATCCCGCAACAATAAATATAAAATCAACAAATCCATTAACAAGCACCTCGGTAGCCCGATCAGTGAGTAGATTTCGGCGAAGTCTTGGCAGTTCTGGGAGGTCAGGGGTTCGACTCCCCTTGACCCCAAATTTTTGGGATTTCATGCCAACATTGGGCAAATCCAGGCTGACACGTGTCAGCACCGGATTGGCCCATTCTGTCCAATCACGTGCCACCACATCACTACTCCTGCTGACATCATCCGGGACAGGTGGCGTGTTCTCGGGATGCCACGTGTCTTGCTGATGTCACCCTGCGTTGACTGTTGACTGTTGACTTTTTGAATTTTTTGCCATTTGCCCTAATTTTTCCCAAAAACTTTGACTGGCCATAACTTCTTCATCTAAACTTGGATTTACGCGTCGTTCGCACCGTTGGAATTGTATCAACGAGCACTTCGATTTGATTCAACTTTCAACTACATTTGAAGACTTTGATTTGGAGGCAAAATTGAATCCATTTTGGATCATTCTAATATTTCCACTTGGTATTTTGGAATCCCATTTGGTTTACTGTTAGTTAATGTTGAAGTTACTGCCCAAACCATGGAATTTCCACAAATTTCCATGCTTGAAGTTCCATTGACATTTAACCAACATTTAAACTTATTATCTAGTGGTGTAGGTATCCCTCAATAAACCTCAGCTAGATCTTACTTTCCGGTTGTGGGGCAACTGTCCTATGGTCCATATTTTCCTCCAGGAGGGAAACCTCTTGGAGGAACTTATCCTCCATATATGGGACCACCTGTTGGTGGAACTTATCCAACCCATGGTCAAATACCTTAGGTAGGCCCAAGTCAACTTGTTGTAACTCAACACTGGATTGGTGCTTCGTTCCTAGGAATGGGAGGTACCATTTGGAACCCTGCTTTTGGTGTTGTACCCCAATTATCCTCTAGTAAAATTGTTCATGCTACTCCCCAAGTGTCTACTTATCAACTTGTCCAAACCATTGGTTAGACTACACCTCAAACACCTGTTCAACAACCCATTCCAAGTACACCTCAGACACATATTCAACAGCTCGTTCAAAGTGAACCTTGAACACTTATTCAGACTGCACAACAAACAACTATCAAAAGTATACCTCACATATTAGTTCAATAACCTGTGCAGACAATACCTCAAGCAATTGTTTATCAACCTTGTCAAAATATACCTCAAATCCCTGTAGGTGTAACTTCCCAAGCTATCCCACAGATGCATTCTGGTCAACCTGTCCTAGGTGTACCCCAAATACCTTATCAAGGGAAACCTTATCATGGTCGACCATATTAGGGTCAACCTTTCCAAGGTTAACCTTTTCAACCCTTCCAAGGACAACCTTTTCAAGGATTTCCATTTATAGCTAAACCTGGTGTGGGTTTCCATTGTTATCCTGGTGGAATGCAAGTTGTAACAGCCCTGGTGAAAATTCCATGTAAAAAAAGTTAATAAAGGCAAAATAAGACCATGCATAAGGTACATGTATTCCAAGTTGAATGTTGGGCAAAGATATCCTAGTGGGCATCACTGGATGTGTGTTTTGGCTAAGGAAATTTGACAAAAGCTAAGGCAAAGACATTAACAGGCAAAAATGCATTTTTGGCACATTTATTTATGAAAATAAAGGAAAATAGGAGAAAAGGAAGGTAAAAGATTACAAGTTGCATGTGAGGAGTAAATTGAAGGAAAATAATGGAAAATGAAGAAAATAGAAGCCTCATTAATAAAAAGGCTTCTGAGGATCAGTTGGTAACCTTTTTTCAGTACAAGTTTGGAGCTCTCTCATTACTCTCTCTCTCTCACTCTTGGTCACTTAGAGTTTTCTTGGAGCACTCTAGCTTTGGATCAAGGAAGGAAAAGCAAGCAAGGGAAAATAAGGAAAAAAAGGATCAAGGAAAGGAAAGCAGGAGCAAGAAGCTTCAGCAAGAATACTTGCAGGTAACCTTTTGCATGTGTGATTTCTTAGCTGGTTTGGACATGTATGGATTTTCATGTTGGTGTATGGTTTTCTTGCCGTCGGTGGCATGGTTTTGTCGGGTTATGACAATGGTTTTCAGCCTAGCCTTTCCTTTTTGCAAATGCCATTGTGTTGGGATGTTAATTTCAGTTTTTGAGCTTTGGTTTGCCAGATGGATTTCAAAATTTAGGTCAGAGGTGGTCTTAAGGTTCATTCCCAAAGGCCTAGGAATTCCTTGACTAGTTTTGGCGGGGTACACGGTAAAGCCCGAGGGATAAGTCTTGGTTTAGAGCCTAGTGATCCGGGATTGGATCGCGGTAAAGCATAAGAGATAAGGAGATAGAAAATTCCTCAAGGATAGTGATGGATACTAGATGGGATTCCAAGTCCGGTTTGGTTGTGATCGGAGCACTAGCTTTGGTGTGATCAAAATTTGATGAGGGTGGAGGTGGTTTAAAATTTGGATTCCCTTGGTTGTTCTTGGATTGCTTGTTCTATGAGATCCCACACTCATTCTTGGAATATGGCATGGGGGTGACTAGCTGAAAAAGAGATTTGGTTTAGCCATGTCTATGGTCGGGTGGTACGTGGAAGTCCTGAACCTGGTCGGATTTGCCTATGATTAATAAAAGTTAAGTTCTCTTACTTTTCCATTGATTTATATGTGGATTTAATGGTTGTCATATCTCTAATATTTATATGGTTTTATGTTGGTTATACGCATGGTTATATGACTGGTTCATGGCATGGTTATTTCATGTATTTACTTGTAATTGTTAAATGGATGGATGCAAGACCTAATTGATGATATAATAGTTCAATGGAGAAGGAGATGATCCTTTTGGTTATGTTTCATAGGTTCTTTTAGTCATTTATTATTATCTTGTATTCTAGACCTGTAGGTTGCATTGATACCAAGTGTTTGACAGAATGTCAGTCTCAGTTGGGGATGTGCAGGCCTAGACCTAAGGTTGATTTTTGATTTATCAACATTATTATCATGTCTTTGATGGATTGTGAAGGTTGTAGCAAGTTTTGGGCAGAGGCCGGGATTTTGGGCTAGAAAAGTGGCTCAAATCTCGGGGTCGCTAGCAAATGTATGCTAAGAAAAGTCCACAGTCACTGGCACATAGGCATATGAGAGCAAATTTGGGTTGATGGTTGTTGTCTTGCCTAAAACATTAGAGATAATTTGGGTTAAAAGGCTTAAATCATCAGTGGGACTCAGGGACAAGATGTCTGAGTGGCTGACATGTCTCCTGAGGGTGTTGTGGCTAATGTGGATGGATTTGTTTGGTGTGCTCCATCGATTCCATTTCCTTAAGGTTACCAAGGAGATTGAGTCCCTTGTAGTGACCTCTCTCATCACATGTTTTCCCCAACTGGTTGGTTGCATGGGTGGAACTACGAGGAGGAGGTGTTACAAATTGGTTTCAGAGCATGGTTGCGCTCTCCTTGGGTGAAGGTTCTTAGTCATGCATGCATGTTAGTTGCATGTGTGTCCCTTACACTTGCATTCCATGTGCTTGTTGCATTGCATCATGTTGATCATGATTGTAGTAAGGTTGTCATGAGGAACTTGATGTGATTTTGTGGGATGCATCGTCGGAAGTATATGACTGGTTGCATATGGTTATATGTCACTTACATGTTGATTATATGTTGCTTGACTACATCCATGTATGTCAGGTGCATTCTTGAATGTTTTAATTACATGTATCAGTCTTGTAGGTTGATTACAAGAATTGATTGCTTATGCTCGACTACATGTGTTCATACGTATGTGTAGTTGATTAGGCATTTCTTATGCATGTCGATAGTTGCATGTGGCAATGTGTGTAATGGAGTAATGGTTGTCGTCATAAATGAGGTCATAAACATAGTTGCGGACGAAGCGAGAACTATTACCTCAAAATGGGTACTTGAGCTCAAAAACCCCTAAAAAGCATGAAAGAAAAACCCAAAAATGAAAATTGTTTATTCTAGAATGATGTTTTTATTTTTAGGGTAAATTTTCAATTTTTTTTTAAATGGAAGTAAAAACCTTTTTTTTTTGAAAAATGGATGAAATAAACACACTTAAAAAAATTGTTTATTTTGGAATAACAAAAAGAAACTCGGGTTACGATTTTGACATTTTTTAGCAATGGAGTTAAAGAGAAAATATTTGGACTTTGAAAAACTGTAAAATTCCAACAATTCTTGGACATGATGTTAAAGATAAAATATCATGTTTTGAATTTTGACTATTTCCATCCATGTTGTTAAAGATAAAATATTTTGACTCTAAAAAACCTTGAAATTGTAATTGTTTTCGACCATAGCATTAAAGATAAAATATCATGACTTAGAAAAACTTAAAATCTTGACAATTTTTCAATAATGCAATTAAAACCAAAGATTATGATAATGGCAGAAGTGTCCTCAGACACGTAATTTTATTAATCAGAAAAAAACAATTACATAATTGATTTGCAAGAGCTTACAGCCGAACAACCAAACACTCTTGCAATGAGCTATTTATAAGCTCCATGTCCTAACTACCTCTAATTATGGATCACTTATTAAATAACAAGTGTCCATTTACAATAAATGCTATTCAAACCAACTAACTAACTAATCTCCTATAATAGAGCCTAAGATACGACACATTTGGAGAGTCATATCTAGTTACAACAATATGCTAATTCTAAAAGTCTCCATTAAATAATTAAACATTCTAGAATAATAATTATTAATTTAATATCTTAAATTAATAATTATTTTATTCTAATTTTATAACCTATGATAAAATTTGTATTTTTGGATCATCTAACATTCCCCCCTATGATCCAAAGATACATTACAACAGATACCAAGTTCATCCCTGAACTTAGTAAATTTTATTCTGCCAAGCGGTTTCGTGAAAATGTCGGAGATCTGATCTTCGGAAGGACAATAAACTGGTTTGAGAACATCTTTGGCAATGAGAGACCTGATATGATGATACTTGGTGTCTACATGCTTTGTCTTTGAATGAAAAACTGGGTTCTTGGCAAGTTTGATGGCTGACTGGCTGTCAATGAACAATGATGTAGCTTCTCCCTGAGAAATGCCCAAGTCCTGCAAAATTCGGCGCAACCAAACAATTTCACATGCTGCTTCCCATGCTGAAATGTACTCTGCTTTTGCTGAAGAAGTGGCCACTGTAGCTTGTTTTTTACAACTCCAAGATACTGCTGCTGACCCCATATTCATTAAATAACCTGATGTTGATGCTCGATCATCAATACTCCCAGCAAAGTCGGCATCAGAATATCCACCAAGTACAAAATTTTTAGTCTTTGTGTAAAGAAGACCAAAATCTTTTGTTCCTTGGATATATCGAAGAACTCTTTTGGCGGCATTCCAGTGGCTGTCTCGTGGTTCCTGCATAAAACGTGAAAGAATACTAACTGCATAAGATAGATCAGGACGAGTATTTGTCAAATAAATCAAGTTGCCAATCAACTGTCTGTAAGTTGTACTGTCCACCTTTCCCCCCCTTCAAATTTTGAAAGTTTCAAGTTTTGCTCCATGGGGGTGAGAACGGGCTTGCAATCTTGCATGCCAAATCGCTGAATAACCTCTGTGGCATACTTACTCTGAGAAATGAAAATATGATGTGGACGTTGGAAGACTTCAACTCCAAGATAGTAGTGAAGTAATCCCAAATCTGTCATCTTAAAACCTGCATGTAACTCCTTTTTTACCTGTGCAAGATGATCATCATGATTGCCAGTGATGATCAAATCATCTACATACATAACAAGAATTACCAGATATTTGCCCTGTTGTCGCACATACAAAGTATCATCAGATTCACTTCGTTGAAAACCAACTTTCTTAAGGTAATCATCCATCTTTGCATACCAAGCTCGGGGAGCTTGTTTTAACCCATATAAAGCCTTGATCAATTTGCAGACTTTATGTTCTTGTCCTTCAACTTCAAAACCTGGTGGTTGGGTCATATACACCTCCTCCTGAAAATCCCCATTGAGAAAAGCACTTTTCACATCCATTTGATGAACTTTCCATCCTTTTTGAGCGGCCAATGCAAGTGTTAATCGGATGGTGTTCCATTTAACTGTTGGAGCAAAAGTTTCTTCATAATCAATGCCTTCCTGCTGTGCAAAACCTTTTGCGACAAGTCGTGCTTTATACTTGTCAAGTTCACCCTTCTGATTATACTTAATTCTGTAAACCCATTTACATCCTATGGGTTTAACATTTGTTGGACAATCAACAAGTTTCCAAGTGTTGTTATCAATTACTGCTTGATATTCTTCAACCATAGCTTGTTGCCATTCTTTATATTTTACTGCCTCTTTGTATGTGGAAGGTTCAGTAAAATCATTTGCTATCAAGGCAAAATTGCCTTCACTTCTATGTGTCCTTCTGGTGCCAGTTTTATTCTCTTCATCAGGCTTTACATCTTTCAAAAGTTGAACTGCCCATTTTGGAAGTTGGTGCTCACTTGTTTGTGCTTCTGTAAAGTCCCCATCATTGTAAAGAGGATTAATATAAACTGATGTTCGTCGTTCAGGTGAAGAATGTGGAGACTCACTGTCTGAATAACTGCTGCTGCTTGGAGATGCGGATGAACTGTTAGAAGACCCAGATGATGTTGTTGATGTAGATGGACTGGATGACTCATCTTTAGAGGAAGGAAAATCAAGTTCATACCAATTTGGTGAAGTTGGTTGACTTTGCATTTTTCCATTTCTTTTACTTCCCTTAGTTTCTAAATTGTGAAGAAGATTTTCAATTTCTTCAGCACTCTTACTCTCTGTTTCATCAAAAATGACATCCCTGCTCACAATGAATTTTCCATTGGTCAAAAGACGATACCCTTTCTTCTCATCAGAATAGCCTATCATTGTGCATTTTAAACTTCTTGAGTCAAGCTTAGTTCGTTTTTCTTTCGGAACTAAGGCATAACATACTGACCCAAAAACTCTAAGATGTTTAACTCGAGGTTTGAAACCAAACCAAGCTTCATAAGGTGTGATTCCGTCTAAAGAAGCAGTTGGAGATCTGTTTCTTAAGTAGACAGCTGTATGAATTGCTTCCGCCCAATATGTTGGCCTTAACCTCTTGAAGGTTAACATGGATCTCGCCATTCCTAACAAAGTGCGATTCATTCTTTCGACTACTCCATTTTGCTGTGGAGTGTAAACATTAGTGAGATGTTGTCTTATGCCATTTTCACTGCAATAAGTTTTGAATTCATTTGAAGTGAATTCTCCCCCATTATCCGTCCTGAGAGTACCTATCTTTTCTTTGACTTCATTTTCAACAAGTTGGCGAAAAATTTTAAACTTATCAAATGCTTCTGACTTGTTCTTCAAGAAGTAAACCCAAGTCATTCTGCTGAAATCATCAATGAATAGTAAGAAATACTTGCAACCACCAAATGAGGTTTGTAGTGGACCACAAACATCACTGTGAATTAGTTGTAGCTGCCTGTTTGCACGCCATGAACTTGTTGGAAAACTTTCTCGATTTTGTTTCCCATAAATGCAAGCTTCACATTTTTCATTTTCCCTTTTGAATGTGGGAAGTCCTTTAACCATTCCTTGTTTCTGCAATTGAGAAAGACTCTCAAAATTCAAATGTCCATATCTTACATGCCATAGTCTGATAGGTGAAATACCTGTAGTCACTGCCCCTGCAAAATCAGAATGCCTTGGAATAACTGTCCCTTTCATCCGTAACAGTTTTCCATCTTCATAACCTGTCATAACTGTTTTCAAGTTCTGTTTCACTGAATTAATCTTCACTAAACCATCTTCCATAATCACCTGATGTCCTGCTTGTCGAATCGTGACTAAAGAGAGCAAATTTTTCTTGAAATTGGGTACATACCATACATTGGAAATCAATTTTTCTCCAATGTCAGGGAGAAAAACTTTTACTACTCCTTTTCCATAAGGAGTATGTTTTGTATCATCAACAAGAAAAATTGAATTAAGTTGGCATTCTTGAAAATTCCAGAAAAAATCACGTCGACAAGTCATGTGCTGAGTTGCCCCGGAATCCAAGATCCAGGCATCTTCATAGTCACTTCTAAGATGAGATGAAATTTGTGATGCTGGTGAGGAAGTAAAAACATATTCTGAGCTATCTTCATCTTGATCATTTGCAAATTGTGCTGAATGCTGCTGAAACTTGGGAATTTTATTAAGTGAAGTTCGACAATCTTCAGCATAATGGCCAACTTTGTTACACCTTCGACATACAATTTGACTTAAGTCTCTTCCTCGTCCTGAAGATTGTCCTCTGCCTCGGCTTTGACTTCTATTTTGATATTGTCCTCTACCTTGATTACTATAGCCTTGTCCTTGAAAATTGCCTCTTCCTTGGTTGTTTCCTCTACCTTGAAAATTATTTCTTCCTCCTCTGTTAAAATTGTTGCCTCTGCTTTGGCTTCGACCTCGATTATGTGCTACTTGATTTTGATTCCATCTGCCTCTTCCTCGAGAACTATCTGCTGATGACTTACTTGTGCTGGCTTCTGTGAGAAAAACATCTTCACCAACTTTCTTCTTCTTCCCAAAAGTTTTATCATGTTGACTTAACATTTCACAAAGTTCATCAAACTTTAGTTTTTCTAATTTCCCTGTTACTTGTAAAGTCTCTAAAAAATGCGTATAGGAAGAAGGAAGCCCAGCAATTACAATTGTGACCATAAAGCTATCATCAATTGCGGGAAAACCAGCATTAATAATTTCCTGCTTAATATTCTTAAGTCTGGAGAGATATTCAAGAATATCACCATCTTCAGTTAATTTTTGTTGCAACAATTTTAACTGTAGATCAACCTTCTTTGATTCAGGCTGAGTATCAAAGAGGTCTTTAAAAGTTTTCAAGGCAGTCCATGCATCTAAAGCATTTTCTATATGTACATACATTTCATCATTCACAGACGATTTAATAAGAGCTAAGGCTTTAGCATTCTTGATTTCCCATTTTGCCAGTGGATCTGCATCTGTGGGTTTATTCGGCTTAACATCACCATCACATATTCCTTGCCATAATTCATTGTAAATGAGTGTGCTTTCAATAAGACGATGCCACGTTTTATAAGATTTGGTGCCTTCTAGTTTGTCGGAATCAGAAAATAAGTTAATCAACTTAGACATTTTTAGCGTTTAAGAGACGCACCAAGAAGCAGAACAGAAAGTACAAGATAGTCAGCACAACACACCACGCAAAAAAACACGATCTATCGGGGCTTGGCCTTGACCCTCGAATAGTCGTCAAAACAGGAGAAAATTGACTGAGCTTTGCACTTGGCTCTAGTCAATTTCTCAAATTTTACAGGGCAACTTTCAAAATTTGACTTTTTACAATGGTGCTTTTGCACAATCAGGTAAAAAAAAAGAAATTACCCCCCCTCAAAGTAAAAAAATACTTTGAGTTACAATGTGATGATCCCACAAAGCTTCTTAAAAACAAATTACCCAACACACCTTATCTCCCCAATTTACAAATAAACCTCCTTATTACTCCAAAAAACATAAATTCCCAAATTTAAAAAATTACTAAATCTCCCCAAAAATATAATATTCCTTATCTTTCCCAAAATTACAAACAAAACTCCTTATTCCTTATCTCTCCCAGAGCATTTGTTCCTTTTCATTTACAGTGTGGATTCCGATTTTGTTTTGGCGCCAATCCCATACAGTTCTGTGAATCTCAAGATGATGAATTTTCAAAACTTGATGCAATGGAGACAACTGAAGCGGAGGGTTCTGCGCAAGTAGGCCTATGCCTCTATTTTTTTAGATACACCGTTTAGCTGAAATTACCATCGCCTCCTTTAGTTGATCTCCATCGATGGATACGGTTCCAGACGAGATATGGGATCGCATATTCGAAATAGGTATTGAGCAGAACATTATGAACTGTAAGACCGTCGGTTTCTCATGTACTATGACATTGGAGAGATTCAAAATATGCATCCTCCATGCACACTATTACACAGTACAAAATAAATAAAAAATGGGCGACAGATTTCGGGCTAAAATCTTGCCATTCAACAAACAAGGACGCAACCATGCAAAAAATGTATCTCTATCATCTCTATCATGACAAGACTATATACTCTAACTGTATCGAAATAGCTGAATATAATATACCCGTGAGCACCTACTCAACTTCATAATAACTGCAATACTGCTTGGGAACTCTAAAAACTACTAAGCCACTGAAAATTAGAAACACTTTCTGTGAACAATTGACGGACCAGATTCATCATACTCAGCCTTGGCAATCCACATCTGTTGGAATGTACTCAGAGATGCCAAGATTGATCCTCCAATCCAGACACGGTACTTCCTTCTTCGCGGCGCCTTTGCAGATTAAGCGGCCAAAACGGTGTGTGGAAATTGCTGTTCCATATGTAGGAGGCCCATACGCAGAGCGTCCAAAGCTACAGCCGGAGCAACTGAGATCTCAGATCTCAAACAGTTTGCAGCGTGGTTTGCTGCTCTCCACGCTGTCCCAACCAGTCAAAGTGATCAAATCACGCTTAAAAAGACTCGTTTTCCATCAAACTGAAACTAATTCGCCAATATTTCTTATGAGCAGACCTTCCACGGCTTATAATGGAGATATTTGATCAAATTGAAACAGATTTATAGCAAAAAAAATTTGGCAATTTGCAGATTTATAAATAAAACAACTCCAGCAACACCAGAAACAATGTGCAACAAAGACTACTCGCTTACTGGTTTTTAAAAATCCACACTGGTTTGCTCACGCTGGCTCTTTGCAGTGAAATTTGATTTGAGTGCTGGTCTCCAATTTCGAATCCTCCTGCTTTGTTCAATTCCGTGGCCCTGGACAATCTTTTCCTGATCACTTCAATGGAGTTGAGTTTTCCATGATCTCATAGAGCTGGAATCTCCTCCTCAGATCAACTGCAACATTACTGGAGCTCTGATACCACAATAATGGCAGAAGTGTCCTCAGACACGTAATTTTATTAATCAGAAAAAAACAATTACATAATTGATTTGCAAGAGCTTACACCCGAACAACCAAACACTCTTGCAATGAGCTATTTATAAGCTCCATGTCCTAACTACCTCTAATTATGGATCACTTATTAAATAACAAGTGTCCATTTACAATAAATGCTATTCAAACCAACTAGCTAACTAATCTCCTATAATAGAGCCTAAGATACGACACATTTGGAGAGTCATATCTAGTTACAACAATATGCTAATTCTAAAAGTCTCCATTAAATAATTAAACATTCTAGAATAATAATTATTAATTTAATATCTTAAATTAATAATTATTTTATTCTAATTTTATAACCTATGATAAAATTTGTATTTTTGGATCATCTAACATATGAATATAAAAAAATCTCAAGTTTTGAAAATATTTCAAGAGTAATTTATTTTTTAAATGCAAAATATATAACGATTTTAAAATCTTAGCCTAAGACAACTTGATACAATGCAAAAAAAAAATTAGAAATTAACCATCAAATTGACACGCGGTGTAGGTGAACTCGACATGTTGTAATGAAAACTTAAAGATCAGATACATTGTGGGGGCAAACTTGATTCATTATAACGAAAATTTTAAAATCAACTATCAAATTGCCCATAATGAGATCGGGTTGTTAGACGAGCATCGACACAGACCCTGTAGAAAAAAAATGAAAAAAAAAAACAAAAAATAAATGTAAAAAATAAATAAAAAATAAAAAATAAAAATAAAAAAATTCAGATATTGAAAAAAGTAAAAACAATAAAAAAAAAAACAAAAAAATAATACAAAAGACAATTTTTTTTAATATTGATAAATAGAAAAAACAATGAAAAAAAACACAAAAAAATAATAAAAAGAAAACAAATTTTAAATATTTGAAAAAAAATAAAAACAATAAAAAAACACAAAAAAAGAAAAAAGAAAACAAAAATTCAGATATTGAAAAAAAAACATAAAAAATAATACAATAGAAAAAATAAATTAAAATATAATAAAAAATTAAAAACAGTAAAAACACAAAAAAAAAATTCAAATATAGAAAAAAATAAAAAAGAAACATACATATATATAGACAAAAAAAACCTAAAAAAATTGTAAAAAATAACATAAAATTAACTTAGAACTATAAAAAATTAGACAAAAAAATAAAATATAAAAATAAAAAATAAGTTTAAAAAAACAAAAATAAATAAATTAAAAAAAAAAAAAAAAAAACTAAATTAACAAAATAAAAATAAAAACATTTTTTAAACAAAAAAACATTTTTTTAAACTAAAAATCGTTTTTTTAAATATTATATATATATATATATAACACGACATTTTTTTAAATAAAGGAAAAAATACATAACTAAAAAATTAAATTGAATTAAAAAATAAATAAAATTAAAACAAAAAAAATATAAAAATAAATATTTAAAACAAAAAAATAAAAAAAAACAAAAGTTCGAAAAAAAAAGAAAAAGAAAAATTAAAAAATATTAATAAAACGAAATTAAAAATAAAATAAAATTTGAAGATTCTTCGGCGAAAATCACAGAGATACTTTTGTCGACGCGTTTCGAACCAACTAGTGTGGTTCATTGTCAGGACAAGTTGAATGAGCAGATCTAGCTTTGTACATTAAATAGACAAGGCAGAATATCCAATGACCCAATTTTACTGGACAAGGTAACGGCTAAAATGACAACAACTAGATTTGATCGGAAAATGGCTAATTTGACTATGATAAGGGGTAAAAACTTTATTTATTTAAATAAGTTAATATGGTTATAAATGTAAGAGGACCATTATAAATATATATTAGAATTAATATATTATCATACATTAAATTATTTTCAAAACTACCAAAAATAGAGTGAACCCCCGGGCGGGGTTGGACGTGGATGCGAGCGGGGAGGCGGCTGTGCCCCCGCGGCCAACCTTGCCCGGGGGGTAGTTGGTTAATTCCCGGAATTAAAAAAAAGTTAAATTTAAAAACTAAAAAAAAATCATAAAAGCTATAAAATAAAAATTAAACAAAAAAAATGAAAATTTGAAAAAAAAATAAAAAAATTTCATATTAGAAAACAAAAAACCAATTAAAAAAAATAAAAAAATAAAAATAAAAATCTAAACAAAAAAATTTTAAAAATAAAAATCTAAACAAAAAAATTTTAAAAATAAAAATGTAGAACAAAAAAAATTAAAAAACAAAAGTTTGAAAAAAACAAAGAAAAAGATTATTAAAAAAAAAAAATTCCTTAACCCCGGGCAGGGTTGGCTACAGGCGCGGGCGGGGTTGGCTACGAGTGTGGGTGGGGAGGCAGTTGTCTATAACTGTGCCTCCCTACACGCGCCCACAGCTAACCTCGCCCCAGGGTAAAGGAATTTTTTATTTATTATTATTATTATTATTATTATTTTATATTAATTGTTTTTATTTTTATTTTTTTATTAATATATATATATATATATATATATATATATATATTTGGTTTTGATTTGCCTTTTTTGTTTCCTATAATATAATTATTATATATATATATATATATATATATATATATATATATATATATATATATAATATTTTATTTTTAATTTTTTGTATTTTTAATTGTTTTAATTTTTATTTTATAACTTTTATGATTTTTTTTTGTTTTTAAATTTAAATTTTTTTAATATATATATATTAAAAAAAGTTAAATTTAAAAACTAAAAAAAAATATTTTTTTAGGTTTTTTTTTTTTAATTACTATGGATGTATTTATTTATTTTTTATTAATATTCAAATTTTTTCTTTAAATTTTATGTTTTTTTGAAATATTTTCCTTTTTCTAATTTATTTTTTAATATTTTTACTTATTTTTTATTTTTTGTTTATTTATTTATTTTATATATTTTTTACAATTGAATTTTGTTTTATTTGTACATTTTTATGGGTGCTTTTTTATTTTATTTATATATATTTTTATTATTTGAGTTTTTTTGTCATGTTTTTATTTATTTATTGCTTTTTTTATGAACATGAAAATCACAAACATTTAAAAAAATATCCACATTTAATACATTACAAAGAGGAGGAGCGATGGGAAGGCGGAGGTTTCGAACGCGGGTCTGGATAGAGCCGGGTCCTGACTGATCAGGGCAAGGGTCACCGTTGGGCGCGACGACCGGAGGAAGGGAGCTAATCGCACAGGTGTTTGCAGTAAACAGTCAAGGTGGAACGGGCAGCTGGAGGTAATATCTTATTGGATCGGGCGGACAGCTGGGAATAAGGGTTAAAACCTTTTGACCTTAGCGCTGGCGGTAACCCATTTCCGTTTTTTCCCTGTAATCCGCTTTTGTAACTATGGTAAATTCCAAGGAGCTCGTGGATTTGGACCCGGTAATGGAAGACATTTTGTCAGTTTGGGGTAAAGACCCGACAGCTAAAAACATCGAAAGGTACTTTGGAGAGTCTGGGTCATGCAGAACTGGTGCCCTTTCGCCAGAATCGCACAGGATTCATCAATCGTTCATCCAACTGACCAAAGGATATGACGAGAACGAGTTTCTACATCAAGGGTTTCTCGGCGCACAGCAACCATCCAGCCCTGGTGAAGGATCTCTGCATGCAAGCATTCGTCATTCGAGCCATGGCAGCAAAGGGAATATGCCCTTCGAAGAGCCAGTGTTATCCGGGGGCCTAGAAGACATTGTCAATTTCATTACAAGTGCAGAGCGGTCGGGTGAGAAAAAGGCCGGCAGAGTATCAGCTATAACAAGGGTTTCTATCGGGAAAGAACTGGGCGCCCCAAAAGGATATGGTGGACGGCCGGATAAAGCGATAGCAGCATTCTCAGATTCACAAGAGGAAACACATGCAGAGGTCCCGGGTTTTCAGGTAACCCTTCCCCCTATTGAAAATTCTTTCCGAGAGGCTGAGGATCCTCTTCTTTCTCATGCACCTAAGTCAGGGCTCAATCCTTCAAACCCTAGTTCACAAAGGGTCGAAGCAGATAGAGAGGTTCGGGAGGAGGACATTGGTGGGAGGAAAAGAGGCGAAAAGCGCAAGAAACAAAGACCTATTGGTGAACAGGAGCTGGAAGGGAACTTGGTATTAGGAATGGAGGTGAGCATTGAAGAATCTCTGGAGGTGGCTGACTGCACAGTGGTGGGAAGAGCAAGAGGGAAGAAATTCACTTCTAGCTTTCTGCAAGAATGGGGAGAAAAGAACTGGATGGTAGGAGAAAAAAGGGTTTTCAAAGCCTCAACCCTGGCAAAAGGATGGTTTCTATTCAGATTTGAGAGCAAAGATGCGGCCGATTGGGTGATTGCTAGAAATTGGGTGATTGGGAACATCCCTATCCTATTGAAGAAATGGACACCGCTGTTTGATGCAGGCCGTGAGAAAACTGATGTCTACCCTGTCTGGGTCAGGGCTCCGGGTCTGCCCTATTTTCTATGGACGGAAGCGGTGTTCAAAGCCATAGGGGATAGACTGGGAACCTTTCTGGAAGCTGACATGACCTTCCAACAAACTCGAAACCAAGCCATGGCTCGAATTCTCGTCAGTTTAAACCCCGGCAAAGGTCTTGCAAAGAAAATTAACCTGCAATACAAGGATATGGTTTTTGAGCAGATATTGGACTACGAATATCTGCCCTTCAGGTGCCATAGGTGTCACGATTACGGGCATCTGGCGAAGGAATGCCCTCTTGGAAGGCGAAGGCGGAGATATCAAAAGGCGCCGGCACAGTGGGAGAACGTTTACAGTCCTTTCCAACATTTTCAAGGTCAGAACCTCTCTTCTGAGCTGAATGATGCTGATAAGGAGACAGCAGCCCAAATGGAAGTGTTGCCGACGGAACAAGATCATCTGGACAATCAGGTCACCTCGACGGACAAGGAAATCGACCTGGAGAAAGACTCCGCAAAGGAACAGCCACCTGAAAGGCCACCGCAACCTTCTGAAGGAGTAATGGGTATGTGTTCTGATTCATATATTCCTCCAGTTCATAATGCAGAATCCATGGATGTTTGTATGGATCTTTCCCCTTCGAAAAAATTTGTTTCTTTCAATATAAAGGATAATACTTTAAATCATGAAGAAATTAGAGAGGGTCTTGGCGTAGAAGATATCTCGGCCGCCCTACCCTCCCTTGATCTGAACAGTGAAGGTGTTTCTATTGAACCTGGGCCTTCGGCTCCTCTCCCTTCCTGCCCATATAATCTTCGTTCCCTCGATCAAAAGCCCATCATCCCCGTCTCAGTAGGAGGTATTGGCCCTCTTCCCTCCCAAAGCCAATCCAGGAAAAAAAGAGGTAGGAAATCCAACCTTTCCATGGCGCAGATTAAAGCAAAATTTGATGTAGCAGATGGAAAACAGCAGTCTATCCCAGGGGCACTTAGAGCAGCGCAACCCCCAGAAGAGGTTATCAAATGATCTTGTCTTCATGGAACTGTAGGGGTTTAGCCAGTAAACCCAAAAAACTGGTTTTACGGGAGATGTTTCTTAACTCTAAAACTGATATCCTTTTTCTCCAAGAGACTCTCGGAAGAGGGATAGAAGTGGAATCAGCCTTAAATGCTTTGATGCCTGGATGGAGATTCATAGCACTAGATTCAGAAGGCCACTCTGGAGGGTTGGCCATTGGCTACAAGGAAGGAAGGATAAAGGTCAGTAATTTGTGGGGGATGAAACAGGCCATGGGAATGGAAATTCAGTCCACAGAACTCTCTTTTCCCCTTTCCATTTGCAATGTGTACGGGCCCTGCCAGGATAGGGTGTCTTTCTGGAATGATCTGATGTCAAAATCCTTCTTAAAGGGAAAAAATTTGGTGCTGGGAGGGGATTTAAATTTCTCTATAGGAAGAGCGGAGGCATGGGGTCCTTCTGCCAGAGAAGACCCCCTGACAGACTTTTTCTTAAATATGTTCACTGTCAACAACCTCCTAGACATAAATTTGCTCAAATTAAAGCCTACTTGGAGGAACAGGAGAACTGGGGAGGCTAGAGTGGCAAAAAGGCTTGACCGGTTTCTCATAAATGAGGAGTTGGCAGTCAAAATCCCTATGTTCAGACAATGGATTGAAGAAGGAGGGCTATCCGATCATTTCCCTATTTTCTTAGAACTCTCCTCCCCTCCCCCCAAGCCCCCTGCCCCATTCAAGTTTAATTCTTCTTGGCTTCAAGAGGAGTCTTTTTCAAACCTCTTCAAACAAACATGGAAGCACCCGGAAGCCAATGCACCAGAGGATAAAGGTTTCTGGTTTATGGAAAACCTCAAAAGACTGAAGAAAGCTACCATAAGCTGGGCAAAGGCTAGGAAGGAAGCCCAGAAAGAGGAACTCACAAAGATAAGTGAGGAACTTAAAAAGTTGGAAAGTATAGAGGAGGAGGGCTATCTGTCGCAGGATTCAAAGGAAAAAATTCTTCATCTTGAGAAACTTAAAACTAAACTCCTCCTGGATAAAGAAGAAGAATGGCGTTTAAAAAGTAGGGCAATCTGGCTTAAAGCTGGAGATGAAAATACCAGGTTTTTTCATAATTATGCCAAAGGGAGGAAATCGGCAAATACTATATGGGCCCTAAAAAATGAAGAAGGAAGGGAAGTGCAGACTTTTCAAGCTTTGTCAGATTTAGGCCAGAGACACTTCCAAAATCTCTTTGCAGATCCAGGAGCAACTACTATTGCGGAGGTAATAAGGACAGCTCAATGCTTCCCAAGATTCTTGGAGGAGGATGAAGCGGAGGACCTTAACTGTGAGGTTACCAAGGAGGAAGTGGAAGCTACAATTAAGTCCATGGCAAAAGAGAAAAGCCCTGGACCAGATGGTTGGTCCATAGAGCTGTTCCTCCACTTTTTTGAAACTATAGGATCAGAAATTACAGAAGTGGTGGAGGAGGCCAGGAAAAAAGGTGAAATCTATAGTCCCTTTAACGCCACGTTTATAGCCCTTATCCCAAAGAAGGAAGTCCCGGAAAGTTTTGAAGACTTCAGGCCAATTTCGCTATGTAATAGTATCTACAAAATCATAGCAAAAGTGATAGCAAACAGAATCAAACCAATTTTGTCAAGACATATATCAATGGAACAGTTTGGGTTCTTATCGGGAAGACAAATACATGAAGCCATCGGAGTAGCTCAGGAGGTCATGCACAGTGTGAAGCAGAAGAATAAGAAGGGTGCTGTTATTAAAATCGATTTATCAAAAGCATATGACAGGATAAATTGGTTATATCTCAGGCTGCTTCTAACTCACCTTGGCTTCAAACCTGCTTTTATCAGTTGGATAATGGGCTGTATTTCAAATGTAAGCTATGCAATTCTCATCAATGGAGCAGCCACTCCTTTCTTCAAAGGGCAAAGGGGTCTGAGGCAGGGGTGCCCTCTGTCCCCCCTGCTCTTTCTACTAGTTGCGGAAGGTCTCAGCCAGTTGATCCACAAGGCCAGAAGAGAGGGGAAGGTAAAAGGTATTGAGGTAGCCACAAATTTATTTATCTCTCATCTCCTTTTTGTTGATGATATATTGATCTTCACAAATACTGAGCTCTCTGAAATAAAGGAACTAAAATCTATTTTAGATCTGTTTCTGAAAGCAACAGGCATGCAGATAAATCATAGAAAATCCCAGCTGATAATGACAGGTCTGGCAGTTCAGGAGAGGGGAAGGCTTCAATCGGTCTTACCTTTCCAGCCAAGTTCTCTGGATCTCCCTTTCAAATACTTGGGATTCTGGCTAAAGCCAAATGCTTATAAGAAGGAGGATTGGAACTGGCTGATTGCAAAAATAGAATCCAGAATCTCACATTGGAGTTTCAAATGGCTCTCGAGAGCGGGCCGTTTGACTCTTATTAAGTCCGTTCTTTTGGCCATTCCAGTATATTGGGCTGCTCTAACGTGGGTCCCCAAAGGTATTATGGAAAAGATCAGAAGACTTTGCAGTAGATTTCTATGGGATGGTTCCAAGGAAAACCAAGTGCTCCCATGGGTGGGCTGGGACAAAGTGGCAAGGTCCAAAGAATGGGGTGGTTGGGGGATTAAAAATCTTCCAGATTTCAGTCTTTCTTTGGCAGCAAAGTCGGGCTGGAGGTTGATAAAGATGGAAAATTTATGGACCAGAGTGATAAGAAGAAAATATATAGACCCGGTGCCTTTGGAGGACTGGATAAGGAACCCGGTCAAGAACTTGCAGAATGCATCTGTGATATGGAAGGCTACAGTGAATTCGTTCAAGGTAATTGAACAAGGTTTGGCATGGAAGATTGGGAATGGCAGAAATCTGAAGATTGGGAAAGATCCGTGGATCGGCTGCAATGAAAATTATGCCCTTTCACCTGATCTAATTAGGCACTTAGAAGATAAAAACATTCTTACTCTAGACCAGGTGGAAAAGGTGGGTCATTCGAGCATTTGGTGCCAGGCATGGAAAGATGGTGAGGACCTGCAGCTCGATCAGAGGTGGTGGAATGAATGGTCTTCCTTCACTCAAGAACTTGTTCGTTCTAATGTTAGAATCTCAGACTCTCCAGACAGCCTGATCTGGGCCCACGGAGAAACAGGCGATTACTCCCCAAAAGAAGGATACAAGTTCATCCAATCCAGGAAAGGGTGGGCGAATCCAGAGTGGTGGTCAAAACATATTTGGAAGCTCAAATGCCCAGCTAAGGCCAGACTTTTTCTCTGGTGTCTCCTTAGAAGAAAAGTTCCTACCTGGGACATCCTCCAGGCTAGATTCATGTATGGCCCGGGGAGGTGCTCCCTCTGTAAAGAAGCAGAGGAAACTATAAACCATTTGTTCCTTCAATGCCCAGAAACTGCAAAAATCTGGAGGGAGGTTGAAAAGCTGATGAATAAAAAATTTCAGTGGGGAAATGGGAATCTGGACGAGGCCTGGTCAAATTGGTGGCAGCATTATCCGGACGGGAACCTGAGAAATCTCCCACCCATCATTTGTTGGGGAGTCTGGCTTGCTAGAAACAGAACAATTTTTCAAGACAAGGGTACTCAGCCCTCCATCACAGCCATTCAAGTGGTATCCATTTACGCTTCCATCCCAGAACCTGAAGAAAAAAGACCTCAAAATCATAACAAATCAGTCCAAATCAAAGATGGTCTTCCTTGGGCATTTTTTGATGGAGCTTCCCAAAACAACTCAGCAGGTGCAGGAATCGTCATTCACATTAATGCTCACCACTCCCTCAAAGCCTCTGTTGGTTTGGGGTCTGGATCAAACAACTTTGCCGAATTGTCAGCCTTAAGACTGCTCCTATGTTGGCTTATTCAAAGAAACACCTTCACTATTCAGATCTTTGGAGACTCCCTCAATGTTATAAACTGGGTTAATGGAAAAAATTCTTGCAAAAACCTATTATTGAAACCCATGCTTCAAGAAATACAGGTATTAAAGTCATCTTTTAACTCTTTCTCCATATGCCATATCTACAGGGACAGCAATGATGACGCGGACAAGCTTTCTAAGGAAGGTTTGCAGCAAGCTTTGGGAGGGTGGAAAATAGTGGAAGATTGTCAAGGACAGATAGTTTCATCAGATGTGCCGCCTTATACTTAACTCTTCAGCTGATGCTTTTGGTTTTTGTTTATTATCTTTTTATATATGCATAGACTATTTCACACAGACCTCTTTTATACAAAAACTCGGTTCCATATATATTTTTTGTGGGCTGTTTTCCTCTCTGTTGAGGAGGCCCAAAGGCTGAAATGTAATGTTTGTATTACTGCTTTTTGATCTGTCTCTTAGAGACGAGGCCTTCTCTGGGTCATAGCTGTATTGCCACAGCTGTTTTATACTGCAAATCTGCTCTGATTTCTGTGCTCATAAAAACAGAAAGGAGACTTTTTTGTGCTTGTATGCTTGGTCCAGCAAGCAGTTCTTACGGAAATGCTCAGCATATGCAATGTAACTTTTTATTCTCTTAATAAAAAGTTCGCTTTTTCTTCGGAAAAAGAAAATTTAAAGTGTAAAAACTAAGCCCTCTAAACAAAAAGGGTTGATGTTGCGTCAACCCTTTTCAAAATCAAAATGAAAATCACTAACATTTAAAAAATGTGTTTATACTTGCTACATAAAAAAAATTAAAGTGTCAAAAATCAACCCTCTAAAAAAAAGGGTTGATGCTGCATCAACACTTTTCAAAATCAACATGAAAATCACTAACATCGAAAAAAAAATGTTCATACTTGATACATGAGAAAATTTAAAGTGCCAAAAATATGCTAAAAAAAACAGTTTATTCTGGCATCACCACTTTTCAAAATCAGGTGATTTTTTGCTACCTCAAAAAAATGGGTACTAGTTCACTTTCTCGTTTGATCGGTAACTATGTTCATAGCATGTATTGTTGATATGGCCTTGCATTGATGACTGGACCCTGGCTAGAGTGATGTTTGTGCATTGACACACTTATTTTATATATGTCTATATGTTGTTATGATTATGTTATACATGTATCACATTGATTTGATGATCTTGTAGACAAGGTATCTTCCCCGGATTATGGTAAGGTACGTTGGTTTATTGTGATTTGGTTTAGCTGGAATAGTATGCCTTGTAGGAAAGAGATCGGATGGCGAGCAAGGTGGTAGAATACATAGAATATCCCTATGCATCATATGGGAAGCATGGTGTGGGGCACTCTTCTGACTTGGCAAACACATTGAGAAGCCTGAAGGAATAAATAAGGACTTTCAAAGAAGACAATGAAAAAATCATGCAAGCACAAGAGAAACAAGCAGAGGTTAATGCAATACTACTTCAGGGTTTGTCAAATTTATAGTGACAAGGACCACTTCAGGTTAGTCATGGACATAAGGACAAAACTAATGGGGCATATGGCAGTAGGTCTCCTAGTAGACACAACTCAGATAGATATGGCACGATCAGAGATGGCAGGTTGTTGGATACTCCGGATAGGAGAGGTGATCAACACAGGTACTATTCCAATTATGGTCCTAATAGGCATCATGATCGTCATTGTTGTCATCCTTATAGGAGGAGTGATAGGGGATACTTTTCATATGAGTTTAAGAAGGCAAAGCCACCTACCTTTGATGGAGAGATGAAGAAGTCACAGGATGCAGAGGCATGGTTGTTGGGCATGAAGAAATTATTATGATTGCATGATTATTTAGAAAACATGAAAGAAAATATAACCACTTTCAGTCTCAAAGGTAAAGTGGATATTTGGTGGGAAGATGTGAATAATGTCAAAGGTATACATGAGGAGGATTTGACTTGGCATGCATTTGAAAGGATCTTTAAGAAGAAGTACTTTTCTGAGAGGTACTATGATGACAGAGATAAGGAGTTTTATGAGCTGTGGATGGGTTCTATGACAGATGATGAATATACTAGCATATTTTTGGAGTTGTTGAGATAAGTGCCTTACCTTAGGGAGGAGAAGGCCAAGGGTCAGAGATTCATCAATGGATTGGCAGTTACGTACAGAGACCAGATTGAGTTCGATGAGCCTAGATCGTTGGAGGAGACCGTTCGAAAGTTGAAGCATTGTTATGAGAAGTCGAAGCACAAAGTTGAACCTAAGCATGACTCGAAATGAAATGAGAAAGCTAAAGGAAAATGGCCACCAAAGAGAGGAAGACCTCAAGATGTAAGTGAGAAAGAAAATGCAGTTACTTACAAGAGATTCAATACAGCTGAGAAGGGATGTGGAGAGGAGCAAGCTAGAGGCGGTGGTAGGGAACCTTTGCATTTTTGGATATGTGGTAAGGACCATCATATGAGGGATTGTCCAAAGTATTAGAGTGGTGGTAGATCCCAGATCTACAATGCTTAGGAGGCGTATACAGTTGGTGATATTGGTCACAACATTCCTCAGATCTATGCAACTATGGACAATAGGCAGGCAGATCATCAAGCATCGATCATTGAGATGGACGGTAAGCTTTGTGACCAAGTTGTTTCTATTTTTATTGATCCTAGATCTAAGTATAGTTATATTAATCTTGAACTAGTGGATAAGTGTGGTTTGATAAAATAAGTGCATGCATAATCTTGGTTGGTATAGTTGACTACAGGTATGAAGAAGTGAGTTCACCATTGGGTAAGAGCTTGTTCATTTGAGTTAAATGGCGTGCCTACAACAACACATTTGAATGTATTTCCATTGGGTTCGTATATTATGATTTTGGGTATGGATTGGCTATACCTTCACAAAACCAAAGTGGATTGCTTCGACAAGGTCATTGAGTGTGTGGATGATAGTGGGGAAAAGAGGAACTTTCAGGGAAAGAAGAAGCCTACATCAGTGAGGATGGTTACCACTATGTAGGCTAAGCATTGTTGTAGAAAGGGTTGTGTGATGTTTGCAGTACACATTTCTAGTGACAAGGGTAAGGAGGCTAATGATGCAGATGTGTTGAGAAGGTGCCTAGTTTTGCAACAGTTTCAGGATGTATTTCCTTAGGACATTACATAGTTTCCACCTCACAGGTAGATAGAATTTTCTATTGACTTGGTGCCAGGAGAAACCCTAGCATTAAAAGAACCTTACACAATGAGATCACTTGAGTTGGTTGAGTTAAAGTTGCAACTGAAGGAAATGTTGGACAAGGGGTACATTAGACCGAGTGTATCGCCTTAGGGTGCACCAGTGTTGTTTGTGAAGAAGAAAGATAGTACTCTCAGATTGTGCATTGACTATAGGAAGCTAAACAAAGTAACAATCAAGAATAGGTGATTGTTTGACTAGTTGAAGGGAGCTGCAGTGTTCTCTAAGATCGACTTGAGATTGGGATACCATCAGGTACGCATCAAGGAAGAGGATATCTTCAAGATTGCGTTTAGGACTAGGTATGGGCATTACAATTTTTTTGTTGTTCCATTTGGTTTGACTAATGATCCAGCGACATTCATGTGTTTTATGAATAGTGTGTTGCATCATTATCTGGACAACTTTGTTATTGTATTCATTGATGACATACTAGTATATTCTAAGAATGAGGAAGAATATGTTGAGCATTCAGCAACAATGTTGAAATTGCTAAGAAAGCATCATTTGTATGCTAAACTTAGCAAGTGTAGCTTCTTTCAGACGAAGGTACATTACTTGGGGCATGTTGTCTCCAAGGATGACATAGTAGTGGATCCAGAAAAGATAAGGGCCATCAAGGAGTGGGCAACTTCTAAGAATGTGGATGAGGTGAGATCATTTATGGGTTTGGCAGGTTACTACAGGAGGTTCATCAGGAACTTCTCATGCATTGCATATCCTATGACATCATTGCAACGGAAATGTAAGAATTTAAAATGGACATAAGAATGTGATGCTAGTTTTGAGCATCTTAAGCAATTGTTGACACATGCACCAGTGCTAAAGATTGTGGATCCAGACAAGGAGTTTGTAGTGTGTACAAATGCTTGAAAGAGAGGACCTAGTGGATTTCTTATGCAAGAAGGACAAGTAATGTGATATGAGTCACAGAAACTGAATGAGCACAAGCAGAACTACTAATGCATGATCTTGAGCTAGCAACGATTATACATGCATTGAAGATGTGGAGGCACTATCTTCTTAGCAGGGCGTTTACATTGATGTGCGATCACAGTGGGTTGAGGTATTTGTTTGATCAACCAAATATAAATGCCAGGAAAGCTAGATGGTTTGCTACCCTTAGTGAGTTTGACTTCGAGATTAGATAAACCAAAGGGAAGGAGAAGCGGGTTGAAAATGCTCTTAGTAGGAAGGTACAGGTAAATCATATAGCAGCTATGAGCTCTTATGGGATAGAGTTACAGGATAGGATCTTACAAGCAAGGCAGCGGGATGAAAAACACATGGAGATTATACACAGGTTGCAGCAGAGCGTAGGTATAGTTATAGGTGTAGGTACATGTACATGTGGTCAGGATGTAGACTATCGTCTCACGATAGATGGTTTGGTGAGATTTAGAGACAGGATCCATGTGTCAAATTGTAGTGAGATCCAGAAGCTTATCTTGAGGGAATTTCATGCCAAGCCATACTCGGGTCATCTAGGATATCAAAAGACATTGAAGATGGTGAATAACTTCTACTATTGGTTGAATCTGAAGAAGGAAGTGGTAGAGTTCATGGCTAGATGTTTAGATTTTCAACAGGTCAACGCGGAATGTAAGCATCCATGTGGTTTACTATAACCTATAGTAATTCCAAAATGGAAATGGGAGGTCATTTCCATGGATTTCATCACAGGTCATCCAAGGACAGTGAGGCAACATGATTCTATTATGGTTGTGGTTGACAAGTTGAGAAAGGTAGCTCACCTCGTTCCAGTAAAGACTACATATTCATCTAGTGAGGTAGCACAGGTTTTCATCAGATAGATAGTGAGTCGACACGGTGTTCTAAAGAAGATTGTGTCGGACAGGGATGCAAAGTTCACTTCCTAGTTTTGGAAGGAGCTATTTGCAGGCTTAGGTACAGAGTTGGCCTTCAATACAACTTATCATTTGCATACAGATGGAAAAACAAAGAGGGTCAACGGGATCTTGGAGGATATGTTGAGGATGTACGTGATGCACCAGCCGTGGAAATGGGAGGAGTATCTTCCATTGGTTGAGTTCACATACAACGATGGTTATCAAGAGTCATTGAGAATGAGTCATTTCGAGGCATTACATGGACGAAGTTGTAACACTCCCATCAGCTAGAGTGATCTAGTGAATATTGTATTTATTAGACTGGACATGTTGGCAGACATGGAGCATGAAATGCAGGTTATAAAGAAGAACCCAAAGGCAACACATGATAGAATGAAGAGTTATGTGGGTCAGCACAGAGTGTTCAAGGATTTTCAGGTAGGGGAGCTATGTATTTGTGCATCAAGCCCAACAAAATCTCTTTGAGGATTGGTTCATGTTCCAAGTTGGCACCACAATATTGCGGGCCTTTTGAGATCCTTGAGAGGATTGGACCAATGGCATATTGAATTGCACTGCCTCCAATAGTGAAATTCCATGATGTTTTCCATATTTCCTTGCTTAAGAACTATATAAAGGATGTTGATCATGTTATTGATTGGTTTGTATTGCAAGTGGAGCAAGAAGGAGAGTTCCAGTCGGAGCCTCAATGCATATTGCGGTGAAAACATATCTTGCTCAGGAACAGAGCCATAGAGAAAGTTAAAGTGAAGTGGAAGAAATTTGGGCCTGAAGAAGCTACATGGGAGATGGCGGATTAGATGCAGGCCCTATATCCTTCATTGTTTTCCAGTTGAGGCAAAACATTTTTGGTTTGATGTTGGTATATGTTTGGCATTTGTTTTGCTGATATTTTGGTATATGTATGTATATGTATGGATGTAAATACTGCCATGAGATAAGTTATAAAGCTTCAATAAGTGGTATGGGTGTCATATTATTATGGTTGTTATATTGTCATGTTGTGATGATGTTTTGCTTTTGAGCAAGTTTTTCATTGTGAATATTGCAACGAGCTAATTTATAAAGCTCCATGGGCAGTATGTTTTCTTTTTAGTGGTTTTGCTGAGGTCATGGTGTGGTTTAACATTGAGGACGGTGTTCCCTAATGGGGAGGGTTCTGTAACAATCCTGGTGAAAATTCCATGTAATAAAAGTTAATAAAGGCAAAATAAGACCATGGGTAAGGGACATGTATTCCAAGTTGACTGTTGGAAAAGGTATCATAGTGGGCATCACTGGATGTGTGTTTTGGCTAAGAAAATTTGACAAATGCTATGAAAAAGGCATTAAAAGGCAAAAAGGCATTTTTGGCACATTTATTTATGAAAATAAAGGAAAATAGTAGAAAAGGAAGGTAAAAGGTCACAGGTTGAATGTGAGGAGGAAATTGAAGGAAAATAATGGAAAATGAAGAAAATAGAGACCTCATTAATAAAAAAGATTTTGAGGATCAGTTGGTAACCTTTTTTCAGTTCAAGTTTGGAGATCCCTCATTATTCTCTTTCTCTCTCTTTCACTCTTGGTCACATAGAGTTTGCTTGGAGCACTCTAGCTTTGGATCAAGGAAGCAAAAGAAAGCAAGGGAAAGGAAGGAAAACAAGGATCAAGGAAAGGAAAAGAAGGATCAAGAAAGTTTAGCAAGAATACTTGCAGTAACCTTTTGCATGTGTGATTTCCTAGCTAGTTTGGACATGCATGGCTTTGCATGTTGGTGTGCGGTTTTATTATTGTCGATGGCATGGTTTTGTCGGGTTATGATAGTGGTTTTCAGCCTAGCCTTGCCTTTTTATGGATGCCATGGTGTTGGGATGCTTATCACATTTGATGGGATACATATTCCAAGCTGAATGGTGGGAAAAACATCCTAGGGGGTGTTCATTTGGTTTATTATGGCTAAGGAAAGTGGCAAAGGTAATGGATAAGGCTTTGGAATGGAAAATTGACATTTTTGCCACATTTATTTATGAATATAATGGAAATTAGGAGAAAAGGAAGGTGAAAAGTCATAGGTTGCATGTGAGGAGGAAAATGAAGGAAAATAATGGAAAATGAGGAAAATAGAGGCCTCATTCATAAAAAGGCTTCTAAGGATCAGTGGGGAGGCTTGGTCAGTGTATGTTATAAACATTTTTGTGCCTTACAGCATGAAGCATGAAATGTCCATAATCTAAGGGATCCAAAGTCCCTAAACATGTTGTTCCTACCCCTAGAGGAACAAGGCCAACAAACCACAGCATTGAATAAAAGTTCTCCACCTGAAAACACTAAAAAACAAGGCAATTCTGGATCATGTCAACTGCTCCACTGAGCATCTGCGCTGAATGTCAACTGCTCCACTGTCTACCTGCGTTGAATGTCAACTGCAAAGAAGGCTACCTGCGCTGGGCAAGTTTGGACATGTGGCACAGTCATTCCTCAAGGTGTCAATGCCCAGGAAGCTTCCAAAATGACACTTGGATCAGGGAATTCGACTGGTGATGAGTAAGAGGTTCTAGATCTCCAAGTGGAAGCAAGAACCTCCAAGTGGACTCAAGAACTGAAGAAGAACTGGAGTGGGAGAGGACACTAGTCACATCTCAGGCTGACTCATCCTCTCTCCAAACTCCTATATATGGATCTCTCTCCCATGAGATCCAGGGGCTGGAATCTTGTGAATGTAAAGAATTGCTGTTGGTTTGAGTTTAGAACTATTGGGTGATTTGCTTTGAAGGAGGTGAAGAGGAGATTTCTTTCTGCTGGGAAGGTGATGCTGGATTGGGCCTCTTATGGTTGTATCACTTCCTGAACCTTACTTCATCCATTAATAAAGCATTTGAGGTTCTTTTATATGCATTTGTCTCAATGGTGTATTGTTATACTTGTGTATTTGATTTATTCTAATCCTTGAATCAATTATGAATGTATGCTTCTTGTAGTTTCCCTCTCTTGCCATTTTGCAGGATCTTGGTGTAGCTGGGCCAGTGAAAGAGCAAGGAGTTGAGAGCAAGCAGCAAGGAGAGAAGATTGGATCAACCATTAGCGAAAGACATCGGTTAGTGGATCTCTTTCTCCCCTCTTTTACATCTCATAAAGAAGTAATCTCAGATAGCTTTGCTTTGATTGTTGCTAAGGAACTATCACCCTTAGAGTGGGATAAGGTCATTCCGTATTGGATACTTTTCCCAACAACAAATTGGCGACTCCGCTGGGGAATCGTATCTTGTTGGTTGTTTGTGTTTTTGCTATTCATTTCTTAAACACAGGGAGTACCGAATCGAACTGCATTTGGATCTTTCAAATGCAAAGTAGAGGGCAGCTACTGTAGCTCGGTTTCTGGGCATGTTTATGATTTGAAGAGCTGATCCACAAGGACTCTGAACAGCTCTTATTGATAGCTTTTCATCCTCCTTTGAATCATCCTTTAGTGTGTACTTGATTGGTAGCTTTGATTTGGCCAAAAACTGTTGATTTTTGAGCAATCTGTGACCCAGAACCCAGAGAAACGAGAGTTTCTCTCTTCATTGCAGGCACTGTGAAGGCAGTCTGCATTTCATCGCAGGTCCCGAAGGGGCTACCTGCGCTGAATGTCAAACTGACAGTGTTCTACCTGCGCTGAACCAGTGTGGCCTTGTGCAACTGGGGTTCTCTGCTTTCTGTTGCCCTGTTTTCATCACTGTTTTTGCAACCTGTTATCAGTCAATGTACCTATCTGAAACCACCTTTCTTTGCCACTATTCCGCCTCGGTTGTATAAAGAAACTGTATTTGTTCTTTGTGTATTTCTTACATCATTTGCAGTTTCCCATAACGAAAGTGAACTAGTCTTGTTGTGGCCTCTTAGATCTAGACCTGTGATAAGTGTCGTTCTGATCTTAAGAGTTAGTTTGTTTGCTGTTCATAGCTGATTGAGCTTTTGCTTTCGTCATACGGTTTGAATTTATGTATTTCTAGTGTTGAAACAAGTAAATCTTAAGGTGTCTTTTGATTTTGGACAAAAGCTTGTTTTCTTTCACTTGAAATTGAATTCAAAGTTATACAACAACTTTCTTTTTGTAGTACACGAACATTAAGAAAGAGAAAAGAAATACCTGCATTGTGCATGTGCATTTTGACAGCTTGCATGTTGATTTAGGAAAAAGTGCATTAGTGTGTGCTCTATGATCTGTGTGAAAAGATGATGTCTTTCTTTTCCCTCAGTAGTTAAGATTTTCATAAGTTGAAAAGATTGAAAAAGCTTGCTTCTCATCTTTAGACTGCATTTAGGAGTTGTACCATACATCTCGTGGTGATCCATAAAGGCAAACTGCTAAACAAGATCAACCTAAAATAAATTGAATTTACATAACAATGCTTTGAAACATAATGCAAACACATAGAGGTCTAAGCTAGAGACGTGTTCCGGCGTCGTTAAACGTGATATCTTAGCGTTGAGTGGTTGGGTGATTCCTCCACGGTGAAGCGATAAGTATCAATACGGACTTGTGCTCCCACGTACCGTCGCGTATATATTGGGAGACCCCTATAGGAACAAAGCCTTTATCTATAGGAAGCCGTGTCGGCCGCCCTACTGATCGCAATGCAGTGAACACAACATTCACGAAGATCGACCACCCGTACCGTAAAACGTATTCTGTGGTTTTGCGAAAAGTTTGGCACACCCTCTGCCTAGAACTCCAGAGCAGTTTCTTTTGGCCTTTTTCAAACTCTATAACTGAAAAAGTCCATCCGAGCATTTGTCACTTCGGGCTCGTTAAAACATCGAAGGAGACTAGAGTCATCTTTAGCTTTTTCTCGACTCTTAAAAAGTGAAAAAGAAAGTTGTGTCTAAGGCGTCGTTATAAAATTTATTTTAAAACGGAACATAATCACCTCCTATTCCTGCGTTGATCTGTAGGTTGAGAACATGGAACGCACCAACCAAGGAATTCCCCATGATGGAAATCCTAGTCCTTTCTCCTCTTGGGGAGAAGTTGGTGCGCCCCACATGGCCACATTGTCGCTTCCAGGACTGACAATTGGCCTGCCAATCTGGCTATTCTCAACCAATGTAGTTCAGAACACCACGGTTCCTGAACAGTCGAGTCAACAGTTAGATCAGTCTAGAGCTGCCCACCAGCCTTCTACTTCCTATAACTCTTCCTCCAATCCTTCATCTTCGCAAGGTAGATCCGGCAAAAGCCAAGCTCCCATGGAGAAGAAAGAGAAGAAGAAGAGAGAGAAGAAGAAGAAGGAGCCTAAGGCGACTGGGGGCAAGCAAAAGACATCTGACAAAAATCCACACACAGCACAGACCGGGCCTAAATCGCCATGTGTCATATGTAGAGGAGACCACTTCCATAGAGATTGTCCCTGTATTCCCCGGATACTAAGGGACTGGTCCCCTCGTTTGCACAGTTCGGGAGCATCAACCTCTGATAGCCATGTTGAATGCTTACCGTCAACCAGCGAAAGTGAAGGTTCAAGACAAAGAGGGGGAGCAAGATCCCCCTGCAGACTGTGTGAAGGTGATCATGCCATCCACCGTTGTCCCTTCTTAGACGAAACGAAGAGAGTTTTGGAAGATCGTCCGGTTTCACCGTTGAGACTTCCTCCTGGATACAAAAAACTCGTGCCAAGTCCTTCGTTGGTTGAGAATACAGCTGGCCCGCTCAAGTGGTCAGCTGAAGCGTCAGTCATTGAAAATGAACCTACTGAATCCAGACCGGACGAAAGTCCAAAGGTCGAAACGGCAGTTGACCCGGTTCCCCCTTCAGAAGTTTCATCTTCAAATGACACCGTCACTGAAGATTCATCTTCAAATGACACCCTCACTGAAGAGAATAAGGATGACACCATCCAGATTCTTTTCATCAACACAGACTCTGACGAGCGTCAGGGCAATGCGCCCATTCCTTTATCGCAGGAAGGAACATCGTCAGGGTCATATCCAGCCGTGTATTCGGTCCCACCACCAAGCAACCTGGTTGTGTCCTTTGATTGGAACCAACTAGGCAGACCCCGGTTGCCAGCCAGTATACCATTCAGAATCATAGTCCAAATATACAGAATGGTAATGGCTGGCACTATCATTGATGAAGTGGCGTCTGTGAGTATCCTTTCCTCTGTTGCTTGGAAAGCACTGGGTTCCCCGGCGCTTTTGCCTGAGATAAGAAATCTCTCAGGTTTCGATAAAGGAACCAGTCGACCATTAGGGATCCTCCCCAATGTGCCCATTACATTGAAAGGGAAGGCCGTTCAAATGAACGTGATGGTCGTTCAAGGACCCTTGGATTATAACCTACTCCTTGGACGAGACTATATATATTGCATGGGAGCAATAGTCTCCTCACTCTTTAGAGTAATGTGTTTTCCACACGAAGGAAGAATGGTCAAGCTTGTAGACCAAATTTCATTTCCGGGATCACGCATCGCAAATAGTCACATACCAACCCTGAATGGTCTATTCAATCAAGAAATGTCTCCACCCCTAGTTCTTCTTCCCGATGAGTGCGAGTGATTCAGAAAGATGGGACTGGAACCCAGGGGGCATGCGTCCTGGTCTGCTTCGGGCAGAGAAAACCTCGGGTATAAGGTAGAATTTCCGCGAGAGAATATGACTAGTCTGTACCCCGTTCGTGGATGGAAGAGGGGTTGTTTTAGAATAGGATTCTTTTGTCAAAGTTACACGTTTGACAACGGTCACTCACCTTTGTCTATTTCGGTAGACATCGCCGAAGAAGTGTTTTGTTGAAAGAATAACAGAACAATCTTTGGGTAACCAGAAAGAGGTAAGTGGGTAACCAGAAAGAGGTAAGCCTCCCTCAGTAACACAAATGTTTTGTCTTTGAGTAGTGTTCTTCTCTTGTCGCAAGTAGCTGTTCTCTTGCGATCTTGCGAAAAATCTGTTGAAAGTTGGGCTGACGAGAAGACAAGTATCGTATAGACCCGTTAAAATTAACGAGAAGACAAGTATCGTTAAAATTGGACTAGCAAGACGACAAGTAGCTGTGAACACCCAAAGAAAAGCAGAGGTGAGAAGGAGGAGGGGCAACCTTGAAATTGTATTTTATACCTGGGGGCATGCAACCCTTTTGGAGTGCAAGCAAAGAGCGGTTATTTATCTATTTTTTGGATTAGCCGTTTCCGAACTTGCATAAAGAAAGGAGTGGAGCAAAGCTTAGTGAGATGAAGCTCCATAAAAAATAGAATCTTGAGGGGACATTTCTTATCTTATGACTGGTAAATCGAGCAGTTTTAGCATAAAGTTCATGCTCGTTAAAAAATAAACGCAAGATCCGAGCAGTTTTAACGCGGTCTTCATGCTCGTTAAAAAATAAATATAAGCAGTGAGGAATGTTTCCTCCAGAGTTTAAGCTCATTTTTAAATAAAAAATGAACCTATTCCGGTAAATAACCGCTGTGATCGTAAATTTATCAGCCATAAAAGCCTTGGTCGTGTTTGCACCTGCCACCTCCACTTTCATTTGGCCGATCGTTCACCTCCATATGATTGTTTACCCATTTTTGAGGAACAGCTGCGAAGAGTGATTTCACTTAGCCATCCTTGTGACACTGCCGTGATTGGAAAATTCCAACCGGTACCTGGAATCAGTTGCTATCCCTGTTCATCACTCGTTCCTCAAAAGACGAGTCTTCTTTAAGCTCTTTTCAACTGACTCGTAAAATATGAAAAGATTGCCGAGTTTTGGCCTTCCAGCTCGTTAAAGGACCGGAAGAGCTATCCCTCCTCTAGATTTTAATCTTTTTGGACCTGAGGGATTATTGCACAAAAAGGTCGAGCGCTTGTTTTATTCGGCTCGTTAAAGTTATCGAAAACTCATCCCTTCTGTATTGTTTTATACTTTTTCGGACTTAAGGGATTAGATGACGAAAAAGGAATTTTGGAGTTAACTTTATGTACCTTTTCAGACTCTCTAAAAATGAAAAGGACCGAGTTTTCCTTGTCGTTAGACTCGTTAAAATGATTAAAATAGCGACAAACTTGTCTTTAGATGAGAATGAGTTTCCCTATCGCTAGGCTCGTTAAAACATAGCGATGGGCTTGCCCGAAGGGCAAGTTATAGAACAAGCATATGTTATCCTCCTCAAGCTTGACAAAAATAAAGAGGTAATGGTCAGAAATGACTGGGGAAAAATTGGGAGAACCTCAAAGCTTTAATGGTAGCAAGTCGCTCTTGAACATGACACTTTTCCTCCGTACCACATCGGGTTGGGTTGTTTCATTCACCGGTCTCATCACCATGGTCTCGCCAAACCATCCACATTTGGGGTAATGCTACGGATCCATCGCATCAGTGTCGTTATATGTTCAAGAGATGTTGTTCAGAAAGAGTCAACCGTGTCCCATCCACTACCATACATCATCTTTCATCCTTCCATGACCGCCACCCTGAATCGTATTTCACAGATCGTTTTCACCTTCATCATAATCATTAGCTTCGTTCCGCGTCACTGATGTGGGATTCATTAAGGCCCTCCTTTGACGGATCGCTCCTTGTCGACATCAGCTCATTATCCAAGGAGTTGATCTAGGAACAACCCCTTCAGTACTTTGAAGCTTGCATGCCTCAATGGCAAGTTTCTCACTTCTGGCGACAGGTATACATCAATGACCTTCGACCAGAAGATTTTGCGTGGTGTTCGACGCCAAGTCCTCTATTCACACCACGTGAATTGTACTGCAGTACCTTGAGGGTCATTATCATTATCGGTGATTCCTCTCGCGCTTGTTAACGGTTTACATCATTGACCGGTAATCAAGCGATGTCTTTCCATGTTCGACTCCAAGAAATTCTCACATGGATCGACTTGTACTTAGAGTGAAGATCGGACGAGTTTGAAGACCCCAGATCTAGTTTCATCCATCCGGGCTGCGATATATATTCAGGAAATAAAGACATTGACATGTGCAGCAGATGATCATCCTACTCAAAGGATGATAATTTCAACAGAGAAATTATCAGTCTACCATCAGACGATTGTCTGTTCTATGTACAGAAAAATGTATTTATAAAGCTGAGCATGGGAATGCCCGCCTCAGCTAGATCATGAAAGCAATATGAAAAATAATGTATTGTATTGTATCTTATTACAGGTCACCTCTCAGCGATTGAATGAACTTCGGATCCTCCTGATAAAGCATTTCACCCGATAAACGACCTCATACTTTAGGGGGCAGCTGTTATAGACATTTTTGTGCCTTACAACATGAAGCATGAAATGTCCATAATCTAAGGGATCCAAAGTCCCTAAACATGTTGTTCCTACCCCTAGAGGAACAAGGCCAGCAAACCACAACACTGAATAAAAGTTCTCCACCTGAAAACACTCAAAAACAAGGCAATTCTGGATCATGTCAACTGCTCCACTGAGCATCTGCGCTGAATGTCAACTGCTCCACTGTCTACCTGCGTTGAATGTCAACTGCAAAGAAGGCTACCTGCGCTGGGCGAGTTTGGACATGTGGCACAGTCATTCCTCAAGGTGTCAATGCCCAGGAAGCTTCCAAAATGACACTTGGATCAGGGAATTCGACTGGTGATGAGTAAGAGGTTCTAGATCTCCAAGTGGAAGCAAGAACCTCCAAGTGGACTCAAGAACTGAAGAAGAACTGGAGTGGGAGAGGACACTAGTCACATCTCAGGCTGACTCATCCTCTCTCCAAACTCCTATATATGGATCTCTCTCCCATGAGATCCAGGGGCTGGAATCTTGTGAATGTAAAGAATTGCTGTTGGTTTGAGTTTAGAACTATTGGGTGATTTGCTTTGAAGGAGGTGAAGAGGATATTTCTTTCTGCTGGGAAGGTGATGCTGGATTGGGCCTCTTATGGTTGTATCACTTCCTGAACCTTACTTCATCCATTAATAAAGCATTTGAGGTTCTTCTATATGCATGTGTCTCAATGGTGTATTGTTATACTTGTGTATTTGATTTATTCTAATCCTTGAATCAATTATGAATGTATGCTTCTTGTAGTTTCCCTCTCTTGCCATTTTGCAGGATCTTGGTGTAGCTGGGCCAGTGAAAGAGCAAGGAGTTGAGAGCAAGCAGCAAGGAGAGAAGATTGGATCAACCATTAGCGAAAGACATCGGTTAGTGGATCTCTTTCTCCCCTCTTTTACATCTCATAAAGAAGTAATCTCAGATAGCTTTGCTTTGATTGTTGCTAAGGAACTATCACCCTTAGAGTGGGATAGGGTCATTCCGTATTGGATACTTTTCCCAACAACAGTGTAGCTTTGTGTCAGTTCAGTTTTGGATCGCTTTCATTATTCTCTCTCTCTCTCTCACTCTTGGACACTTAGATTTTTCTTGGAGCACTTTGGCATTGGATCAAGAAAGGAATAGAAGGAAAGAGGAAGGAAGGAGCAAGGAAGGAAGAGCATGATCAAGTAGCTATAACAGGATTCCTTGCAGGTATTGATTTGCATGTGTAATTTCCTTGCTATATTTGGCATGCATGGTATTGCATGTGGTTCTTTTCTGTCATGGCATGGGTTTTTCCAGGTGTGACAGTGTTTTCAGCCTAGCCTTGCCATTTCCGGATACGCTTGACGAGGTGGGTTCTCATATTTCGATTAAGCTGGATTTCTTGATGGATTTGAAGCTGAGTGAGATGGGTCTCCAAAATGAAAAATACATGGATTTGTGGTCCCTGAACTAGACTATGGATCATGGTAAATCCACTAGCCTTGTAACCCTTGAGCCAAACTGTGGGTTGTGATAAAGCCATGATTGTGTGCCTCGGTGGGCCTAGGAATATTTACCGGTGAATGACAGGATATACAGTAAATCCAAGAGGTGGATTTCTCTTTGTTGGGCCTAGTAGTCTCAAGATGGGATGTATGGCAAGGCCTGGAGAGTGGGTCTTAGTGTAGGGCCTATTGATCCTTGGATCAAACTATGGATTACGGTAAAGCCTGAGAGACTAGGAGGCACTAAAATTCCTCATGGTGTAGGCAGAGAACTCTGGTAGCATCCATGCTTGTTTGGTTCTTTTTAGTTGGTTATGAGTCCCACATTCATGCTTGGAATATGGCACGGGGGTGATTAGCTGAAGAGAGTTTTGGCTAAGCCAATCTATGGTCAGGTGGAACGTGGTAGTCCCATCCCTGGTTGGTTTCTATATTCATTAATGAGAAATTCATTCCCTTGGTTTTTCATGTGTAAATGTACTAGTTTATAGGTGGATTCTATGGCTGATGTATTTATGGTATTTCTATTGTTACTATGATGGTTATGTATATGTTTTATGACATCAGCTATGTATGGCTCTCATAATTTTTTTACTTGTAAATGAATGGACAATGTATGTATGACCTAATAGATGATAATGTAACAAATGACATGAGGGAACAATGATTCTTAGTGATTCTCAGATAAGTATGAGATCCCTATGCTTAATTTTGTTGTTTACACATATAGATTACATATTTGTGATATGTTTGACGAAATGTTTGTCATGGTTAGTAGGGGTTTGTTTAAGGGCTTGTTCAAGTATTTGCTTTAGCATCATTCTTTCCTTGTTATGTTTACTATTCTGAAGATATCATTCCATTTTGGGTAGTGACCTGGGCTTTGGGACTGAAAAAGTGGCTTAAATCCCGGGGACGCTGGCACAGAATTGGACAAAATAGTCCCTGGACATTGGCATGCCTATAGCATGAGATATTCCAGAGCTTCCTAGATGCTGGCATGCCTATGTCATGAGACCGTCCAAAGGTCAAGTGACCAAAAAATTTAGTGGGACCCAATGACAAGCTACCTGAAGTGTTGGGATAGTTCCCAGGGGTCCTATAGCTGATGTGGAAGGTCTGTATGTTGTGTTTCTATCGATTACATTTCATTAAGGTCACATAGGAGGTCGAATCTTATCATAGTATCCTCGTTTCGCATGTTTACCCCAGTTGGTCGGTTACTTGGGTAGATGTGGGAGGAGGGGGTTACAACATCTGTGTCAGCATCCTCTAGTTTATGTTCTCCAACCTATACCTCCTATTGGCCCCACATCTGGGTAGGGGACATCTGACTGGTCCCACTAGTCCAACATCTACATAATAGTAAAATGTCAATCTTGATACACTAAAAAAAAGTTTAAAAACACAAAACAAATATTTCTACCTAACTCGTCCCTGCATATGAGTAGTCCTCAATCATGATAATTTGTCGACAAAGCCATCAAAAGAAAGGAGGAGAGGATGCCATCATTTTCCTGCCATCGTGGTGAGCCATTAGGTCAACCCATCTCCTCATGTGCATATGTCTAGGTTGAGGAGCATATACATCTTGCCTATAATACTGGAACAATGGTACCCTTTCTAGGAGGAAAGTTATCAGAATGGAGCCATATCCAAATTGTCTCAATTGACCTATCTTGCAATTAGTTAGCTTCTCTTTCATGTTGATAATTGTCCCTCAAAATAATTAAATACTTTTGGCTCCAAGCTTTCAATATCATATTACCTCTGAGAATTCATGGTGACATGAGGAGCTGTGGTTCTGACCACTCGAGACATGGTAAATAGGATAGTCTTCAAGGGAAGATCTTGCACATCCTCGATATTGATATTTCCACTACTCACTCTACAAGATCCTTGGATGCAATATTGAGAAATGTAATAGTTGGTGGTTTCACCACCACCATGATGGCCAGTTAACTGAACTCTAGCTCCTCTCTTGGACAATCCAGTTAGAAAATAGATGTCCTCTATTTCAATTGAAAGAGAATCGGAATCAATTTGGAAACATTGTTCATTATAATCCCATGCTCTCACCAAGAACTCTAAGAGCTCTAGCTGAGCTCTCATCTTAGGAGTTAGGAAGAATTTAGTTAAATCACACCGTCAAAGTGCCAACATTATATTTGGTTCATTTAATGCAATGAAATAATCAATTTCATGCTCTCTTTCCCTCCATTAAAGCACCATGATGAACAAGAACCATGTTAAAAGAAAAGAAGGATAACATTAGATCATAAGAAAATCAAAATTTGAAGCAATTCCATGAGAAATTTAAAAATTTTGGCACCTCTTTCTACCATCACACCTATTTTTTAAAATAGAGCGATGACATCAATCTTTTCCTCTTCAAACCCGAAGACGTCGTGGGTCTAAAGAGGAAAATAATGATGATCCTTCAATGCAACCTAGGTTGTTTAACAAGCAAAAATTCATAAATTTCATCGTTAAAATTCAAAAATTGAACCGTGAAAAAGAAAAGGAAGGAGATATCTCTTACCTGGAAGAAACGACACCTAGTCTTCTTGACCTGGATCTTGAAATGAGAGAGTTTTGTCATATTCTTCTCTTCCTTGTGATGAAAGATACTTAGATTCACCTCCTTCTATAATAAAGTTAAAACAATATTTTCATAAACATCTAAAATGATTTCTACCTAATTGCTTGAATATATTGCTAGGATGTTCTTCTTCTAAGCATCATTCTTATGATTCTTAGGGTTTAGCTATGGATGTAGTTTTCAACACTTTTCTTCAATATGACCATCAATATTGTAATTTTTGTAGTGGTTACCTAGATCCTTGAATTGCTATGTAATGGATATTGTCTTCTTGTCCTTCTCTTTCCACTTTTATGTTCCTCCTTGGAAGCATATTGGTGCTCTTTGTATTTTAACCGCTTGGATACCCTTTTCTATGGCCTATATTTTCTAGCTACGTTGCTTGCACACAGGCCTCATCAACCATCTTGGGCTTGAAGAAAATCATTCACTTATGAAAATGACTATGTAGGTCCCATAGTACATCTAGGTTCTTAGGAGAGATACCTAGCATGATATGAACCTTCTTGAATTCAATGGTGTACTCTTGCACACTTTTTCCCTGCCTTTGCCTAAACTAGTGGCAATAGATCCATTAGTCCTCTACATGTGCAATAGGGTTAGGACTTAATGAGGGTTTCAAAATACTCTAACTTATTTATCAGTGGATCACCCTCCATCCTAAGTGTCTCCATGTGACTTTTCCACTAGGTTAATGCATGCTCCTATACTTTTAGTATGGCAAAAGAAATCGTCTGCTCTTCTTCTGTGTGGTAGATAGTGAAAAATACTTCTAACAATTGCAATTAATGATTAAACTTTAGTGCATCAATATCACCTTAGTATGGCTTGATATCCACTTTCACTTCCATTTTAAATGACTGCGAAGGGGTAATGGAACTAGAACTCGATTTCTCTTTTTCAGGGTCTTTCGTAAACTCCTTTTTCAAGTCTTAATTTTCTATTGGCTTACCCTCTGATTACATCTCTAAATTAGAGCCAAAAACCTTTCTGAACACTCTGACCTTGATTTATAAAGCCACCATGATGAGGGACATATTACAAGATATATTATCTACCTTCTCTTCTAGCATCATGAATCTCTCTTCTACTAGATCTCAAGAGTTGTTATGTACATACTTGTTTTCCATGGCTAGGGTTTTATGACTCTTTTCTTAAGACAATTCCTAAATTTTACAGTTTCCCACAAATACCCCAAAGAAGAATATTCTTTGATACCAATATGATCCATAAATTTCCATGTATATTCCACTGAAAATATTCATCACAAGAAATCTTACAATATTACTAAATACTTGGTTTATGAAAGTTATTTCCTTAAATCCAAGATATTTTATTTACTAGGCTTGTTCGAATGTATGGAGTAAATACAAAAATAAATAGAAAGAAAATGCACATAAAAACACCGTTCAAACAAATCAACAAAACATTTATCATGGGAAATCCAGTAGGGGAGAGAAGCTAGCTAGAAGGTGAGGTCTATCCTCTTCTTTATTTGGTTTAGCTATAAAAATGCATGTACAAAGGAATGGGAACTCCTATGGAGTCACCTTTAACAAATTGCCTTAAATGTTTGCTACAAAAATCCTCCTGTTCTGTTATGCTATGAAAATATCACTCTTATCTGTTTTTTTCTACTATGGAACAAGTACAATGCAAAAGAATGGAATCCCTTATCCTCCTAGGAACCCAATATTTAACATAGCTTGATATCCATCTATAGGCAGGCTTTTGACTTCCTCAACTCACAATTTGATAAGGTTTTTGACCTTCTATAATATTCTTGAGAGCCCTCTTATGGATAGCCCCATATGTGTTAGTGATGGGGCCAATGTGGCATCCACTTGTGCCATGGTGTTCAACTAGGAAGGTCAACTTGTGAGAGGCGTAATTTCCCCATACAATCTTTGGTTGAGGTGATTTTTAGACTGTTGGAAAGGTTTTGGAGTGTAAAAATTGTCATGGGGGCATGAGCTATGATTACAAAGCTTTGACTTGAAGAATTTCCATTCGATTCCTCAAAATAACTCCAGAAGGTTCTAGACCCTAATTTTCCAAACAAGGACTTACCACTAAAATGGGCCTTGGACGCCAATTCATCCAAATTTTCCACTTAGAAAGCATCGAGACAGATTAAAAAATATATTATAATGCAATTTAGACTACTTATCAATGAAATTATGGGTACTACCCAAGTCAATAAGCATCATGACCTTTTGCTTCTTAATATGACCTACAATCTTAAGGGTTTGAGGTGTTGACAAACTCACCAGTGCATGCACATATGTAGTTTATTTGAATCAATGTTGTGCACAATTTCAAACTCTATTCCCTGCTATTTTAAGTTAATAAGCTATTTCTCATCCCTATGTGTAGATGTCTCCATTTCCTCTTTGTCATTATTCCCCAAGGTAGCCATTTTTGTTTCTTGAAATTTATGCCCCTTTGACCATTTGTTGTTACAACCAAAGCATAGTCCTTTTTCTCTTCTTTTCTCCATTTCTTTCTGTGATATTTGAGTAGGTTAAGATAGGGTTGTCTTATGAAATCCAAAACTATATTTGCTTCTTGCATATGCCCCAGTGGTAAACTTATGTATAGCCCTATTTTTGGTTTGAACATGAGAAGCAAATTACATGGCTTCCATAACATTTTAAGGTTATTTTAAGAAAATCCCATGTTTAATTTATTCTTTTAATTTATCAATGTAAGATTCCAACAAATATTCATCATGTACGTTATCCACCCTTGTGGCCAATGCCTAAAATTTTATATTATAACTTTCAATATTATCCAAGTTCTCAATTCTTGTCAATTAACTGAAGTAGTCTTATTCATGAACTTTCAAATATTGTGCTTCTAGGTCTCATGTAAATAAATCCAAAGTGTAATAATATGAATGGGGAATCCTTTTAACTACCGATTGATAACATTAGTACGGTTTTATCTCAAAGTACAAAATTTCTACGTAGATGCTTTTCTTATCATCCATGATATTATGCAATTCAAAATATTGCTATATTTGTTTCACTTAGGAAAAACCTTTGTTCTGTGAAACTCATTTAATTAAAACTTGGGAAGGCTCACACCATTTGTATACCATCAATAACTGACCCCATTACTAGAGTTAAATCCACGAAAATTATTCATCATGGATTGTAACTATCTTTATTTTCGTGAGTCCCTTCTATAACATTATCAATTTTGGGGTGCCTCTCATTTAGGGACTCTATGATCTTACATTCCAACTATTCCATAATCTTATTTGTTTTTTCCTTATTTTTATCTATCTTTTGTTCCAATTGTTCTATCTTTTTTTTTCCTACATTTTGTTATATTTCTATTTATTTTTATCAAATCAACCTTTTTCATTGACCATCATGCAATTCATTAATTTGGTTGTCCCATATGGATAGTTTTGTAACTATTCATTTTATCCTTGAGTCATGGATGAGATTTCTATAGGTTTAAGTGGTGAGGTACATTTTGTAAAATCCTTTGGAGCCATGATGAGTCACTGGATCTTGAGGACAAGTGAGTGTTTTGCACTATAGTTCTTTGATATACGTGTAAGGTCCCCCATTTTAACATCCCCCATTGCACACAACTTCTTGAAGTATTAGGAAGTGACATTATCTCAACATCCCTCGTAATAATAAGTTTCTAAATCCCACACACAAACTGAAGTTGAAATTTTTTTGCCTTTTTTAGTGTTTATAAATATATCAACAATATGACCATCTAACCTACACTAAACAAGAGTCACCACGCTATCTATACCGACTCTTTAAGATAATGTACATGATACTCAACATGCTTCATCTTCTTGTGTGCAATGGGATTTTGAGTCACTTGTATTACACTTTGATCCTGATAATACAATGTAATCAATTCCATAAGGAAGCCCAAGCTCTCCCATTTAGTTGAAAATTCAAATTACCTCAGTTCCAATGTTTTATTAGTCCTTTATATTTCCAATGTTTTATTAATCCTTTATATTTAACTTCAACTATTTACAAAGAAACAACCTATTTCCTTTTGCAGGATTGTTGGATCCTCATTTTTAATAATTTTTAAAAACTTTTTCCTAAGATTTTCCTTCTAAACTCATAGCCTACCATGTTTTATACCTCATATTCTTTCCACTTTGTCATAAAATCCTACCATCTGCATGATAATATATCAATAAAGAATTTTAAGGTAAAATTTTATTTTAAAACATCTTTCATCTTTTAATATGGAATTTAGCCCCGAATGCGGGTGATTAAAGCCCCCTGCATGGCGACGATACTCTAGGCGGGAAAGTGCTACAGACACATGGCCTTCCGCACTACTAACGCAAAGCCCACTGCCAACACTTATGGTCATTTAATGAAGCATGATCTTAAGAAACATGATTACCAAAATTCATTAATGCAGGGAGAGAGCCGAGGCCACCTACTTCTGGTTCTGGACCTCAATATGGAGATTAACTAGCGTCCTCCCCCTGCTCTGCCTCCTCTCGCCTACAATTTCCTTCCCGCAGTGGCTCAGCGGAGCTACAGAACAGCTTCAGGGAGACGCTGTCAGCGTCTTTGCTGCATTGAGTTCACTGAGGGTGCTCATTTCTCCCATAACCCGCTCTGCCATTACCAATTTACTGTCTCTGGTCTCAATTCTTCCTCTAGCACTCGTATTCCCCACTCCCTCGCCTTCCGTAGCCGCTCCACCCCATCTCCAACTCGTACATGTACCCAGAGCCCTGATATCCACCCTGTCAACATGCCCCACCTCAGGCACAGAATGCACAACCGTAGAGGAAGCAGCCGTGCGCGAGAAATACGTTCGCCCTCGCTTTCCCCGCCTAATTCAGCTCAGGTTGTCTCCTCCTCACCTACGTCTGTGGCTCCAAGTGGGGGTCGCTATCCTAACACTTGCAGTGGAAGGGGAAGAGGACAAAGCCAAAGAGCTAGACAAAGACATACAACAGACATCCAGTACCCTCAAACCAGCTCCAAGCCATCGCTGAACCCCTCACATTCCACTCAATTCCAATTTAGATGCACCCTGAATCGCCCCTGTATCATTGCCACAGTCACTATTGCCTTCAGGGAGGAGCCTCAATGCAATATTGTCCAGGCCAACAACATTAGCAATAGGAATGGCGACAAAAACAGGAGCAGCTTGCAGGAGGAGGTTCGAAACAGACAGGAAGCTACTTGCCCCTACCAAGAAGCAATGAACCCAGGAGGACATGGGAAGGAAACAACAGGCACTAGCATTCTAGATGGCACAGGGAAGCCAGAGGCCACGAACAGTGGCCAACAGCATATCGGCGAGGATCCAATTGATTACGGGTGTCCAATCGTGGAGGAGACACCGCCCGACGATGACCCATCTGATTACGGGTGTCACATCGTGGAGGAGACACTGCCACCTGCTGACACCTAGCCGGCTCTTCTTCCTTCACCAGGTTCCGTGTCATCAAGTTTTGTATGATGATTGTCTTTTGTGATGGTTGCCACGTGGCGTTTGGTTTTGTTTGGTTATTTTCTATTATGCTAGAAAACTCTCAAACCTGGTTTTTGTTGTTATATAAGCTGGTTTCCCCTGAATGGGCAGCTCAAACCCTTCTGAGACTGGTTTCCCCGATCGGGCAGTCTAAATTTTCCGTTACCGATGGCTAATGCCTTGTTATTACCCTGTTATAGTTTCTGCAAATGCTGGAGCCTCCTTGTAACACTATTTTTGTATCTTTAATAGAATGAATCTTATTCAAAAAAAAATAAATAAAAAAATAATATGCAATTTAGATTATAAATCCTTTTCTAATAAGTTTGTACAAGAATCTGCGATTCTCTAGCAACTATATAGATTATGTAGCAAAGTTTTTGGCAGTTTCATCATTTTCCATGGTTGTGGGTATCTAGAGGAGAAGGTACAAGATGGAAAATATTTCCAATGATCTGGAGATGGATATCTATTCAATAGCCAGGTTCTAGAACCAAAAAATCAAGCGACATAGACCGGTCAAAGCTAAGGTCAATAGGGATTTACTGACAGCAAATGATGGCATATCTAATCACACGAAACAAAGAATCACATTGAACATCGACCCATGGGTTTCATGCAACCAATTTTCAAGATTGTAATGGAAGAAACAATCATCAAAATAAATAATAAATAATAAATCGTTACATAGTTACAATTAATTTGTAAATTCGTAGGTTCAAGGATATAAGAATTCTTAAATATTGAAGGGATTGATTATTTATTAGAAAATTCGTAGGCTCAAGGATATAATGATACTATAAATCAATATTAAAGGAAATTTTATGCTATATAAATTGAATTCTTAAACATTGAAGGGATTGATTATTTATTAGAGAAATCATTTTGATATACTCTATACATATGATATACTCTATATATATTATTATATGTTTCCTTTAAGCTAATGCAAAGACAATGATTTGCATTTTACATATGTTTCACTTACGAGGAATGTGTCTATTGTGCTGTGTTAGTATTGTAATGTTTCTTGCAATGAAACCTAAATCAGGATGACCCACTTTGTAAGGGTATTCAATGCTAATTAAATTAAATTTAGTTCTTTATTCATGTTGTAGCCTTTGTTCTAAGTTCTAGTTTATTGTTTACACAATTTTCCTTTATAGTTTTGTTTTATGCTTATATTTGAGTTTTAATTTAAGAGAGTACTTTGTTGTTAATATAAATATCATTATTTACAATAAATGGTTAACAGCTCTAATGGGATGTTAAACTAAGTAAACCCATAGATCATAAATATGATTATTTCATGTAGCATTTTATTTAGTTAATTTAAAAGGTTGATATTTAGGAGGTGATATTTAGAAGTAACTAAATTCTACACTTATAGTGTAAATGTTTCACAATATTATCATTTTGGTTGATAATTAAATGAAGGAAATTTAAGAACCATTGGAGTTACTTGATATTAGTGGTACCATTTCCTAGGAAGTATTAAAAAGGATTAGTTTGAATTAGATAGAAGCGTATAAAATATACATAGATGCATTTAGAAAATACTTTATATTAAATCATGGTAATTATAATGAATGAATAGGTAAAGAGATCCTAGTGGTAGATTTGTTAGGGGTAGAATTGTTCCAACCACTCAACCACCCATCACCCCATCTAGCTCAACTCATTGTGCATTAAGAGCCACACCATCTATATGTAGAATTAACAGAGGAGGGAACTTAGGTCAAATTTTGGCTCCACAAGGTAAAGGGAAAAGTAAAGAAGAGGAAGGAGAAGAAATCATACGTATATCAAGTCCACAATAAACGTTTTACTTAAGTTGCCCAAAAAAATTTAAGTTGGTTCCATCTACTCTTAAGGATGCAATTTTGCAACAGTTTATGGGGTTAGGAACAAATAGTGTTAGAACTTGAGATAATATGTGTCAAATATTTCTTGAAAACTATAAGGACTATTGTGTAAATCGATATTTTCAAGAAGAAGTGTACAAAATGTCACAAAAAGAGGATGAGGCCCCTGAATATTATTTAGAAAGCTTTCATTACAGTGTTAAGAGGGCTAAACAACATAATTTGAATTTGGATACTCTTAAAATTCTTTTTCTTTGACAAATAAAAGATGAATGGATATATGTGCTCAATAATATGGGTAAGGGAGATGTGTATCAATTAAGTTATCCAAGAATTTTTTAATTATGTAAGCACATTTCTTGAGGAAAGGATAAGTATGGTAAAGGACCTAGAGATGATATCTCTAAAGTTTGTTAATCGACATCTAGTGGGGTAACTAGAGCTGGAATTAGTAAATTTTTGAAAAAAAATTAAACAAATATTTTTAGTAGTCTTAGTGAACAAACAGTTACTTTGAAAATCCAAGAATAACAAAAAGCAAACAATGTAGCATCCTCAATTTTTTATCCAAAGTGTAGAAAGAACCATCATTGGCATGAATGTACTTTGAACAATATTGAATTCTTTGTTATATGTGTAGAAAATCATGCAACAAGAATTTTCCCATCACTACTAGGACTCAAAGTAGTTTTTAAAGGAGACAATGAAGCTACAAAACAAATTCATTACATTACACCAAGAAGACCTTCACAACCATGATATACATGTATTTCTTGTAACAACCCCTGGTTGATTTCCTATGTAAATAAATAAAATAATAACCAAGGTCATGGGACATGTATTCCAAGCTGAATGTTGGGAAAAAAAAGTGATGGGGATAATTCGTGATTAATAAATGACTATGGAAATTGGTAAAGGCAAAGTAGCATTAGTTGGTATTTATTTATGAAAATAATGGAAAATAGGAGAAAAGGAAGGTAAAAGGTTACGTAATTGTATGAGGAGGAAATTGAAGGAAAAATAGAGGAAAATGAAAAAAATATAGGCCTCAATGATAAAAAGGCTTATGAGGACTAGTTCATAGCTTTGGCTGGTTTAGCTTTTAAAAGTTTAGTTTTGGAGCTCTCTCTCTATTCTCTCTCTCTCATACTCTTGCACACTTTGAGATATCTTGGAGCATTATTAGAGCATGCTTGGAGCACTCTAGTTTTCATTATATTTTGAGAAAGAATACAAATGAGAAGTAGGAAAGTGCAAGGGGACAATGAGATTAGAAACTACAACGGGATTTCTTTGCAGGTATCGAGTTGCATGTATGATTTCCTTGTTAGTTTTGGCATGCATGGTAATGCATGCAAATATTTGGTTATGATATGTCATTGTCATGGAGGTTTTTCCTAGATTGACAATATTTGTGTCTAGCCTTGTCATTACCTATATATCCATGGTGTTGTGGGTTTTCCACGTATTGTTCTGATTGGTGCTCATGTTCCTTATGGCTATGGGTTGAGTTACTAGTTCTTGGAGCCGTTGGTTGGAACAAACGCTCTAGAGCCCTGAAATAACTTGGGTTGAGTTACTAGTCCTGGAGCCTTGGTTGGACAAATGCTTAGGAACCCTTAGTGGGTTGAGTTACTAGCCTTGGAGCCTTGGTTGAAAAAACACTCTAGGGCCTTGAAAGGATGTGGGTTGAGTTATTAGTTCTTAGAGCCGCAATTGGGACAGATGCTCTGGAGCCCTGGACAACTTGGGTAGAGATTGATCTGGTTAGTGTTAGTGATGTGCGACCATGAGGTGGAATCATTGGTTGAGGGTTGAGGTGGTTTGGCATCTGAAATGGTTTGGTTTTGCTTGATTTATTCCATGAGATCCCACATTCACGCTTGGAATATGGCACGAGGGTGATTGGCTGAAAGAAAGAATTGGTTGAGCCCAATCTATGGTCAGGTGGTTCGTAGAAGTCCCTGAATTGGTTGGATTTGCCTATGTTACTAAGAGCTCGTTTCCTCTTGTATTTCCATGAGTAATTGTATTTGTTATCATGTGGCTTTGATGGTTATTCTATCATGGTATATATGTTGTTCATTTGTTGGTCATATGCTGGTTATAAGATGTATATTGGCTATGGCTCTTGATGTGTTTTGATTTGTTGATGAATGCAGGCTAATGAATGCATGAGATAATAGATGTTATTGTAGCTATTATGAGAGGGAACTAGACCTTATTGACGACTCTCAGATAAGTATTAAACCCCTATGTTTAAATATGCATTCATGACTTGTAGATTTCATGTTCTCCATATGTTTGACGAAATGGTTGTCATGGCTAGAATTGGTTAGGTCAAGTCCCTAATCAAGTTTTGTGTTAGAGGATTTTTCCATTGTGTCATTTATTACTCTAGAAATTCTCATCAAGTTCTGGGGAAGTGGTCTAGAGACTAGGACTGAAAAGGTGGCTCAGATTCTGGAACCGCACCCTCATAACTGGGAAATCTAGGCTGCAGTCCCATGGAGGCAATGTTCTGCATGCAATTGGAGGGTCAAAGCCACTAGCTTGCAGGATTGTGCACGTATCTAGGAGTCTAGGTCAGTGAAAAAATAATCTAGCTTAGGATTTGGGCACCTGGAGTGGTTGTTTAGCTCCTGGGGGTCATGTAGTTCCTGAGGAAGGTCAGTGAAATTTCAATTTTTTGACTCCACATCCTTAATGAAGCTAGGAGGTCGGGTCATGTCATAGTAGCTCCTCCTCTAATGTATACACTAGAAGGCCAATGAAACTTGGTAGATATGGGAGGGCTAGTTACATAATGGTATCATATATCTCAGGTTCAAAAACTTGGATTGGATGGGCAAAATGTGTTTGTCATGCATGCATGTCAGATGTATATGTGTTCGTTATGCATGCATTATTATGGTCATTGTTGAAGTTTTGTCATCATGTAGAGGTTGACGATGTTGATGTTGGTGAAGTCGATATATTGATATGATTATGTATATACATGTATCATGCTAATCTGGATTAATTTTGCAGACGAAATAGCCTCCCCTGAACTTCATTGAGGTATGTTGATTATGTTTACGTTTGGTTTATGTGACATGGTATGTTTGCAGGAAGTAGAGGATTAAAGTTGACAAGAAAAATGGTGGACTACAGTTCACGTGACTCTCCCTACAAATCATATGAGTAGCATGGTGATGAGTACTCCCCTGACAACAAATACATTGAGAAGTTTAAAGGAAAATTTAAGGAGTTGAAAGGTAGATAATGACAAGATCATTCAGTCATAGGAGAGACTTCCTAGGGCACAGGAAAAAAAGGCGGAAGTTAATGCAATCATCCTTCAGAGTATATGAGATTTGCAGAGACATGGACTACTTAGGATCAGTCATGGACAAGAGGAAAGGACCAATGGGGCATATAGCAACAAGTCTTAACCAAGATACAAGTTTAACAAAGATGATATGGTAGAGATGGTAGGTTCTTGGATACACCTGACAGGACGGGTAATGACCATGGGTTTTATTCTAGTTTTGGTTAATAGAGACAACATCATCATCACCGTCAGCATCCATATAGGAGGAGTGAGAAGCAATGATTTCCAGATAAGTTCAAGAAATAAAATCCTCCTATAATTGATGGTGAAGTGAAGAAGTCACTGGATGCAAAATCTTGGTTGCTTGGGATACATATGTTATTTAGATTGCATGATTACTCAGAGAATATGGGGAAAGTGAACATTTGGTGGGAAGATGTGAAGAATGTCAAAGGCATTCAGTAAGAGGATTTGAATTGGAGTGAGTTTGAGAGACTTTTCAAGAAGAAGTGCCTATCTGAAAGATACTACGATGACATGGCAAATGAATTTTATGAGTTAAATATGGGATCTATGACCAATGAGGAGTATACTAGCATATTTTTGGAGTTGTTGAGATATGTGCCTTACCTCAAGGAGGAGAAAGAAATTATTCAAAGATTCATCAGTAGGTTGTCGGTATCATTCAAGGAAATGATTGAGTTTGATGAGCCTAGATCATTGGAGGAAGCCATCAGAAAGCTGAAGCAATGTACGAGAAATCAAAGTGTAAGAATGAGTCTAAGCAAGATTGGACTAGTAAAAATAAGAATAAAAGAAATTGGGATACAAAGAGAGGAAAACTACAAGATACATATGACAAGGAGAATGCAGTGCCATATAAGAAGTTCAATAAATCTGACAGAGGACAAGGATTTCAGTCTAAGGAGTAGAACAAGGGTGATGGCATGAAGCCTTTACAGTGTTGGACTTTTGGCAAGGATCATCACAAGATAGATTGTCCACAACATCAGGATGGCAGACTAAAGATTTATAGTGTTCAGGAGGCACAGGTAGTTGGGAAAGTTGGAAAAAGTATTCCTTAGATTTATGCAACATTGGATAATAGGTAGGCTGATCATCATGCATCTACTATTGATATGGAAAGTAAGCTTTGTTCTATTTTGATTGACCCTGGATCTAACTATATTTATATCAGTCTTGCCTTGGTGGATAAGTGTGGTTTGAATAAATAAGTGCATGTAGAGTCTTTGTTAGTATAGTTTTTGACATGTATTACGAAAATAGTTCATCATTGGGTAAGAGCTTGTTCATTTGAGTTGAATGGTATGTCTACATCAGCGCATCTAAATGTGCTTCCATTGGGATCATAAAGTATGCTATTCAGTATGGATTGTTTGTACATTCACAAGAATAAGGTGGATTTTTTTGAAAAGGCTATCGAGTGCTTAGAGGATAATGGAGAACAAAGAATCTTGCAGGGTAAGAATAAAGTGACATCAGTGAGGATGGTTATAGCTATGCAGGCCAAGCGTAGTCGCAGGAAAGGATGTGTATTGTTTGCAGTTCATATTTGCAGTGATAAAGGTAAGGATGTTGAGGATACTGAGGTATGTAAGAGGTATTTATTTTTGTAGCAGTTCCAGGATGTATTCTCATCAAATATTCCAGAGTCACTGCCTCACAAGGAAGTGGAATTTTCTATTGAGTTGATTCCTGGAGCAACACCAACATCAAAGGAACCATACAGGATGAGCACTCCACAGCTAGTGGAACTGAAGTTGTAGTTGAAAGAAATTCTTGACAAGGGATACATTAGGCCAAGTGTATCACATTGGGGTGCACCAATGTTGTTTGTGAAGAAGAAGGATGGTACTCTCAGGTTGTGCATTGATTACAGGTAGTTGAACAAGGTGGCGATTAAGAATAGGTACCCTTTGTCACGGATTGATGACTTCTTTGATCAGTTGAAGGGAACAATAGTGTTCTCGAAGATCGATTTGAGATTAGGATACCATCAGTTACGCATCAAAGAAGAGGATATCTACAAGACTACATTTTGGACCAAGTATGGGAATTATGAGTTTGTTGTGGTTCCTTTTAGTTTGACTAATGCTCCAACTACTTTCATGTGTTTGATGAATAGTGTGTTGCATCCTTATCTAGACAAGTTTGTGATTGTATTCATTGATGATATACTGATATATTCTAAGAATGAGGAAGAGCATGCATAAAACTTAGTAGCAGCATTGAAATTGCTAAGAGAGCATCCGTTGTATGCCAAAATTAGTAAATGCAGTTTATTTCAGTGAGAGGTTCATTACTTGGGGCATGTGGTTTCCAAGGAAGGTATAGAAGTGGATTCATAAAATATTATAGCTATCATGGAATGGGAAACTCCTAGGAATGTGGATGAGGTCAAATCATTTATGGGGTTAGCAGGTTATTACATGCAGTTCATTAGGAACTTCTCGTAGATTACCTATCCTATTACATAATTGTAGCAAAAAGGGAAGAAGTTTGAATGGATAGAGGAATGTGTAACTAGTTTTGAGCAGTTGCTTATGAATGCTATGGTATTGATGATCGCATATCCAGATAAAGAGTTTTTGGTATGTACAAATGCTTTCAAGAGATGACTTGGTGGAGTTTCAATGTAAGAAGGACAAGTAGTATGCTATGAGTCAAGGAAATTGAATGAGCACGAGCAAAACCATGTGACGCATGATCTTGAGTTGGAAACTATCATCCATGCATTGAATATGTGAAGACACTATCTTCTTCGAAAGAGGTTCATCTAGATGAGTGATCACAGTGGATTGAGATAATTATTTGACCAACCTAATCTAAATCACAGACAAGGTAGGTGGTTGGTTATGATCAATGGTTTTGACTTTGATATTAGGTACATTATGGGAAAAGAGAACATGGTTGCAGATGCTCTTAGCAGAAGAGTACATGTAAATCACATAGCAGCTATGAGTTCATATGGGACATATTTACATGATCAAATCTTGTAGGAAAGACAACAGGATGACAGGTACCAACAACTTAAGAAAAAGTTACAATAGAAGGGTACATATGAACATGATGTGGATTATTAACATGGTAAATTTTAGGGGAAAATTTTAGCCCAAGGGCGAAATTTAAGGGGTTTTTCATTTTAGAGGGGCAAAATTTTTATAAAACACCCATTTCATATATTTAGCCCAACTTTTATTTAAAAAATAATTATTTTTTCATTTTAGCCCCAAAAAAGGGCCGGATAAACTATGAAAAGACTCATTTGACCCGATTCACCTGGTTTGGGAGGTTATATTCCATTACAATCACCTGATTTTCTGCTTTGCAATGTTAAATTCGTTTGCAATCGCCCATTTTCTGGTTTGGGAGGTGGTTTGGGAGGTTGTATTTGGTCCCAATAAATAAAAATATAAATAAAGTGGAGGTATGGTAAATAAATAAAACCTCTTTTTATACTTACTCCAAAGGTATGGTAAATAAATAAAAATATAAATAAACTAGAGGTATGGTAAATAAATAAAACCTCTTTTTATATTTAGTCCATAACCCTCTTTCTATTTAAGAAGGCTCAAAAAAGAGGTTTTATTTAAGTGAATCATATGGGCCAAATTATTATTAATACCATGCAAAAAAAACATTATTAACCATTTAATGTCAATTAAACATTTTAACTTGGTTAAAATAAAAATAAAAAAATAATAATCAATTATTAATTTAATTTTTATAAATTACTAATAGTAGTTTTTAAGCTTCAGGTTTATGATAACCCATGGTATTGACCCATGGTAATACCATGGTATTCATGTGAGCATGACTATTTAAAGGGGAAATTCTATCAGCTTAGATCCATCTTAATTTCGGGTCTACCAAGTGCTGAGAGGGATAAATGTAGTTCATCCCTCTAAGAGTGGTAGATGTGGAGTTAAGATGGATAGAGGTTGGTTTTTATGATAATGAAGATATTGAATAGACTTAGGAAATTATATTGTAAAAAACATCTTAAGGTGAATGGTTAAAACTACATTTAGTCACTTCATAAATTTTAGTAAAAAATACCAATATCTCCAATAATATTGGTTTTTCTGATTTAACCAAAAAAATATTCAAAACAATGAAATCTTATCGCTCTTTTCGCATCACCCTCGCAGAAGAGAGATAGTCACTGCCTAGATTTCCCACCATTTTTCAAACGTTCTCAATATGATATCTTCATGAAACATTTAAGGTATTGATGTTGGATTAGTTCTTTGAAAAATATGCTGGTTTGCACAACCTTTCATCTTCTATTTTATTCTTAGTTTGTCATAATGATTTGTAGGGGTTGGGCCATTGCACCATATTTTCCTAAAAGGTGGAGATTGTGCACAAAAAAGGAAATTAATCCACATGTTACAATGTTGTTAAAAAATGCAAGACATATGAAGGTAGTGAATTACGCTAATAAGCAATTTAGATTGGGAGAGTCGTAATTAAATTTTATTATTTAATTGAAGATTTCCAATTAAAATAATAATAAATCTACATTTATATATTTATATATTGATTGGAAGGATTCTGAGAATGGCCACTTCTTCCCATTAGATCCCCTTCAGGTCTTTGGGATACCTACTACTTTCTTATAGTATATAGTTGGGGCTTGCTACTTGTGGCGTGTTGGGGTAAACAAACTTGATGTGTTTTTTTTTATCTCGTAGTTGGAGTCTATGGAATAAGAAAGAAATTTGATAGCTTGACAAAAGTGGTAGCTCGACAAAAGTGGTAGAGAAAAGATTAATCTCTCCTACCTTGACAAAAATGGTGGTCAAGATCAACACCTACAAGAACTTTGTTGTGGAATATTATCAAAACTAGTAGAAGGATATGAAAGAGTGTACAATAAGAACCTTGACAAACACAACCATTGAAACTTGCAACATTGTTTGTAGGAAGAGAGAATTGTGTTTCTTTTTTCCAAACATGTATGTTAGTATATTACAGTTTAATGAATATGTTTTCCTATTATCATATATGGTTTCATACTTTAACAAAACATTCGCCAAGACTTCACAATGTTTTATTATTTAGTGAAAGATTTGCCAAGATATTACAAGATTTTATAATTCAGTGAAAGATTCGCCATGATTTTACAAGATAATATAATCTAGTGAGAGATTTGCCAAAAAAATTATATATACATATTATATTATTGATAAAATCGCCTCCCATTTTTCCTATATATCATGGGGATTCCCCATTTATTATACATATAAATTTAGGGTGGTTCTTAAATTTTTTCCTGATTATTAACTCACGACAAATGCTTTAGTTAGATTTAAGGACACTATCTGTGTTAGACAATAGTGAGATAAAGAAGCTTATCTTGCAGGAATTTCCTGTCAAGTTTCATTCAGGTCATGTGGGGTATCAAAATACATTGACGACATTTAAGAAGTTCTACCATTTATCAAACTTGAAGAAAGCAGTGGTAGAGTTTGTTGCGAGATGTTTGGATTGTCAACAGGTAAAAGCAGAGTGTAAACATTTAGGTGGCTTATTACAGCCGATCCTGATTCCAGAGTGGAAATGGGAGGTCATTTCCATGGACTTCATTATAGGTTTGTAAAGGACATCTTGACAACATGATTCTATTATGGTTTTGGTTGACCGGTTGACTAAGGTAGCTCACTTCATTCCAGTGAAGTATACTCATTTAGCTAGTGAGGTAGCACAAGTCTTCATCAGGGAGATAGTGAGGTTACATGATATTCCTAGGAAGATTATGTCAGATAGATATGACAAGTTCACTTCCAAGGTTTGGAAAAAGTTGTTTGCATGTTTGGATATAGAGTTGGCCTTCAATATAACTTATCATCCACAGAAAAATGGTCAGATAGAGAGGGTCAACAAGATTCCTGAGGACATGTTGAGAATGTATGTTACACATCAACAACGAAGGTGGGATAAGTATCTTCCATTGGTGGAGTTTGTGTATAACAATGGGTATCATGATTATTTGAAGATGGGTATGTTTGAAGCACTTTATTGGTAGAGTTGTAATAATTCTATTAGTTGGAGTGAACCAATGAACAGGGTATTGATTGGACCAGACATGTTGGATGAGATGGAACAGGAAATGCAGGTTATCAAGAATAATTTAAAGGTAGCACATGACATCCAAAATAGTTATATAGATCAATACATAGTGTTTAAGGAGTTTCAGGTTGGGGAACAAGTGTACTTGCACATCAAGCCCAAGAAGATCTCCTTGAGGATTGGATCATGTGCCAAGATGACAACTTAGTATTGCGGGACTTTCAAGATTCTTGAGAGGATTGGACCAATAGCCCATAGACTTGCACTGCCTTCGACAACGAAAGTCCATGATGTTTTCCATGTTTCATTTCTTAATAAGTATGTGAAAGATGTTGATCTTGTGATTGAATGGTCTGTATTGCACGTGGAACCAAAAGGAGAATTCTAGCTGGAACCTCAGTGTATTTTGCAATGAAAGATGCTCATGCTATGGAATCGAGCAATCGAGCAAGTTAAAGCATAGTGGAAGCACTCTGGCATAGATGAAGCTAGATGGCAAATCAAAAGCAAGTTATGTATCCTTATCTATTCACTAGATGAGCGAATGTCTTTTGATATATGTTTTAATGTTGTGTTTTGGTTATGTATATATATGCATATGTATGATGTAAATATCACATTGAGTTGTGTTATAAAGCTCTAATAAGTGGTATGGTGTTCATGATATGTTGTTTATGTCTTCAACGATATGATATGATGTAAATAATGTATCGAGCTATGTTATAAAGCTCCATGGGAAGATGTGTTTTTTTGGTTCATAAGTGTCATTGAACACCGACCCCTAATTGATTTCCTATGTAAATAAATAAAATAATAACCAAGGTCACGGGACACGTATTTCAAGCTGAATTTTGGGAAAAAAAACATAGTGATGGGGATCACTGGTGATTAGTAAATGAATATGGAAATTGACAATGGCAAAGTGGCATTAATTGACATTTATTTATGAAAATAATGGAAAATAGGAGAAAAGGAAGGTGAAAGGTCACATAATTGCATGAGAAGGAAATTGAAGGAAAAATAGATTAAAATGAAGAAAATAGAGGCCTCAATGATAAACAGGCTTCTAAGGATCAATTCATAGCTTTGGCTAGTTTAGCTTTTGACAGTTCAATTTTGGACCTCTCTCTCTATTCTGTTCCTCTCATACTCTTCCACACTTAGAGAAATATGGGAACATTGTTGGAGCATGCTTGGAGCACCCTAGTTTTCATTGGATTTGGAGAAAGAAGGCAAAGGAAAAGCAAGAAAGTGTAAGGGGAAAATGGGATCAACAACTAAAACAAGATTTCTTTGTAGTTATCGAATTGCATGTATGATTTATTTTCTAGTTTTGGTATGCATGGTATATGCATGTGGTTATTTGGTTATGATCTGTCATTGACATGAAGGTTTTTCCTAGATTGACAGTGTTTGTGCCTAGCCTTGCCATTTCCTGGATAACCATGGTCTTGTGAATTTTCCACTTGTTGTTCTGAATGGTGCTCAAGTTCCTTATGGTTGTGGGTTGAGTTACTAGTTCCTGGAGTCGTTGGTTGGAACAAACGCTCTGTTCCCTGGAACAACTTGGTTTGAATTACTAGACTTGGATCATTGGTTGGACAAACACTCTAGAGCCCTTGGTGGGTTGAGTTACTAGTCTTGGAGCCTTGGGTGGACAAATGATATGGAGCCCTAGAAAGGTGTGGGTTGAGTCATTAGTTCCTGGAGCTACAGTTGGGACAAATGCTCTGGAGCCCTAAACAACTTCGGTAGAGATCGATCTGGTTGGTGTTAGTGATGTCTGACCATGAGGTGGAATAATTGGTTGAGGGTTGAGGTGGTTTGGTTTTTCTCATTTTATTCCATGAGATCCCACATTCACGCTTGGAATATGGCGTGTGGTGATTGCCTAAAAGAGAGAATTGTTCTAGCCCAATCTATGGTCGGGTGGTAGGTGGAAGTCCCTGACTTGGTTGGATTTGCATATGTTAATAAGAGATCTCTTCCTCGTGTATTTAAATGAGTAATTACACTTGTTATTATGTGGCTTTGATGGTTTTTCTATCATGGTCTATATGATTTTCATTCGTTGGTTATAAGTTGGTTATAAGATGCATATTGGCTATAGATCTTGATGTGTTTTGATTTTTTTTTTATGAATGGTTAATGAATGCATTAGCTAATAGAAATTATTGCAGCTATTATGAGAGGGCATTAAACCTTCTTAATGACTCTTAGATAAGTATCAGACCCCTATGTTTAAGTGTTGTAGCGTTTTCTTCTCAAAGATGTACAAAAAGAACCCACTTAAGATTGCGGTTGACAAACAATCTCAACAATATAAATGGCTGCTAAAAACAGTAGATTTGCAGCAACTGATAGAAACAAAACCTGCCAAAATTCTGATCTATGCTACAATCATAGTTAAACGACAAAAAGAAATAGTAATAACTCCAATCATCCAATGGAAACCAGATATACAAAGAATAGTTTTATTATAACACCTGTGAAGGGAACAAATAAATGTTACTAGTCCCCCTCTATGGGATGGGTTCTTCACTATCCTCAAACGTCTTCAGCATGTGTAGAGTCTCTCTCTTCTATAATGTGTAAATCCGAAAAAAAATATGGTGTGCGACAATGAAAATAATCAGAGTTACAATGGTGAGTGTAACAATGAAAATAATCAAAAGTGAATAATGAATGGAAAACCCTTCTATTTATAACAAAATATTGAGTTATCCTCGAATAATGAGCAATAATAAAATATTATTAACCCCATTTTTGGAATAACCACTTGTAATATTTTATTATATTTGGTTAGGAGGGAAAAAATATTTAAAATTTTATTTAGAAATAATAAATAAATAAATGATTTATTTATCATCTCAAGGAATTGGTTAAGGAATAATAAACAAATAATGATTTATTTAATTATTCCTAAGGGATTTAGTCAATTTTGACAAGGAATAATAGTTAATTAGTGATTAATTAATTATTCCTAGAGAAAAATAAGATAATTAATAATTTATCTGTTGATTTTTCATAATTGGGTCAAATATGACAAGGAATAATAATTGAGCAATTGTTTAATTAATTATTCTTAAAGGAAAAGCAAATAAATAGTGATTTATTTAATTATTCTTCACGGATTTAATTATAAATTACTTTAAAAAGGTGGCTTATTAAGTAATTTCTCGCAGTGAAAACAATTTTACTATGGTAAAATTGGCTTTACATGGTGTACTTTGATCCATCTAGTAAATTAGGCTAGGTGATCAATTTTTTGGTGATAACAGATTTCCCCCCAATATACGAGCGTTAGGAGCAAAATGTATGACCAAAGTACGTTGTAAAGACATAATCACTAGACAACACATTGGAGAGAGAGAGAGAGAGAGAGAGAGAGAGAGAGAGAGACCAATAAAGATGAAGTGAAAGACAATAGGGACAGAGGGGAAGAGACCAATGCATGTGTCCTTTTATGTTGTGGTAACAAATTGAAACAAATCATTGTGCTCAATTCATGTCAAAGTCTGTTTAGAATATTAGCAATAACATCATATCAAACATTGAAAATACTCCCCATATCATCCACAAGCCAATGGGCAAGTGGAGTCAAGTGAAAAATTTCTAGAATCCATGCTTACTAAAATAGTCCAACTCCATCATAAATATTGGGAAATCAACTTCCAAATACATTGTGGGCATACATGATGACTTGGAGGAATAAAACTATATTTTGACCATATGAATTGGCATATGGAAAATAAGTCTTGCTTCCTATTGAGTTCCAAATAAATACATTCATAACAATAGCAAAACTGGGCTTAAATATTTCAGAGGCACAACAATAGAGATTAGCACAACTCAATAAGCTCGATGAAATGTGACAACAAACTATTTAGCATACCAAACTTTAGAAACAAAGGATGAAATGACACAAAAAATTTATTAAGAAAAAGATATTTCAATCAAGGAACTGGACTCTTCTCTTTGATTTAAAGTTTAAAAAAAAAATCTAAAATCTTTAATATATAATTAAGATTTTAAATTATTTGTTTATTTAATATATTGTTTATAAATTAAAGTGGATTGAATTTGATTTTGTATAAAACATTTTTTTAAAAGACAATGAGCTAAAGATCAGTTTAGATACATGATTTACATAAGCAAGTTGAAACTAATGGACATGGCTGGAATGGAGTATGTATCGATCGTCATCTAAAAAATTATCACCTTGAAGTTTTTTAACAAAATGCTACGATATATATAGTATTCCAGTTGTACATTCTCTAATATGACCTAAAAAAACCAAAATTTACAAAGCATCATAATGCTACATTAAACCATGAAGAATTATTCCTTCGCTTTGATTTATAGGTCTCTTGATTAACCATTAAGGAAGGGGGACATACCCCTTTTGCCCCTGCCACCAAAGTTCACTTTGATTCATCCTTGACCCCAAATTAGCCATGTGACAAGCCTTGGAGTTGTTTGATCTGAGAACATGGAAACATTTCTTCATGGAGATAGACTGAGATAATTGATCAATTCACTTGAAAATCCAACTTAACTTTGTATATGAGGGGATATATCTTGAATATAAATGGTGAATTATATTCAAGGAATAGATTCACAATTTGCTTTAACCATGATGTAATGCATAGGCTTCAACAATGTTGTTGGAAGCGTGAACAAAACTCTTCGCATACCTATGTTCTTATTTTTTTTCTCAGTAAAAACTAAATCTATTAAGAAAACGTATGATACAATGCGTGGTTACAAGCAAGAGAAGCAAGAACATAGGCAGCCGGAAAGGATTGGTTGTCCACCTCGGCTCCTAAGAAAAAAAGAGTGGAACACAATGCTGAGCATGAAGAAACAAGAGGAACAAAAGAGCAAAGAGCTGAACAGAGGACTCTACCCTACATGTGCGGAATCCACTATTCTGCTTTTTTTCCCTTTCTTTTTACCAACTTTGACCCACTCAGGAGGATCTTGCTGAGCTGGAATAATTTGCATACTGAGATGAGCCAACGGGGAGGTTTCCTTTTCTGAGTCCGAGGTGGAGGATTCATGGTTCCTTTTCTGAGAGGCTGGTATGACTGATGAAACCACAGGACCTGCCGAGGACGGATCCGGTTCCGTCGCTGCTGCCATATCTTCCTTATTCTCTTCTTCTTCATCGGAGCTGAAGTCAAAATCGTCCATGGGAGGAGGATCATGAGGCTTCCAGCTTTTGGATTTCTGTTTAGCATTGGCTTTCTTCTTTTGGGCTGGCATCGTGGGACAAGAGCTCTGAAGGTGACCTATATGATGGCAGTTGCGGCAGCGGAAGGCTGTGTTCTCGTAATCCAAAGACTGATTCCAATGGAAATCTCCAATTTTGAGATTGATCTGGTCCGGGAGACCTTTGCTTATGTCAATTTCTACACAGATTCTGGCAAAAGTGTATAAGCCCTTTTCCCCTCTGTAAACGTCTGTGTCTAATAGGCGGCCTAGAGATTCGGCAATCCCTTGAAATACCGCAAAGTGCCAGAGATTCGCTGGGAGGTTTGGAAGTCTGACCCAAATGGGGAGTTTGGTGATAACTGCTGTAGAGGGATCAAAATCTGGGAACCAAGGAGTGAGGAATAAACCAGCTGCACCCCAGAACCATGGGCCACCAGATAAGGCTTTTTGATAGTCCTCATCGAAGGCGAATACTACGATGAAAAATCCTTTTGAGCATAGCAGAACCTTGCAGTTGTTGGTCCAGTTGGATTGGACCCATTGGTAGAGGTCTGCTGTGCGTGGCCATAGCCCATTAAACCTGCAGATAATGCCATGGTCCGCAAAATGCTGGGTTTGCTCATCCAGCGATGGGTGTTTTATTTCTATGGAGGGGGTTTCCTCCAGCTTGTCCACCAGGAAAGGCTTGGGAGCTTGAGCAGGTGGAACTGTTCTCTTAGGCAACTTTGCATGGACAGCGTCTTTATAAGAAAACGCCTCCGCTGAGGAAGACTGCCCTGCAGCGCCCCCTCTTAGACGAAGGGTAAGAGCAATGGAGGAATTTCTTTGAATGCTGTAAAAAGACAGGGGGAAGAGATCCTCGAGTTGTTTACCTTCATGGAGAAGTATCTGTGCTGTAGAAGGGATCCTCAGCTTGATTTCCAGAGCCTGTTTGAGGTCTTGCACTAGATCCATCGTTCTCGCCCATTGTAGCAGGGTTTTGCCTGATATAGGCTTGATCAGGATCTGAAAAGGGGCAGAGGAACCAGAGTTCTGCTTGCCTCCGCCTATCTGAGACAACAGGCTGGCCTTCTTATCCTGCGTTTGCCACAGGAGATTGAGAAGAGAGGAGGCGAGAGTTCTGGAGGTGCCGAATCTGACATTGCGATCTTTACAAATAGATTGAAAATCTTTTTCCAGAACCGTATTTGAATCCTGAGAAACCTGGCTCTGAGCTAATAATATGGAGGCCATATTATAGATCTGCTTTACATCCTTTCTGCCCGAACCCTCACAGGAGTGTTTCAGTGCCCAAGCTTCAAGAAGATGAAAAATAACCTGCTACCGAACATATGTCCGTAGACCCGAATCGATGAGTAGTATTTCCCCCAACGATTTGATGCAGATCTGGAAACGAGCCATCAGATCTGTGCATAACTCGGTTGTTACAATGCCCCGGCTAGCCTCATTCAACAACAGCTCGCTCAAGCGCATAGATCTGAGGCTGTGAGGGTTCGCCTGTGAGAGAAACCCAATAACGTCCTCCGTTTTTAACATTCGCTGCATTTTCGAAACCCATAAGCCCCTCACAGCCCTGGTTTCTTTCACATTTGCATCTATTGGCTTGCCGGCGAGGAGAAACCGTGGAGATCCGCGGTCCTTTACATCAGTGGGGAGCCAAATCTCTGCGTCATATGCAGATGCAATGATTCTTGCAAGGGCTCCTTCGTCAAAGGCCGTTGAGCAGCGCTGACGCCCTCCATTTTCCCTGCCGCCATAAACCCTAAGGAAGAGCCGAAGCTCGACAACGAAAGCGGGAACGAGGAAACCTGCACTAGCCATTCTTCTCCCACAAAAAATCCAGCGTCTTGCTAATATGTTTAGTTAGTTGCCGCATACCTATGTTCTTATTAATTCTCAATGCAAATTGTTTTTTATGAGATTTAAAATATTTAATTATTATAATTAATTTATAAAAAATATTTAACATTTTTTTCAAAAAAAAAAAAATCTTTTTTCATTTTAAGAAATATGTATTAAATAAAAAAAAATTGGAGTTTACTCCCCCTCGCCCTGCAACTTTTGGGAAAACCCTCGCTGAAACCCTAGCTTCATTTTGAACATGGCAAACTCGGAGGGGGATCCTCCCTTCTGTCGGATGATGCAGTGGCCTTCCATGCCCTCATCGCTTCTCTCTTCAAGAAGAATTGAACTAAGGAAGCTCAGATACGATTTGTGAAGAAGGAAAAAACTATACCCTCGATAACTCTTCCTACAAGGTTTAGGCGAACCACTTTGGCATTTTTAGATCGATCCCTAGTGCGAAAATTTACAGGAATGTGTCCATCACCAAGATCCATGGAGAAATGGTTGGAGAAGACATGGAAACCAAAGATAAAAGGAAATATTGGAATGTACACATGAAAGAATGGATTTTTCACATTCCTATTTGAATTCAAGGAAGACAGAGACATAATCTTCCATAATTTCCCATACTCCTTTGGATCTTAGGGCATGTATATGAACAATGGTAACTGGATTTCGATCCAGATATATATATTTAGAACACGGTGCCAGTTTGGGTCAAACTTCCATGGCTTTTTCTCTCATGTTGGAGTGATGACTGTTTGCGATCAATAGGCAATGGTCCGGGGAACTATCTAGATAGCGTTGAACTCAAGGGCTCTCAGTTTTCATGCACAAAGATATGTGTTGAAGTAGATTTTGAGAAAGGGTTACCCTTGAAAACAAATCTCATGCAAGGAGATTGGATTCATAGTCAAATTATTGAGTATGAGCAATTTCCCTTTAAATGCATAATTGCCATGACTATGATCAATTTGCAAGACATTGTAAGAAATCCCAAGCATAGAAAGGGGAGGAGACAACAACAGGGAAAGAGGACTAGTGGAAAAATTGGAAAAAAATGGGAAATAGATGGAAATCAATAACAAATAAACCCATGAATCACAAGGCATAAATGTGGCCTCAACTTCAACAAACCCTTTTGAGGTCCTAGAAGCTCAAGAAGAGAGCAACAAGGAGGAAGAAAATAAAAACAAAAGGAAAGGGGCTCTTAAAGAGGAAGATCTTAAAATAGAAGGAGAAGAGGGGGAAATAAAGGAAGCTAAGAAAGTTAAAGAAATAGAGTAAGAAGGAAACAACCAAACCCTAGTTTCAATGCAAAACTCCACTCTAGAGGAAGCTAAGGAAGCCCAACAACAAAATCAGGAAACAAGGTTGATGGAATCCTAAAGAAACCAAAGGAGGAAAAAGGGTATACATCAAGAATCATGACAAAGAATAAGGCTGAAACCCTAATTGGGCTAATGAGATCAACAACTAAGAAACTGAAAGCTCCAAGAAAAAGAAGGGAAGACCCCAAAAGAAGATGGCCCAGGAACTAGAAGTAGAACAAAATAAGAAATTAGGAACAAACCAATAATTACTAGGATTATCAAGAAAATAACACTAAAACGTCAGGAAGAAACAAAATATGGAGGAGGTTAAAAACAAAACCCCCCTAAAAATTATGAAAAAACATATCATGGAATATAAGGGATTTGGGAAGCCCCTAAAAATCACTGTTGGTTAATGATCTAGTTAAGCGGGAACAACCATTGATACTTCTTCAAGAAAACAAAATTGAAGAATAAGATCTTTCAAATGTAGAACAATCCTTCTGGTGAGCCAATATTGGAATAACACAAAGCTCTTGTGGGGCATCTCGAGGACTAAATACTTTATGCTAGACTATTTTTTCACTTTGATTGACAGTATGAAATCCAAATATTGGATATCAGTTTGATTGGAAAGGAAGGATACGTAGGAGAATATCTCTATCATTAATGTTTATGCTCTAGTAATATATGGAGAAAAATGTGAGTTCTAGGATGCATTGATCTCTTTAAAATAAGATCAATGGCATAATAACAACATCATAGGAGGGGACTTCAATACCATTGTTCGATCTATTACGAAGTGAGGGGAAATCTCATTTGAGAGCCATTTCAATAAAAAATGGAGGATCAACTTCTGAATGAGACTTAATTGATACACCACAAAAGAAAGGAAAGTATACCTAGACAAATAGGAGAAGCAAAGAGACACATATAACAAATAGATTGGATCACTTTCTGATGCATAGAAACTGGCTCGTTAAAGGGTTGGATTGTGTTTCTTCAATTTTGGCGTAAGGTGAACCAGACCACCAAGCAATAACCCTCGAAATGGCTCAATTGGAAAACTTGGGCCCTATTCCATTAAGATATAATCCAGGATGGCTAAAATCGGATGGAGTCATTAACATAATAAGATAAGCCTAGTTGACACAAGTCATAGGATCCCCCTCTTTTGTTTGGAAGTCAAATTCAAAGGTGGTTAATTAAGCAGTAAGAATATAGGAAAAGGAAAAATACCAACCTCTGGGCCATAAGAGACACAATCTAGTAAAGAGACTTGAGAATCATGAAATTTTGATATAAAACTGTCAGGTGGAAAATTGGCATATAGAAAAGGAAAAATAATTGACCAGGAAAATATTCTTAACAAGTCATTAAGATGAAGAATACTAACACTTGAAATCAATAAGTGTGTGGCTTCAAGTGAGCCATAAAAATACAACCTTCTTTCATAAGAAGGCCAAGGCTAGAGAAATGCAAAACATGGTAAGAGAAATTTCACCCAAAGGGAAGCCAAGACCGACCACTTGTGCTGACATAAAGCAAGATGCATATCTATATTTTCAATCTCTTTATTTTGAGGATAGAGAATTTGAGTTGGAAAAAGAACATGAGTTCCTTTCATGCATATCGCCTAGTCTAACAGAATATGGAAATTAGCAACTAAATAAAGAGATACATGAATCAAAGGTTATAGAAGCAAGTTGGGCGTTGAATTGAGATAAGGCCCTAGGTCCTAATGGATTCACGCCAATTTTTATTGGGCTTTCTGGCCAATGATAAAAAAGAACTTGCTCAGAATGCTTATTGGGATGAGAAGAAAAGACAAGATCGACGAAAGTACCAACTCTTCTTTTCTTGCAATAATCCCTAAGGAGTCAAACAATTTGAATTTCACTTAGTTCAACCCTATATCCCTCTACAATGCAACATATAAAATTCTCACGAAATTAATAGTGAACATATTGAAAAATATTTCTCCAGAGACTATTTTTTAAAATCAAGCGGGTTTTATGCATCATAGACAAATTATAGATACAAAAGTTATGGTATAAGAAGCTATTCACTCTAGCAAGGAAGTAAAGCAACTTGGATTGGCCATCAAGCTAGATATGGTCAACGCTTTCGATCAGTAAGACACTCTTTTTAATTCTCGACAAATTAGGTTTTAGTAATGAATTCATTCGTTCAATCAAAGCTTGTATAGGCTCCCCTTGGATCGTGCCTTTAATAAATGGCTGACCCACCCCTTTTTTTGTGGCCTCTATGGGATTGAGAAAAGGGTACCCCCATAGTAGCAGAGAGCCTAAGTATGAACTTAGAGAAAGCAAGAATGGAAGGAAAGTTATTAGGTCTGAGGATAGATCGAAATGTAAAAGGATTAAACCACTCTCAATTTGTAGATGATACTCTCCTACTGGGAGGGGATTCCAAAATAATTGTGAATCATTTTAAATCCCTTCTAAATGTCTATCTAGACCTCTTAGGCGAGCTAGTGAATAAAAGGAAAAGTCAACTATATGAATGGAACTGTTGAGAATAAGTTTTCAGAGAGATCTCTATGGCATTGGAATTCCTAGTGGAAATAGGATGAAAGTCATTTAAATATCTTGGAGTACCAATTTCTATGGGAGCATTAGATGCAGAGAACTAGGAGTGTGTCCTGCAAAAATTCAAGAAAAAGATCCAATCCTAGGGAGAACAATGGCTAAATGCAGTTGGGAAGGTTGTTTTGATCAAATCATTGATATCGTCACTACCTGTCTATATGGACTCTAGTCTTCGTGCACCAAAAAATGTGATCAATCAGATTAATGGTTTACTATGAAAATTCTTGTTGTAGGCAGGTAAAAACAATGAAAAGAATTTTCCTTTAGCAAATTGGAATATTGTTAGACTTTCAAAATTCATGGCAACCTTACAATAAAGGATTCCCAACTTATGAATCTTACATTAGGAGCTAAAATCATGTGGTGCCTCCTCTCTAACATAAAGGAATGGTGGAAACAAGCCTTTCTTTGAAAACATTTTCATAAGAATAGGTTTATTAGAGTTGAGAATGCAAATTGGGTAGGGTATGGTTGAAAAATATGGAATCTCTGTAAGACCGCAACTCCCATAATCTTGGACAATCTAAGTTGGTAGCTTGGAAATGGTGCTTGTATAAACCTATGGAAATATAATATACCATCAACAGTGTTACTGGAAGAAACTAGGGAAATGAGGGAATTAGTGAATTGGATGAGGCAATCATGATATTCTAGGATCAAAGATATGTCACAATGGAATAGGAAAGGGCATTGGAAAGGTTGGATATGTACAAAGCTCCTTGCTAATCTTCAACCTCAATGGGAGATGTTAATAAATTTGATGAAAAGTTTTGCTCCAATCAAATCCTCTAAATTTGATCAACGCTTATGCAAGGGCAGTCCAAAACAAAATTATTTAGTTAAAGTTGCATACAAATTGCTTATCAATAAATTGTCGCATCCAAATCCATCTAAGTTGTGGAGAAAAATATGGCATAGAGATGGTCTCCCCAAAATAAAAATATTCTATTGGGTAATGTACATGGAAACCTTTTTACGACAGAGAATCTAAGGAAGAGGAATATTCACAGGCCTTTAAGATGAGTTCTTTGCAAATATGAAGAAGAAGGCACTCCTCATGTCTTTAGGAAACGCTCCTTTACCTTGGTAATTTGGCGAAAAGCCTTATAAAAATTCAACCCTATTTAAAGCATATTAGATATTGGATGGAAATGTTTGATTTATGGAAAAACAAAATTCAATGGCCGAGGAAAGCTTCATCAGTGACAATGTAATGTTGGATGGCTCTCCCTAAATATTTGTGTTGGTAAGTCTAGTTTGCATGAAATAATGTCATTTTCAAGGGAGCCAATCATAATTCAACATCAACTATAGTCAAAGCTCTGAACCTATTATTTGAATCCATCATTGCTCATGGATACAAATCTTCTAATGTGGAGGATATGTTTTCACAAGAAAAGGATAGGACTAATTTAGGCACAACCCCTTTTCAAGATGGTAGGTTCAATCCCAAACCGACCACCTCCAGATCATTTTGTATAAGAATGGATTTTGAAGAATTCTCAAAATGGGTATTAACAAGAAATACCAGGCTTTATTTTTTGATGGTGCATCGAAAGATAATCCCAGGTTGGCAGGAGTGGGAGGGATTATATTTCGTCCTGATGATGAAAGAGAGATATAATATGTACGGGGCTTGGGTTTCACTACCAACAATCAAGAAAAATAAGTGGCTCTTTGGCAAGGGTTAGAATAGGCATTGCAGGAAGAATTCCTAGATTTATGGTCTTTAGGGATTCCATGATGGTCATCCAATAGGTGAACAAACTTAGAGAAAAATGCAACCTCCTTAGCCCTCATATATTGCAAATAATTTCATTGCATTTGGGGAGCTTTGAAGCAATTGAGTTTTACCATGTTAAACAACAATTGAACATAGTGGAAGATATGTTAGCTAATAAAGATGCAAACCTGAACCAGCGTATGAGGGACCAAGATATTAGTCCAATAAAATTTAATCAATTACCATGACAAGGGACATCACCATCCATGCAAGCCATGACGCATATAAACAAGTAAACAATGGAAGGATAATTCACAAAAATATTGGGTGGCATCAAATGCATCCTCATTTAACAATGCTATATTGAGAGCAACCTGAATGGAGGCCCATCAATATCGATGATCGTGAATTGGAAAACCCACTCTATAATAGCACCTATATGTCGCAGGTACATGAAAACATAATGCAGAACATCTGGAGGATCAATAATATTTACAAAGTTTGGAAAAGGAATTTGAGGGGTGTCAACTTAATCGACTCGCTTTGGATGGCACACATGCCCTGTGGAGTTTTAATGGAAGAAATCTAGAGAGATACCAGGGCAACTATCAATGATGAATGTTTGGACGACTCCATGAATGTGGTAGGACAAGTTTTAATTGTTGTTGAATGGTTGCCTCGACAGAGGAGAGCTGAAATACAAGGTTGGTTAATTTATAAAAGGTCCAACTCTTTGTCACAATTGCATAGTCTAGGAAGAGCTAACAGAAAGAAATGAATACAAGTTGTGATTGTAGAGCTCAGTATATGTAGGAGAATGGAGATAGACATGTAGAGTCTTCAAGTGAGGGAGCAGAAGAAATTGAATCAACAACTGGATCACTTAACAAAGACAATAGAATACACCCTAACCCTGCTCAGTAGATTAAGTGAATGGAGGCAAAGGAAAAGAAGGTGCATGTAGCTTTACTGGATAAAAAAATGTGAGATGTTGCAAAGGAAATATGAGATATTTCAGGCAATTCTAGAAGTGGAGGTGGCGATATTGGATCTAAGGCTGAAAAGGCTGGACCCGGATACCAACAAAGGAGCAACAGATCCTTTTGCAGGCATAGAATGCACTAGGAATGCAAAATGACAGGTTGCACTCATTCATGCACAACAAGTGGCAAAGAGTAATTTTGAAGTTGGGTTTTCCAAGATAGGCTAGATAATATGTTTTCCTCGGATTTATGTATTGTAGATATATTTTGTCTTTAGGTGTTTTTCAAAAACTACTTAGGATATTTCCATATAGATACATAGTAAATAGAAAGGCCAAAAAGAAAATATATAGTTATTAGAAATGTAAATGCTATGAAGTAGATGAAACAACTAAATCTATAAAGGCACTAACCTTGTAACCAAATCAAATTTGTAATATAATTTTTTATCATTAAAATGTAAGAAGATAAACCTCCTCAATATATCTAAAACAAAAGTTAATATTAATATTAATATTATAAACTAGCCTACATTTCATTATTATCTCTTCATAAGAGACCATCATGTCAATTGATTTTTTGGCATATTAGAAATACGTTAAAAGTTTTTATTCTTTAACATATAATTAATATTTTAAATTATTTATTTATTTAATATATTGTTTAAAAATTAAGATAGATTGAATTTGGCTTTTTATATATATTTTTTTATGAATTTAAAATATTATTTATTGTAATTACTTTGCTAAATTTTATTTAAATTTTAATCATTTTATTTTTACAATTTTTTATTTCTATTTATGAAAAAAAAATGAGCTCTGTAAATATTATAATTTTTTTTTTAAATGTGAAAAAATGTATTTCCCCACATCTAAAAACAAATGTTAATATTATAGACTAGTATATATTTCATTGTTGTCATTTTGTAAAGTAGTTTTCAACTCTCTCTTTTTTTACCTTTTTCTTCTAATTTACTTGATGTCACACCAAAATATTATATAATTACAGATGGTAAATAAAAAATCAGATAGTCAAGATTTGAAGAAGTGAAGCAAGTTGTACAGGATTATACAAGAGAACCATTTTCTTATTGGAATTAGAGTTGTCAGATTCATGTATTCTTTATATGTTAAAAAAATGTTTTATAAAATGTTCTAAAACTAAATGTTAATATTGTAGATTAATATACATTTATTGTTTTCAACTCTTTTTTTTCCTTTTTCTGTTTTACTTTATGTCACACCAAAATGGTACAGGGTTGCAGATAGTGAATAAAAAATTAGATAGTGAAGATTTGAATAAGTCCTAAAATGTACAAAATTAGATAAAAGCACCATTTTCTTATTAGAATTAGAGTTGTTAGATTTAAGTATTCTTTATATTGCAGTCGTCATACAGTTTCAATAACTATCACTATCTTTATAAAAATTATATCATCTTCTCTATTTACTATAAATATATTTACTTATTCAAATTAATTTAATCATTAATATATTTCTAAAAATCTATATTCTGCTGATTTTCATGTAATTCATTATAAGACGATCTCACTCGGATTGGTTTATAATTTTTAGCATATTCAAATTGGCTAAAAACATATCAACCGCCTAAATTTTATTGGTTTTATATTATAAAATTATATGTAATAATCCATATTCCTCCTCATGAGTCATCCATTTTTCTTAAACTTGTTGACCTTCCCTTTGAAAAGATCCACGCTGCAGTGGCATGATGAATTCTACTGGTAAACTTATTACTAACCATACCCCTCTATTCTTAGTGTTGGTAAATAATTTCTAACTTGACTTACTGGTTTTCTGGGATGTGATTTTTATTGCATAATGTAATATTCTGTGCTTCAGTCTTGTTTTAAGCATGTGCACTTGTGTGTTTTCAAGGCCGTATATTGACTGCGTTCCTACTGTTATCAATAGTCTTTGATTTTAGCACTCGCTTTATATTGCACAACATTAGAGAGGAATCTTTGATAAAGTCTTGTTTCCTGTTTATTGTACATGGATGAAGTGTGACTAATTCAACATTGGACGTGTACCCACTGACAACTTTTGAGAAGTATCTCCTTTATTTGCTTTCATATCCAACCAAACCCCACAAACATAAATCTGTATTCAAGGTTGCAGGTTGGCATGCAACAGGATAAGATAATTTCCTGGTGCAATTCAGAGATTGAGTGGGCCCAATAGTAAAGCATGCATGTTTCATTTTGGAGATTGATATTTCTGAAAATGGTGAGGTAGGTATATTTATAATAAATTAATTAGTCAAATTAATGTAAAAACAGATTTATTTTTATACGGTAGGAAAATCTATCATAACCCAGTTGTAAAACTATCTGTGAGAAAAATCATCTCTAGCTGCTAACGGCTATTGCAGGTTGACTCATCATCATTTTTCAAGGAAAACCACGCCACCTGGAATAATCCACTAGTGGTTTGTAAGGGGGCAGGCTTTCACTCCTTTGAGATGCTTCTCGGCCTTGGCGGGTACACTGTTTCCTTATGTCCGAGGAAGTCCTAGGAAGATGGGCTCTTACCCAAGTAAAAGCAGTGTTAGCACATCCTCATGGATCCTATGTAAAAATAGATTCATTATATTGAATATGTAGTTTAATTTATATTATTATTATTATATATGATTTGGAATTATTTTAGATTTTTCATATTTGTTTTAAAAATCAAATTTACTAATTTTTTTATTTTTTATAATTGATTTGTTTATCTGAGGATCTCTGCTGGAGTGGTTTGATGAACAATTCTTTTCCCAATAGTGTAGGTTCAATTCCTCTTATACTTTAGATATTTGAGTAGTAAACTTCTTAGCATTTCATCTTTACGCTTTATCATAATTTTCCATCTTTAAAAATTTTCCTTTAATTTTCCATCTTTAAAAGTTTCCTTTACTCCATTATCTATTTACTTTTATAATAAAGTTTGTAAGCAATGTTTGAGAAATAAAGTTCTAAATTTCCATCTTTAAAATTTTCCATTATCTATTTACTTTTATAATAAAGTTTGTAAGCAATGTTTGAGAAATAAAGTTCTAAATTTCCATCTTTAAAATTTTCCTTTACTCCATTATCTATTTACTTTTGTAATAAAGCGTGTAAGCAATGTTTAAGAAATAAAGTTCCTAGCAAGCAATGCTTGAGAAGTAAAGTTCCTAACATTTCCACACAACTACATTTTGGAATCTAAAAGTGAAGATTTATAGTATTTATTTATTTATTTTTAATGCGTAAGTAAATTTTGAAGAGAAATGTTGGTAAGTGAAGATTTATATATTTATTTTTAATGTGTAAGAAAATTTTGAAAAGAAATGTTGGTAAGTGAAGATTTATTTATTTATTTTTAATGTGTAAGCAAGTTTTGAAGAGAAATGTTTGTTTCTTTGGTCAAATTTATTGTTTGTGTTAGTTAGCTTTCAAATGGAAGACACTAAAAATACTTTTTAAAAAAACTAATTGGTAGATTATTTATTCACATACACTAACTATTAAAATAGTTATATCCTTTTAAAGTCCTCACCTAAGAAACCCTCACACAATATCCTTTATAATAGTTTATCAAGTCCATTGGTTTGAAGAATGCAATATTCAAAAAGTGCAAAAGTTTGAGCATGCCCTAGCAAAAACAAAACAAAACAAAATGGTATTGGAAATAGCTAGGCCTTTGGCCACTAACTCTTATCAGAAATAAAATAAATAAAATAGAACAATTTAAAATCTAGCTTGGCCCTTGGCCACTAAATCCTATGTTACCATGATAGTGAAAATAAATCAAATAAATTGAAGCTCTCCAATGTCAGAGGGGAGATAAATATTGTTTTCACACTATCTGTCATCATCATCAAGGGAGATGAGATGTTGGGAATACCCATCAACATGGTTGTCTTCCATTTCTCTCTCATTATTTTTTCTTCATCGTCCTTTTGAGCATGCTTTAAATCCTAGATGGATTTTAGCAACAAGTGTTATTTTTCATTGGGTTGTTGTATCACTTCCTTAAAAATTCTTCGTAGGGAGTTTTTATTCTTTGAAGCAAAATCAATGTGGCATGCTATCATCTCCTTTGTATCCAGACATAAGTTGATGTTATTTTTTGGAACTTTCTCTTGAGAAAAACCCTGTATTTGGGATGATGTGATCCGATTTTTGTTCTAACTTCTTGTTGACAGTCGAAACTATGTACTTATGGATAATATGTTCTAATATATCTATATTATGAACAATGGTGACCTTTTTTCAAGCAACAAAGCCCTATGCTATGCGGCGTGCCTCTAGATTGCAACCTCTAGTTTGAGTCCTAGAGGTGACCTTTTATGAGTCCTTCATGTGGGAGGTGTTCCCTTGCCTCTATACCTAGCTTGTGCTAGTTTTACCCCTTATGCTTACCATTCTATTAGTGTTTCACCTACATATTTGCTTCCTCTTCCTATTTCTTGAGGTAGATTCTACCTCGTAAACTAGAATTGACACCTTATAGTCCTTGTTTACCTCAATGCATATAGCTCCTTCTTCTAATCCCTTCCCATCCCTTCCCCAATTTGTTATATTCCTCTAGCGCTTTTTGTGTAAATGGAGGGAGATGTGAGAGGCTATTTTATGCTATGTGATCACAATCATGAGTAGGATGCTAGAATATATTTGCAAATCCATAAATCCCCACAACCGTGGCCAATGCATCGTGCTTGAAAAGGCAATAATCATGTACCATACTTTTAGCATCATTACCTGTTGAGTTCTTATCTAGATGGATAATCAATTTGGTGCCAAAACTTCCAATGGGCATCATTGTTCTCCTTCGTCAATGTCTTGTCCAAATCCAAAGACATTATTAACCAAGGATGTGTGGTAAGTGCCATACATGCCATCCTTTACTATTAGGTAGCTATTAATGCCACCATATAGTGGGATGATGGGTGAGAGTCAAACTTTCTTGACACCCCATTTTGGGAAGACACTAAAAACATTGCTTAAGTGATGTTTAGGCTTATTTTCTACTAATATGTCTTAATTACCATGTATTTTGGATTGTAATTTTTAAATAAAATAATACATTTTTTTAATTAAAAAATATTTCCCCTTGAGATTACGAAGGTTAACAATAAATTATTTGTTACAATGTTATATTAACAATTGAAAAATGTTTAATAAGGTGTTAATTACTATGTCATATTGGGGAAAATTTCTTTCTTATTTGAAGCTGAAGTTGACTTAGTCAAACTCAATCAATCCTTTCTTGATGCTTTAAATAAATCAAAGGCAATTTAGTAAAACTTCATTAGTAAGATCCTTCCTTTGTAAGTTATTGGACACAGGGTTCGATTTAATCACCTTTCTCTCGATTTAGCATCCTTGTTCTCATGTGTGTTTTATTTGTCAAGTGAGTATCTTTATTTCATTGCATGTTTCCCACAACGATAACAATTATTTTGACTAGAGGAAACCTATTTGAACTTCAATTTGTTGAACCAAGCCATAAACCATCTTTTACAAAAGGTAATAAGTTAAATATTCATTAGAAACATTTTTTGCATTGAATTTAAATTTTAGAAAGTCCATATAGTTTTTACTTTAAATATTTTTTAAGAAGTCTTATAAATATGTCTATTTCATGTTATATAAATAGACAATGTCAAATATAGCCAACGATAATGGTGTTGATGGAAAATACCATGAGGATATATTCAATAGAGTTTTATCTTTAGTCATGGGTGATACCTCAAATGGTTTTGAAGATTATGGTCACACTAAAATCCCATGTCATGCCAATTATGTTAATACAACATAAATAATCAATAGAGTTTTACAATTATATTCCAGTGATGTCCTTTTTAATAATGTTAATGTCAATGATAGCCTTGATAATTTGATGATGATAAACGATTCCATCCCTCCCCAAGTTCGATCAATTGAGTGGTATTCTTTCTCACATTTATTGTGTTTACTAAGCTCCAAGGATTAAAAAAAGAGATGTGTCTATATATTGAGGATTGAAAACCATTATAATCAATATGGGCATTGCAAGGGAGGAAATACATATTACCCTATGGTAGGATTATACTCATTATAAGAAGAGGAATTATATGTTTTTGTTCATCTTTCTAGACCCTTTTAACATTTCCAACTTTTACTAATCATACTCGTTTGTGAATTAGGAAAAGACCTAAAGATAAGAGTGTCGATACTTCATTTCTAGTTCCATGTGATAGTAGTGATACACTTAGTGTTGGTAATGAAATTGATACCATATTTCCTTCTAATGATGGTGATAGTGGACTACATCCAAATACAATGGAAAATAATGGTAATTATATGCAAATGGAGGATGGGAAAATTTCCATTATCAATGACTTACTTACTATACCCTTGGAGGGCCGTTGAAAAATGTGTAACTAGGTTCGGTCTTCATAAATATGAAATGTACATTTGATTATTGTATATTGTAAAATGAAAGAAAAATTATTATTGTTATTTTGAAACATGGGTTTCATGCTCAAGGTATTTTATTTTAGAGGTCAAGCACCCATTGACTACTTCTAGGGTTCGTCCTAGGTAAATAAGTCAAAAGAGTCATTGACGTATGATGAAGATCCCATCAGGCATATTGTAAGTTGTAAAAAGTAATTATTTTTATAATTAAAAGTGTCGAAATACCCTCCAATACCAAGTCAGACTTCTAGCTAAGAAGTCAGCCTAAGTTGAGGTGCTTCGTCCACCTTGAAAGCCTATATATAGGAAGGAAATTGACCTCCTATGGATACAATTCATTCTCTCATCAAGCAAGCGAAGAAGAAGAAGAAAGAGGTTAACGAAGGAAGAAGAAGGATGATGATCAAATGATTGGGTAATTTCTCTCTCTCTCTCTCTTCACACATGCGAAGGAAGGAGGCTAGGGTTTTGTTGTTGGGTTAGGGTTTTATTGCTACAGGATCAAACTTGGAGAAAGTGTAGAAAGAAGGTCGAAGGAAGGCTCATTAGGTCATCCTCAAGCCCTAGAAGAAGGAGAATTTCAAGTGAAGGTATCAAGAAGTCTTGGAAACCTGAAATCAGTTCACACATGTGGAAGAAACTATTATTGGGAGGGCCAAAAATTTCATACCTGTTGTAGAGGCCAAAATTCTATTGTTGGGGGTCGAAGTTGTGCTGCTGGAAGAGATTTGGCTGGATTTTACTTGGAAAAAGGAAGCACATCATCAATAAGGATGGACTTGGTCTTGGAAGGGTATAGGTCTTGGTCTAGAAGTCTTAGAATTCATCAATTGAAGAATCTATAAGAAGAGAAGAGATTCAATGTGGTTTTTCCTCTTAAGTGGAGAGGTTTTGGCCCTGGCTTGCAACCTGTATCTTGTGTTCTTATGTATTATTGATCTTATTGTTTTAGTAGCTATTTAATGATAAGAACAAAATAATATCAAGAGAATAACCTAATAAGTAATAAAAGGTAAAAATCCATCACAAGCAGTTATCAAGTATAAGAGAAATCATTCTAACTATTGCCCTCTATATTTCTCAACATGGTACTAGAGCTACGGTTGGCTAAGGGCATGATGAATATCACTAATCACTTGAAGAAGTTTCTAAAGAAGTGTTCGATTGTAGCAATTCATTTCAAGAAGGGCATCAAGGCATTGTGGAATCTCTTAGTTTTCAAGAATGATATGACCAAGATATCTATAAAGGCCGAAGGACTATTCTCAGCTCTTACTGGCATATTTGAATATGAGAACATTTGGGTTATTGATAGTGGAGCATCAAGACATATGACTAGTTATCATTAGAAACTAAAGACCTTATCAAGAGGGAAATATTCTTACTCCATTGAGCTTGTTGACAAGAAGTCAACTATCTTGTAAGAGGAATTAGATCAACCTCGCTGGAGCTAGAGAATGGAGGAAGTATTCATCTCAACAACATCCTATTTGTTCCACGTTTGCAAAAGAATCTACTTTCTATTTCATGTCTAGAGGATAAGGGAAATAGAGTTGCTTTTATAGATGGAAAGTTTGTACTATGGGATAAAAACTCTAGCATCAAATGCAAAGATGATTGGGATTTGAGAAGGAAGACTCTACAGTATATTGGCTCCTCTCTCTCAAGCTTTGGTTCACATTGAAGTTAGCCCATGTGAAATTTGGCATAGACGGGTTTGGTCACCTTCACTAAAAAATCATACCAACTCTAAATTAAATGGTGAATGGCATCCCCAAACTCAAGGAGGATCATGAAAGAGTATCCAAGGGATATGCAGTAGGAAAAAATGTCAAGAGACTGGAAGCGGTGCTTTAAGGTTAAAATAAATTTTGGATCTCATTCATTCTGATGTTTGTGGTCCTATGTATACAAAGTATCTTGGAGGTCATCTATATTATGTGACATTCATTGATGACCATTCAAGAAAAACTTGGGTTTATTTGCTGAAATCCAAAGACGAAGTATTCATCAAATTTCAAGAATTCAAAATTGAAGTGGAGAATCTTATAAAAGAAGAATAAAGAATCTAAGGTCTGATCACAGAGGATAATATACTTCAAAGGAAATCATAGCTTTTTGTAAGGAATTTGGGATTAACAGGGAGCTGATAATCCCATACAATCCTGAACAAAGTAGAGTGGCAGAACGAAAGAATAGATCTATTGAAGAAAGTGTAAGAGCCATGTTACATGATCAAGATTTGCAAAAATTTATTTGGGGTGAAGCAATAAGGACTGTTGTATATATTCAAAATTGAAGTTCTCACATATCACTAGACAACATGACTCCTCAAGAAGCATCCACTGGGAAGAAACCAAACGTGGACCCTCTACGAATATTTCGTTGTCTTGTCTATATTCACATACCGAAGGATAAGAGAAAAGATTTGGATCCTACAAGCATGGAGGGAACATTTTTTGGCTATAGTAATACTTGAAAGGAATATAAGATCTACATAAAGGAAGGACATTGAATAGAAGTTAGTCAAGATGGGATATTTGATGAAAGTATTGCATTTAAGAAATAAAAATACCTCCCGATGGAATATGATGAAGAAAAACTTCCTATATTTGAAGAGGAAGGTACGAGGGAGGAATAAGATTCAAATCATGAAAATGAAGGTCCCAGTGAAACCGTGCAACCTGTGGTCATCCTTGAAAGTAGAAAGAAACCTAATTGGTTGAAATCTACTCTTTTAGATGCAAAGGGACATGGAGTAGCCAAAGGCACATTTAGGGAAATTAAGAAGCCCAAAATATATTCTGGGTATTCAGTCTATATGGAGAAACTAATAGAAGAAGAATCATCCATCTTCGAAGACGTCGTTAAACATGAAAAATGGAAAGATGCCATGAATGAAGAGTATCAATCAATAATGAGAAATGGAGTTTGGGAGATCATACGTAGGCCTGAAGACAAATTTGTGGTAACTTTCAAGTGGTTCTACAAGATTAAACATGCAAGAGATGGGAGTATTGATAAATATAAGGTAATATTTTTTTCTAGGGGCTTCTCTCCACAAGAAGGCATTGATTATGAAGAGACATTTCCACCTACAACAAAGTATACAACTATACATTCATTGGTCTCTTTGGTAACATCAATGGGATGGAATATACATCAAATGGATGTCAAGATTGCATTCCTGAATGGCGCTATTAATGAAGAAGTCTATATAGAGCAACCCTTGGGATTTGAAGTCAAATATAGAGAGACTTATGTTTTCAGGTTGAAGAAGGCATTGTATGGCCTTAAGAAAGCACCAAGGGCATGGTATGCAAGGATGGATTCATACCTACAAAGATTGGGCTTCTCGAAGAGTTCCGCTGATCCAAATATCTATATCAAGGTTCTAAAGGATGAGATTGTAATAATTCTTCTATATGTGGGCGATCTTCTCATGATAGGTGTGGAAGGTCATATCCAGGAATGCAAGAAGCAACTAGCGACATAATTCAACATGAAGGATCTAGAGGTGAAGCATTATTATTTGGGACTCAAAGTTTGGCAAGGACCTGATGAGATTTATCTAGGAAAGTATGTAATAGATATGCTAAATAGGTTTGAAATGATCAATTGCATACCTATGGCAACTCCCATGATCACAAACTTGAAGAGGCTAAGAAATTTTGGGTCAAGCCTTGAGCATTTGACCAAGTATAGACAATTGATTGGCTCACTAATGTACCTAGTAAATACTCGACTTGACATATGTTTTGTAGTGAATATTCTCAATCAGTTCTAGGTAGATCCCAAGCATGATAATTGGATAACAACCAAGCATATATTGAGATATCTGTAAGGAACAACCCACTACTGTATGAAAGTATGATAAGAGGAATGATGTCCACTTGATTGGATATACAAATTCCGACTGGGGAGGAAGTGAGCAGGATGGAAGAATCACTACTAGAGGATGCTTTAGTTTGGGATCCTCCATGGTCTCCTAGATAAGAAGAAAGCAAGAATCGGTTGCTTTGAGTAATGTTGAGGTTGAATATATTGCAAATTGGGAAGTAAGCAGAGAAGCTGTCAGGTTGAGGAAGCTATTGTTCGACTTGTTTGAAGGACCAATGGACCCTACGGTGATACATTGTGACAACACGAGCTGTATAAGGTTGTTTGAAGAACCAATATTTCATGGAAAGAAAAAGCATATAAATAAAAAGTATCACTACATTAGAAAGATGGTGCATGATGGTGTGCTAGAACTACGGTATATCTCCACCGATGAACAAGTTGTTGACATATTGAAAAAATCTCTTCCTAAGAAGAAGCTTGTGTACTTAAGAGACAACCTTGGACTGGTTGATATATCCTCCCTAGTTTAGGGGGATAAACAGACACACTATTCTTGTCTTCACTTTGGGAAGAAATAATGGAGGATTGGGTAAGCATCTGACATCCGATACTCTTTGAGGATGAGGTAGGGCATCCAAGATAAGAGTAATCGTAAAGGAATAATATTCTTTGAGGGATGGAAATCCAAGATAAGAATCATCTTGGAGGGACATGCCCTGTGAACACCCGGGTGGGGTATGTGCCTTGAGATACAATGATGATGGTGTCTATCAGTCAGTGGTCTCACCAACATTGTGCTATGATCTTGTGGAGAGATAGAGTTGTTAGTCAAGGCCTTGCTGTGTGACAATGTTGGTTGCTATGATGCTAAACAAATGGTTTACTAATCTGGCTCTTCTTATGAGATATATTCATATTGAGAATTTCCATGCACCATTTATGCATACCTCCCTAGTTAAGAGGGAGTGTTGAAAAATGTGCAACTAGGTTCGGTCTTCATAAATATGAAATGTACTTTTGATTATTATATATTGTAAAATGAAAGAAAAAATATTGTTGTTATTTTAAAACATGGGTTTCATACTCAAGGTCTTTTATTTTAGAGGTCAAGCACCCATTGAGTGCTTCTAGGGTTTGTCTTAGGTCAATAAGTCAAAAGATTCATTTTCATATGATGAAGACCCCATCAGGCACATTATAAGTCATAATTTTTTTTTTTTGTATTTAAAATTGTCAAAATACTCTCCAAGACCAAGTCGACCTAATTTGAGGTACTTCGTCCACCTTAAAAGCCTATATATAGGAGGGAGATCAAACTCCTATGGATACAATTCATTCTGTCATCAAGTAAGAGTAGAAGAAGAAGAAAGAGGCTAGAGAAGGAAGAAGAAGGACGAAGATCAAGTGATTTGGTAATTTCTCTCTCTCTCTTCACACGTGCAAATGAATGAAACTAGGGTTTTTGTTGTTGGGTTAGGGTTTTGCTGTTGCAGGATCGAACTTGGAGAAAATGAAAAAATAAGGTTGAAGGAAGGCTCATTAGGTCATCCTCAAGTCCTAGAAGAAGGAGAAAGTAAAGCGAAGGTATCAAGAAGTCTTGGAAGCCCAAAATAAGCTCACACGTGTGGACGTAGTTGTTGTTGGGAGAGCCAAAAATCTCATACTTGCAGTAGAGGCCAAAATTTTGTTGCTGAGGGTTGAATTTGTGCTGTTGGAAGATATTTGACTGGGTTTGACTTGGACAAAGGAAGCACATAATCAAGAAGGTTGGAATTGGTCTTGGTCTTGAGGTCTTGGAATTCGTCAATCGAAGAATCTATAAGAAGAGAAGATATTTGTGGGTTTTCCTCTCAAATGGAGAGGTTTTGGCCCTGGCTTGCAACCTATATCCCGTGTTCTTTTGTATTGTTTATCTTCTTGTTTTAGTAGTTGTTTTATGATAAGAACAACATAATATCAAGAGAAGAACCTAATAAGTAAGAAAAAGTAAAAATACGTCACAAGCAATTATCAAGTATAAGAGAAATCATTCTAACTATTTCCCTCTAGATTTCTCAGCAAGGACGATGTGCCTTAAGAGGATGATGTTAGGATTGAGTATAGTAGTAAGATTGACCAATATTTAGTACATTAGTTTCTATTTTTTTAAAATATTTGGAGGTAATATTCTTCTCCCATAGTTACATAATTTGAGAGGTGTTTGTGCTTTTGAAGGATCTAGGGATGGAATGTAACAAAATTGATGCATTCAATAAAGATTGCATGCTCTATTATGGAGATGATACTACAAAAAGGAGGAATTATATGCATGTCATACTAGCATATATCAGGATGATCAAGTGATGAAGAAAGTGATTCATAAGATTCTTCATTTTATTCCCATCATTTCATGTTTCAAATTATTATTTTGGTTCAATAAACTCACATGGTTTTTGAATTTCTATGTTTGAAATAGAAGTGGAGATGATTTTATGTAGATGTGTGTTGATTTTTTCCTATGGAGGGACACTAAGGAAAGATGATGATTTTTACAAATGAACTTGATGGTGTTATTCCATTTGCAAGGCCAATTGGCAAATGATGATTTTAGTTCATTTATGAAGCTTAGATGCATTTACTCATTGTGGCTAATAATTATTTACTATGGATATTGATGAAGAATAAGCACATGATGTTGACATTGATTGTTATTTCAAACTAAATTCCTTAACCTTCAAGTTGAAGGCACACCAAACCTACAACCGTTAATACCGTACTAGTTTTTTCTCACAATTCACGCTTATCAATCCATGAACTTAATAATCCTAGCAAATTCTTTTATACCTTGCCTTTCTTTTTACAATTTCTCAGTCTCTTTCCATAATTTAGATAGGAATGCAATGATCCCAAAATACTTTTTTTGTCAACTCTATTTACCTATACTAATGTACATCAATCTAATAATATCACATACATGTTTTCCTCTAAACATATCCAGGTCCCCTTGCACCTATATTTGTTTATAAATAAAATTTCACATCTTTAATTAAATATTTATTGATGTTAAATATTTAATTACTATGTGTATATATTTAGCTAAATATTTTCTTTTTAATTATTAATTACTAGATGCACACAATGAACTCATCACAAGAAAAATAATTTTAACATAATATACTAGTATGAAAATGCAAGTTGTGCATACATTATCATTACTTCACATGTGCATTGATACTAGACAATAAATCTAGGTTCCCAACAATAAAAATATTTCATAATGCAATTGTAGGAAGCAAGTTAACATAGCCTTAATATGATACATGTTCTTTTATTTCATGAAGATAGGTGCACATAAATTTGATACAATCATGAAGTTGTGCAATAGACACATAATCCACCATCATTTTTGTCACACACTACCACTTATAGCTACTAGCAATCCACTCTTGGTGCTTGAATGGTCCTCCTTGCCACAACATGGGACCCTTTGATAAGGCTAGACTTTTGGAGGTTAAAAGTCATGGTAAGTCATTGAAACAAATCACATTCGTTTACCTCAACATGCATCATCACAATTCCATATAGTGACATCAAAACTCCATATAAATGTAAGTAAATCTCTATCCCTCTTCCCAACTTTCGGTAAAGTGATTATTTCATGCACCACTTTCATTTTCAAAATCCGCAAGTTTTCTCTTGAGTATATAGTAGCTAGTATAGAACTAGAGATCAAGTCAAATCCTGTTTGCAAAGCCAATATTCTTCATGGGCATGGGCTTCTACTATATCTATCACTAAATTGACCTTCTACGACCATGAAGTGGATATCTTATCAAACTCTTACTCACATCACAACATCAAAACATCAAGTCATAACATGTATCCAACCATAGATCACATAAGTAAAAAATGATTGTCACTTAGTGACTATTATATGGCCAACATAAATCACATATATCCATTGTAACTACCATCAACAACATTGCTCAAATCATAGTGTGTTGGCCAAAACATGAACATTCATTTAGTTCTTAGATGCATAACTTACTCATAGCCAACTTTAATTAAATAGTTAGATATATTGTGTTATATATTAAGATTCACCCATCATGAATATCATGACAATGTGAATTGTCATACACACAACTAAATTTTATCATTTGTAATATCATACCATCATAATATAGTAAACATTCTAGTTTTAAAGTAACAATTCACATTCATGCATGTTTATGTCTATGCATATGCCAAGACAACATAAAAAACCACCATCGCATATTGTACTCATCTATAATGGAATCCATCTCATAATTGTTGGATTCCAAATCACTTAAATTCAAGGCTTATATGATGAATGCCAAAATATAATCCCTTAAAGTGAGTTAAGTCAATTATTCGACCTTATTCTTGTCCAAAAAAGTCCCAAGATACTCCAAAACTAATCAATCTACACTATGAACCAAATATGAACCAACCATTGCGTGGATCCAAAGGTTCTAACTAGCGATATGAAATCTGTGACTCATGGAACCAACCTACTTCGACGTAGACACGGAATTTTCCACTATCGTGGGCACACATACTTTCCATGCAATTGGAATTTTAATACTATGTATGTATGGCATTTAGGGCAGTCACGTTAGGTATTGCTGAAATAATTATATTGGTTAGGGTCCTCTAAAGTTCAACAATAAAACTAGGGACCATTAATATATATTCGTATATATTTTTTCAGAAAATTATTTCCAATCTTTCCATGCAATTGGAATTTGAATACTATGTACGTATGGCATTTAGGGTATTGCTAAAATAATTATATTGGCTAGGGTCCTCTAAAGTTCAAAAATAAAACTAGGGACCATTAATATATATTCGTATATATTTTTTCAGAAAACTATTTCCATTCGATCCTAGAAGAATAGGCCTGACTACATGTTAGGTTCATATTTAAAATATGAACAATTAAAATTGTGAGAGAGATCATTGAACATTTTGCAAGGTCATGATGTGTTTTGTTGTTGATAGAAAATTCGATGAGTATGAAGGGAATTACAAATTATTAATTCTAGTTTGTAAGTATATTATTATAATTTATATGTGCATAATTATATAGTGTTTAAGATGACACCTCGAAACAAATTTTGTTAAGAAAGTTAGAATATTAGTAATTTTTTTTCATTATATTATTAGATGTTCTATGGAATTTAGGTTTGTTGAGCTCTTATATAAAACTTATTAGTTCATCTATGAGGTTTGTTTTCATATCAAAGAAATCTATATTTTAGTTTTGATACTTGTTAATAGACCAGGTATCTAGGCTTATAGCATCTTTAGAAACACTCTTGCATAGCCCAAATTATATATATATATATATATATATAGAGAGAGAGAGAGAGAGAGAGAGCATAACAAACACTGCATGAATGAAAATGAATGCAAAGACTTATTTCAAATGTTCTTCTTGCAACTAAAGAAGGGTGTTCACCTTTCCACCCAACAATAGGCTCAATTATGCCCGTTCTTTCCTATATTTGGCCAACCCTAGCCGAGCCATGTTATCACTGAGGGAAAATCTTGGTTTTTGAGGAAATTTCCAATTGTGAAAGCTTCTCTCCTTCAAAAGCAAATAATGACAACCACCCTCTATTCACTAGGCTAGGACTTCCACAAATTGTCCAGATGCCTTCCCATCTAGTTGTATATACACAAAGGAGTCACTTCTATACCAATACAATCTCTCAATGATCTCCCCTCTGAGTTGCTCTTCAACCTAGCCAACAACACATTAGTAGCCCCCTTTTCTAGCTTGGGTTTGGGTTTTATTATTCTGAATTAGCAATCAAATTCAAGATTTATCATGCTTAAACACCCCCTTTTCTAGCTTGGGTTTGGGTTTTATTACCCTGAATTAGCAATCAAATTCAAGATTTATCATGCTCAAATGCTCACAAATTGTTTGCAAATTTTGGTTTCCATAGGACATTTTATCTTCTAGAAATTATTAGTAGAAAACCCACTCATGAATCATCTTGTTTTTCACTAGTGGGTAAGCTCTTTTCTCTTCAAACTCTTCCTCTCCACTTCGTGGGCCTTCAAGACTTTCTCTATGCTCAACAAACTTGCTCCTTCCACTCCCACGTCAACACCCACTTGCATTCCCTTGCTCCAAGCAAGAAGGCCAACAATTTTTAAACCTCTCCTAGGGAATTTCATGGGTCAAAGGTTAAAACTCCATATGGGTACAGCTTGCACCTAGTGTTTGACTAATTTCAATTGCCATTCCATCTCCATACTTCTACAATTATGGGGATTTGGGTTACCAACTACTCAACTTATTTCAATAATTGATTTGGAAAAGTGAGAAAGAGAACTATTTATAATTTATAAATACAAATGATTCTAAATCATATTTATCTTAACTATCATAATTCTTAATTAATTTATGTGTGAACATTATTATTATATCTTAACTTTTTTGTGAGAAGAGATTCCCAACTATTCACTCCACCATCATGTTAATTGATCTTTCAGGGTGTTAAATTTTTAATTCTTTAATACATAATTAAGATTTTAAATTATTTGTTTAATTAATATATAGTTGAGAAGTTAGAATGGATTGATTTTTGTTTCTTTGTTTGTCAAATTGTTTGTGATCCACCAGATTGATGATAAAACTTGACAAGATAAATTAAATTTAATGTGACACAAAATAAATATTTAATTATTATAATTAAGTTATTAAATTTTAATCATTTTAATTAATTTATTAAAATTAAATTTTATTTTTTCTCAAAAGATATATATATATATATATTTTTATATAAAAAAGAAAAACATATTTTGTAAATATTATAAAAGTAATTTTTTTTAAATCTGAGAACATAAATTTCTCTTATCAAAAACAAATATTAATATTATAGATTAGTATACATTTCGTTATTGTTTTTTTTTCGACTTTACCATATTATTTGATCCTTTGAAAACTTAGAAATATGTTAAAAGTTTGTATTCTTGTTTTTTTTCGACTTTACCATATTATTTGATCCTTTGAAAACTTAGAAATATGTTAAAAGTTTGTATTCTTCCTTTTAAATTATTTGTTTATTTAATGTATATTTTAGAAATTTTATTTAATATATAATTTTAAGTATTGAGATAGTAACAACACGACGAGGATTTCACGATTTCGGGGAACATTTCTCTGTTGGCTTTCTTCATTGATTCCCAATGGCGTCGGGCCCTAGAGGGGCCTTCCCTTGGGTGACGAAGCCATGGCCTTTAGTGCCCTGATTTCAAAGCTTAAGTGCATCCCCAAGCCAAAGGAGCAACATTCTAAATTTGTTAAAAAAACGGTGAATATACCATCTGTAGTGCTCCCTCCGGGTTTTCGAAAGACTAACTTATGCTTTTCTGATAGAGCTTTGGTCGAGAAATTTATGGGCATGTGGTCCTCACCCAAATCAATTGAGGAGTGGGTTGATAAATCTTGGAAGCTCATGATAACCAGGGTTTTTTTTATAGTTGGCAATGGCTTTTTTTGTGTAAGGAGGACCGAGACATTATTTTTAGGAATGGGCTGTATTTCTTTGGCTGGAGGGGAATGTATCTAAATGTGTGGTATCTGGATTTCAATCTAGATGAAGACATTCAGACACGGGTACCTTCTAGGTTAAACTTCCTCGTCTACCCTTGTCATATTGGAGTGATGAATGCCTGAAAGCGATTGGAAATGTAGTAGGAAGGTATCTAGACCGAGCAGAGCCACAGTGTTAGCAGTTTTCTTGTGCCAAAATCTATGTAGAAATGGACTTGGAGAAAGGCCTCGCTGTTGAGATTTTTCTAACCCAAGGAGAATGAAAACATATCCAACCCTGCATTATGAACCACTCTCGTTCAAGTGAAAGAGCTTCCATGATTATAGGAACTTTGCTTATGATTGTAAACATATCCAACCGCTGGATTATGAACAACTCTCGTTCAAGTGAAAGAGCTTCCATGATTATGGGAACTGTGCTTATGATTGTAAGAAATCTCAGGATGGTAATGATCACAAAGCGATTCCTGCTCAAGAAGCCTAATGTCACACTCAAAAGAGAGGAGCTAGTAAAGGGAAAAGTGGGGTCAAGAACCTCAAACCATCTGGTCAACTTGGAACAACCTCCTTAGCCAACCCTTTTGAAACCCTATCCAGATGATATTGACTAGGTGAACCCAAACGGTGATATAGAAATTCTGGAAAACAAGGAGATTACGATTGAAGGAGAGGGAAAATGACAGAAGAAGTAGAAGGAGAAAATCACGAAGGCACTACGACAAAGGAAGCTTCCATTGATAATGTCACTCATTCTCAGCCTCAACACATTTTATCCACTCCGTTAAGTGTTGAAAGGGGGAAGAAAGAAGTAGAAATGGTGTCTCCAGAACCTCCAGGTTTGATGGAGGGATCAAGGAAAATGTTAGCAAAGAGCGCTAAGAAAAGAATAAACTGGGAAAGTGATTCTTCTATTCAAGAACTGGAAAAGTAATTCAAGCTCTTCTAAGTTTAGATGAAAATTGTCTCCTGGAATGTTCGGGGAATGGGAAACCGTCCTGAATCCCAGGTTGCAAGAGACTTCGTCAAAATATTTTGTTTTTGCAAGAAACCAAGTTGGAAAAAGACGAGGTCCTATTCCTGTCAAGGATATTTTGGAAAATTTGTGTTGGTGTTGCATAGAGATCATGCGGTGCTTCGAGAAGTACTGGTACATTTTGGCTTGAGTCACGTTATGTTCTAAAATCCTGCACCAAATCAAGATTTTGGGTGGTGATCAGACTCGAAGACAAAAATACAAAAGAAATATTCTCAATTATTATTGTATACGATCCAGTGGTATACAATGAAAAAGGAGAGTTTTTGGGATTAAAACATCGAGTTAAAAGAAGAACAATGGCATATCAACAATGTTGTTAGAGGATATTTTAATGCTCTGTTATTTTCCAATGAAAAATGTGGATGAAGCACCATCAGAGATCCCTTTTGTGAATGGTTGGAAGATCTTCTCGACAAATGGGATATGTTAAATGTCCCTCCCAAAAAAAGGAGTTATACCTGGTTCAATCAACGGTGTGGGGATGACCACATAGCTGCCCCTTTGGATCATTTTCTTATCCACAGTGATTTGTTGGTCAAAGGAATAGGATATGAGTCATCAATTTTGGTGCAAGGGGAATCATACCATTGACCTATATCACTCTCTCTCGACCCTCCTGAAGATCTTGGACCAATTCCATTCCGTTAAAATACAGGGTGTCTTTGGAAGGATGGTGTATCAAAGTTAATTAAACAAACTTGGGAGACTCTTGTAAGGGGATCCCTGTATTTTGTATGGGAGTCCAAACTAAAAATGGTTAAACATTGAACAATATTTAGTAATGTGGGCCAAAATAAATTATATTCCACTAGGCAAGGAGAAACTTGAAAGTATCAAGCGTTTGGAGGCTCATCAATCCCCGATGGAGTCTGACCATGTTGAAGAATGGCACTATGAAGAAGAAAAACAATTATGTAAGAAGATATAAGTCAACAAAGAAGAAGAATATTGGAGGTTAAAGTCTAGAAGCCTCTGGCTTGGTGTTAGGGGATAAAAATTCTGCCTTCTTTAATAATCAAGCTCGTGCCCGAGAAAATAGGAACAGGGTCAAAGAAATCACTCCTGAAGGTCTTCCAAAAATTTTGACCTACCCTGAAATTAAGCAAGAAGCCTATCTTTTTTATAAGGATCTATACTCTGAGAACAAAGAAAATGATCAAGGAGTGGAGTAAAATTTATCCCTAGTTTCCCTTCGATCATTTCAGACCTGGAAAATGTACAACTCTAATTTTCTTTTGATGAAACGAAGGTTTTAGAGGTCATTTGGTCTCTGGATCTGGATAAATCTCCGAGTTCGGATGAGTTTTCAATAAGTTTATATAAATCCTTTTGGGGTTTAATTAAATGGGATCTATTGTGAATGCTCAATTCTTCGAAGTTGAAAGGAAAGTTGGGAGGTGGCACGAATTCCTCCTCTCTGTCCCTTATCCCTAAAGAATCTAAACGCTCCTCATTCTCTCATTTTCATCGTCTCTCTTTCTGCAACTCTTCATACAATATTTTGACGAAGAAAATAGCCAATAGATTATGCAAGCTTCTTCCAGAAATAATATCGGAAAATCAAGGTGGTTTTATGAAGCAAAAGCATATTTTGGACAACTTGATTCTTGTTCAAGAGGCAATCCACCCTAGAAAATAGAAAATAGAGCAAAGAACTAGGTATGGTAATTAAACTGGACATGGAAAATGCATTTGATAGAGTTTGACATTCATTTTTGTTTTCAATTATGGAAAAGTTGGGGTTTTGTTAGGAGTTCATTTTATGGGTTAAAGCTTGTATTGATAAGCCTTGGATTGCTCCTCTGATAAATGGCCAACCATGCAACTTCTTTATGGCCTCGAGGGATCTGAGGCAAGGTTTTCCTCTTTCCCCTCTCTTATATATCTTGGTAGCAGAGAGTCTTAGCAAGAAATTCAACATGGCTAGGGTTGAAGGAAAGCTTAAAGGATTAAATATAGCAAGAAATGTCAAGGAAGTTAATCACTCAAAGTTCGTTAATGAAACTCTACTCCTAGGAAGTGCATCCAAGAAAATTACTGGTAGATTCAAGCAAGTATTGAATTGTTACTTAGATTTATCTAGAGGTCTTGTTAACAAAAGGAAGTGTTCAATCTATGGATGGAATAGCTCAGTGGTGAATCTCTTGGAAATTTCAAGGATTTTGGAATTTCCATTCGGGAATGATTGCCAATTTTTTTAAATATTTGGGAATTCCAATTTCCATGGGAGCTTCCAATTCTAAATGTTGGGCTGAAGTATTGAGAAAATTTGTAAAAAAATCGCTCTTGTGGGGAGCTTAGTGGTTAAACACTATTTCCAGAGTCATCCTGGCGAAGTCAGTTCGTTCCTCTCTTCCCATTTACTTCTGCTTGGGACTGTTGGCTTCAAAATTCACCCTCAACCAAATGAGTTTACAAATTTATATGGAAAGGTGGAAAGAGCAATGTAAATAAACATCATCTAGTGCACTAGAATGTCTTGCATTTTGCTAAAGCAAATGGCAGACTTGCAACAAAATATCCTTTATATTTGAACTTAGTTCCCAGAGCAAAAATTGTATGGAGGACTGTATCAGACTCAAAAGAATGGTGGAAATTGGCCTTTATAAGGAAGTATTTAAATAAATCCTGATTTATCAGGGCTTAAACAGCCAATTGGCCTGGACCTAGATCTAAAATTTGGAAGCTTTGCATAGCAGTCGCACCACTCATCACTGACAACTTCAGTTGGTGGTCGGGGAACGGTGCCAGAATTGACATATGGAAAGAAAAATTCCTCCCTTATAATCCTCTGGGAGAAAATGTGCAATTTTGGGATTTAGCCATCTAGATTCAGTAGGAAGGATTAAAAAAATTAAGAGATATCTCTCTTTGCGATGCTCAGGGTGTTTGGATAGGGTGGTCAAGACTTGTTCTTCCGAGCCACCTTAGGTTTCAATGGGATTGCCTGATCGATGTTCTAAAAGGCTTGACTCCAATTTCTATCTCTATGCAGGATCTTCACACTTGGAAATTAAGTCCACAAGACAAGCACATAGTGAATTGGGATATGCGTATTTGATTAGGTGTCTCTCCCATCCTCCTCCAAGCAGGCTATGGTCGAAGATATAGAATAAGGACAATATTCCAAAAATTAATATGTTCTGTTGGAAACTGGTTCATCAAAAAATTATAATTGCAGAAAATTTGAGAAAAAGAAAAATCAGTGGCCCATCATGCTGTGTCCTGTGCTTAAATACAGAGGAAAATATTCCACACTTATTCAAGCACTGCCCCTTCTCTCTTGAAGCTTGGCGTTCTTCCTTTGCTCCAATGTGCTTTTGCAGGATTTTTGATGGCTTCGCCAATGTAAATATGATAACACAACTCGCAATGGGGGAGGTCTAATGCTAACGATGGAAAAACGCCTATTCTTGTATGCCGTTCGTGAGTGCCCCAGTATTTCTGTGGCAGCTGAAGATGGTTTTATAGAGGACATTAGAAGCAGGAATTATAAAGGCTATTTTCCTGGTGCAGACTTGTCTCAGCGCAACAGTGGCGACATTAGTTATTTTGTTTGCGATGAGGGATTACTTTTTGGTATGCCCTCTTTCTGTGAGCTGGAGAAAGAGAGTGCTAAGGATGTTAGCCAAGTGTTTGCTGAAATGCTAGAAAGAGATACCTATCTGAGGTATGGTAAAGAATACAGAGTGTTTGACAAAAGTCTCCTATCTGGTATTGGGGTCTTAGATCTCTAAAACTTTCCAATTTAGATACTTGTTGGGAGAGTCTCTTCACTTCGAGGTTAGAGAAGAGGGTGTTGTGCTTGCACCGACGAACAATATTCAATTGGAGATTGGGTTCACCATAACTTTGTCACAAAATATTGAACTGTTATTTTGTTTGAAGGGATATTTTGTGGTTTTCTTGAAAGATCTGGAAGAGTGAAAAGAAGGATTTTGACCAAGGGCCCTGGTTTTGGGGCCAGACTAGCATCTCAATTCAACCATGGTTCCCAGAGTTTAATTCTCTTCCCATGAAATCCTTGTCGATACCTAAACTCTTCCATGAAATCCTTGTCGATACCTATTTGGGTTAGACTCCTTAAATTGCCTCTTCATTGGATCTGGCCAAGGATGTTGGAGGATATTGAAGACTCTATAAGTAGCTTCATTAAGGTTGATAGTGATAGATTATTATAGGGGTTTGTAAGTTTTGTCTGCAGTTGTGTGCAAGTGGATCTTAGCAAAAGATTATCAAACAAAATTTTCCTTCAGTGGGAAGGCAAGAAATATATCCAGCCATTGGACTATGAGAACACTGCTTTTAGGTGCAAAATTTTCCAACAACTAGGACACCTTCAGAATGTGTCCCTCTTCGAAAGAGGCTTTCTACAACTAGAGTCAAAGAGAAACCATCACAACTAATCAGAAAAAATCTCCCAACCATTCAACCTTTCAAGATTCCACCTCTCAGGATTCCAGACAGCCATTAGTTGCACATCGACACAACCCTCAGTAGAGATAGATATTTCAGCGAAAGATCATGAAAGATCATCAACCACAATTATGCCTACAATTTGCGGGCAAAAGCGAAACCATGAGTCTGATCATTCTGACAACGAGAAATATCTATATAATTTGGCCAATCTGGATGTTATCGAACTTTCTTAGCAAAAGGAAAAAGCAACATTATCCTCTTTTATGAAGGATGGCTTGGTGGGATGGATGGAATTCTGTAGGAGAAATGGTAAAAAAGAAAACCCCATGGATCACCTTGATGTTTATAACCAGGGTTGAATTTTGTAAACAATCTTGCAACTTTGTCTTTGTCTTTGTGCAAAATGTGAAGTGTATCAGTCCATGTCAATTAGTTTTGAAGCCTCAATTTGGTGTCGATGGCTAGTGTGTTCATGTTTGATGCAGTATTGTGGAGATCTCCACTCTCATGAGAGTATCATTTGGTAAATATAGGTTTGTGAACTCAATTAAATTATATTTTATTAATGAAAATCTTTTGCACCAGCACATGAGTGCATGGCTCAGCAGAAGGGGTAGTCGGCTAATTCGCTCCCCGCCCGCGTTCGAACCTCATGCTGCCGCTCCGCAGCTTATGTTGATCCATGGCGAATATGCTAACGTGATGGGTTGATCCATGGCGAATATGCTAACGTGATGGATGGCGACTATTCCGGTTGATTTGATGGTTCTGATGTGACTGCTATCAGATTGTTCTGATATGTATATATTGTAATTAAAAGAGGGCCCGATTACGCTTCTGCTTGGGAACTAGCCCCTCCCTTTTCATTACGAAAATCCTTTGCACCAATTTACCGTGATGGATGGCGAATATTCCGGTTGATTTGATGATTTTGATGTGACTGCTATCAGATTGTTCTGATATGTATATATTGTAATTAAAAAAAGACCCGATTACATTTCTGCTTGGGAACTAGCCCCTCCCTTTTCATTACGAAAATCCTTTGCACCAATTTACCGGAAAAAAATCATTATTAACTCTTTGTAAAAGAAGTTTCAAACTCTGTGTTTACTTGTTTTACTGATTTTCTAGGATGTGATTTTTATTGATGTAACATTCTGTGCCTCAGTCTAGAATTAAAGATGTACACTGTCACTTGTGAGATTATTGGGAACGGAGATGGATGAATATAAATAAAAGATAGTCGGTTTTTCTCTCGTGGAAAAAATATTGTTTACAAGTTTGAAATATGGCTCCTCTTGAATTCGTAGGTTATCCATTGTCTTTGATTTTAGCACTCGCTCAATAATAAACTAGAGGAATCTTTGATAAAGTTGGGTTGTTCTGTTCATTGTACATTCCACGTTGCATGTTGGCATGCAATATAATAAGATCATTTAGAGATTGAGTGGGCCAATAGAGAAGATTGCTATCTTTCACTTTGGAGTTGACATGTTTGAATCTGAAATGGGTAGGTAAATTCAAATGGGTAGGTACGCACACTCACAAAAATGAGTCAGTCAAACATTGTAAAAAAGGTTCATCATATTATAAATAAAAATTTTCTATCAAATATGTACTTTTAATTTATATTATAATAATAATATTATTACATATTTAATTTATATAATAATAATATATGAGTTGAGAACACCTTTTTTTTAATAAAATTTATTAATTTTTATTTTTTATAAAATAAATATTTTTAATTTAAAAATAATAATTAAAAGAAATAATATAAAATTATTATAAATATTGCTAAACATTTTATATATATATATTTTTTTATAGGAAGGTTAATAAAATTTACCAATATTTTTACCTTTTATCATAATTTTTTTCGTTTAATTATATATTAATTTTTATAATATAATTTGTAAACAATACTTCATATATTTGAGAAGTACCATTTCTAACACTTTTACACAATTATATTTAGAAGAAAATAATAAGTTTTTTTTTGCTGTGTATAAGCTAATTTTGAAGATAAATGTTAGTTTTTTTTGGCCAAATCACTTGTTTGTGTTTCTCAATTTTTAAACCTAAGACACTAAAAATGTTTTTATAAAAACTAAGTAGTAGATTATTTATTCATATATATTAATTATTAAAATATGTTTAAAGAATTGTTAAGAAATCCTCATGCAATATTTTTATAACTAGCTTAGATCCATCTTAACCCCAATCTATCAAGATGGATCAAATGTTTTTTCATAGTAAAAGAGGTTTGTGTCTCAAGAGATTTGATCTCTCTAGGCACTTGATAGATCCTAGGTTAAGATGGATTTAGGATGGTATTAATATTAGTCTTTTTGGTGCATACGCTAATTTTAAAGGCAAATGTTGGTTTTTTTGCCAAATCACTTGTTTGTGCTCCTCAACTTTCAAACATAAGACACTAAAAATTTTATTTTAAAAACTAAGTAGTAGATTATTTATTCACATATACCAATTATTAAAATATGTTTAAAGAATTGCTAAGCAATCCTCATGCAATATGTTTATAACCAGCTTGGATCCATCTTAACCCAGATCTATCAAGAGGGATCAAATGTCTTTTCATAGTAAAAGAGGTTTGAATCTCAAGAGATAGATACAAGAGATTTGATCCCTCTAGGCGCTTGATAGATCCCATGTTAAGATGGATATAGGCTAGTATTAATATTAATCTTTTAATATTAATATTATATGTTTTTTACATGGCATGATAATAAAATTAATATTTTAAATATTACAACTTTGATGTGGAAATATTTATATCCTTAAAGATTTTAATATATCTACACTATATGATTTTTCCTTTTAAAAAATTATTTTATAAATATTTAATTAAAAGAAATATTAAAAGATTTTGGAGTAGGATTTTCCATTCTTTGTATTAAATTGTATTGTAGTTTTTTTTATTTATATGGTTATTTTCATTTTTTGGATCCACATTATTTTTTTTTTTTGAAAAAATGTGAGTATGCCTTTGCATAAACAAAACAAAACATAATGGTTTTGGATTTTTTAGCAGAAATAAAATAGATCAATGTTAACTTTAGCTTAGCCCCTTTCCATTAACTCTTAGCAGAAATAAAATAGAACAATTTTAAATTTAGTTGCCACTAAATCCTATGTAATCATGATAGTAGAAATAAAACAAATAAATTGAAGTTCCAATGATAGAGGAGGAAGTCCTCATCATCTTGGTTGTCTTCCATTTTTCCCTCATTTCGTGTTTCTTGATTGTCCTTTGGAGCATGCTTTAAACCTGGATGGATTTTAGCAACGTACTATTTTTCATTGAGTTGTTGTAGCACACACTTAATACTTCTTAGTAGGGAGTTGTTCTCCTCTAAAGAAAAATCCATGTGGCATGCTATCATTTCCTTTATATCCAAGTATAGGTTGCATATTAATTAATATTTGGTGGTTTCTCTTGAGGAAAGGCATGTATTTGGGATGATGTGATCTTTTTTTTTCTTTCTTTCTAATTTCTTGTTGATAGTGGCAACTATGTACTCATGGAAAAAATCCTCTAATTTATCTAGATTATGAATTATGGTGGCCTTGTGTCAACCAACAAAACCCTATGCTATGCAATGTGCCTCTACATTGCAACCTCTATTTTGAGACCTTTTAGAGGTGGCTTCTTATGAGTCTTTCATATAGGGGGTGTTATCTTGCCTCAATACCTAGCTTGTGCGAGTTTGACCCCTTATGCTTCTCCTTTTATTAGTGTTTCAACCCTGTATTTGCTTCCTCTTCATCTTTCTTGAGGTATTCTACCTCGTAAACTAGAATTGGTACCCTACCGTCCATGTTTACCTCAATGCATATAGCTCCTTCCTCTATTTCTTTCCCATCCCTTCCCCAATTTTTTATATTCCTCTAGTGCTTGTTGTGTAAATGGAGGGTGATGGGAAAGGCCATTTTATGATATGTGACCATAATCATGAGATGAATGCTAAAAAAGAGTTGGAAAGCCATTAACCCCCACAACCATGGCTAATGCATCAGCCCTAAAAAGGCCATCATTATGTACCATACTGGTACCATACTAGTAGCATAATTTCTTTTTGAGTTCTTATCTAGATGCATAATAAATTTGATGCCAAAATTTCCAATAGCCATAACTATTCTCCTTTGTCAATATCTTGTCCAAGTCTAAAGCCATCATTAACCAAGGGTGTGTGATAAGTGCCATAAATGCCATCGTCTATTATTAGGTAGCTATTAATGTTTCCATCTACTGGGATGATCGAGAGTCAAACTTTTGGACACCCCATCTCGAGAAGACACTAAAAACATTCCTTAAGTGATGTTTAGGTTGACTTTCTAATAATATTGTTTAATTTCCATGTATTTTGGATTGTAATTTTGAAACAAAACAACACATTGTATTTTTTTTAATTGACAAAGATTTCCCCTTAGATTAATAAGGTTAACAAGAAATTCTTTGTTACAATATTATGTTGACATTTTGAAAAATGTTTAATAAAGTGTTAATTTTTTTTTCATATTTGGGAAATTTCCTTTCTTGTTTGAAGTTGACTTAGTCAAACTCAATTAGTCCTTTCTTGATATTTTAGGTAAATCAAAGGTAACTTAGTCAAACGTGATTAATATGCTCCTTTCTTTGTATGTTATTAGACACAAGGTTCAATTTGATCACCCCACTCTCGATTTAACATCCTTGTTCTCGTGTTTTTTGTTTGTCATGTGAATACATTTATTTCATTGTCTATTTCCCACATGCAACAATTATTTTGACAAGAGGAAACCTCTTTGAACTTCAATTTGTTTAACCAAGCCATAAAACATGCTTAGCAAAGGGAAATAAGTTAAATTTTCATTAAATTTTCATTAGAAATAAATTTGTTTCTTGAATTTAAATTTTAGAAAGTCCATATAGTTTTTTCTTTAAATGTTTTTTAAGAAATTTTATCAATATGTCTATTGCATGTTAGAAATAGATAATGTCAAATATAGCCAATGATAATAGTGTTGATGTCAATTCCCACAATGAGATACTCAATAGAGTTTTATTTTTAGTCACAGGTAATACCTCAAATGATTTTGAAGATTATGATAACATTAAAATCCCATGTCATGTCAATTATGTTAATATAACATAAATAATCAATAGAGTTTTAGATTTAGATGTTAGTGATGTCCCTTTTAAGGATGCTAATGCCAATTATAGTCTTGTTCATTTTGATGATGACAATGTTAATGATGCCATCCCCCTCGAATTGGATCAATTGAGTGGTCTAATTTTTTGTCGCATTTATTTTGTGTACTAAGTGCCAAGGATTAAAAAAGAGTTGTCATTATATTATCGATTGAAAACCATCATAATCAATATCAGCATTGCAAAGGAGGAAATACATATTAAACTATGTTAAGATTATACTCATTATAAGAAGATAAATTATGTGTTTTTGTTATTTTTCTAGACTCTTTTAACATTTCCAACATTTATTATTCATACTCATTTGTAAATTAGGAAAATACCTAAATATAAGAGTGATGAGAATTCATTTCTAGCTCCATGTGATAATAGTGATACTCATAGTGATGGTAAATATTGCCTTACAAATGATGGTGCTAGTGTACTACACCCAAATATATTGGAAAAAATTGGTAGTTACATGCAAATGGAGGATGGGAAAGTTTCCATTACCAATGACTTATTTGTTGAAAATGCAACAAGTAAATCCTAATTTAATTTTGCCTTTGATTAAATTAGGAGAGAATTCGAAATTCAATTTTAGTAAAATACTTAGAAGTAGTTAACTAAGGTGACATGGGTCTTGTCACTTAGTTAACTTAGTAAATTCGAGTTCGATACACTTGAGTTCATTTCTACATGATTGATTGCTAATTTGTAGCAATCTATTTTAGTTAATTTGAGTTATTGTCAGTGTAGCTAGTTCTCACTATTAGTAGAACTAGTGGAGGTTCAGTCAAGGGTGTGTAAATTTTTTCACACTGAGTGATCATCCAGTTAAACTGATCAACAACCTAAATTAACTCATGCATGCAGAGAATTTGAGTTACCCAGTTAATATTAGAGTTCAATGGTAGTGTACTATCCATTGTAAACTAAGTTCCAAGTTGTATAGGTGGTGCATGCAGTCAAAGAAAGGCCTAAAGGAATTGCACAATCCAAATTGTTGAATTTCCTAATTAATAGGGGCCTGATTCCCAAGGGAACAACACAAGGAAATAGGAGCTTGGCAGGCTGAGAAATTAGCTAAGTATTGGCTTGGGTTAGTTTGTGAGGCAGTGAAATAGATTATACTAGTGCAGGGGTTGCTTAGGCTTGAGAAAGCCTTGTATTTCTTATCTATTCTTTGATTAATGCAATACATAAAGTAAGGGGTTTTGAGCAGTTTCTTTCCCCTAGATAAATCTCTATGTATGTGTGTTGATTCTTGATGCATGTTAATGATATTTGTGTTCTCGATCGTGATTTGATTTCCGCAGATGAGTAGAATAGCTTTCATTCTTGTGATCTAGTAAATTTCATGAGAAGTTTTGAATCTACGCATTAAATTTGTACATTATTTGCTATACTCTTAAAGGAGGATGTACCTCAAGAGGATGATGTTAGTATTGAGAATAGTAGTAAGATTTGATCAATATTTAGTACGTTAATTTGCATTTTTTAAAAAGAATTAGAGGTAATATTCTCCTCCCATAGTTGCATAATTTTCCTTAGACCTATAGAGAGGTGTTTGTGCTTTTGAAAGATTTAGGGATGGATTATAACAAACTTGATGCATTCACTAATCATTACATACTTTCTTATGGAGATGACACTACAAAAAAGGAGGAATTCTATGCATGTCATACTAGTAGATATCATGATGATTAAGTGATGAACAAAGTGCTTCATAATATTCTTCATTTTATTTCGATCATTCAATGTTTCCAACTATTATTTTGGTGCAATAAACTCACATGCTTTTGGATTGTCATGCACAAAATAGAAGTGGAGATGATTTTAGATAGATGCACATTGATTGTTCCCTATGGAGGGACACTAAGGAAAATGATAATTTCTACAAATGAACCTGATGGTGTTAATCCATTTGAAAGGTTGTAGAAATTACAAGAAATTTGCTATTGCTAATGAAATCTAATTGAAATCAAGAGACACAAATTTCTTCTACTATTCTGTGGAAAGGAAAAGACATGATAGAAACAAATGCAATAACATGAAACCATCAAACCATAAGGAACATAATGATTTTACAGGGGAAATCAACTGGGAAAAACCCCTCCTCTATTTGTATTATATTAGATTAGAAAGAAATGGATTAATTACAATGATTGCTTCACACATGAAGCACACCTTGCACTATAATTATGATCTCCTACTCCTGAGACTGCTCTGCAAAATACTTAGCCAAATCTTGGCCTCCTGCTCCTCCTATTTCCTTGCGCAATTCTTGAGGAAATTGGCTCCTGAAGAATAGGAGAAGCCCCTATTTGCTTGTGCAATTCCGAAGAGAAGAGTCCCATCTATTTCATACAAATTGTATACACTCTATTGATTCCTTTTTCCTCCACTCAACTAGGAAATTCAAATTCCATGCATCACTAGGTCTATTTTTAGTAAATCAATTAGTTAATTGAGAGATCAGTGAGTTAAAAAATATTATAACTACTCAATTGAACTTCTACTGACTCTACTAAAGTCTAAAGCTCAGATAACTGAGTTTAACTAATAATAACTCCACTAGATTTCTAGATTTTAGCAATCCACCCATGCACAACTCTACTTCTAACCTATAACTCGAATTTACTGACTTAACTAGGAGACAAGGCCATGTCACTCCAACTAACTTCAATCCAAGTCATCATGTTGATGTGGAAAATAAAACTTCTCCATTAACTAGGAGACAAGGCCATGTCACTCCAACTAAATTCAATCAAAGTCATCATGCTGATGTGGAAAATAAAATTTCTCCAGTTGACTAAGGTCAAATGAAGCCTTTTATTGCTACAATTTCAAAACTCCCTCTTAGAAACAAAAGGGTTTTGCACAACCCCAATCCTGCTCCTGTAGGAATGTATTATAACACAACTCCCTCTCATTGTTGATGTTTACACTGCAACAACTGCAATTGATAAGCATCCAAAATGATGGATCAATTGTGTCTTTGAGCTACAATTGTCTCCTGAGTCTTTGACTGCTACTAGCCTACAACTATTTCCCAAGATCTGACTACATCAACTAATACCGATCCTTCTGCTACTGAATACTATGGACCCCTGTAGCAAGGGTAATTATCCATGATAAGAGTATAATGCAACTGCTACTTCTCTCCTATGGTCCCTGCCCAAATCATTGCAACTCTGGGAGTAAGGCTCTACATCACCCCACCTCACTCCTGGAGGTATAGTTGCATGCATGGCGAAATATACCTCTATTAGCAACATGCTTCAAATAATATTTCCCCTTACTGTACACCACATCATATCCATGGTTTTCAAGTACAACTACAAAAGCTAAATGTTTCTTCAGACCAGGCACATACAATACATCCTCTAGGTGAAGATGGGAGCTCTAATCCCTCTTAAAGGTGATAGTGCCAATCCCTTTGGTACTACACCTTCCATCATCTCCAAGCTCTATGCGTAATTGTAATTCCTTCTCCTTTAGGCTGCTAAAGAAATCCGTACTTCTTGTCATATGATATGAGGCACCAAAATCTAAGTACCACTCATTCCCTCTTACTATGATTTCCATATAAGCAATGAGGGTTAAATCCAACTCGAATTGTGATGTGAGAGCATCTCCTCCTTCTCCTGTTATCGGATCCTTATTGGATTTCCTGTGTGGACACTTGGTTGCATAATGTCCATACTCATGGCAATGAAATCCTTTAATTTTACTAAGGTCTTTCTTCTTTCCATGGTTCTGGCTAGATTTTGCCTCACCTTGGGCCTTCATGCATTTGGCCTTACTTCCTTTGCCAACTAGAGCACAATATTCTTCCTCATAAGTAATGGATGTGACATCATCTCTAGTGTTTCTTCTGATCTCCTCCTACACCAAATTAGACCAAAGTCTCTCCCAATATGGTATCTTGTCTCTTCCATTAACTGAATCCTGATAGCTGTGCTAGGACTTAGAAAGGCCGAGGAATGCTAAGCTCACAAGTTCATATTATGGCACATTTTCTCCTACTCCTCCAAATTCATCTCGAACCTGAGTGAATCTGGATAGGTATTGAGGAATGGTTTAGTTTTTCTGCATTCGATTGCTCCTAAGTTTATCTCTCAATGTCAATTTCCTCGCATCGCTGCTACTCTGGAATAGATCTATGAGATTTTTCCACATTGCAAAAGGATTCTCCTTTCCATGCAAGTCTGAAACTACATGATCTATGACACCCTCCAGAATAATCCTCCTGGCTCTTGTTGTGTCTTTCTTCCCTTGAGCAAGTTCTTGTGCATCTAATGTTGCTAGTTTTGGAATTTCAGTTTTTTTTATATTATCTTACTCCATTGTCATCCAAGAAATCTTCCATCTTGTCTTTACAAGCACAAAAATTCGAGGTGGCCCCCAACGCATACTCAAGCCTCAATTCGTTGAAAGACATTTTTCCTGCACTGAAGAGAATCTGCACCTAAAAACTCTGCAAATTGAAATTCCTTTGAGAGAATATAAGCAACAAGGTTTCTATGTAGTATTTCGAGGCTTTGATACCATGTAGAAATTGCAAGAAATTTCCTACTACTAATGAAATTGAAGTGAAATCAAGAGACAATTTTTTTCTACTATTCCACGGAAAGGAAAACACATGATAGAAACACATGCAATAACATGAAACCATCAAAACAGAAGGAACAAAATTATTTTACGGGGGAACCCAACTAGGAAAAACACCTCCTATGTTTGTATTATATTAGATGAGAAAAAATTGATCAATTACAATGACTGCTTCACACATGAAGCACACCCTGCACTGCAATTCTGATCTCCTCCTCCTGAGACTGCTCTACAAAAGACTTAGCCAAATCTTGGCCTCCTACTCCTCCTATTTCCTTGCACAATTCTTGAGGAAATTGGCTCCTAAAGAATAATAGAAGCCCCTATTTTCTTGCACAATTCCCAAGAGAAGAGTCCCACCTGTTACATACAAAATGTATACATTCTTTTGTCTACAATAATAAATACATTGATGCCTTTTTCATCCACTCAACTAGGCAATTCAAATTCCATGCATGAGTGGGTCTATTTTTAGTAAATTGATGAATTCACTGAGAGATCAATGAGTTAACAATTGTTATAACTACTCAACTGAACTCCTACTGACTCTACTAAAGACTAGAGCTCATATAACTGAGTTTAACTAACAATAACTCCACTAGATTGCTAGATTTTAGAAATCAACCCATGCACTCTGTACTTCTAGCATATAACTTGAATTTACTGACTTAACTAGGAGACACAACCATGTCCTCCAGCTAACTGCAATCCAAGTAATCCCACTGATGTGGAAATCGAATTTCTCCATTTGACTAAGGTACAAGTCAAATGAAACCTCTTCTTGCTACAATTTCAACAAAGGCCAACTGGAAACTGATGATTTTAGTTCATTTGTGAGGCTTAGATTCATTTCCTCAATCTGGCAAATATTTTTTTTGATAAAAAGTATTTTCTGTGGTTATTGGTGAAGAATAATAACATGATGTTGACATTGATTGTTCTCTCAATCTGAATCCTTTAACCTTTGAGTTGAGGGCACACCAAGCCTACAACCCCTAATACTATACTAATTTATTTTCATAATTCAGACTTATCAATCCACAAACTTAATAGCCCTAAAATTTTTTCTTATACCTCATCTTGCTTTTACAATCTTTTAATCTCTTTCCATAATTTATATAAGAATGTAGTGATCCCAAACTCCTTTTTCTTAAACTCTATTTACTTGCAATAATGTACATCAATTTAATAATATCACATGCATGTAGTCCTCTAGACATATCCAGGTGCCTATGCACCTAACTTTGTTTATAAATAAAGTTTCATATATATAATTAAATGATTATTAATTACTAAGTGTATATATTTACCTGAATATTTGCTTTTTAAATTATAATTACTAGATGCACAAAATAAACTCATCACAAGAAAAACACTCTTAACATAATATACTAGTATGAAAATGCAAGATGCGCATACATGATCAGTACTTGACATGTGCATTGATACTAGACAATGAATCCAAGTTCCTAACAATAAAAATATTTCATAATGCATTATTAAGATGCAAGTTAACATAGCATTAAGATGCTACATGCTCTTATATTTCATGAATATAAGAGCACATAAATTTAATATAATCAGGAAGTTGTGCAATACACACATAATCCACTATCATTTTATTCACATACTACCATTCATAGCCACTAGAAATCCACTCTTGGTGCTTGAATGGTCTCGCTCATCATGGCATGGGACCATTCGTTAAGACTAGAATTTTGGATGTCAAAATTCGTGGTAAGGTGTTAAAACGAATCACATTTGTTGACCTCAACATGCATCATCAAAATTCCTCATAATCACATCACAACTCCATGGAAATGTGAGTAAAGCTCTACCCTCTTCCCAAATTTTAGTAAAGTGATTGTCTCATGGCATCACTTTCATTTTCAATATCTCCAAGGCTTCTCATGAGTAATATAGTAGCTAATATAGAGCTAGGGATAAAGTAAAATCTTGTCTAAAACCCATTTTATGATATTTTACCTATATTATTCATGGGCATGGGCTCCCACTATATCTATCAGTAAATTAACCCTATATGCCCATTAAGTGATTTCCTTATCAAGCTCTCACTCACATCATAACAACAAAACTTGAAGTCATGACATGTATGCAATCTTAGATCACATAAGTAAAAATTGATTCTCACCTCATGACTATCATATTACCAACATAAATTAAATATATCCATTGTAATGGCCAACATAAATAAAATATATCCATTGTAACTACCATCAACAACATTTCTCAAATCATAGACTGTGTTGGCCAAAACGTAAACATTCATTTGGTCATTAGATGCATAACTTACCTGTTGTAAACTTTAACTGAATAATTAGATTATACTTGTGTTATACATTAGGATTCACTCATCATGAATATCATGGCAATGTGCATCATATGCAAAGCTAAATTTTATCTCTTACAATATCATGCCGTCATACTATATTAGCAAACAACAATTTAATTTCAAAGTAACAGTAGATATGCATGTTCATGTCAACATAGAAACTACCATTTCATAATGTACTCATCTATAAAATCATCGAGTCATAAATATACATCTCTTTTCATAAATATAAGACAACTAATTTAAACATGTCATTTAATGTATCTATTAAACATCAAATCTCATAAATAGTTGTAATATAATATTTGATTCAAATTACATTAGGTTTGCAAGTCACGAGTAATCAAAGAGTAAAAAACTATAACAAAAAAAGAAAAGAATTTACTCAATAAACTTCATGAGAAAATATCAAATCTAATATTGATCAAAACCACATGTTGCATATCCATGGGTCATATTTAACTAGAAAGTCACACATATCCTATTTGTCTTCAAGTGCCATATCCTATTTGTTCTCAAGTGCCATCGACTCATTTGTAATTAACCTAGCCCCTGAGTGCATTCCCACAAACAGGATCAACATTTGTCACCAACACACAATGAGCTTGTAGTTTCCAAAAGTCAACTTTTTAATGTGATGAGAGCTGCGAGTATCACACTAGGTCTCAATTCTATAGTGATAGAAAGAATATATTGCTCAAAGGCACCCTTCTGAGTGATACATGGATCTGTGTTGCATTAGCGTTGACCCCACAACCACGAAGGAATGCAATCTTGATATGAGTTACGGATGTGTTATGAGTTTCCAAGATCTTAGATTTTATTGAGAAGATTAAATACCACAATAGAATGATCATATTGCCACAATTAAGGATTTATTAATTTAGTAAGAGACCATTGAGAAGGGTTATGCACCAAAGTAAAATTTTATTTACTCCTACATCACTTTGTTGGGATAATTTAAAGCATGAATTGCAACCTACGTATCACATTAGGTGAGGGTTGTATCCATGATTTTAGTTCACTTGTGAACCTTAAAGATGCATTTCCTAAATATGACTAACAATTGTTATGATAAAAAATATTTCCTGTGGATATTTATGAAGAAGAAGCACATGATGTTGACACAATGAACTCATCATTATCCTTGACTAATGAGCTTGCATGTTTGTGATACACATTGGTTTAACATCCAATGGACTCTTTATCAACCATGAAAGTTCATTGCGCCCAAGCTTGGTATTAGTTGCATTAAGGAATTATTTTTAGAGATGTGATCCTTCCAAGCCCGTGGGAAATAGAGACATTTTTGAAGTGTCCTTCACTTGGAACCATTGTCAGTTTCAAGTAAGGGCATGCCTTGGGCTGACTCAGGCACCTATCATGCCACCTCTATCAACTCGGACAAGCTCATTTCACTCATGGGTTCCAAACTTCAAGAATTCTTCATCTCCTCGCGCCACAACACCCAAAATGTCGCAAATATCATCACCAAATGTGTGATGGTGCTCTCGCCTCACAAATCGTCTCATCTAGCTTGTGTCACTCATGGGCGCTTAAGCTAAAAGGCCTGAAGTTCTACCCCACTAAAAAAAAAAATTCACCCTTGACAATGAACCTCCCTTGTCAAACCATCCATCACCAAAGGTACTTCATTCTCAAGAAGACTAACTAACACATCATTCCATCAAACAACCTACCAACTACATCGATCATACTAAAGAACGCTCATCTCCTAAAACTGCTCAACTCTATGACTCTATGAATGCTCCTATAAGAATGTCATGTGTTGGATCTCGTCATGTCATTAGATAATCAGGTAGTTAATTTGATCGTGGCACCAAATACACAATAAATCACGTCACTTGAACATCATGCAAACACCATCACATCTCTCCATGTCATCTATAAATCTCCTCACATACACATAATCTCAAGTATGCTTAGAAGGAAGTACCCATGCTAATCACTCCACATCTCATTAGACTAGTCACCCTGAGAAATGGATACGAGCCCATATCGAAGAATATCACAAAGAAGATGAAGTGGGGTAGCCTTGATAACTATTTCTCCACACTCTAAATCTACCTCCTGAATATGTACTCTACTCTCTTGAACATGCTTTAGTCGATCCTGGAAACGGTCCTTCTGCTCTTGGAATGAATCCTTCATATGTGTTTGCAATGTATCTCAGTGAGGGGGGATAGGAACTGATCCTATCCTCACTCTCCTTAATCAACCTCTCCAGCTTTGGATCCTTAGTCCAACACTCTACTCCAGTTGTCTCACTAAACTCTTTAGGCTCTCTACTCAATCGTCTATTCTAAGGCTCATCATCCTGAACCTCATCCTAGACTACAAATGAAATCCGTTTGGCTCCAACATCATCAACATCAAGGTGATCCTCAATCAATTCACCCTCCTCATCATACATGTCGACAAAGTCAACATACTTAGATACCAAAGTATCAACACCAACCATCATCTCTATCTTTCGTAGAAGAGTAAAATCCTCATGATCGATCCTCCTCATAATCTCATCATCAAGTTGTATCTCCTTCACACAAATGACTTTCATCCTAGAAATTCCATCTAAAATGGATTGTATGGATGGAGAAATCATAGGCTCTGCTTTTGAAAGAATGAACAATCACTCCAAATGTGGTACATGCACAACCCTCTCTTCAATTAGAATCTCTTTTCCCAATACAATATCATAATCATCTAATTGAATGATGGTGAAGTCAAGCTTCCCACTACAACATCCAATATTCACTAGAAAATATTTGATCATCCCAATGAATCTCTTATCCTCATAAATAATCAATTTGAAGGAAATATGGATTGGAACTATCTACAAACCGAATATCCTCTCTACGTCTTCCTTCAGGAATTTTATGAGTAGCACCGCTATCTATCAAAGCAATATGTTGATTCCCATCTACACTTATAATCACATAGTTCAATCGACTCCTACCTCGATCATGCTTTAAAGCAACCTCTTTTAAAGAAGATGCACCCAAAACCTGTATCACTCCTATAGATGGCTTCTCTACCTATTGCAATGCAAATACCTTCTAGTTCTATGGATATTTCTTCGCCATATGATCCTTTCCACATAACTAATATGAAAGATATTTATTCTCTTTCCCCAAGCTACTCTGCTTCAGTCCCTCTTCCTTTAAAGACTTCCCCTTTACTTTAACCGCCTTCTTATTTCCTTTATCACCACCCTGATCTTTCCATTCTACCTTCCCATTTTCAGGGAAATCCAAGAGCTTATCTATTGGGATGATAACTTATGCAAGTGTTTGAACACTATGCTTTCTCACTTCTATATGTGCCCATGGCTACAATCGTAACATGAAGTTAAATAACTTGTCTCCATTAGACAAATTCTTGATTTATAACATATGACTTAAATACTCACATATGTAAGCATGTACACTACCAATTTGTCTCAAACTCCTCAGCTTCGTCGTTGTATTCGAAGTTTGATGTAAAAAACTTCCTTCATATTTGTCCACGTGGTGATGTTATCCTAGATGTGACCAATATCAATCTCCTTTTCCCTAGTCCTCCTCCACAACTTCACATTCCCTTCCAAATATGTAGTAGTAACGGGTGAATGCATGAAGATGGGTTACACTTTTGGGCTAAATGTGGCGATGAAATTTCAAAATTTTACTCTTTTATCAAATTGAAGCCCTCAAAATTCATATAAGCATTGTGAATTTTGATTCAGAGTAAAAAGACAATTTGTGGAGAATTATGTTGTTGTCCTAATGCTATTTTTACAAAAAACTTTAGTGTCATATAATATGTCAATTTCCATTAAATGAAATGTTTTTCCTTACAAATTTTCACACATTTTAAGAAGTATGTGTTCGTTCATGCAACATAACTATATATATATATATATATATATATATATATATATATATATATATATATATATATTTGAGCATGATCTACATGGAGAGAACTAAGTCTTTCATATTAATAATTTTTTATTTTTTATTATTATGTAAAATTATATTTTTTTATTATTATTTGAAGTTGGCAAAGTAATATTTCAATTGCAATTTGCAGACACATGTTCACGGAAGTTTTTTTCCAACTATCTAAATAAATTGAAAAACCAAGATTATCCTTTTGAAGAGGACTCATAAACGAAGATAGCAGTATTTTTTGAAATTTTTTCGTTGTGTATATTTTATGTTATTGATTTTTTTATCAAGCCTCTTTAAGATTTTCCAAAAAAATTTCAAGCATTATGTTTAAAAGAAATTAGATAAAAGATATCACATGAATTTGAAAATGTCAAACTCATATACCATTGGATGGAGGATTCCTTCATGAATCCAACATGATCAACCCACATAAGGAAAAAATTTACCCTAAGTCTGATAGGGTAGAAAATGGTGTTGTAGAAAATTTTGCAGAAGGGGTGTCGAAATTGTGGATTTTAGGAGCTCAAAAACTCAATGGAAGGATTTGTAAACCCTTGATCGAGTTATTTATGTGGTTAACTAGGGGCTTGATCGAGGTATATGGCTCAATGGAGCCTCTATAAAAAAAAATTGTGGATCCCGTGAATAAAGATCTAAAATTTAATCCATAAATAATTTAAGTAAGTTGATATGATATTATTTTACTAAAAATAAAAATTCAACTAGATCTAGGTTATGAACAACATTAGAATTTTTTTATGTTATTGCTCTGAGATGCACATTGTACAACCCAATATGGGGGTAATGTGTAAGTATGTTTGTCCGTGTTCAAAGTATACCTTATCATATACCTTGAATTTGAATGGATCATAAATTTACCTTTAACAAAAGGTTTTACCACATTAAAATTCCATATTTTATTAAAATATTATCATGTCATGTAGAAACCTTATTAAATTTAATATCAATATTAAAAAATTATTGTTATTATTATTATTAAATTAAATTATGAAATCTGATATTAATATTAAAAATTTAATATTAATATATTTTAATGCTAATATTGCAAAATTTATTAATTTTGGATTAATATAATATTAATTTTAATATAATATAAAATTTGTTATATTATAATATATACTAGCACAACCACATTAATAAATGTGGTTGATATACGTTGTAGGCGTCAACAAAAGAGTTGTTAACACAAAAAGATTCATACAAGATGACTCAATATGTTAATTTTAGTTAACCTTCTTTTTTTTTTCTTTTTTTTTATTTATTATAAATCTAAAATAATAAAATATAATATTTTTTAAATCTTGAAGTAATCATAACCTAAAGCTACCTAAATAAATAAAACCTAAATACACTCAATTGGAAGACATGAAACACTCTGTGTATCTCTGATGGAGGTAGCTAGAACATTAATATTTTGGAAAATTTTAGATAATATTTCTATGAAAAATTATCATTTTCCCTCTAGGTGAATGTACACCACACACTTGAAATCTTGCATTTTAAATATGTATTATATAAAAAAAAAAAATTGTTCTACAACATCAAAATAAAAAAAAATTATTCAAACATAATATTTTAATTATCAAAGTAATTTATTTTTTTTGAAATATATTTTTATTAAATAATTTAATCCTCAAAATGTTTAGAAATATACTTACATCATTCATTGAATTTAAATAAAAAAACACATGTCTTAATCTTTAATTTTAAAATTTAATACTAACATAAATTTAATCAAAATTTCAATGTCAATAAATAAATATAAATATATAATCATGAGCCAGGTAAGTGTGCCAACACATTAAAACGAGAGGTAGAGGTTGGTTAAAGCCAGGTGATAAATTTTGCGTTTTTTTTCAATGATTTGTTTGTGGTGTTCTTTTTAAATATGTATAAAAGAAGTGGTATGGATTGCCTCTACGATTGCCGTGATTCACTATTAATGAAATCAAACCATTTGATTCCAATGTGACAAGTGGTGATATAAATGATATTTAAATTAAATATGTTATTATTTCATTTGAAACTAAAAACCCGTTTGAATACTTTTCATATGATGTGTTGGATGAAGTATTAGACAAAGAATATTCTCCTGAAATCAAATCTTGTCCATTCATTTATTTGAAAAACAAAATTCCTCAAGCCAAATTCCAATATAGACCACATTTGTGATGTAATTAGTATATTAGGATGTATATTAACTCCAAATATATATGGGAGGGAAGAAGAAAGACCTAGAATGATAGAGGTAGAGACATGGAGGGAGTGACATAGAAGGAGTGACAAGGGATAAATGGAGATAAAGTGAGGGATAGAGAAGAGGAGTGAAGAAAGTGAGAAGGAGAGGAGAGAGAGGGAGAGAACGGTAAGAGAGAGACGGGGACACAAAGATGGAGAGATGGAGAGGAGGAAAGAGTGGAGGAGAAAGAGAGGGAGCTCGAGAGATGCAGTTGGAGGAAAATATAGGGAGGGAAGAATTTCAAGACATATATAGAGAGAAAGGTGGAGAGAGAGAGAGGGGGAGTGACAAGAGAGAGATGGAGAGAGAGTGTGTATGTTTGGGGGTGAGATAAAAAGACAAAGAAGGAGAGATGGAGAGAAGGGGGCGAGGGAATGAGAGAGGGAGGGAGATAGTCAATAGAGTTGGAGGATGAAGAGAGAGAGAGAGAGAGAGTGAGGTGGGAGTGAAAGGGAGATAGATTAAGGAAGAGAGAGAGGACTTGAGAGGGAGGGAGAGAGAGGGAGATTTGAATAAAGACATACAGAGAGAGAAATGTGGAGAGAGAGAGAGAGAGGGAGTGACAAGGGAGATGGAGAGAGAGGGAGAGAGTAGAGTAGGAGGGAAGAGAGATAGAAGGGGAGATAGAGGGAGAGAAGGGGAAGAGAGGGATAGGGAGGGAGATATAGATAGATATGGAGAAATAATGTGTATGCTTGCGGGGAGATATAGAGAGATGAAGAAGGAGAGATAGAGAGAGGTAGAGATATATTTGGAAGGGGGAGAGAGGGAAGAAGAGAGAGATAGAGAGAGGGAGGGAGAGATAGATAGATATGAAGAGAGAGAGCGTGTGTGTTTGGGGGGTGAGATAAAGAGAAAAAGAAGGATAGATGGATGGAGATATCAATATAGATGGAGGGGGAAGAGAAAGGGAAGAAAATTTCTTGCACTAGATGCATTGATTTCAGTTTATAAATGTCGATTTCTAATCCTATTTGTTTTCTTGCATTAGATGCATTGATTTCAACGCATTGATTTTAGTGTAGATGTTGATTCCTAATCCTATTTAATTGCTAACACTAGATGCATTGATTTCAGTGTAGATGTTGATTTCTAATCCTATTTGATTGCTTGCATTAGATGCATTGATTTCAGTGTAGATGATGATTTCTAATCCTATTTGATTTTTTGCATTAGATACATTGATTCCAATGTAGATGTTTATTTATCATCCTATTTGATTTCTTACATTAGATGCATTGATTTTAGTGAAGATGTTGATTTTTGATTTGATGTAACTAGATGTATGGTGTACATTAATTTCAAGGTAATTAGATTAACATTGTGCATTGATTTCAGCGTAAGCATAACAAAATTATTGATGATGTGCATTATGAATAAGCTCTTGTAGATAACCTCGAACAAAATAAAATCAAATAAAACTTATATTTGTAACTTTTACATCTCCACGGATTTTAAAATTGAATAGAACTTATTTCACTCATATTTGAGTTTTTTAAAATTGAATAAAATTTATTTCAATCATAAGGAATTGATTGAAATACTTGGATAGCTAAGTAAATTTAGGACAATTGATAACATTATATAAAATTATAGAAATGTTGTCACATGGTGTTTTTTGAACTATATATTGAATTTCAATACGATTGATTTATATCATGTTATGACTAAGCTCTTGTAGATAATCTCAAAAGAAATAATATTGAATACAACTTATTTGTTGTTTACATGACATATTTAAAATTGAATAAAATTTATTTCAATCCTATTTGTGTTTTTTAATTGAACCTTGAGATAAGAAATTGATTGAAATACTTAAAAAAGTTGACCATGCAATGGTATATGGGTGGGTCACAAAAATTTTCATATATAGATTTTTTATTATAATATGGATGACTTTAAAATTCAAATAATTTATTTTTAAAATTGAATTGTAATAACATACATGTTGATTGCACTAAAAGACACTTTCTACAAGCCAATATGAAGCATGATTGTAATTCTTTCCATGTTCAATATTAAATTGATACATGATATATTTTAGTTCATTTTAAGTATCAAAGTGACTTACATCATAACTTAAGATTGTACTTATTTTCTTAGTCTATGAAACTAGAAATCAAAATTGTTATGTTCTGTAATAAAAGTCATAGTATATAGATTTTTTTTAGAACTGGAAAAATAATTTTAACAGATCCATAAACTTAAAAAATTAATGAATATCCATAAAGAATATTAATACAAATCCATAAATTGAAATAATGAATGTATCAATGAACTATCCATATGAAAATATACAAATTACAAGTATCATATGATCATCCATAAACTGAAATAATAAGCATCCATAAACTGAAATAATGTTCATGTACATCCATAAATTGTCCATGTATGAAAATATACAAAGTTTGTATCACATGTGAATGTGCCCTATGAAATGGGCTTGAAAATATACAAACTATCCACTTTAAGTACCACTAGAACTCCTATGTGAGTTCCGTCGGATAAAGTTAGTGTCCATAAGCTAGTACTGCAATATAACACATTCAAATTTAAGCTAATTAGATCATTATTTGTACAAAATAAACAATATGGAAATAAATGATTTTGAACCACATTTTTAATTACATATATGAATCTACTAACCTCAGTCGAGTCCAAATGCAAGTCAAATAGGATGGGGGTCTGATGAATCTGGGTTTGGTGCTCCCCTGCCTGTGGCTCAATGATTAGGGCCTGCATCGATGGACCTGCATCGTCAATGCCTCTATACCCAACATCCCACTCATGTGTCCACATAACTGTGACATCAACAACACTATGCATATGGGCCTGTGTACACAATGACAAGGAAAAATTATAATTAGTCTACGAATTAATTAGCATATATGTGTAACTTAAAAAAAGAAAATGTTGAAATCTTAGGAATACAAAAGTTTACCTCAACTATTGGTCCATGTGGTTTTGCATAGTGACTCTCCTCCACATTAGTGTTATGAGGTGGAGGTGGAGGCAAAGGAGAATTCGTGGAAACATGCTTTGGTGGAGGATGGCCTGATTGATCAACTACACCCTCAGATGACCTCATAAGCTCATCCATGTAGCTGGGTTTTGTCTACATGTTATCATGAACTTATTAATATAAATGAAATCTAATACGAACTAGAAATTAATATAAATAATTATGCATAATTTGAAAATAAGATTCAGAAGTTTCGTATATATATGTACTTAGTTTGTGTCACATGGGTCGTGCACCCTCCAAGTGGCACAGATGGCATCACGATACATACATGCATATGACAAAATCTAGTCAGTGGGTAAACTCACGAGAAGTGAATAATCATATAAAGGAATTTGTGGGTCACAAGGAAATGGTGGCAGTCTCCTATCTCTTCATGTAATGCAACATATGCACTAACCAATAATGTCTACATGCTATCTGCAATGGTATCCCTGGTCTCAACACCAAGTTGTGATGCTCTGTCAACAATACCACACTTTGAGACTGTAGTGGCAAGAATATCGAAGGTGTTGGTACATGCCCAGGGTCCCTATGAGTCCCCTCGTGATCATATGTATGTCCCAAGATGGCTCCATAATAATGAGATCCAATATAAGTTTCATTCGAACTCATATGTAACACAAAATTTGCATATATAAGGCTTGAAAAAGTAAACGAAGACCTAGTCATGGTGGGGGAACTAGCCCCAAGCTCCAATGAATCAATCATACACAAAAGGGTCTACGTCAACATTCTTAAAATATTTCAGTTGAATCAAACCTTTACGTCTAGTAGGGAAATCCAGAGGGATGTTAAACAATTGTGCACATGCATCAATGTTCTTAGCGGCCTCTTTCACCACCTCCCAAGAATGTGGACCTCTCACCTCATGCCTCCTAATCCTCAGTATGAACTGTAGGAGGTGAATCTGTGGGCCTGAACTCCAGTATGTCTCGATCAACCTATTGATTCTATCCAACATCAAAGACAAACTACGCCTAGTAGGTGAACTAGCATGGATGTTACTTACCTCTCGTATGATCCATGTATGCTAGTTTGTAACATCCTCTAATGCGATATGAGCTATAACATTGTCCCATAAAGGGATTTATGTTGCACTGTATCCTCAACTTTTCCCCGTTGAGGGTCTACAAATCATAAACATAATTTAACATATATATTTAACAAACTAGAAGCATAATAACATATTGTTGACGGTGTTGAACCTACCAACATTTAGGGGATCTCCCCAATATAAAGTCCCAACTATACCTCAAACTGTTTGGTGTAGGAGTCCCATTTGGTATGATGGCTCAATTGCCATTATCTTAAAGGTTTGCCTTAGCTCTTGCTTGTCAGCACATGAGAGTGGTTTGCTTTGTCTTCAAATAGTGAGGTTCGCATGCCTGGTGAGTGCTTAGTGTTACTTGTGTCAAGGTTCTTTCATTGTGGAGGGAGAGGGTGGAAGTGAGACTTAAGTAGAAAGGGAATAGTCCCAACTCTTTCAGAGACACAAACAAAATAGGACATGTACAGCTTCCGGTGGAGTAGTCCACACGGATGCATCAGTGACAGACACACAATGAATGGATAGCATGTACAACACCCAGTGGAGTAGTCCACACGAGTGCAACATTCATTATAATAAGTTTTGGGAGTGGTCTAGTTGAGTTTCTGATGGGATAGCCCACACGGTCGAGACAACGTTAATAAATTATACAACACATTTTCGTAAGCATATGTATTAGAACAACTAAAATAGTTCAACTGTTTTAATACAGGTTAAAGAAACATGCATTACAAGTGTCCAAAGAAAAGTCTTACAACAAATACAATACATGTGTGAAAACATGTTAGCCTATTACCAGGCTTTTGAATTAAGAGAAAGTTCCAAGACACATCGATACACCATACATCACTAACCCTAATAGCGGGGTGTTGGAGCCATTGCTTGCTCCTCAAAGAAAAGACTACAGACTCTCAAGGCTATGTGGGAGGAGCCAAGGTGAAAATTATGTTGCATGTACAAATGAGGGGTATTTATAGCCAAAGGTAAAACTAGCCCTTGTGACTGTTTGACTTCCCTCATGGCTGTTTGACGTACATGACTCTTCAACTTTACATGACTCTTCATATTTACATGTGGGTCTCTTGGGTTTCCATGTTACATTACATTGATTACAACAGTGTGGCCCAGTAGTGATGTGGCTGAGATGACTCATGACATGACTCGACATGACAAAGCTAGTGTGTTCATCCTGCTGGTGGTGTGCATGTCGATTTGCAATGATGCTAAGTGATGAATGTGCTCTTGGTGTATCATAACTTCACCTCCGCATGGCAAGGTGTGTGGTCTTTGATGGTCTTAGTGTTCGCTTTATGTTACATGTGCATGCCGCTCCTTCGCTTGTACTTTAACATGCTCCATGTGTTCATCTGTTTGCGAACAAATCTCCTCGCATGCATTCCTTGTTTGTCCATTCACGAAACAATCTACTCACATGCGCTCCTTGTTCATCCCGTTCATCGTCACGTCATGTGTTGGCCCTCAGTTTTGGTCTATTTTTGCTTAGGGAAACCTACTTAATCCTTATATTTTCCATCCATTTTCCATCATATCCATCTCATTTTGATGTATTTTATGCATATTCAAGTGTTTAATTTTAATTTTGCAATTTCTAGAAGTTTTTATGAAAATTGAGTTTCAAATGCAATTTTGGACTGAATCAGAAATTCCCGTAATAGCTATGTGGATGACATATTTGCAGGACACTTGGGCTCGAGTTTGATGCATGGATGGACAGCTTGGGAACTAGGACTAAGCCAACTCCACTTGGTTCGGCCAGAACAAGCTTTATTAGGCCCGGTCAAGGCTGGTCAAACATGACTAGTCACCAGAAAATCCCTAGGAAATAGGGCAATTTTGAGATTTTATGGGATTGACCATATTTCTTGGGATGAATTGGATGAGTTCGACTTAGATAGGTGGATATGAGTAGATATGAGTGTTAGAGATAATATAGATCAGTTTGTTTCATTAAACATCTATTTAAAGCCAAGACTTTGATGGTTTTTGTAATGGAATTTGTATGTAACTTTTGTATAATTGGAGTTGGGAGCTAATTTGAAGAACTTGTTTCATTCCAATTTGTTGTTCATGCTTGGTTGATTTACTAAAGTTGCTGTAGCTAAGATTTCTTCAAGTGTGCAAGGCAAGGGTGGAGGGCCCCCACACCAAGCTAAGTACACTTCTTGGTTCAATTTTCATAGTTTTCATAGACTAGTTTTTGTTTCAAATGTATTTAGATGTGTGATGATTGTTGGATGAATATTGGTTTAATTCTAATCTACATATGAAGGGACACAAAGGAATTTAAGTTAAATTCCCCTTCTATTTCATCTTGAACTAAAACTTAATTTCATTCTCCATTTCTCATTTGAAGTTATTTCTGCATTTCTGGTTTGAAGCAATGGTGATTGTGATATAGTAGGATTGTGAAGAAGGACAATCTGGACCTCCTTAGTTAGGAGCATCTTCTTCTACATCTTCTGCATCATAAACCATTGTTAATTAGTGCTCTTAGAGTTATCTTCATGAAAGTAGTATTGTAGGGAAGGACAACCTGGTTCTCCTAAGTTAGGAGGCTCTTCCCTCATATATTACATAAGTGAATTAGAAATTGTTAAAATAGGTTTATATTTGTAATATTTACTTCTTTAAATCTTCAATTTTATCTTCTAAACTTGATTATATCTGATGTCCATATATAGTGGATTTGCCTCCAAGTTTTACAAACCCGGATTGATAATTAGATATTTGTGTTAATTTAGTCAATAAATTAGCCCAACATCATGTATCATCCATGTACCTATATCTCCAATCACTCATGACGAGACGACATGAAATCCAGAAATATCATAGTCTACCATGATGCATTGTCGTTCGCTTTCGAATGCAAGTGACCAGGAGAGAGGACAAGGCTTTGAAACTGCGCAAGGCAGATTTCAAGTCGGTATGCGGGCTCCGGGCATTGTTCATGAAAATTGCGTAGAGGTCACTGGGAGGATGATATGGGCAATCCGGGTCAGCAATGATTATCTACGTGATCTGGCTCAGCTGGAGGGCAGATCTATGCAATTTTTTGAGGGAGATAGTGTAGGAAGCAAAGAGAGATTGGTAGTGAAAATTTCACAATTTCTCTAGGGAGCATGCAACGAGTTGCAGGAGGCTGCTTGGAAAAACTGCGCAATTTTTCTGGGGAGCTGAAAGCTTGCTGCGGGAGGCTGCTGGAAAAAATTGTGCAATGATGGGAGGCTGGCCTACTGGACATCCTTGCGCAATTTCTAAGTTGAGCGGGATGCTGGGCAGCTGGGGGACTGCTCATGTAAACTACGCAGTTTGTTGGGTGAGCAACAGGCTGACTGATTGGTGACTGGATGGAAAAACTATGCAATTTTTTAGGGCAGTGCAGTGACGAACACGGGGTGTTTGTATGACATATCAGCATAGTTTCTTCAATCAGCAGAAGTGGGAATGCTTGGCAACTTCTACGCAATTTTTTGGAGGAGTGAGGCTCGAGGTCACTGCCTGGTCAAACTCTCTAGCTGACCAGCTGGAGGCTCGGTTGATGTGCTTGCGGGAAACACAAATTGAGATGGCTTGCTGGGGAACTTCTGCATTGTTCTGGGTGACAATTGATCAAGTTGATTCCAGGATTGCGCAATTCAAACTGCGTGGGAGGTAGCCTCAATCTTTGCGCAATTCTGGGCAGTGATATCTTATCACTGAGAGCTAAAAATGCATAATGAAACTAAGCGGATGTTCGACTGTAGGAGGATAGTCCAGTCGACAGAGTTTCAACAAAATGACCAAATGTGTGAACGAGTGACTTCGTACATGCATGAACTCGTGAACACGCACTCAACATGACTTGATGACAAGACACCTCAAGCCATGAAGACAACATACACTTAGTGTGACTAATCGACAGTGTGAGCGACAAGCACGACACTTGTGATAGATCGTTGAATGACCACGACGACTCTTGCGCGATAGTGCATACAACTTCGTGTGTGAGTGCGATGGATGTTTACATAGTGGACACAACTTGTACACATGAAGGCGGACCGTGTGCATGACCAAAACCTAACTGCAAGCGTGACATTGTGATCAACATGCAAAAAGATGTCCGATGAATGGTCAAGCGAGGAGGGTGCAAAGAATCAACATGGACTTATGAGATGAGCCCAAGTGCTTGCAAACATCAAGGAAAAACCCAAGGAAGGCTTCGAAATTGGATGCAGGCCAAAATTTTGGAGGGTGTTGCAGCCGCTACAACACTTGGCAACACACTGGTTGAACTCCAACTTCTCTGTTTTGGTGTATTAACGGCACAGGGCCTTGGTCTTTCAGGGAGTGTTGAATCATTGTGCGGGTTACTTCAACTTCCCCACTTACCCCATGGACAGACATGGTTCACCTTTCGCAAACTCACTCAAACAAAACAACAAGTTTCAGCTTGATCACAATGTTTCGAAATTGGGAAGGGTAGTTTGGCTCACAAGTTAAAAAAAATCAAAGTATAAGTTTTCATCTCTGGTGTTGCTCCGTTGCCAGCAAGCCTGGACAGTACCCCGGTGCAGTCACGCAGGAACACACACATTGATCCACTGCTAGTGAGCCTGGTCAGTGCCCCGGTGGAGTTGCATGCTTCACCTCTCTGCGCAGGAAGCCTTTCTCTTCTTTCACCTTTGTATTTCTAAAGAGGACTGTGCATAAGCACTTATTTATTTTTGGGGCAGAAGAGGGATCTCGACTTATTGAGAGCAGAAGAGGTTGTTCCTTCAAAGAAGCATGTAAGACCTCTGACATAGGTTTGCTCATTTAGATTTTTCCCCTTCTCCATTTCTACTAGTTGGATGAGCTTGATCACACAGAGCATAAGGCTAAGTATAGGCATGGGTTTTCCCAATGTGGACATAGGTTCATGGTTGGACCCAATCTTCCCTTGCAGACGGCTCATATTTTCTGTCAAGACTTCATTGGCCAAAGGTTACAACCAAGCACAGAGAAGATGGACGCAAGACAGGCCAAGTGCTGCAGTGTCACAAGACTCTTTAGATTTTGACCACATACTCATTCAAAAGCCAGAACTCAGTAAAGGGAAACACTTATTTACAAAACCAAAAATAGCAAGATACTAAACAAACAAAACAAAATGAAACAAAAATAGTAATAAAAGTGAAAAAGAAAAAAAATAAGCAGTAAACAAACTATGTACATGGTGCGGGGCATGGCCCCGCCTTACTCAAAACAATGTTTGAGATCTTGGCCGTTGACAGGAAGGTTGTTAATCCTCCCATAAAGTGATTGTATATGGTATGTGTGTGGGCAAAGCTTCTCATGTATAGTGTATGGACCAATCCACGGGGACTGGAACTTCATATGCTTACCTTTATCTTCATGGGGTTTATCCCATTTCAAGACGAAGTCACCAACATCAAAGTTAGCGTTGCTTGTAGAATTCTTGTTGAACCATCTCTTGATAAGGTTCTAGTGGAGTGTAAACTTTTCTTTTGCTTTCATCCTTTCTGCCTGCATCTTGTGAAGTGTATCCATCCTACGCTGAACTAGTAGACAAGGCTTGCCTTGGGATTATTGGGACAACTGAAGCGCAAGCAAGTAGATGTTGGGTGGTAGGATGGCTTCTTTCCCATAAACCAGGAAGTATCACAAGGTATTCAAAGAGGGTTTGGGTGTTATGTGTTCATCCCATAAGGCATTCGTTAAGACAGAGTATGAGTTACGCTGCTCATAGTAAATGGTATTTTTGATTATGCAGATAAGGTTTTTGTTCGTGGATTCAGCGAGACCATTTCCTTGCGGGTAGTAGTTAGATGAGTGTTTAAGCACAATACCATATTGAAATGCAAAATCATAAAGCTTCAAAGATGAAAAGTAAGTTGCATTGTCAAACACAAGTGATACCGGAATGCCAAAGTGTGAGATGATGTTCTGTTGGAGGAAGCTAATGACTCTTGGTCGTTCACTTGCTTGAGTGGAACTGCTTCTATCCACCGCGTGAAGTAATCAGTTGCTATCAAAATGTAGCGGTGTTGTTTTGACAAATGTGGGAAAATTTCCCCAATGATGTCCAAGACCCATTGTTGGAACATTTCGGTAATTGCAACAAGGTGCAGTGGGGCTGATGACCTTTGTGTTCTACTGGCGCATCGCTGACAGACATGGCACTTGCGGGCGTAAGCGTGTGCATACTTGAATAATGTGGGCCAGTAGAAATTGGCTCGCACAAATTTGTGCATAGTGATATTTCTCGCAAAGTGGCCCCCGGCTGGTCTGTCATGCAGATCATGCAAGACCTTCTCTAAATCATGTGCCTCTAGACACCTGAGCAAGATTCTGTTACTGTGATTTCTATAAAGCACTCCGTGCACCAACTGATAGGCTAAAGATTTAAGGCGCAATGCCCTCTTTTGTCTCATGGAGAAGTGAGAGGGTATGGTGCCATGCTCAAGGTACTGGCGCACATCTTCGTACCAAGAGTTTTCGCATGCAGTGGGTGGTGCTCGCTCTACATCATACATCTCGATTTCTTGCTCCCAACCAACGAGCTCTTCTTCTTCCTCCTGTGCGTGTACTGCCTCAGCTGTGAGTCTGCAGAGACCATGACCCTTGATAGTGTGAATTGGCTTGATGTCAAGATCATACTCTTTTAAGCATGTCATTCAGTTCGAACGTCGTTCACTTAGCTCTTGCTGTACGAGCGGTGAGTGGACTGCTGGGTGAGGCACACAGACTATGCAATTGTTCTTCAACAAGTAGGGTATAAAGTGTTTCACTGCCTTGTATATTGCATATGTTTGTTTTTCAATGACGAGGTAGTTGAGTTCTAGTCCCTGCATGCTTGCGCTCATGAAGGAGATGGGACGTTCCTTGTTCAACTCATCATTTTGAGTGAGTAATACAACAAGCGATTTGTCGGAGGTGAAGGTGTATAGCAAGAAATATTTGTGGAAATATAGGTTGTAAAGTGAAGGTGCTTCTGCTATAGCCTTCTTGATACAAGTGAATGCATTCTTTTACCTCTTGCCCCAGTTGTAGACTGCATCCTTCTTGATCATATCTTGCATTGGTTTTACTATCTGCGCATAGTCCGAGATGAACTTTTGAAGGAAGTTTATATTTCCCAAGAAGGACTGCATTGCTTTCTTGTTGGCTGGGTGAGGGATCTGTGTGATGGTCCGAATCCGGTCCGCATCAACCTTGATCACGCTTCTGGCAATGATGTGTCCAAGGAGGTTCCCCTCAGACAATGATGTTTAAAATAAATTAGATGAAAAATATCATATGAATTCAAAAATGTCAAATTCATATACCATTGGATAAAGGATTCCTTCATGAATCCAACATGATCAACTCTTCCACCTAAGGACACATTTTTCCCTAAGTCCATTAAGGTACAAAATGGTGATGCAGGAAAAAAACTGCAGAAGGGGTGCTAAAATTGTAGTTTTTAGGACCTTAGAAGCTCGATCAAGTGCTTAAAACTCTTGATCGAGCACTTGAATTTTAAATTCAAATAGCTTGATCGAGGATTTCCTAAGCCCTTGGTCGAGCCATTTACGTGGTTAACGAGGGGCTCGATCGAGCTATATGGCTCAATTGAGCTATAAAGCTTGACTAAGCTATTAAGCTCGATCGAGCCTTTGCAAAAAAAAGTTAAAATCCTTATGTGAATCCCATAATCCCATAATTTAGATTTTAAAATCAATAAAGATTTAAAATTTAATCAATTAATAATTTAACCAAGTTGATATGATACTATTTTACTAAAAATGAGAATTCAACTAGATCTAGGTTATGGACAACATTAGAATTTTTTTATGTTATTGCGCTGAGAGGCACATTCTACAATCTAGCATGAGGGCAAGATGTAAGTATGTCTATCTATGCTCAAAATATACCTTATCATATACTTTGAATTTCAATGAATCATAAATTTACCTTCCACAAAAAAAAATTACCACATTAAAATTCCAAATTTTATTATAATTTTTGTTACTATGTCATGTAGAAACCTTATTAAATCTAATATTAATATTAAAAAAATATTATTACTATTAATATTAAATTATGAAAATTGATATTAATATTAATATTATTAAATTTATTAATTTTGGATTAATATAATAATAACTTTAATATATATAAAATTTGTTATATTATAATATATATTAATATATTAGCTCCAACTATATATGGGAGGGAAGAACAAGGACCTAGGGTGATAGAGGTGGAGACATAGAGGGAGTGACAAGGATGATATGGAGATAAAGTGAGGGAGAGAGAAGATGAGGAGTTAAGAAAGACAGAATGAGAGGAGGAGAGAGTGGAGGAGAAAGAGAGGGGGAGAGGGATGGAGTTGGAGGAAAAGATAGGGAGGGAAGAAGTAAGACATATAGAGAGAGAAAGGTGGAGAGAGGGAAGGGGAGTGACAAGGGAGAGATGGAAAGAGAGTGTGTATGTTTAGGGGTGAGATAGAAAGACAAATAAGGAGAGATGGAGAGAAGGGGGCGAGAGAATGAGAGAGGGAGGGAGATAGTGACAGAGTTGGATGAGAGAGAGAGAGAGATAGTGACAGAGTTGGAGGGGAGAGAGAGAGAGAGAGAGAGAGAGAGAGAGAGTTGGAGGGGGAAAGAGAGGGAGAGAGGAGAGTAGGAGGGAAGAGCGATAGAAGGGGAGATAGAGGGAGAGAAGGGGAGACAGAGGGAGAGAAGGGGATGTGTGTGAGAGAGAGAGGGTGGGAGAGGGAGAGAGAGGGGGGGAGATATAGATAGATATGGAAAAACAATGTGTATGTTTTTGGGGTGATATAGAGAGACGAAGAAGGAGAGACAAATGGATATGTAGAGATATAGATGGAAGGGAGAGATAGATAGATATGAAGAGAGAGTGTGAGTGTGTTTGTGGGGGTGAGATAGAGAGACATAGAAGAAGAGATGGATGGGGATATAGATATATATGGAGGGGGGAGATAAAGGGAAGAAAATTATTTACACTAGATGCATTGATTTCAGTGTAGACGTTGAATTCTAATCCTATTTTATTTCTTGTATTAGATGCATTGATTTCAATGTAGATGTTGAATTCTAATCATATTTGATTTCTAGCATTAGATGCCATGATTTCATTGTAGATGTTTATTTATTATTCTATTTGATTGTTTGCGTTTATTTGAGTGTAGATGTTTATTTCTCATACTATTTGAATGCTTGCATTGCATGCGTTGATTTTAGTGAAGATGTTGATTTCTAATTTGATGTAAATAGATGTACGATGTACATTAATTTCAAGGTAATTAGATTAACATTGTCCATTGATTTCAGTGTAACCACAAAAAATTTATTGATGACGTGCATTTCTTTCTATGTTATAGTAACTCAACCATAAATAATGATTGAGTGTTTGTTTATCCTGCAGTCTGGGAAAATGGCACAGGTAAATTGTGGCTACACATTTTAATAGAAAATAAGAGCTTGATTGAGCTCTAATTCTTAATCGATCATTAAAGCTCGATCACGATTTTTTTTAAACCCTCGACCGAACTATTTTTTAGTGCTCGAGCACTAAAAATGGCTTGATCGAGTGTTTAAAATGCTCAATCGAGCCCTATTTTTTTCACCTAAATGCGCCTTCCCTTGCCAAAAAATGTAACTGAACTCCATACTTTGAACCACTAGTAATAAAAGAGTTCTTGATCTTTTCCTCATGGTTTTTTTGAGTACATTGTTAGGATTTTCCATGTAAATTTTTGATATTATAGTTTTCAAACATCGTTTATTTTATTTTTGTTTATAAAAAGATTATATTTTTTGGTTATTTTTCTTAACAGATGAATTCTCATGACTATTTAGTTTAGTCTCTAAATTTAATGTATCTGGTTATAGTATATGGTCATGAATTTGTTACTATGTATGCTCACACGAAATTATCTCAATAAGATTGAGATAGTTTTTATATATATATATATATATATATATATATAAAATAAAAAATAAATGTCTTGTTAAGTAATTATATGTTTTTTGAACATCATAATGTAACCAATTTCTTGCACATACTCATTGATTTCGAGAACCACTTTCTATTTCTTCCACGTGCTGACTAATTGAACTTCTTGACATCTTCATGTCATGCATGTTCCACTTGGTTTCCATGCATGTTGACTCCTGAATTGTTCTCCCACTTGGATGGCATATATGACACATGTGACAAAAGGTCCTTCCTCTCTACCCAGCTTTTCCTGCTTGTGCTTGCATGTGTCCCTTGCCCCATGCTCCGTGGTGTGTTTTGGCTATGGAGTCAACTCATGAATGAGCTCAAGGGTTTCCACATTTGTATCTTTTTGCATTGCTTGTTTTCTGTTTTTTTTTTCTCCCAGTTTCCATATTTTTGTCACTCTAAGTAGAGCTCTCTATTTATTTTTGATAGCATAGAGCTCTCTATTTATTTTTTATTGCTATCATGGTTCTTTTTTCAATTCTTTCATTTTGGTTTTTATTGTCTTTCTTATTTCTTTTTATTAACTTCTGCACTGTTTTGTGTTGGAAATTTCTGGTAATTTCAAACACAAAAGAACAGAGAACAATGCTCTGTTTTCTCCACAGGATCTTAACACAGGGAAGCTAAATTTTTCTGAGCAGACAGAGTTTTCAACACACATGGAAACACTATGTATTCATTAATAAAGCAACCTATTACAAAACTCTTCCTCTTAACAGAGGGATTCACCAAGAACTTCCAAAAAAAATTACTCTGTCTCTTTTAGAAATTAACTCTGTCTCAGCTCCAAGTTTTTTTACACTATTGTGAATTTTTTTTTTACATTTACTGCTGTAAGAATAAAATCTTTTAACTTCAGAAAATTACATTCACTGCTGTGAAAAGAAAATTTTCTTCAATACATATGCTGGAGCGCATTTGCATTACAATGCCCATTTTCACTCTGCATATTACACTGCATACATTACATATTAAAAAAAACATTACCCTCACGCTGCTGTGTGAATTGGGTTTTCATTCTCCACAAAAATGATTCTACGCTGCCCCAGTTTTTTTTACCCTCTTCGCACTTCTGTGCGTTTCATATCATATTGCAATGAACAAAAACATTACATGTTTTAACCAAAAGAAACGACTACCAAAAAAAACATTACAATATTACATGCCGTGTAAAAAAAATAAACTTAAAGACTTTACCAAAGAAATCTACGACCATAATAAATTCAGCATGGTGAAAATTAAATTCCTCGTCCTTTTGCTGACAAACCTATCGGTCAACCAAAACATTCATTCGCGCAAGTTCAAAAGGTGCAGGTCCGTTGATTTAATCGAACGACTATCATTAATTCCCCGGGAGTCCCTTTTAATCGAACTTTACGTTCTGGGGGATTGATGGTTTTGAAAAGTCAGCTCAGACACGTGTCGATTGGTCAGTGTGATTGGAGCCCTCGGAGGTAAAACCACAAATTGCAAAAGGCGGTGCGATATAAAACTACCTGGTTTCCGAAATTAAATGCACACAGATGGAAATTATATTTCAACACTCCCCTTTAATTTCAATTGCTGGGTTATCAGTCATACCCAGACATTTCCTCAAAAATTCAAAACTTTTCTGCCCCAATGGTTTGGTCAGAATGTATGCAACCTGCTCCTGAGTTCTGCAATGTTCTAAAATAATTTCTCCATTGTTCACCAGTTCCCTGATGTAATGAAACCTTGTGTCAATTTGTTTCGTTCTCTTATGAAACACCAAATTCTTGGATAATGCAATAGCTGAGCTATTGTCACAAAAAATCATTGTTGCTTTTGCTTGCTCTTGGCATAAGCTCCTCAACGTTCTTCTCATCCAAACTGCTTGACATGCTACTACTGTAGCTGCCACGTATTCTGCCTCTGCTGTAGACAATGCTACAATAGGCTGTTTCTTAGAAGCCCATGAAATGGCTCCTGAACCCATGTGAAAAACATAACCAGATGTACTTTTCCGATCATCTACACTTCCAGCCCAATCACTATTAGTGTATCCAATTAAATCTGAACATTCTGAGGTAGTATATAAAATGCCAAATCTTTTAGTACCTTTAACATACCTCAGAATTCTTTTTGCTTCCTGCCAATGTGCTTCTTTTGGCCTCTCCATGAATCTGGAAATTAAACTAACAACAAACATTATATCTGGCCTAGTTGCAGTTAAATACATGAGGCTGCCAACTATGCTCTTGTACAAACTAGGAACGAAATCCTCGATGCTGTCCTCTTTGCTGAGTTTTAATCCCATCACTGTATGAGTGATTGCTGCCTTGTTGTCCTGCATGTTAAATATTTCCAATACTTCATTTACATATTTTTCTTGTGAGATAAAAATTCCATTTTCATTTTGATCTACTTCTATTCCTAAGAAGTATCTCAGCAAACCCATGTCAGTCATTTCAAATTCTTCTTTCATGACTGTTTTGAAATTTTCAATGAGATATTCATCATTACCTGTGAAGATAACATCATCAACATACAACACAACAATTAAAATTTTACCATCCTTTTCTTTGATGTAGAGGGTGGGTTCTCCCTCACATTTTTCAAATCCATTTTCTAGTAGATAGGAATCTATCCTACTGTACCATGCTCTTAGTGCTTGCTTCAGCTCATAAAGAGCTTTCTTCAATCTGCACACTTTGTGCTCTTGGCCTTTCTTTTCATAGCCTAGAGGTTGCTCAATGTAAACCTCTTCCATTAACACTCCATTTAGGAATGCTGACTTCACGTCCATTTGGTAAACTTTCCACTTATTTTGTGCTGCTATGGACAACACTGCTCTCACGGTTTCCATTCTTGCAACCAGTGCGAAAGTTTCCTCATAATCTCTCCCATACTGCTGCTTGTATCTTTTGACAACTAGCCTTGCTTTGTGTCTTTCTATTTTGCCTTCAGCATTACTCTTGGTCTTGTAGACCCATTTGACTCCAATGACTTCTTTTCCTTTTGGTAGTTCAACTAAATCCCATGTCTTGTTTCTCTCTATGGCATTGATCTCCTCATCCATAGCTTCTATCCATTTCTTATCCTTAATTGCATCTTCGAAATGAATAGGGTCATCAACACGACAATGTAATGCAAACAAAGAGTTCATACCTTCATCATAAATGTCACTTAAATTTCTGAACTTCTTACCTCTTTCATTTGGTGTGTAAGTGCTTGAAGAAGCACTTGAATTTCCTCCTTGTGGTGTGCTTGGAGAAGCACATTCATTTCTCCTCAAGGGTGTCTCTTGCTGTCCTTGTGTTGGCGCTGCTATTTGGGGATGTATTTCAGCCATCTCTTCATCATCTTCATCATGAGACAAACAATTTTTAACATTCATTGTTTTCTCTATGCTTCCATCCCAAGCTTCCTCCTCAATGAATTGAACATCTCTGCTCACAAAAAACTTCTTGGTAGATGGGATACAAAACCTGTAAGCTTTGGATTCCTCACTGTATCCAATGAAAATACATTTCTCCCCTTTGCTGTCCAACTTCCTCCTTAGCTGATCTGGAATGTGTGCATAAGCCACACATCCAAAAAATTTCATGTGGGTGACTCCTTGCTTTCTCCCACTCCATGCTTTTTTCGGCACTTTGTTCATGACTGCTTTTGTAGGACACCTATTCAAAATATATACTGCACAGTGTACAGCTTCAGCCCAATAATCATTTGGCAAATGCTTTGCCTTTAACATACTCCTCGCCATGTCCATGATTGTCCTGTTCTTCCTTTCAGCAACTCCATTTTGCTGCGGGGTGTACCTAGTTGTAAACTACTTATGGATTCCATTTTCTCTACAAAACCGTAGAAAGTCTTTGGAGATATACTCACCTCCTCTGTCAGTTCTTAAAACTTTGATATGCAGCCCGCTTTGATTTTCTACAAGTGCTTTGAAATTCCGAAATTTTTCAAACACTTCACTTTTGTTCTTCAGGAAATAAACCCAAGTCTTTCTGGTGAAATCATCAATGAATGTTAGAAAATATTGGCTGCCTACTAGTGATGGAGTTTGCATCGGTCCACATAAGTCTGAGTGGACAATCTCTAAGGGTGCCTTTGCCCTTATGCTTTTCCCTGATGGAAAACTTTCTCTGTGTTGTTTCCCCAAGATACAACCTTCACAAAGGCTGTCTGGTTTCTCTATCAATGGTAATCCTCTTACCATTCCTTTTCTACTCAACAAGTTAAGACCTCCAAAGTTGAGATGTCCAAATCTCAAGTGCCACAACCAATTTTCATCCTTTGGTACGCTTTGGAAAGCCTCTTGTGTCACTGCTGCTATTACTTCTTTATTTTTCAAATCTGCCCTTATTCTGAGAGGGAACATCATGTTCCTTGTCATCTTCACTTCAGCAATACATCATTTGCTGGGTGCTCTATCCATGATGGTGCATACATCATTCACAAAGAAAACATTGTAACCCTTTTGAACAAGTTGTCCAATACTTAAGAGGTTACACTTCATTCCAGGAACATAATAGACATCTGCTATGGTTTTCTTTTCTCCTTTCTTTGTAAATATTTTTACTTCTCCTTTTCCCATAATAGAAATTTTACTATCAGTCCCAAGTGTGACTTGTGACTTCACACTCTGACCTAAATTGGAAAACAAGGCTATGTTCTCTGTCATATGGTTGCTGCAACCGGAGTCTAGAAACCATATATCATCACTCTTTGTTTCAGCCATATTACAAGCTAACAACACATTATCTTGGCTGATATTTTCTCTAGTGATATTTGCACTAGATCTATTGCTCATATCATGCTGCTTCTTCCTACATTCATTTGCATAATGCCCATATTTTTTACAATAATAACATTGGACATTGGATTTTACATACCTTTGTCCTTGAGCATGATGTTGTCCACTTTGTTGGCTGCTCCTTGGCCTTGGTTCTGATTTGAATTGCTGCCTCTTGCTTGAGCATTAGCTGGACTGTTTCTTCCACCTCTGTTTTGGCTTCTGCCTCTTCCTCTCTTGTTTCCTCTGCCTTGACCTCTTCCTCTTCCAAAGGACATCTGGGTCTTGAAGGCTTGCTCTAGAGATGAGTTTTCATTTCTACTCAACCTCTGCTCATGTGTTATCAGTGATGCATGAAGTTCATCAACTGAAAAGTTTGTGAGATCCTTTGTCTCTTCTATGGTGGTGACAATCACATCGAACTTTGAGGGTAGGACCCTCAATAGTTTCTCCACAATCCTCCTTTCTTCAAGAGTTTCTCCATGAGACCTTATCTGTGTGACCAGACCAATCACATGTGTGAAGAATGAGTCAATATTATCTGACTCCTTCATGCACAGGTTTTCAAAATCTCTCCTCAACAACTGTAGTTTTACTGTCTTCACTTTCTCCATGCCTTGATAGGGTGTCTTGAGGGTTTGCCATGCTTCTTTGGATGTCTTGGCTGCTGCTATCCTTGGAAACACACTCTCATGCACTGCTTGATACAAAAATACGAGGGCTTTTGAATCCTTCTTCTTATTGCTCTTCAACAGATCTTTCTCTGCCTGAGTTAATCTATTAAACTCATCTTCATCTCCTGGTTCTTCAAACCCATATTCAACAAGTTCCCATAAATCTTGTGAGGCAAACATGGCTCTCATGGTTATTGCCCAATAGTCATAGTTTTTCCCATTAAACTGTGGGAGCTAAGTATTAAAAATACCCATGCTAGTGCTGGAGCCAGCCATTCCTTGCACTCTCAGCTATGCTTCAAATATTTGACTGTGTATTTTAAAAAAAAAACACTGACTGTCTTCAACAGCTACACAAAAAAGTTTGAAAAATACTTGGATCCTTTCTTGACTGAGTCTTCAATCTGCTGGAGAAGCTGCTTCAGCAAGAAAATCATTCCTTCAGCTTCTTTGACACCTTCAAAGAGCCTGGACAAGCTTTGATACCATGTTGGAAATTTCTGGTAATTTCAAACACAAAAGAACAGAGAACAATGCTCTGTTTTCTCCACAGGATCTTAACATAGGGAAGCTAAATTTTTCTGAGCAGACAGAGTTTTCAGCACACATGGAAATACTATGTATTCATTAATAAAGCAACCTGTTACAAAACTCTTCCTCTTAACAGAGGGATTCACCAAGAACTTCCAAAAAAAATTACTCTGTCTCTTTTAGAAATTAACTCTGTCTTAGCGCCAAGTTTTTTTACACTACTGTGTAAAAAAAAATTTACATTTACTATTGTAAGAATAAAATCTTTTAACTTCAGAAAATTACATTTACTGCTGTGAAAAGAAAATTTTCTTCAATACATATGCTGGAGCGCATTTGCATTACAATGCCCATTTTCACTCTGCATATTACACTGCATACATTACATATTAAGAAAAACATTACCCTCACGCTGGTGTGTGAATTGGGTTTTCATTCTCCACAAAAATGATTCTGCGCTGCCCCAGTTTTTTTTACCCTCTTCGCACTTCTGTGTGTTTCATATCATATTGCAATGAACAAAAACATTACATGTTTTAACCAAAAGAAACGACTACCAAAAAAACATTACAATTTTACTTGCCGTGTAAAAAAAATAAACTTAAAGACTTTACCAAAGAAATCTACGACCATAATAAATTTAGCATGGTGAAAATTAAATTCCTCGTCCTTTTGCTGACAAACCTGGCGGTCAACCAAAACATTCATTCGCGCAAGTTCAAAAGGTGCAGGTCCGTTGATTTAATCAAATGGCTATCATTAATTCCCTGGGAGCCCCTTTTAATTGAACTTTACGTTCCGGGGGATTGGTGGTTTTGAAAAGTCAGCTCAGACACGTGTCGATTGGTCGGTGTGATCGGAGCCCTCGAAGGTAAAACCACAAATTGCAAAAGGCGGTGCTATATAAAACTGCCTGGTTTCCAGAATTAAATGTGCGCAGTTGGAAATTATATTTCAACATTTTGGTCTTTTAAAACAGATACCAGCATAAATCCATTATAAATATGGATCTAATATTAACTAAGCCAAGAGAGATCCAATTTTTTCATGAGCCGATATTTTCAATTATCTTGTATAATTAGTTTTTATAATTTTTAGATTTTTTTTAGACTACATAACAAAATTTCTTTTAACATGGTTACACATCAATAGGCTATAGAATGAGTTTCTACCCTCAAATAATACAAAAAAACAAAAAAAAAAAGCAGAGAAGCATTCGAAGTGAAGCAGGTGTATGTAGGTATGTTCAACTGCAAGACGACATCAAACATGGTGAGCATAAAAAAAATGGCGATGAAAACAAAAATAAAAGGGGCAGAGGTGACGAGGGATGTAAGAGTACTTTGACGAGGGATGTAAGAGTACTTTGCACTGTTCTTTTCAATTTCTCGAGAAAATTTCCTTTGCCCTTAAATTACCATTTTGGTTCTTTCGAAACTTAGAAACGTGATGTCAATTGCATGATTAAAAGTTCTTTATATTAATTAATTTTTTAATGAAAAACTTTGGGAAATTTATATTTTAAGGAGAAAAAGGTAAATTTAAACTTTGGTTAACTGAATGTTATCTTATGTATGTATTACTCAGAAGTTATGAATGCCTTTTTTTGTAATAGCTTAACCGAAAGTTTTGAATAAAAAATATAGCATTGTGGCAAGTGAATTATCCAAATACATCTTAACCCAAAGTTTTCAATAAAAAATATAGCATCGGGAGAAGCGAAGAGTCAATAACACCACAAAGCCTATAATCCAATGATATTAAAAATAATTTTTTTGATGTATTATATAAATCAAAAGATATTCTTCTCATATCTTAAACATTGAGAAATGTACAAAAATTAAAAATCAAAGGGTAAACTAATGCTCAATGAAAGGATCTAGTGATCACTATAGCCCAAGTAGGGACTTAGTGATTGCTATAGCCCAAGTAGGGACTAATAACATTACTCCTATGTGTTGAATGGTATCTACTCCTTGATTATTATTCCAATATACAAGTTACCAAGGGACTAATTTTTCAAGATGTCTAATGGATTCAAATATCTATGAAAACTATTTGGAGTACTTATATGTTTAGTTAATTGAATGGCTTTCGGTTTGGGTTCTATTGCCAACCCTCAAATTGCCATAGGAATAGAAAGCCCACATGCGAATAATCTAGTTTTTCACTTGTCTTTCTCTCTAGGTCTTCAACACCTTCTCTATTCTTAACCAACTTGGCCCTTCAACCCCACTTACATTCCCATAGTCCAACCAAAGAAGAACCAAGATATTCTAACCTCTCTCAAGGAATTTTATTGATCAAAACCTAGAACTCCATATGGATACCGGTTGTACTTATCTTCGACTATTTTTACTTGGCATTTGCATACTTCTATAGTAGTGGGTATTTGGCTTTCTTATTACCAACTTCCTTCCACAAGGAATTTTGGCAAGTGAGAAATATATAATTTATACAAGAAAACCTATTCTAAATCATCTTAATATATTTACCTTAAATATAATCTTAATTGATTTATATGAGAATATTATTATTATATCTTTTAACTTTTGTTTGGGGAAGGGATTCTAAACTATCCACTCCACGACGATGTTAATTGATCTTAGAGGATCTTAACAATGTGTTCAAAACTTTTTTTTTAATATATGATTAAGATTTTAAATTATTTATTTATTTAATATTATAAAAATTTTAGGGGTTAACATTCATAAGTGGGTTAATTTTCTATAGTTTTTCAAAAAAATGGATTCAACAATTTTGACCTTTTTATAAATATGATTCACCAAAATTTTATAGAATAAAATACTTTTATCTTAAAAATTGCCAAAATTGTATATAAAACTATTAGAAATGTGCATTCTTTTACAAAGATGTCAACAAATATTTTATAATTTGCAATTTGGGGACTAGTAAGATTCTCCAAGGTTTCTAAACTTTAAGACAAATTTTCATCCTTAAAATTTTCCCTGTTTAATATGGATTGAATTTGATTTTTTATTAAATAAGTATTTAATTAAGAAAAGTCTTTAGAAATCACATAAGAGAAATTTTTGGCCGATGCATTTCGAACCAACAAGTGTGGTTCATCATCAGAACCACACTTGTTGGTTCAAATCAAAATGCAACAAGTGTGGTTTATCATCAAAAGCACACTTGTTGGTTCGAAACGTGTAGGCCAAAAATTTCACTTATGTGATTTCTACCAAAAGACTTTCTTAATTCATTTTGGATCACAAAAGCTTGAATTCAGAAAGTATTTAATTATTATAATTAATTTATTAGATTTTGATTTTAATCTTAATTATTTTAATTAATTTATCAAAATTAAATTTCGTTTTTTTTTTTTTAAAGAAAATTGATTTTATTTTTATTTAAAAAAGATATATTTTATAAATATTATTCAAGTATTTTTTAAATGTGAGAAAATAAATTTTCCCTATAAAAAACAAATGTTAATATTATAGATGAGCATAGATCTATCTTAGCTCATATTTACCAAGGATGGAAAGGGTTCAAATATTTTGAGTTGCAAACCTCTTTAAAAAGTTTGTATTCGGAGAACTTTAATCCCTCTAATATATATATATATATATATATATATATATATATATATATATATATATATATATATATATATCAACTCATTGTTGATCATAAAAGAATTCCACATTTCTTTCATTTTGAGCAGCGTACTAATAAAATGTTTTAACCATAAGTATTTTTTGTATTTTTAATTGATGTAGGCATAGATGAGATTGAAATATTTGCAAATAGATTCTCCAAAATCGAATTAGAAATTATGTAATAGAAACTCATTCTCTCTATCTCTCTTTATGTATGTGTATCTATATATACTCACACATATTTTTTTTGTTATTAACATTATTGTAAAATACTACATGTGAACTCCATATTAAGCATTGAAGGTGAACACTGAAATATTTTATTTATGGTCAACATTAAAATATTTTCTTTGCTTTCCCTCTATATACGTGTATATATATGTATGAAGTTGTGATAAAAACCGATAATGCAAACTATCTTTTATCCATTAATCAATATAATATTACATATATACATGAGTATTGTCTCAAGATAGGAAAACTATCTTGGATATACAATCTGTTGGTCGAGAAAATATCTCAACCACACACCAAACTAGGGAAACCACTCCTATAGAATAGGAACAAACTCTTTACATAGAAAGTCACAACTGAGACAAGTAGGAATTAATATTCCAGCACATCCCCTTAATGAGTGCTTGTCTCGATATCAATCTGCAAAGTCTAGTTGTGGTCAAACAGAAAAGAATATGTTGATGTCCATATAAATGAGCAACCATCCATTGGAATGCATGGGTACTAACCATTGCAACCGCCAGTCTTGTAGGATGTCCTTCGCATATATGGTTCTTTCAACCATTATAATTGCACACGTGTACCTGTAAATCCCCCTACAATATAATCATGGGTTTTATCGGATTACCCATAACCATGCTCTGGGTTTTATCGGATCACCCTCAACCATGCCTCCAAGGGTTCTCAGCCACCAACACTAAACACAGCCATGAAGGCTCAACTCAGCCACGAAGGCTCACCACAGCCGCTCTGGGCCACAAATCTACCACTAGGGCACTCTAGCCACTCTAGGCTACAAACTTGCCACTAGGGAACTCTAGCCACTAAGGCTCACCAAAGACCTGACTGAACCAGGCTGAGGGTTTTCTTAGCTAACCCTAAACCATGCCAACAGGGATCTCTATCTCACTTCACTCTTACATGTGGTTTCTGGCTTACCACAAACCGACACTGCAAATACAAAGTGGTTTTTAGATTACCACGAACTGTATGGGGGTACACATGCCTTACAAGGCTTACAACACAACTCCAACTTTTGGAGTTACCAGGTACATACATTACAAAGACCACTACAAAACATCATAGACTTGCTTACTAATAAAATTTGTGACTCATAATACAACATGCTATTGAGTCTATCCGAAAACTCACACTAACTCACACAAACATTCAACTAGTTGTCCATCATCCCAAATTTTCACTTGCTTTGCACAAAATCAATATTTGTTGCACTTCAACCTTGACCACTAAGTGCCTTTGGTCTCTTCTTTCTATTTCTGATTTAATTGTCTTGGATTCACCTGCATGATTTGTTAGAGTAGCTAATTCTAACAAAACCACTCCATTGAGTTAGCTAAGCTCAATACTTCTAATTCCAAAACATTTATAAATACCACATTAATTTGTTTCTCATTGGAAGTTGGTTTTTTTTGTTTTTTATTTTTTTTTTTTGTTTTTGTTTTTTAAATATATAATTCTAACAAATTGCACTTTTACATTGAGTGGAGCAAGCTCAATGCGTTTACCTTCCCAAACTCCAATTATGTGAAATTGACCCGCAAATAAAGAAGAAGGTGGTAAACCTCCAGTTGCATGAGCAACGCACTATCCAGAGTTCTATCACTGGATCCTGTGGCAACAGCTAAACCATCTGCGCTGACGTCGATACTCAGAACCAAACTTGTATGCTTAGACATATCACATATAAGGCTCTTGTTGTCAACATCATACATATGAATATGCTTGTCCTCTGAAGCAGAGAATAAGATCCGAGAATAAATGGGAGAAAAAGCGAGGGATCTCACTAGCATGTAATGACCCTCCAAATAGTACAAGAATTTGCCACGTGTCACATCGAATATTGAAATCGTCATGTTCATTATGCTGCATGCAAGACGACTTCCATCTCAACTCCATGCAACAACGCCTGCAGGTCTCCTACCTACACGTCTCCTCCACAGTATGTCAGGCTTTACACCACCTACATGCAACAAAATATTGATCGGAGTCTCTCGGATACAGAAATGCCCACGCATATCAACCATCTCTCATTAACGAGCCTCCACAACCACTCTCATATCTGCAGTCACATAGAAACAACAAAGGATGGACAAACAAAAACGAAAATAAATTTGCTACCGAGGTCAGTTTTATAAGAAACATTTCTAGCTTCTAGATGTATCTGAGAAGCCAATTCCCTGGTGGGTGAGAGAATGAGTGCCAAAGGAAACACCTTTCGGGCGCCCCGAGGAGCCTGAGGGTGGATCCCCTGCAATTATTGGAAAACAGAAAACGGTCGTCTTCTCGGATCCAGTCTGAGCACACACCATCAAATCCCGACCCGCGAGCTAAATAGGTATAGCGTACTTCTGGACAGGAGTGGGTTTCATATAATTACACCTTCACAGATTGTTATTCAGGCTCTCCCCCAAGTCGATCTCAGAGAAAGTGTTAAGCCGAGGAGGAATGACGTCACCACTGGTCTCAATAGGAATGTCTTCGTATGCATCAAAATTGATCCCCATATTATCCTTATCAAAGACCTTAGCAGTATTCTCGCTCACACCCTCCTCCGTGAATGGATTCACTTCGCGTTCGTGCCCCCAACCACCAGATTTGTTATTATTGATGCTGGCGTTATTTCCCCATGCACCGTTGCCACGGGACCAACCAACAGCGTCGCCCCCTCCACCGACTGGTGCGCCTCGATTAGATGCCGCTTTAGGATTCACAAGAACTTTAATAATTCGATGGAGAAACCCAAAAACAAAAAAAAATACTAAAATAATACAAATATATTATCTTATTTTCCTCAGCCCAGGGCACAGGTACAATGATAAAAACCGATAGTGAAAATTAATTTTTATCCATTAATCAAATATCATATTACATATATACAAGAGTATTGTCTTAAGATAAGAAAACTATTTTGGACATAGAAAGTCACAAATGAGACAAGCAAGAATTAATATTCCAACAAGTTGATATTAAAATATTTGTTAATAGGAATATCCAAATATTTTATTGAAAGTACATATAATAATGGAAAAATTACACACTAACTCATATTGAAAAAGTAAAAAATATAATATTTTCTTTTATATTCAATTTATTTATCTCTATATATAAAGTTGATATAAAATTATGTTACTTAATATGGAAATTAAAATTACTACAAAATATGAAAAAAAAAAATTCAATTTCTTTATCTCTCTATATAAAGGTGATTATCAACATTTTTGGTTATTAATATAAGATTTTTTTTTCATTCAATTTATTTATCTCTCTATAACGTTAACATTCATTTTTTTTGAATATTAATATACTTTTTTAAACACTAATATCAACTCTATGTTGATCATAGAATGAATTTCACATCTCGTTCATAGAGGGTTGTAATATCAAATATTATTTCAGATGCCATGTGTAATCTCCATGTTGAGTAGTGAAAGAATTACAAAACTCCTTCTTATTAAAAAGTATAAAAGACTTATGGATGAAATTATTATATATATATATATATATATATATATATATATATATATATATATATATATATATATATATATATATATATATATCAACGTTGTATTCATTTATCAAAGGAAAATTATATAGATAGCAAAATGAAAGTAGTCTCACCTTGATCGGGTTTGTTGAATAATGCTAGCACCATATGACAAAGAAACAATTGCAAAACTAAAGGAACAATCCAAAGCTTAGCAGGAGAAAAGCACCAAAAGGCCAACAGAACCAGGGGAACACCTATGATCATGCTTAATCATCAAAAGTGATTGAAGTTGGATTGTATGGCCCAGTTCCTGGAGGGGGAGGGGGATGATAGGTACACTACACATGCTACTCTAAGTGTGTCGACCATGTTTCCAGCTTCTCCACCTTTTTAGTTAGCAGATTTTGACCCTGCCACACCACCACAACCATTTCTCGGGCATGGAATTGAAAGTAATGCAATTGATTTAGCATAATAATGTCAACCTCATGTTCTTCCTTTCTGACCCTATCATAAAATTCTAGGCAGTCCAGAACAGACTGAAGTAAATCATGATAAACATTAGAGTGACTCTGCCGACCAGTAAGTTACACCTGCACGCCCCGACCGATGATTATGAACCCGCACACCTGCTCTATCCTCACATGCCCCTTTGCCTTTCTTGCCACCACTAGTTGCACGACCACCCCTCCCTGCACTCACACCACCTCTGCCACCACGAGCTCCCGACACTGCACATACCACACCCCCAGCATCTCAGCTACCCTGCTTTGTACGCTCTGAAATGTGACCCTCCAACGCCACCTTCTCCCATGTGCTGCATCCTTTATGGTTGGATGAAACTCCCCTCCACTTGGGCAAGGAGTAGGAGTTACACGACATGGGTCTCATGGTGAGGGCCCAGGGATGCACCTCAACAACAAGAAACAAAACCACCCAACAAGCCTAGAACTGCAGTAGGGCTAAAGACAACCTTGACTTATCCAACAAATGTCTACCCTACAGGGTTGACGACCACCTTTATCCACTCCAGAGAGTTACAAACAAACCCACAGATAAGAAACACGCCAACCAGACTGAAACCTTTGCTTCTCCTTTACCAGGGAAGCACCAGGGTACAAAGCCATAGACAGAAGAAATTGACACCAGAGCACGAAACCACAAGATACGAACCCAAGCCAATTACCAACCACAACAATTATCTCCAGACCACCCTTCCACCACTGAACCCAATTGCAGCTCACCCAATGGTGAGTCTCAGGAATCCAGGGAGAAACCATAGAAAGAGGAAGACCCAAAGATACTCGATAGACAAGAAACTCAGACACCTTCCTAAACAAAAATAACACTCACGAATAAATTTAGTAAGCAACAAAGGAGTAGGCACTAGAATCAACCAAATTACCATGTAAAATTCACTTAAGCCACTGACGAAGGAGAGACACCATATCGTGGGAGAAGAACTTAACACTTTTGTGAACTGTTCATATTGGAGGAGGTGACATCGGTGAAACCTCCATCTCTCCTAGATTAACCTATGGCCTAAAAAATCAAACTGACTAACAAAGCTCATACCACAAACAACCAACCACCATATTACCACAACAATATAACACTCCTAAACCTCAATGAGTGCCATAAACCCGTTTACCTCTCGAGCACTCAAAGTCGAAGAGAATGAATGAGATTAAGACTTCGCACATAACACTGTTAAACTCACCGTACACCATATGTAATGGGAGGATAGGGAGTTTGTTCTCCTTCTCATCTGTTGAATGTAGACTTTCATCACACACGTGTCTTGCAGACCTCAATATTCACCACCCCTATTGGGGATTATCTCTCTTTTTTTAAAGTTGGTATAATTATTATTCACAGTGAATATAGAAGTATTTTGTCTATAATTAATATATATATATAACATTTTCTATTTTTTAATTTTTAAATACAGTGATTATTATATTTCCTTAATACCATCTTTTTCATACTGAGTTCTCGCATGCTTTTGATTCAATTAATATACATTGTTTCTTTATAAAACATTACTATATTAATTGATGTTTTTGAGAATTTAAAAATATATTAAAGTTCTAATTCTTCAACATATATTTAATATTTTAAATTATTTGTGTTTTTTAATATATATATTTTATTTATTTAATATATATTTAGAAATTAAAGTGAATTGAATTGAATTTTTTATTAAAAAAAATAATATGAATTTTAAACAGTAATTTTTTAAATTTTAATTTTAATCATTTAAATTCATATATAAAAATAATAATTACAATTATGAAAATCTATTTCTTTTTTCTTTTTAAATTATATCAATAAATGTTAAAAAACATTTACATTATATTCCTTCATAAACCAAAACCAAGATCATATTAATTGATAAATATTAAAAATAGATAAATATTAATATTAGAGATTACCATACCTTTCATTATTATCTCTTTGTGAAATATAATCATGTTAATGATTTTTTAGAAGTATGTTAAAGGCTTTTATTCTTGAGTATATAGTTAAGATTTATTCTTGAGTATATAGTTAAGATTTTAAATTATGTATTTATTTAATATGCTTTAAAAGTTAAGAGGCATTGAATTTGATTTTTATAAAATGTTTGGCGTGAAATTTAAAATATTTAATTAATTTATTAGATTTATTTTTATTAATTTAATTTTGAATTTCATGATTTATATAATATTTAAAAATATAATAATGGTTAATTGAATTATTTTTTATGTGCTATTAAATATTTTTTTTTTCATTTAACCATTTCAATTAATTTAACAAAATTAAATTTGTTTTTTTCCAAAATAAGATAATTTTTTTTTTCATTTATTAATTTCTTTAATGTTATAAAAATTATTTTTAAGATGTGAGAAGATGAACCTCTCTATATCTAAAACAAATGTTAATATTAAAGTAGTTTCCAACTCTTCATTTGCTCTTTTATTGTTTTCCTGCTTTATTTTATGTCACACCAAAATGATACATAGCTACAAATTGCAAATAAAAAATCAAATAGTGTTGGAAATACAAATTGGAAACCAATTCAACTGTATATGATTAAGAATGGTATAAAGAATGATGTACATAAGAATGGTATAAAGAATTATGTACATAGTACATATAAATACAATAGGTAAATCTTTGATTTAGTTTCTTGAACTTCAATAACTAATCACCATAACACACACTAACCCCGACTATAATCCTAAGGATTAGGTGTCTAACATTCTCCCCTTAATTTGAAGGGATGTATCAAAGTCCAAAAACGAGAGCTAAAAATTCAAAAATGCATCTTAGCCAAGAGATGAATGTCTCTCAGAAATGGTTTTCAAGGATGACCACAAACCAAGGATGATGGTTTTTAAGAGAAAATCACAAACAATACCAAAATATGGGAGAACCCAAAGGTCTCATCCAATGATGCTTAAAAGATGACCACGAAGTCTAGAACTATCAAAGAAGTTCCTAAAACAAACCAACTTTGGAACTATCAAAGTTTCTGGAACAATTCCTATTATGGCATCTTCTACTAGTGTAAGTGTTCCTTCACAAATCTCAACATGCCAAAAACATGCAATCATGCCCATAGAGCAAAACAAGTATCTACAACTCTGAATTTGATTTCTGAATTCAGACTCTAGGTTGTAGCAGTAAACTATGATTATCTCTGATTTAGGCTTTCTTGATAAATCTTTGAACCTGTACCAGACCATCAATTCCATCAAATCCTCCTTGTTAAATATGTTAATTTTTGTGTAGCTTGGGAGGTACTCCAAGCCCTAGTGTTCAAGGGTTGGAGGCAAAAGCGCCAAAAGTAGACTTGTGGGCTTGGAACCCAAGCTTGGGGTTTTGCACCCATAGATGTTTGCCCCGAAACCATGAGCCCTTTTCAACATGTGATGGATGAGGATGATAGCTCTCAATGAGATGATTCTAACACAACAAGAATCATCCGATTGTGTTATGATTTTTTGAAGGTTATGTTGGGTTTTGCACATGATGGTCTAGGTCAGCCTAAGGTTAGGAAGGCCTAATGACAGTTGTTCAAGCCCTAGAACATGACTTTTAGGATCCCATCTCTTTAGTATAAATAGAGAATGAATATGAGAGCATTATCTCATCCATTTATGCAACACAAACATAAAGAACAACTTGTTGGAGAGAAGGGCATTCTTTGTTTTAGGGTGCAACAAAGGAGGGCATGACAACGTAGCAATAAGGGACTATTTTAGGGCTATGATAGGGTGATCTGATTGCTAGGAAGAAGGTCGAGGATCCTTGCTAAAGGGCTGAGGAAGAGGAGAATCTATGTTCCAAGTCTGTTTGGGGTGCGTTTAAGGGACATACATCTCTGTTTGTGCAAGCCGCAAACCCTTGAAGACTGGTGTAGTAGGTCGCAGGCCTTAACACCTCATGATAGGGCATGCAAAGGGCTGTTTGAGGGGTATTTAGTGCCCAGAAATTTGGCATAGAAGTAATCTAAGCTTGTGAAGCGAAGCAACAACATATCAAGGGGCTGTTTGAGTATTTTGTGATGGTTGTTGCAGCATGCTTAGTTCCCTAACGAGGTACAATCATAACAACAGTAATACATAAGTATTGGAGCAGTTTTTTCTTGTATTGGATCCTTGTCATGGATCAGTTTTGGATCATTTTATGAGTAGCCTGTGGAAGCCAAGGAGGGAGGGCTGATGTGGAGGTCAGAAGCCCTAACCAGTGGGCAGTTGCCACAGTGAATATTGGTGATTTGGATTAGATTCATATGCAGCTTGTGGGTGCCACGTGTTGGGTTAACATGGAGTGTTAAATATCCCAACTAGGAGAAGATATCATGGTGGATGGATGTCCTAGGTGAGGACATGTTGATGGAGCCTACATTTGTGCAATAGCTCCTCTATTGTAGAGCAAAGGGTGGATGTGGTGAATCCTGTTAGCAGTTATGTGTAAGGATCTCCTAAGTGTGGGGATGCCCTAACTAGGTGGAGATGCTACAACGTGGACTTGGTCACTCGTGGACTGTTGGAGGGAAGCGTGAGAGTGTAGCAAGTGTGAACGTGGATCGGGAACTTATGGTAAGTTGGAGGAAAATGTGTTAGTGTCCTAGTTGGAGCCCGATGAGTAACACCTTGATGGATAAAGGTAGTTGTGAGAGAGGTAGTTGTTGGGTTCAAGGGTCTAATCAACCAAGAGAAGTTTGTGTAGCCCAAGACTTGTGTGTGGAGAAGGAATTCTACTGCAGATGATGGGAAATCCTCCTAGCCCGTTTTCATTGTGTAATTGGAGCATTGATTGAGGCAGGAGCTGTAGATCAGGAGCTGAGGGACCGAACAGGTACATGGTATGACTGAGAAGAGCTAAGAGAGTTGACTTCATCATCCAGATGGTTAGAGTATCTTATTGAGGGCAGATTGGTTGTCAATGATGTACTGACACCAAGCCCCAATTTTGTATCTTGTACTAGTGGATGTATGAGGGTCATTATCCTTGGTACGAGATCCCTAGAATGTTGTATTAGATGTTGCTTAATATAACGAAGTTGGGTTGAAAAATGAAAAAAATTGTCTATATTCTGTGCATGTATGATTTAATGTTGTTTATATTTCATTGTGAAAAGTAGTATCGTTGAGATTGTTGGTTTGGTAGCATTAAAGATTTTAAGATTTTATCCTAGACCCAAGGTAGTGGAAATTCAACATGGTATCAGAGCGTATTTGAGATAATTTTAGGGACAGTGAATCAGAATGCACAACGAAGCAACTCAGAGGGAGTTGTGGGTGTCTAGATCATGGAGTAGAGGGTTCAGTTGAAGACATGGAGATGTGGTCTTGACTGGATTGGAAGCGAGATTGGCTAGGAGTTCTGGTGGATTGGTGGTGAGCCTGGAGAACAACAGGTTATTTTAAGGCAGATTGTTGACCATGGGCTTTCGTTGACTTGCCGTGGATGGTTGGGATAGCTCGAGGGTTACTTTGACATGGATGAGATTAGGTTGATCGAGATAGCTTCATGTGATGGGTTATTGGTTGTCAGGATAGAGTCTTCATCGGATCGTGATGTTGCATATCCGAGATTTGTGGGATTTTCACGTGAGGTATTTGATCCAGGAGGATGAGTGCTTGCAGGACTGAGCCAATGGAGATCATGTAGCCTCAGAGGGAGTATCCATATAGAGGTTTGGGTTCTTCAGGTTCACATGTGATGAGGCAGAGGCACTACCAAGATTGCCGGGTTCATTCTATAGGGTATGATGCAGTGATGGATGCCAGATCAGCTAGTGTCATCACCAGATGATGGTTACTTCCTAGTCTTGGAAGTAACTCCCTTGCTAAGAGGGATTGTTGATTTTTGTGTAGCTTGGGAGGTACTCCAAGCCCTAGTGTTCGAGAGTTGTAGGTCAAAGCGCCAAAAGTAGACTTGTGGGCTTGGAACCCAAGCTTGGGGTTTTGCACCCGTAGATGTTTGGGCCAAAACCATGAGCTCGTTTTGACATGTGATGGATGAGGATGATAGCTCTTGGTGAGACGATTCTAACCCAATGAGAATCATCTGATTCCGAGTTGTAGAAATGGAGTTATGAATTTTTGAAGGTTATGTTGGGTTTTGCAAATGATGGTCTAGGTCAGCCTAAGTTTAGGAAGGCCTAATGACAATTGTTCAAGCCCTAGAGCATGACATTTTGGAGCCCCTCTCTTTAGTATAAATAGAGGGTGAATATGAGAGGATTATCTCATCCATTTTTGCAACACAAACATACATAACAACTCGTTGGAGAGAAGGGCATTCTCTATTTTGGGCCACAACAAAGAAGGGAATGACATCACAACAACAAGGGATTTTAAGGTTATGATAGGGTGACCAAATTGCTGGGAAGAAGGCCTAGGATCCTTGCTAGAGGGCTGAGGAAGAGGAGCTATGTTCCAAGTCTATTTGGGGTGTGTTTAAGGGACATGCATCTCTATTTGTGCTGGATGAAAACCCTTGAATACTGGTGTAGTAGGCCGCAAGCCTTAACATCTCATGACAAGGCATGTAAAGGGTTGTTTGAGGGATATTTAGTGCCTGAAAATTCAACGTAGAAGTAGAGTAAGATTGTGAAGGGAAGTCACAACATATCAAGGGACGGTTTCAGTATTTTTTGAGGGTTGTTGCAACATGCTTAGTGCCCTAACCAGGTACAATCATAACAACAGTGATATATCAGTCTTGGAGAAGTTTTGTCTTGTGTTGGATCCTTGTCATGGATCAATTTTGGATCATTTTATGAGCAGCCTGTGGAAGCCATGGAGGGAGGCATTACGTGGAGGTCAAAAGCCCTAACCAGTGGGTAGTTTCCACAGTGAATATTGGTGTTTTGGATTAGATTCATATGCAGCCTATGGGTGCCATGTGTTGGGTTAACATGGAGCGTTGAATAACACAACTAGGAGAAGATCTCATAATGGATGGATTTCCTAGGTGAGGACATGTCAATGGAGCCTAGATTTGTGTAATAGCTCCTCTATTGTAGAGCAAAGGGCAGATGTGGAGAAGTCTGTTGGAAGCCGTGTGTAAGGGTCTCCTATATGTGGGGATGCCCTAACTAGGTGCAGACGCTATAATGTCGACTTGGTCACTCGTGGACTGTTGGAGGGCAGCGTGAGAGTGGACCCTATGTGAACGTGGATCAAGCACTTATGGTCTACTAGAGGACAACGTGTTAGTGTCCAAGTTGGAGCTCGATGATCAACACCTTGATGGACAAAGGTAGTTGTGAGAGAGGCAGTTGTTGAGATCAAGGGTCTGATCAACGAGGATCAGTTTGTCTAGTCTGAGACTTGTGTTTGGAGAAGGACTTCTCTGCAGATGATGGGAATTCCTCCTATACCATGTTCACTATTGGATATGGATATCTTGCAGTGATAGGTGGCATCCCTTTTTTCCCTATGATGGTCTTCAACGGTGCAGCGTAGGAAGACCATAATGGGTTGAAGTCCCTAATTAGCTAAGGAGCAGAAGTGGAAAATTGAGAGTTGTTCACAAATGGAGCTGTGAACAACTCGACATGAGTCTTGATGTGCTATGGCTTTGATAGACTAAGGCACAACTAGAGAGAAGATTAGATAACTAAGATTTAGTGGCCAGATGTACTTGGAGCATTGATAGAGGCAGGAGCTACAGATTTGGAGTTGAGGGGCTGGGCAGCCACAAGGCACAAACAAGAGTAGATGAGAGAGTTTACTTCATCAGCCAGATGGTCAGAGTATCTTGTTGAGGGAAGATTGGTTGTCGGTGATGTACTAACACCAAACCCCAGTTTTGTATCTTGTACTAGTGGATGTATGAGGGCCATTATCCTTGGTATGAGAGCCCTAGACTGTTATATTATATGTTGTTTAATATAACGAAGTTGGGTTGAAAATTGTAAAAAGTTGCCTATATTTTGTGCATGTGTGATTTATTGTTGTTTATATTCCACTATGCAAAGTAGTATCGTCGATATTGTTGGTTTGGTAGCATAAGAGATTTTAAGATTCTATCCTAGACCCAAGGTCATAGAAATTCAACAAGATACAAGGTGAGAATATAACATACTCTTCACTAGAAGGCTGGTCAATACTCTTTAACATAACCCATGGTATGAATTGTAAAATTTCTTAGTAGTTTTAGACCAATCCCAAGAAGCAATCCATCCAAAATCAATTTTCTCTATTGCAGTAGTCTTATGCTTGAAACATTTGTTTGAATGATGATTATTCTTTTCACAATGTTCACAATGATGAAGATCATAATAGTGATCTTTCTCATGTCCAACTTTGTCACAATGTTGGCATCTAACAATTTTGTTGTGGGACAACATCATCCAAAAATCCAGTGGTATCATATCCCACAACAGTTTTGCTTTTGTTGTGCATGATTTCTTCTAGGGAAAATTTTAGGGGCTAATATTCGTAGGTGGGCTAATTTTCCATGTTTTTTTTCCAAAAAAAAAGATTCTCCAATTTCCATTTTTTCTAGCAATTATTCACCCAAATATTACAGTACAAAATCATTTTACCATAACAATCGCCAAAATTTTATATAGAGTAAAATACAATCGTTGGAAATCTAAATATTCCTAAAAAAATATCACTAGACATTTTACAATTTTCATATTAGGACCAGTAAGATTTGCCAAGGTTTCTAAGATTTAAGATAAACTTTGATCCTTAAAATTTTCCCTGCTTTCTTCCCAAGGTCTTATAAAGGTTTTGGCAATGACCAATTTCATATCTATATGCAAATGACCCTTGCATGCACTTGTTTTGTTGGTGCACTGAACTGCTCCATTATCATTTTCTAACTACTGATCAATCTCTGAATGTTGATCAATCTCTGAACCATGCTCAAACAAGTTGTTCTGAACAAAAATTGGTTCAAAATTAAAAATCATCTTTAGTTCTCATAGTTCATCCTTTTGTAACTGACTCTATTTGAAGAAATTCAAATGTCTTTTGTACATCATGTAGATCAAATTTGATATCAACAAGAATAAATTTGTTGATATTTACTATGTCATCAACATTAGATTCAGGGAAAATTTTAAGAACCCCCCCTAAATTTATAAATATAATAAATGGGCGAATCTCCATGGTATATAGGAAAAATGGAAGGCAATTTTATCAATAATATAATATGTATATATAATTTTTTGGCGAATCTCTCACGAGACATGGCGAATATTTTACTCAATTATAAAATCTTGTAAGATCTTGGCGAGTCTTTCACTAAATAATAAAACTTTGTAAAGTCCTAGTGAATCTTAACATAGGCTACATGCTGGTTTAATTCCCCCATTTAAATAGGCTACATTCCAGGTGAATACCATGGATCAATACCATGTGCCATTTTGGTGAATACCATGGGTCAATACCATGTGCCATTTTTATTTTTATTAATTCTAATATTAGGGTTAATAATGGTTTTTTGCATGGTATTAATAACAATCTAGTCCATGGTATTTGTCCCATAGTATTTTGGCCATAGGTTTAACCTAAATATAACACATTTTTTGAGTGTTCATAAATATAAGGTGACTTATGGAGTAAATGTAAAAAAATGTTTTATTTGTTTACCATACCTCTCGTTTATTTATATTTTTATTAATTTACCATACCTCTTTTACAAATATGGTATTTGGCCCATAGGATTCACTTAAATAAAACCTCTTTCTTGAGCCTTCATAAATAGAACGAGGGTTATGGACTAAATATAAAAAGAGGTTTTATTTATTTACGATACGTCTAGTTTATTTATATTTTTATTTATTTACCATACCTTTTGAGTAAGTATAAAAAGACGTTTTATTTATTTACCATACCTCCACTTTACTTATATTTTTATTTGTTTACACCCTTACATGTATATAAGGTGACTTATGGAGTAAATATAAAAAATGTTTTATTTATTTACCATACCTCTCATTTATTTATATTCTTATTAATTTACCATGCCTCTTTTATAAATATGGTATTTGACCCATAGGATTCACTTAAATAAAACCTATTCTTGAAAATGGGCGAATGGATTCACTTAAATAAAACCTATTCTTGAAAATGGGCGAATGGAAGGTTGTAAGTCCTAATTTCAAGGGCTAAATTTACCTTTTTTACCCTCTCCCTTAAAATAAGGTGGGCTATTTGAGGTGATTTGTAAAAATGTACTATGATACAAAATATTCGCCCACTAAAAATTTAAAACCCCTTAAATTCGCCAAAGGGCGAACATTCGCCCCTAAAATCATCCTTGATTAGATTGTACCTAAGTATTCAATAACTCTAATACTTTATCAAGCTTGGTCAAACTAAGCGTCTCAACTTTAACTGAAAATGCACCCATTTTACAATCAACAATCAACAATCAACAATAAACAACTATGATGATCAACTAGAAAGGCTTACTGCAAAATATTGATATTCTTGATACTATTGCAAATAAATTCGACCTAAGAAAGCTGAAGTTATTAAGAACAGTCAGTGCACTACAAATCCAAAAAATTGTTCTCAAGAGCACACATCTGCCCACTTTCATTCATGATAATAAAAAATAGTATGAAATGTGCAAAGTCCAAACAATTTTTGCACAAAAATGTTGCTTCCTTATGTATGTCCCTCGACAATGCACGAGCTATCATGGCATTCTGTTGGTGAAACAATCAAGGCGATATTCATCAATTATCCCCTTATCAATCGTATGATAGACTTGAGCCTCACTCTATTATCTTTACCCTTCAAATTGCATTAATGTGAACACAGGTACAAACACCAATGGAGGCACACCAACAACAATACTTGCACAATCGTTAGAAAATGATTAAAAAGAAACCAAAGATCATGTAATATATGTGAGAGAGTAAGTAGTTGACTCATGTTACAATTTTTACAAGTGTTCGAGATGAAAAAGGTGAAGTCTTAGCCCTCTGCGACTCCCATGGATCGATCTAAAGACCTTCACTGTTTTAAATGGTGATACAAACTCCGGACATGAATCTTCCACCACCACTCGAGAACAATGAGGCCATTGGTTCAACTTTTTATTGAACAAACCACCATTCTACGCTGACAACAAACTAGAATTAATCATGGAGCAGAGTCAATGAAGAGAAGGATTCTGATAGGTAATTCTTTGGAGCTTTTACGTTTATCTCGTTAGGTACGTAAAACCAATGGAGCTCCTACCACATCAATCTTACTAAACACAAGAAAAATTTCTCAAGCATAACAATACCACCTTCGATGGACACAGTGCAAGGGATATAGGTCAAAAAGTGACTCCACCATTATCTTACAAGTAGCATACAGAATTTCAATCAATAAAATTTTCAAGAAACGAACCCTAGCAAGTTTGTTCACTCAAAATCCAAAAATAAATATAATGCAAATCAAATTCCTTTACTAGTGCCACCAGCATAGAAATAACCAAAAAAATGCTTTTTTTCGAGAATCCAAATTAATACATACAATACCAGTTGAAAATAATTAATATTATATTGTATTAATGGAGAAATGGTTACATGGTTGTAACGTAACTCCTTAAGTTAGGATTAGTTCCTAGGTTGTAGGAGTTTGTTCTCACCTCCCTATTCTTTTGAGATGTATTTATTGTCTCATCTTTGATTAATTGAACATGAGAGTGTACGCTCCAGTTTTTGCAATCTCTAGGTGCAGCTTGCTCACCTGTGAGCTGCTAGTTAATTCAATTCATGTTTTTCTTTCCATTTTTCTAACATGGTATCAGAGCTCAGATCTGGTGAGCCTGATTTACCTGCAGAGCCTTATTGGCTACATTAGAGCCTTCATGGCTATAGTGCTCTGGTGGCAACATAAGAGCCTCAATGCTCACAATTTTGGAGTCTAGGTGGTCAGAGTGACATACCTTACTCACATGGAGAAATTTATTTTCTCACAGGTCTCAGCATATCTACAACTGAGCACAAAGCGGTCATCACACCTTTCAGTCTAACAGAAGCGATGATCATCACGGATCTCAGGGTCAAACCTGTGATGATCGACCTCTCCTCAGAGGGATTTTAAATCATTGTTGTTTTTTAGTCTAAAAGAGTGATGGCGTGTTTTTTATGGTTCTGGGATTTAGTTTAACGCAATTTGGTGGAAGATCTGAGTTGCAGACACAGAGATCATGGTAGATTCGTGGAAGATCGACCAGATTGGAGGTAGATCGGGCAGTTTGGTGACAGATCTGTGATCAATTCAATGGTTTTGGTATGTTTTGAGATCATTCCTTTTGTAGCTTGTAATTGTTCACTTGTTGAGAATTGACCGTAGATCGAGGGATTGGGGTTCCGATCAGTAAAAAATGAACAATTTCATAGAATCTTATCTCAATGAGTCTAACAAACTCAATGGAACCAATTATACCAATTGGAAATTCAAGCTACAAACATTGCTTGAGGGATCGAGCACTTGGTCGAATGTCAGTGGCGATGAGCACAAGCCGACCATGGCAGCAGGCAGCACGACAACACTAATGTAGGATTGGGATAAAAGGGAGAATAAGGCGAAAGTATTATTGAAGATGTATGTTAAAGACAATATTATCCCGCATATCAAAGATTGTAAATCGTCCAATGACATTTGGACTACACTCAAGAACCTCCACTAGACACAGAACACCAATTGCATCTCGTCGCTCAAAGGCAAGTTGTTTTCCATGAGGATGGAGGAGAATGAATCTATTGCCGAATTCATTGCATGGGTTAAGGACCAAAAGCACAGATTGGGATACATCGGGGAGAAGGTGTTTGATTCCGATCTTGTCACAATTACATTGAACGTGATGACAGATGAATACCATATGTTCATCACAACCTTGTCTACAAGGAAGGAAACCCATGCAACTGAAGAGCTAATAGGAATATTGATACAGGAAGAAGAGTGACGGTAGAATTTGAGACCACAAAGTGCCGATCTTGCTCTAATGGCGAAGAAGAAGCCATACAAAGGGAAACAACCACAGGGACAGAAAGGTGGTGGCATTTTTCAGAAGAGACCATTTAGAGGTATGTCTCCAAGTAACAATGGTAATAAATATGACATTAAATGTTTTTACTATGGGAAAACTGATCACTTTGCTAAGTTTTGTTTTAAGAGACAAATAGATGAGGCTAGAAATAAACAGAGAAAACACACAGGGCATTTTGTCGATGAAGGTCAAAATCATGATCTTCGATTATTTGTAGTTGATTATGCTCTTTTAGCTATTGAGGAGGATGAGTCTGAAATATGGTTTGTAGATTCAGGCACGTCTTCACATATGCCAGGTAATAGACATTGGTTCAAATTTTTGAAGAAACTGCTTATGGGGCTAACATATATCTAGGTGATGACAGAGGTTATCAGATCAAGGGGTATGGTGATATTCGAGTGATGTTGCCTGATGGTAATATCAGATATATTAAAAATGTGATGTATGTACCTGAGATTAAGAAGAACATGATCTTTGTTTCAATGATGGCAGATCAGGACTTGCAAGTCGAATTTTTTAGATCATATTGTGTCATAAAGGACAACAAGAAGGAACCAATTTCATTATGTGTGCGTGTGGGAGGCCTGTATAGGTTGAATGTCAAGATCATGCCACACCAAGATCTGGATTCAACAGTACTGACATCCGAGAATCTTTGGCATCAAAGATTCGGTCATCTGAACCTACAAGATCTCATGCTGCTACAAAGAAAAGGTATGGTTGATGGATTACCTACTTTTTAGAATATTCATTTAGATTGTGATGGATGTGCATTAGGGAAAATACATAGAGAAGGGTTTCCTTTGAATGCTGATAGGAAGAAAAGATATATTCTGGAGCTTGTGCATACATATATATGTGGACCTATGTAGACTAGGTCACTAGGTGGTGCATATTATTTTCTACTCCTGATGATTGCACTAGATTCTCTTGGCTATATTTGATTAGAAAGAATAGTTAGACATTTCAATGCTTTAAAGAATTCAAGAATATGGTGGAGAAGCAGACAGGAAAATTCATTAAGATTCTTCGCTCTAATCAAGGGGGAGAATACAAATTGGGAGAGTTCATGAAATTTTGCAGGAATCATGGGATTATTCAACAGTTCACAATACCTTATACTCCGCAGCAGAATGGAGTTGCAAAACGCAAGAACATAACCTTGGTGGAGTGTGCACGAAGTATGCTTCAAGGTAAGGGTCTATCTAATGGTTTTTGGGTTAAAGCCATCAACACTATAGTGTACTTGAAAAATAGGAGTCCAACTAAATGTCTCAATTTTAAAACTCCTTTTGAAGCACTTTATGGATATAAGCCTACAGTGAACCATTTAAGGGTTTTTGGGTCAAAAACCTTTGCCCATATTCCCAAGGATGACAGGAAGAAGTTAGATCCTAAGGCCATGAAATTCATCTTTGTAGGATACTACACTGAGTTTGAAGCTTATAAATTATTTAATCCTTTGACTCATAATTTTTTTGTGAGTCGAGATGTGTTATTTCATGAGAAGACTGAGGAAGGAAATAAGGAGAACAACCTTGAAGAGTGGCACATTCCATTGTTGATGGAAGAAAGCAGTGAGGACATGCAGTAACAACAACAACAACAGAAAGAGGAGGAGGCAGGTGATGCAATCAATAAGTCGAGCCCGCTAAGGTCTGAAGCAGACAGATTTGAGGTGAGTCCCTTACCGAGAAGATCAGGTAGGTAGACTCAACTACCAACTAGATTGAGAGACTATGCTTTAATGTCAAACATTTTAGATGTTATAGAACCCACAAATTATAAAGAAGCTAGTCAATCTCATGAGTGGAGGGCCACAATGAATGAAGAATTTGAATCTATTATCAGAAATAATACTTGGGAACTAGTTGAATTGCCTAAAGGAAAAATACCCATAGGTTGCAAATGGCTTTACAAACCTAAATTTAATGCAGATGGGAGTATAGAAAAGTTTAAAGCTAGACTGGTAGCAAAGGGTTATTCATAGAAAGAGGGAATTGACTATGAAGAAACCTTTTCTCCTGTAGCCAAACTGAATACTATTAGAATGTTAATTGTTGTAGCTACAAAACATCAGTGGAAGCTACACCAGTTAGATGTTAAGTTTGCATTTTTAAATGGTGATTTAAAAGAAGAGGTTTATTTAATGTAGCCTGAAGGGTTTGTTAAACAAGGGCAGGATAATTTAGTTTTTAGATTGAAAAAGGCCCTTTATGGTTTAAAATAGGCACCCAGGTCTTGGTACGAGAAGATTAATTCATTTTTCTTACAGCGTGGTTTTCATAGGAGTAAGAATGATCCAAATCAATATACCATGTATGATGAACATGGGAAGATAATTTGGATGTCCTTGTATGTGGATGACATGATTATAACTAGTAATGCAGATGCATCAATCAAAGAAATCAAATTGCAGATGTCACAGATTTTTGAGATGAAAGACCTTGGAAGTTTACATTATTGTCTAGTTCTGGAAGTGTGAAGAGACTCTGGGTAGACTTTCCTTACTCAAGGGAAGTATGTCAGAGGGTTGCTCAAAAAGTTCAGAATGGAACAGTGTAAGACATCATCATTACCTTTGCAGCATAACCTGAAATTGTGCAGAAAAGATGGCTCTAAGGAGGTGGAAGCTACTTTGTATAGGCAACTAGTTGGTATCTTGATATATTTGACTACAACTAGAGTATACTTAGCATACTCTGTTGGTGTGTTGAGCCAATTTATGTGTAAACGTCTTGAAAGTCATTAGGTGGCGGCAAAACATGTATTCAGGTATCTTCATGGTACTTGTGATTATGGTATTTTATACACTGATACATATGATGTTACTTTAGCCTTTAGCAAGATTTTTAGACTCTGAATGGGCAGGTAACCTGGATGACTGACGATCCATCACGGGTTATGCACTGAGTATTGGATTTGGGGTTATAACAAGGAGTAGCAAAAAGCAGAGCACTATGTCTTTATCTTCAGCTGAAGCCGATTACCAAGCAGTATGCGCAACAGTATGTGAATCTATTTGGTTGAGGAGGCTTCTCCATGATGCAGGAGAAGATCAGAAAGAAGCGACCATCATCAATTGTGACATTAGAGTTCCATTAAGCTGGCGAAAAATCCAATTCTTCATAAGAACACAAAAAACATAGATACTCAGTTTCACTTTGTGAGAGAAAAGGTCCAGTCAAAAGAAATTTTTATTGAATACTGTGAAGCATGTGACAATATAGCTGATATTTTTACAAAGCCTCTTGGGAAAGTGAAGTTTGAATTATTTAGGGGGATGTTAGGACTTCAGGTAATCCTTTCTCCATTAAGGGGGAGAGTTGAAAATAAATAATATTATATTGTATTAATGGAGAAATGGTTACATGGTTGTAACGTAACTCTTTAAGTTAGGGTTAGTTCCTAGGTTGTAGGAGTTTGTTCTCACCTCCCTATTCTTTTGAGATGTATTTATTGTTTCATCTTTGATTAATTGAACATGAGAGTGTACATTCGAGTTTGTGTAGTCTCCAGATGCAACTTGCTCACCTGTGAGCTGCTAGTTAATTCAATTCATATTTTTAACCAGGCCCAAATTTGATTGCGACAAAGTTTTTGATGGGAAATCTCGCTCCTGTGGTGGCCTTCGAGACAATTTTTATCATGGACATCAAACATTCACGATTGTGAATTGTAGTTATTATAGGACTGAACAATGTAGTCAACGATCCTGCACCACTAACGGCTCCAACAACACAACAATGGTTACCTATCCACTACCATTGTCGTTAGCTCTATTGTTATCTACAGAAATATGAATGGATGAACAATGGCAAATCTCTTTTATCTTTTTGTTGCTGCAAAAGGCCAATCATATACACTTCTGTCTCAACAATACATACGATTTCCATCAAACCTTCTAGTTTATCGTTATTTACTCAAGGCCAAACTCTAAGGAAAAAGAGCGCTTAAAAATCTCAATTTAATTAACCAACAGATAAACCACCGCTCTGATACCATTGTTGAAAACACAATTAAAAAATCAATTAAACTTTATATTATTAAAAATAATATAATGAATGATGTACATAGTACATATGAATAGAATAAACTATCGATTTAGTTTTCTAATTTTTTTTTGAATCTATTAACCCTAACACACTAACCCAAATTATAATCCCGAAAATTACTTGTGTACCAAATAATTAAGATGTGAAGCAATAGTCAACACAATTATATAGGAGAACCATTTCTTTATTGAAATTAAAGCTGTCAAGTTCATGTATTTTTTGTATTTCAGCCTTGAAAGAACTTTAGTAACAACCACCATCTTAATAGAATTCATATCATATTCTTTACCCACCATAAATATATGTGTTTTCTGAAAGCACTATTATTCTCTAAATATGTATTCTGCTTATCTTTGACTTTTGACATTACTCAAATGATCTTTACTCGGATCAGATACAAGTGTCATGGCATCTTTGACTTTTGGTTTATTACTTTTGACATTACTCAAATGAGCTCAAAAGACCAACTGCCTAAGTTTTATTGGTTTTATATTATAAATTATATCTACTAATACATATTTCGCCCATTTGTCCTAAAATTGTTGATCTTCCCTTTCAAAAGTTCCACGCATGATAAATTCTAAGGGTAAACTTATCACCAACCCTCTGTTCTTAGGATTGGTAGATAAGAGAGGAATCTTTGATAAATTCTGGTTCATTGTACATGGATGAAGTGGGACTAATTCAACATTGGAGGAGTACCCACTCACAACTTTTGAGAAATTCTTTCATATCCAATGTCTACCCCGCAAACATAAATCTGTATTCACTGAGATCATTCCGTGATGCAATTTAGATATTGTGTGGGCCCAATAGTGAAGCATTCATGTATTTGAAATGGGTATGTATTCACAAATATAAAATCAGTCAAATAAAATTTAATTAGTAATAATTATTTTTATAATAAAATATGTAATTTTAATTATTATTATTATTATTATTATTATATGATTTTAAGGAATTTTTAATTAATTAATTATTATTATTATTTTTTTTTTCAGAAATAAATTTACAAATGTTTATTTTGAAATAAGGTAGGTTTATTTTAGTATATTTATTATTGTGTACACACAAATTAAAAGTTGAGATTTATTTTCAATATAGTTATTTTTTTTTTGTCTTTTAATTAAATTGATTAATTAAAAAATATCAAGTGTCATTTGAAGTGATTTGTGGGTTTTTAGGCATATGGTATTGTAACAAAACCTATTTACAAATTAAGAATCTCCATATTAAAGTGAAGCTAAATATTCATGGTTAATAATCTTGTTTAAAATTTTATAAATGTATATATGTTTAACCTATATATTATTTTTTTTAATTAATAATAATAATAATTTAAATAAAATTATAATTTAGTTAGTTTTTATGATTTCTTCAATTCTAACAATGCATCTTATAATAAAGTACGTCTTTTGATGTTTATTATGGATTTATGCATGTGGCTACTCCAGTTTTTATCTTTTATATAATTGTTTTCTCAAAATTTTATAAGATAAAATCATTTTAGTTTAAAAATAACACTTTTTTACTAACACTATTATTAGAAATATGAATGGCATTATTATAAAAATAAGGGTAAACATTTTACATATGACAATTAGTAAAATTTGCCAATTTTTTTTATACTTTATCATAAATTTTCATAAAATTGTCCCCATTCAATCATTTTTTTCTTCTATAATAAAGTTCCTAACCAATAATTTAAAATATTTGAGAAATAGAATTCCTAGCATTTCTACATGACTAAATTTGGAATCTAAAAGTAAACTTTTTATTTTTATTTTTATGTGTAAGCAAATTTTGCCCAAAAAATGTTGGTTTCTTTGGTCAAATCACTTGTTTATGCTACTCAACTTTCAAACAAATGACACTATATTCTTCTTTTTAAAACTAAATAATAGATTGTTTATTCACATTTACCAGCGATTATAATATTAAAATATTTACATGCCTTTAAAAAATTACTAAAAAACTTTACACCATATCCTTTATAATAGTTTGTCAAGTCCATTGGTTTGAATAATACTATGTTTAAAATTTGAAAAAGTTTGAATATGCCTTGGCATAAACAAAACTAAACAAAATGGTATTGCAAATAAACAAAATGGTATTGCAAATAGAGTAGCTCTTGGCTAGTGACTCTTAGCAAAAATAAAACAAAACAATTTTAAATTTAGCTTGGCTCAGGGCAGTAATCTTATGTTATCATGATAGTAGAAATAAAATAAATAAATTAAATTTCAAATATTGAAGGGGAAATAAGGATTAGAGGGAGATGAGGCGTTGAGAGTTGTTAGCAACTTCATTGTCTTGTAAACCTTGTAGGTTGTGGAAGGCTAGGAGAAAAAACACTTCCATAATTATAGTCATGAGTGGTGGGATTCCTTGTTTCCATAATTTCGCTTACAATTTTTCTTGCCCGTCTGAATGCCTTCTCCAATGAATCAGGTTCCCAAAGATGAACCTCATGTTGAATGTTATCCTTTAAAGTCCCTATGAAGACATCAATCCTTTGCTTCTCTGGAATATCATTTACCCTTATATTCAATTTTTGAAAGTTCTCAATGTGATATGCAATTGAACCCTTTTGTTCGAGATTTATCAATTGGCTAAAGAAGGTGTTACTCTTTGTATCCTCATAATGTGCTATCATTTCTTCCATGAAAATTGACTAAGTGACAAGTGCTTTACGAGATCAAAGCCCTTTATACCATAAAAATTGATTTGGTTCTAAATATAAAGATGCAATATGTACCTTTTGTAACAATTGAACCTCACGTAGATCAAAATACTGTTCCATCTGTAGCATCCAATTTACCAGATCCTTGCCATCAAACTTCCTCATATCGCTTTTCTTGATTTTAGGAGCTTGAATTGAAACAACTGTAACTTGGTAATTTCAGATCTCCAAGTTATGAAATTGCGTCTTGCAGTAGCCCTCTAAGTCCTCTTTCTAACTCCGCAAGTCTTATCAAAATTTGATTCTCCAAAAGAGAGCTATGCCCAATCTCCTAAGATGACTCGATTATATAATGTTTCAATAGAGCGAACTTGTACGACGTGCCACGTGTCACTGTTTCGACCTTCGGATATGAAAAATATACACAGAAAACTACAGTCTATCCTCTTTCTGTAACTTTTGACGAAATTTCAATTTGTTTCTCAGAGCGAAAGTTATGACGATTTTCCCAAGTTCACCTGTTTAGAATGTAATTCAAGAGTTTGCAAAAACCCTAACTTCCTCAGACTATATCTCCAAAAATATAGGGAGACAAGATCTGATATTCAGACCTGAGCTTCACCAAGATTTCGGCTCAAATGGTTTTTAATTTTAGAGTCTGAACCTTTGTAAAAAAAATATTATAATGAAAATTCCATGATGACCTTTTTGAGATGAAATTCTGGAGCTTGCAAAAACCCTAACTTCCTAAGATCATATCTTCGAAAATATAGCAAGACAAGATCTGAAATATAGACCTGAAGTTTAGACCAATCTCTTCTCAAATGGTTTTTTTTTAGCTTCTGAAACTTCGTAGCGATAAAGTTATAGCGAAAATGCCACGATGACCTATTTGGAGCAGCGAAACACTAGAATCCAAATCTTTGATACCAAATGTTATGAAACCAGCTCACAAAAACATAGAAAAGATAGATCAACACCTTAGAAATAAGCCTCTTTGAGGGGGAAACCTCTTTTACATTACAAAAATGAAAAATTCTTGGATGATACAAATGACAAGACCTCCTTTCTATATATAGGAGTCTAAGGGGTCGTAATATAATCAGAGCCGACATAACAATAATAATGTAAGGGCACAATAATAACAATAGTGGGCTTCAATGGGGCACAATAATAACAATATGGGGACTACTTGGGCACAACAATATAATAAGGGGGTTGTACTAATAACAATAAGGGGTTACACTAGTAGTATAGGGACCTAACATATTGAAAACCATTGTAATCAATATGGGCATTGCAAAGGAAGAATGACATATTACCCTATTGTAAGATTTTACTCATCATAAGAAGAGGAATTACATGTTTTTTTCTTTTTCCAAGACCCTTTTAACATTTCCAAATTTTACTATCATACTTATTTATAAATTAGGGAAATGCCTAAATAAGAGCATTGATACTTCATTTCTAGCTCCATGTGATAGTAGTGATACACATAATGATGGTAATGAACTTGATACTATATGTCCTTCCAGTGATGGTGCTAGTGGACTACACCCAAATACAATGGAAAATAATGGTAATTACATGCAAATGCAATATGGAAAAATTTCCATTATCAATGACTTATTTACTACACCCTTGGAGGAGGATGTGATTCAAGAAGATGATGCTAGGATTCATCATGGTGGTAAGATTCAACCAATATTTAGTACATTAATTTGTATTTTTTTTTTGAAATTAGAAGTAATATTCTCCTCCCATAGTTTCATAATCATCCTCAGACATATAGAAATGTTTTTTTTCTTTTGAAATATTTAGGGAAAAAATATAACAAAAGTTTTTCATTCGCTAATGATTATATGCTTTATTATGGAGACGAAACTGCAAAAAAGGAGATATTCTATGCATGTCATAGTAATAGATATCAAGGAGATCAAGTGATAAAGAAAGTGCTTCATGAGATTCTTCATTTTATTCCCAGCATTCCATTTTTCGAACTATTATTTCGATGCAATAAACTCACATGGTTTTTGGATTGTCATACACGAAATAGAAGTGGAGATGATTCCATGTAGATGTGTGTTGATTGTTCCCTATGGAGTGACACTTAGGAAAAAAAATATCATTTTTACAAATGAACCTGATTGTGTTAATCCATTTGCAAGGCCAATTGGCTATTGATGATTTTAGTTCATTTATGAAGATTAGATGCATTTCCTCAATGTGGCTAACAATTGTTATAATAAAAAGTATTCCCTATGGATATTAATGAAGAAGCAGCACATGATGTTGACATTGATTTTTCCTTCAAACTAAATCCATTAACCTTTGAGTTGAAGACACATCAAGCTTACAATTCCTAATATTATACTAGTTTTTCCTTACAATTTAGAATTATCAATCCACAAACTTAATAGCCATATAAAATTATTTTATCTCATCTTGCATTTTGCAATCTCTCAATCTCTTTCCATAATTTAGATTGGAATGCAATGATCCCAAAATCCTTTTTGTCAACTCTATTTACTTGCAGTAATGTACATACATATAATAATATTACATGCTTGTAATCCTCTAAACATATCCGCGTTCCAGTGCACCTAACATTTTTTATAAATAAAATTTCACATTTTTAACTAAATATTTATTGATGTAAACTATTTAACTAATAGGTGCATATATTTATTTGAATATTTTCTTTTTAGATGCAGACAATGAACTCATCATAAGAAAAACACTTATAACATAATATACTAGTCAAAAAATGCAATATGTGCATACTTGATCACTACTTCACATGTGCATTCATACTAGACAATAAATCCAAATTCCTAACAATAAAAAAATTTCATGATGCAATATAAAGAAGCAAGTTAACATAGCCTTAAGATGATACATGCCCTTTTATTTCATGAACATAGGCACACATAAATTTAATATAGTTAGGAAGTTGTGAAATACACACATAATCCACCATTATTTTTGTCACACACTCTACCATTCATAGCCACCAAAAATGCACTCTTGGTGCTTGAATGGTCCTGCTCACCATGGCATGGGACCATTTGTTAAGACTAGACTTTTGGATGTCAAAAGTCATGGTAAGGTGTTAAAACAAATCACAATCAGTGACCTTGACATGCATCACCAAAATTCCTTATAATCACATGACAAATCTATGGAAATGTGAGTAAAGTTCTATCCCTCTTCCCAAATTTTGATAAAGTGATTGTCTCATCCCCATGGCTTCTCATGAGTATATAGTAGCTAGCATATAACTAGGGATCAAGTCAAATCCCATAACCCAGTTTATGGTAGTTTACCTATTTCTTCACGGGCATGGACTTCCTCTATATCTATCACTAAATTGACCCTCTAGGCCCATGTAATGACTATCTTATTAAGATCTCCCTCAAATCATAACAAAAAAAAGGTCGAATCATAATAGGCATCCAATCATAAACCACATAACTAAAAAATGGCTATAACTTCTTGACTATCACATGGCCAACATAAATCACATATATCCATTGTAACCACCATTAGCAATATTTCTCAAATCATAGTGTGTTGGCCAAAATATGAACATTCATTTGGTCCTTAGATGCATAACTTATTCATATCCAACTTTATTTAAATAGTTACATTAGGATTCACTCACCAAGACTATATTGGCAATGTACATCATATGCAAAATTAAATTTAATAACTTGATCGAGCACTAAAAATGGTTTGATCAAGTGCTTAAAATGCTCAATCAAGTCCTCTTTTTTTTCACCTAAACGCGCCCTCCCTTGCCAAAAAATGTAACCCAACTCCATACTTTGACCCACTAATAATAAAAGAGTTCTCGATCTTTTCCTCATGGTTTTTTTGAGTACATTGCTAGGTTTTTCCATGTAAATTTTTGATATTATGGTTTTCAATCATCGTTTATTTTATTTTGTTTATAAAAAAATTATAATTTTTGTTATTTTTCTTAACAGATTTATGCTCATTAGTATTTAGTTTAGTCTCTAGATTTAACGTATTTGGCTATAGTATATGGTCATGAATTTGTTACTATGTATGCTCACGCGAAATTATGTCAATAAGATTGAGATAGTTTACATATAAAATAAAAAATAAATTTCTTGTTAACTAATTATATATTTTTTGAACATCATAATGTAACCAATTTCTTGCACATACTCATTGATTTCGAGAGCCACTTTCTATTTCTTCCATGTGCTGACTAATTGAACTTCTTGACATCTTCATGTCATGCATGTTCCACTTGGTTTCCATGCATGTTGACTCATGCATTGTTCTCCCACTTGGATGGCATATATGACACATGTGATAAAAGGTCCCAGGTTTTCCTGCTTGTGCTTGCATGTGTCCCTTTCCCCATGCTCCATGGTGTGTTTTGGCTGTGGACTCAACTCATGAATGAGCTCAACTGAATGTCGTGGTAAAGGTAGCAGGAGTAGAGACGACTTAGGAAGAAGGAAGGGAGAGGAGAATGCTTCATAAATTTTTTGCTCTTCTTTTTTTTTCTTTCTTCGGTTTTCACATTTGTGTCTTTTTTTTTTCTTACAGTTTCCACATTTTTGTCACTCTAAGTAGAGCTCTCTATTTATTTTTGATTGCTATCATGGCTTTTTTTTTTTCAATTTTTTCATTTTGGCTCTTATTGTCTTTCTTCTTTTTCTCTATTAACTTCTGTACTGCTTTGGTGCTTTGGAATAGGTACTAGCATAGATCCATCATAAATATGGATTTAATATTTGGAATAGATACCAACATAGATCCATCATAAATACGGGTCTAATTATAGTTGATTGATCCTTGATTGAGTCTGACGAAATCCCTATGCCTCTTGCACTCCCCAAGATTTAGGAAACTATGGTTTGATCTTCTGGATCAGGCCTTGATTTTTTTCTTTTCTTGATTGAGTCTTTTATATGCTTTTTTCTTGGAGTACAGATGTGTATACACACTAGTCTCCTCAAGCAGCTTCACGTATACGTGAGTTTCCTGTGTTTAAAACGTGTGTGCATGCCTCTGTGGCTTTACATAGTCGCGTATACACAATTTTGGATTGTTTTTTCATATTAGCCAAAAGGGATCCAATTTCTTCATCTGCAAATTTTTTCATGAGCCTATATTATTTAAATATTTTGTATGGTTATTTTTTTTTTTTTTAATTTTTAGATTTTTTATTTTAGACTACATGAACAAAATTTCAACTTTTAACTTATAACACTAACGAACATGGTTACACATCACTAATCTATAGAATTAGTTTCTCCACTCAAATAATACAAAATACAAAAAAGAGCGGAGAAGCATTGGAAGTGAAGTAGGTGTATGTAGGTATGTTCAACTGCAAGATGACATGACGACATCAAACATGGCGAGCATAAAAAATTGGTGATGAAAGCAAAAATAGAAGGGGCAGAGATGACGAGGGATGTAAGAGTACTTTGCACTGTTCTTTTCAATTTCTCGAGAAAATTATCATTTTGGTTCTTTGGAAACTTAGAAACGTAATGTCAGTTGAATGATTGAAAAACCAATCTCATGCATGTTCTACAGGTTTTTATCAATTTGATTGAAAAAACCTTGCAGGGAGGCATTTAAACTTCATTTTCATCCCAGAAACTTTGCAGTAAATCAATAAGAGTTATGCCAAGATTCTTCTCTGGTTAATAATCAATCTAGAGAAAAAGAGGAATCTAATAAAGAGGTAACTTTTTCAGTTCCTTGTGTTATCGTTGGGTTGACGAATTAGAAAAAGAAGCAAATATTCGTTTTTATTTTCCTGTATATAGATCATTAAATTGGAAAAATAAAATAACATACAGAAAACAAAAACAAACTGATAAGATTGTGTCATCTTTACTTATTGTCGGTTAATTCTATTGATTTTAGCTAGCTATATACTGGGAATTCCAAAAGCAATATAAATTAGTTTGACCTATCCTTTGTCCACACAATATTAACAAGCTGTCTAGAAAAGCGATGGACTAGACTATGAAGATAGGTGGCACGTGGACAAAAGAGGTGAATAGACAGGTGGCACATAAAAGTTCTTTATATAAAATTTAGTTTAATGAAAAACTTTGGGAAATTTATATTTTAAGGAAAAAAAAAGTAAATTTAAACTTTGGTTAACTGAATGTTATCTTATGTATGTATTATTCAGAAGTTATGAATGTCATTTTTTTGTAATAGCTTAACTCAAAGGTTTGAATCCAAAATATAACATTGTGGCAAGTGAATTATCCAAATACATCTTAACCCAAAGTTTTCAATAATAAAAATATAACATCGAGACAAGCGAAGACATCAATAAGGCTCCAAAGCCTATCATCCAATGGTACCCAAAGTAATCTTTTTTGATGTATTATATAAATCAAAAGATATTATTCTCATAACTTAAACATTGAGAAATGTAATAAAAAATCAAAGGATAAGCTAGTGATCGCTGTAGCCCAAGTAGGGACTAGGTTGAATGGTATCTACTCCTTGATTATTACTCCAATATACAACCTACTAAGGGACTGATTTTTGTAGATGTTTAATGGATTCAAAAATCCATGAAAATTATTTTGAGTACTCATATGTTTAGTTAATTGAATAGCTTTGAGTTTGGGTTCTCTTACCAGCACTCAAATCGCCATAGGAATAGAAAACCTACATGTGAATAATCTTGTTTTTCAATTGTCTTTCTCTCCAGGTCTTCAACACCTTCTATATGCTTAACAAACTTGGCCCAGCAACCCCACTTACATTCCCATACTCCAACCAAGTCTTCAACACCTTCTATATGCTTAACAAACTTGGCCTTTCAACCCCACTTACATTCCCATACTCCAACCAAGGAAGAACCAAGATATTCTAACCTCTCTCAAGTAATTTCATGGATCAAAGCTTGAACTCCATATGGTTACCGGTTGTACTTAACTTTTTTACTATTTTTACTTGCCATTTGCATACTGCTATAGTATTGGGTATTTGGCTTTCTTGTTACCAACTTCTTTCCACAACAAATTTTGGGGAAGTGAGAAATATATAATTTATAAAAGAAAAGCTATTCTAAAACATCTTAATATATTCACCTTAAATATAATCTTAATTTATTTATATGTAAATATTATTACTATAAACTATTCTAAATCATCTTAATACATTTACCTTAAATATAATCTTAATTGATTTATATGTGAATATTATTATTATATCCCCTAACTTTTGTTTGGGAAGGAATTCTAAACTATCCACTCCTCGACGATGTTAATTGATCCTAGAGGATCTTAACAATGTGTTCAAAACTTTTATTTTTTAATATATGATTAAGATTTTAAATTATTTATTTATTTAATATCATGGAAAATTTTAGGGGTTAATATTTATAACTGGGCTAATTTTCCATGGTTTTTCAAAAAAAAGATTGGCCAATTTCTATTTTTTTATAAATATGATTGGCCAAAATTTTATAGTATAAAATGCTTTTACCTTAAAAATTGCCAAAATTGTATAAAGACTATATATAAAACTATTAGAAATGTGCATTCTTTTACAAAGATATCAACAAATATTTTATAATTTGCAATTTGGGGACTAGTAAGATTCCCCAAGGTTTCTTAACTTTAAAACAAATTTTCATCCTTAAAATTTTCCCAATTTAATATGGATTGAATTTGATTTTTTATTAAATAAGTATTTAAAGAAAGAAAAGTCTTTAAAAATCACATAAGAGAAATTTTTGGCGGACGCATTTCTAACCAACAAGTGTGGTTCATAAATTTCTACCTAAAGACTTTTCATAATTCATTTTGGATCACAAAAGCCCTAATTCAGAAAGTATTTAATTATTATAATTAATTTATTAGATTTTGATTTTAATCTTAATTATTTTAATTAATTTATTAAAATTAAATTTGGTTTTTATTTTTTTAAAGAAAATTGATTTTATTTTTATTTAAAAAAATATATTTTATAAATATTATTCAAGTATTTTTTAAATGTGAAAAAATGAATTTTCCCTATAAAAACAAATGTTAATATTATAGATTAGCCTAGATCTATCTTAGCTTATATTTACCAAGGATAGAGAGGGATCAAATATTCTGAGTCTCAAACTTCTTTAAAAAGTTTGTATCTGGAGAACTTTAATCCCTATATATATATATATATATATATATATATATATATATATATAAACTCATTGTTGAGCATAAAAAATTCCACATTTCTTTCATTTTGAATAGCATACTAATAAAATGTTTAACAATAAGTTTTTTTTTGTATTTTTAATTGATGTAGGCATAGACGAGACTGAAACATTTGGAAATGGATTTTCCTTCAAAATCGAATTAGAAAGTATGTAATAGAAAATGATTCTCTCTATCTCTCTTTAGGTATGTGTATCTATATATACTCACACATATTTTTTTTGTTATTAACATTATTGTAAAATACTACATGTGAACTCATATTAAGCATTGAAGATGAACACTGAAATATTTTATTTATGGTAAACATTAAAATATTTTCTTTGCTTTCCCTCTATATACGTGTATATATGTATGAAGTTGATATTAAAATATTTGTTAATAGGAATATCCAAATATTTTATTTAAAGTACATGCAATAATGGAAAAATTACAAACTAGCTCATATTGCAAAAGTAAAAAATATAATATTTTCTTTTACATTCAATTTATTTGTCTCTATATATAAAGTTAATATAAAATTATGTTACTTATATGGAAATTAAAATTACTAGAAAATATGAAAAAACTATATATTCAATTTCTTTATCTCTCTATATAAAGGTGATTATCATTTTTTTTGTTCTATATATATATATATATATATATATATATATATATATATATATATATATATATATATTTCATTCAATTTATTTATCTATCTATAACATTACCACTATTTTTTTTGTTATAAATATACTTTTTTAAACACTAATATCAACTCTATCTTGAGCATGGAATGAATTTCACATATCCTTCATAGTGGGTTGTAATATCAATTATTATTTTAGATGTCATGTGTAATCTCCATGTTAAGTAGTGAAGGAATTACAAAAGTATAAAGGACTTATGGATGAAATTATAACTTTTTTATATATATATATATATATATATATATATATATTCTTTTATCAAAGGAAAATTATATAGATAGCAAAATGCAAGTAGTCTCACCCTGATTGGGTTTGTTGACTAATGCTAGCACCATATGACAAAGAAACAGTAGCAAAACTGAAGGAACAATCCAAAGCTTAACATGCCAAAAGCACCAAAATACCATTAGAACGAAGGGAACACCTATGACCATGCTCAATCATCAGAATTGATTGAAGCTGGATTGTATGGCCTAGTCCCTGGAGGGGGGGGGGGGGGTTGGGGAGGAGGTTGATAGGTACATTACACATGTTTCTCTAAGTGCGCCGACCGTGTTTTAAACTTCTCCACCTTTTTAGTTAGCAAATTTTGACCTTGCCACACCACGACAATCCTTTCTCAGGCATGGCATTGAAAGTAATGCAATTGATTTAGCATAACAATGTCAACCTTGTGTTCTTCCTTTTTGACCCTATCATAAAATTCCAGGCAATCCAGAACAGAGTGAAGTAAATCACGATAGAAATCAGAGTGACTCTGTTGATCAGTAACACTTGCACGCCCCGACCGACGATTATGACCCCCCACACATGATCTATCCTCACATGCCCCTCTGCCTTTCATGCCACCACTAGCTGCACGACCACCCCTCCTTGCTCTCACACCACCTCTACCACCACGGGCTCCCGACGCCGCACATACCACACTCCCAGCATCTCAACTACCCTACTTTGGAAGCTCTGAAATGCAGCCCTCCAACGCCACCTTCTACTTTGTGCTGCATCCTTTATGGCTAGACAAAACTCCCCTCCACTTGGGATAGGAGTAGGAGTTACACAACACGGGTCTCATGGTGAGGGCCCATGGATACACCTCAACAACAAGAAACAAAACCACCCAACAAGTCGAGAACTATAGTAGGGCCAAAGATAACCTTGACTTATCCAACAAATGTCTACTCCACAGGGTTGAAAACGACCTTTTTCCACTCTAGAGAGTTACAAGCTAACCCACAGATAAGAAACATGCCAACCAAACTGAAACCTTTGCTTCTCCTCTACCAAGGGAAGCACCAGGGAATAAAGCCGCAGACAAAAGAAATTGACACCAGGGCATGAAACCACAAGATACAAATCCGAGCCAATGACCAGTCACAACAATTATCTCCAGAACACCCTTCCACCACCGAACCCAATTGCTACTCACCCAATGGTGAGTCTAAGGAATCCAGGGAGATACCATAAAAAGAGGAAGACCCGAAAGATACTCGATATATAAGAAACTCAGACACCTTCCCAAACACAAATAACACTCAGGAATAAATTTAGCAAGCAACACATGAGTAGGCACTAGAATCAACCAAATTACCATGCAAAATTCACTTTAAGCCTGTGACAAAGGAGAGAACCCATATTGTGGGAGAAGAACTTAACACTTTTGTGAACTGTTCATAGTGGAGGAGGTGACAACGGTGAAACCTCCACCTCTCCTAGATTAACCTAGGGCCTAAAAAATAAAACTAACTAACAAAACTCATACCACAAGCAACCAACCACCATATTACCACAACAATATAACACTCATGAACATCGATGAGTGTCATAAACTTGTTTACCTCTCGAGCACTCAAAGTTGAAGAGAATGAATGAGATTTAGACTTCACACACAACACCGTTAAACTCACCGTACACCATGCCTAATGGGAGGACAGAGAATGTGTCCTCCTTCCCATCTGCTGAATGTAGACTTTCATCACACACGCGTCTCACAAACCTTGATGTTCACCACCCCCATGGGGTTTATCTCTCTATATTTAAAGTTAGTGTAATTATATTATTTACAGTGAACATTGAAGTGTTTTGTCTATAGTAAACATTGAATATATATAACATTTTTTATTTTTTAAATACAGTTATTATTATACGTCCTTGATAACATCTTTCTCATAGTGAATTCTCGAGTGCTTTTGGTTCAATTAATATACATTTCATTGTTGTTTCTTTATAAAACATTACTCTATTAATTGATTTTTTGAGAATTTAGAAATATAATAAAATTTTAATTCTTCAACATATAATTAATATCTTAAATTATTTGTTTGTTTGTTTGTTTGTTTTTTTTTTTAACAGAAACAGCTATGGGATTTCATTAAGTAACTGGAAAAAAGCCATAATTTCGGTTACAAAAGGTGAAACTGGTTTCTTGGCATCTCTCCAACCAGCTGAACATGGCACATATGCTTGAGAATCGCCTCTTTTTACAATTTTTCACATGAACTCTTGCTGCTGATTTCCCAAGCTTATGAATGCATACAAACTGATTTAACAAAAGACAGAAAAACATAGAAAATTTAGGGAATTGGTTCCCAAGAGATTTCATTATCTCTGAGAATAGTTCCAACACCTAGTTGGGCTGCCTTATTTGCCTCTACATCTGCTTCTTTGTTGTTGTTTCTCAGGATATGAAAGAATTCCAGTTTTAGTAGCTTTGTCATGCCTTTAATTCTTGTAATTGTCCTTGCAAGTCGAAGATCTGCTAAATTTGTGTTGGTCACCATTGCATTGATGATGACTTGGGAATCGACGAAAATAATTTCTTCTGTGTGCCCCAATTCTTTAAGCGTTTTTATCCCTTGAAACAGAGCCATGACTTCAACTTGTATGCTTGAGGAGTGGCCCAATCCCCATGCAAACTTGTGTATAGATGCTTCTTCTAGATTTATAATTAGTCCTCCTGCTCCAGCCATTCCTGGATTTCCCTTGGCTGCCCCGTCAAAGAAAAGAGAGGGGAGTGTTTGCTTGGACAGCCAAGATTGAAATTCTTCTTCGTTTTTCCTGATTTTCCAATCTTTGAGACATACAGGTGAGATTTCCGATTTTTGGAAATTGAGGTTGAGGGCTGCTCCAAACTCAATATCCTGCTGGCTTAGGTTTGTGTCATTGCTTTTGTCTCTTAGCCACTCCTTTAACTGACCTTTCATTGTATTTGCTACTAGTTTGTAGTTCTGTTCCTTATCTCTAAAGATCCTTCTGTTCCTCTCCAACCATATTTGCCAGCTTATGAATTTGGGTAGAGCGGTCCATGTTGCTTTGACTATATTATTTTTTGGACTTGGGCCTGGATACCTGGCCAGCCACCCAACAAACAAGTCCGGGACAGAGTGGGGGAAGGTGGGCATGAATTTCGATGCTCCAAGGATTTCATGCCAGATTAGGCCTGTGAAATTGCACTCCAGTGAAAGGTGAAGAGCAGATTCTGGGCTTTCTTTGCATAGAGTGCATCTTGATAGCCCTAGAAATCCCCTTTTCTGAAGCCTATCATCTGTTAGGATTTTTTGGTGGCATAGCAGCTAGCAGAAAAAATCGATCTTTGGAATGGTAGGGAAATTCCAAATGCTAGTCTAGGGCACCGGATTAGGAGGCACGTGAGGTCTCTCCATGATTTTGGCGTAGCCCTGAGCCACCGAATACCTAATCTGCTTCGGTCCCCAGCCTCTCGAATCTTTCCTTCTTGCGTGGAGCTGCCCCATGCAGCATCTTCAACAACATATCATAATTTGTCTGCCACGCAGATGGTACTTTGATTGTTTTCTAGCCAGACCAGCTGTCTTCACATCAATTTGATATGTCCCAGAGCGTTTTAAAATTGGCTTCATCCATCCATACCTTCAATTCATTCCTAAGATTCGAGCTCACCAGTGGAGGCCTGTTCATTATGCTATCTTCCCATATCCTGATGTGTTTGCCATTTCCTGGTATCCAGTAGGCATCGTCTCTTATTAACGGGCCAATTTTAATAATTAGAGTGCTGAGGGGAGATCTGATTTGATCTTTGGGCTGCTCCAGGCACCGAAGTCTCTGACCTCTGAAATATTTCCTCCATAGCACCAGCTGAACCCATCCTAGCTTTGGAGCTATGATCTTCCAAATTAGTTTGGCTCCCATTGCTAAATTATGTGTGCTTAGATTTTTATAGTTTAATCCTCCCTCCTGTAGCGGTTTGGAGACTATTTCCCAATTCACCAGAGGAATTCTCTTCTCATTATGTTTGCCTCCTTTCTAGAGAAATTTCCTGATTAGTTCCTCCATCCTCTTAATGATTCCCACCGACACCAAAAGAATAGAGAATTGAAATAGTGGTAAGCTGCTTAGCACAGATTTGATGA